>CM029608.1:49197976-50397976 GCA_017311375.1 Mytilus coruscus | reverse complement strand
TCAACATAGTCACCAAGCTGTAAACTATTTAGTGAGATGACATTATCTCTATAGCGGAACGTGAACTTTAAGGATAATGCTAGCTACTTTTCATTTTCCTTAGAAATTTCTGTAAGAAGTCAGCCAAATATCAATAAAGGAACAAGTCGGCAAGAACAGTTGGTTCTCATGAGAATGTTGATTATTTTTTTTTAAAAACACGTCCTTAAAACGAAACACATATGTTGTCAATCAAAAAGTCAAGCATCTTGATAGTGTCAGTTTCAGAGAATGTTTTGTTTGAATCCGAGTGTTTTGTCAAAGAACAATTTATCCGTCCCGGAGACAAGATGATTGTATCACCGTTGGACATTGTTTTTTGTGAAACAAAGCAGGACCATATCTTTCAATTTGTCTTTTAGTTTGGAAAGTGGTATTCTTTAGTGTGTAAATGGTTAAAAAAGTCAAATATTTTAATATTATTGCAAGATGAAAGATAAGATTATATGTACTCAAACAGATCTTTGCAATTTTGTTGTATCCACATCTGACTCACACTACCCCTAGAGTACATAAAGGTAATTTCAGAACAAGTTGTATTATACTCATCATAGAAACCGGGATTAAAATATTGTACGCCAGACGCCTGTTTCGTCTACAAAAGACTCACCAGTGACACTCGAATTATAAAAGTTAAAAAGGTTAATCCTCGAATGAATCAATCAGGTTTTTGAAGTTGTGTTTCTAATTGATGAATTTAGGCTCATTATATTTCGGATCTGTGGAACATACATTTCGCAGAGAAGTGTTATTAACAATGTTCAGGTCAACAGTAATAACGTAGCCAGCCGGATTATATATAAATGGAAAACTAGTACAAGTGCAATCAGGAGATTTAAAATTGAGGTCGATAATATTGAGTTCGGCAACACGTGATTTAGTTGCTATAGGTTTCGTATCGATACCAGAGAGTATAGGTACAGATTGATCTTTAATGTAGAGAGGTATTTTCGAGTGAACTGATTCATGGTGAAGAATATTGCCGAACTTGGTGGCATCGAGACCTTCGATGGCAAAGAAAAGCTTCAAAAAGGATTTTTTTCTTCTTTTTAATCTTTTCAATGCGCAAAAATATGTTTTTTAACATCGCCATAGGTAATTTCACGGATAAGTTGTATGTCCTATGATGGAGATGATATTTAACAACTGCTGAATACAGAAGTAATAGATTCACATTAAGTCAAATTAGATATGGAAAGAAACGTTAACAAAAAGTGGTTGAGTAAAATATTGAATCTATTAATGTATATCGATTTTTAGGCAAACAGCACCATTATGCATGTAAATGTTATTGTTTTTTTCTTAAATTTCTTGGCACTGTTTAAATACATTTTTTGAGAAACTAATGGTTTAATCTTTACGAACGCATTCATCATTCTCCGATTTGTTAATGCAAATTGTTGTTGTTCCTGGCAAACTAAAAACAAGAAAAATAAGCTAATTGAAAAGAATTAAATATAAATAAAGGAAGACACGGTTTAGTAAAAAAAAAGATTATTACAAATAATTAAACAACATAAAATTTTTTTTGAAGGTATTCTACAGATAATCATCGTTTAGCCTAATTTTGGTACTGAGTGGTGACAGTTTATAAAAGAAATTATTCATGGGGCTTGAATTTATATTGATTTTACCACGGGTTAGCTACATTCGTCTATTTTCCTATAGAATGCCTATATTATGACATAATCGTTCAATGATGTCATTTGTACCGACTAAACTTGGGTAAATAATTCATAAAACGTATATGACGGGGGACCTAAACAACCCGAACAAATCATGATGTTGTCGATCAGATGACATACAATACATTCTTATTTTACCACAGGTTGGTACTCAATGCGTTTGAAGAACGTCAAATTAGAATTGTTATTATGTAATTATATAGATGTATTTGAATGTATTTTTATAGTGATTAAGATTTTAACACGATGTTGACTGCTGTACCCTTATTTTTGAAATTTTTACTTATTATGTCTGTTTTGTTCAAACTTTGTTGTCAATATAATGGAATTTTATGCGACTGTCATACAAGTGAGAGGTTAGCTAGCTATAAAACCAGGTTTAACCCACCATTTTTTACATAAGGAAATGCATGTACCAAGTCAGGAATATGACAGTTGTTTTCTATTCGTTTGATGTGTTTGAGCTTTTGATTTTGCAAATTTGATAAGGGACCATCAGATTTGAATTTTCCTTGGAATTCGGTATTTTTGTTATTTTACTTTTTTCGTAGTTGTTTCTTCTTACTTATTCACTTAGTACTTGTTATTACTATTGCTTGCCAATATGAAATAAAATGATTATATTTATAACACAAACGATGATCGGAAGACGTGAAACACGTGGACAACCAGATAATTGGAATTAATTAGCTGTCTAGAACATTTATTTCCTTCAATTATAGACCTTATTAGTAAGAATGTAGCTAAATAACAATAAACGAACAAGCTGCTAAACATGAATAATGTGCGCCCTCTTACTTTCTCAAGATCAATAAATCTCCAATGCAATTTTACATATTTGGCATACACTATAATACAGGGGTTTTTAATGACCTTAAACTCACATGTTTTTCTAACACTCGTTTTGTTAGATAACGTTTCTCCTAAACAGGAAAGTAAATTTCCTTCTAACCATAATTTGCTGTAATTTAGCAAAGCACATTGATATATTTCATGATTTATGTTCTTTAATTATCTATTTTTAACGTTAAATAGTCTAATGAAGGAACACGTCAAGCCTCTTTTTCAGAGATTGAAGACATGTTAATCTTTATAATCGATAGTAATATTAGTAACATGAAATAAAACGATTGCTTATCCTAGGTTACATTATGTCCTGATTAAGATATATCTGTGTCACTTATGTCCTAATTACAACTTATGTCATTCTGTATTGTTAATAACCACGCATTGTCATTGTGAATTTTTATAAATATAAATGTAAAATGCTACTCTCTAAATAACCTGTAATGGTGATGTATATATAATGTACACACTTCTCTGACTTAAAGTTATCGTATTTACCTCAATAATCAGAAGCCTAAAATCAACCGCCTACACTCTGTGAACCGATAAAAGTTTAAAAGTGTAAAGCTTCAATGAGTGAAAACAAATGATTTTTCAATATATACGGTGATATGCTAATGTGTGCACGATTCTTCAGCACATGATCATTTTCAATTTGATTTCGCGAGATAAGCATATTGTCCTTAATGAGAGACTACTGTTTGCGCAGCCGCGATCAAACTATGCTTCCGGAGATCATAAGTATAGCGTTGAAAAAATTTCCTGACGGACAATTTCGCATATTAACCAATCATTGTTTTGTCCTTGACGTGACCTGTTCTTTTTTTTTTTTCTTATTTGATAACACCGACAATCGAGTGTTTTAACAGCGTGCTTGTGAGACGTGACATTATATAGACATAAAGATATCATCGGAAGTCAAAAGAAAGCACCTCAGGCGTATTCATATTGCTGAATTCAATAAATATGTGCGATAAATTAAAACATTTTCTAATGAATACAAAATGATCCTAACTGTACTTCTAGAGGTAATAAAGCGTTGCAAGATAACATTGCAGCTCAAACACGTGATCGTTGATCATGCCGAGGTTTAAAAACAAACCTCGCACGCCCCCAAACATTCTAAAAATATGAACTTTGATTTGTATTTAAAAGAGAACCTGAAAATACCAAAAGGCTGTTCAAACTGAAAAGTCGCAGACAAACTGCTAAGATATAACACGGAAGGTACCAAATGACAAACGACACTCTACAAAACAGAACATAAGGACTGTGCAACACGAACCCAACCGCTTGTTACTAGTATACCATGTGCTCGGGAAGGGTTAGCAGATCCTACACTCTACAAAACACAACATAAGGACTGCGCAACACGAACCCAACCGCTTGTTACTAGTATACCATGTGCTCGGGAAGGGTTAGCAGATCCTACACTCTACAAAACACAACATAAGGACTCCGCAACACGAACCCAACCGCTTCTTACTAGTATACCATGTGCTCGGGAAGGGTTAGCAGATCCTACACTCTACAAAACGCAACATGAGGACTGCGCAACACGAACCCAACCGCTTGTTACTAGTATACCATGTGCTCGGGAAGGGTTAGCAGATCCTACACTCTACAAAACACAACATAAGGACTGTGCAACACGAACCCAACCGCTTGTTACTAGTATACCATGTGCTCGGGAAGGGTTAGCAGATCCTACACTCTACAAAACACAACATAAGGACTGTGCAACACGAACCCAACCGCTTGTTATTAGTATACCATGTGCTCGGGAAGGGTTAGCAGATCCTACACTCTACAAAACACAACATGAGGACTGCGCAACACGAACCCAACCGCTTGTTACTAGTATACCATGTGCTCGGGAAGGGCTAGCACATCCTACTCC
Source organism: Mytilus coruscus (assembly GCA_017311375.1). Taxonomy (NCBI): domain Eukaryota; kingdom Metazoa; phylum Mollusca; class Bivalvia; order Mytilida; family Mytilidae; genus Mytilus; species Mytilus coruscus. Next base: position 50,393,506 of record CM029608.1, on the reverse strand, counting down.
ACATGATAAATTGCCAACATAAAAGTAATTGTTTGAACATTTCCACTCTTTTGCGATAGCACTCCTTCTTTTTTACGCTAATGTAGTGACTAAGGATGCAATAATCTGTAAGCAAAATACGTCTGTAAGTTTCAAATTAAGGGTTAAATTCTATACATATATCTTATAAAAAAAATAAAGACAAATAACATGATTGATATTCTTTGAATTATATTTTCCGCAAGTCAAACAGGTCACCCAGAATCTAGTGCAAAATGATTTAAAACTCCAGATAAATAAATATGAATACTCTTACCGCTCAATCACTTGATTTTAATTATATATATATATATATATACCCAAAGGCTGACTAGAAACGATAAAGAAGAAAACAAAATCTTGTATTTCAATGCACTAAAAGAATACTAATGAGGGATATCCATATTAGACGATTAGTACTGAATGTGAAAGATATTCCAGTCGTTAGCTGCTTCGAATTGTAACAGTAGTGCTATTGACCTCAATTACAACAATGTGACAACAATTGTTGTATTCTATAGGCCAGGTATAACTTGAACTATGTAAAGATCACACAATTACACAGACTGTTAATAATTTAGAATATTTGTAATTTTCTGTCAATTACGGAATTTATTTAGAATATGGTGGTATATTTAATGAACTTAAGAATACTCTTAAGATCGTGTCCTATACGGTATGCAATGTAGTCTGATATTCCAAATAGATCGATAAGAATTTAAATAAAACACAATTTGTAAAGAAAAGTAAATGATCAAACAAATATGACATGATAATGAAGATACATGTATATGAACTAATGTTTCGCTTTGGGATGGAACATTATGAGCTCTAATTTATTATGGGCAAAAGAAACAATTTACTTGTCTTTGATTTTAAATTGTAATGTATCGTTTTATATCATTTGTGTCGTTAGGAAAATACAGTTGACATTTGATTTTTATTGAACACGACTGGAAAGGGTGTTCAAATCAAGTTTGACAACTTGTTTCGTTAATAAAACATCCTTGGCTTTCAAAAATTTAGCTAAGAACCTTCATGGTGAAGATAAATCAGAAAAACGCTTTGGGGTATTCGTCAATGAGACAACCCAACGACACAAAGCAGTTAAAAGACATGGCCTACTGTATGCACTACAAATCTCCTCTTACGAATAGTATGGGGTTCATTTAAACATATCCATTGTAATTTTTTTTTTTCAAATACGAATAAGTTTGTTTCTGATAGTGCATCTGTTACCGAGTGGTCTAAGTAGTTCATCTACTGTATCACTAGCCTGTCAACACTGAGGTTGTGAGTTCTAGCCCTGCAAGTGGCAGGTCTTAATATTAATTGATTATGGCTGTCAGTTTTCCTGCCAAAGGTCGGTGATTCTCTCCGGGCATTCCGGCTCCCCCCAACAAACAAAAAACTACAAATTAGACAATAGTGTTGAAAGTGGCGTTTAAAACCAAATGATCTATTAATCAATTGTTTCTGAAATGACGACGATGACACTTTACCAGCACTATAAATCTTAAACTCATCTCGGCGTTCCTTACGTTCAGATACCATATCTACCTGATTTCATTAAATAATATTCTCGATAATTGAAACATGTCTAAACTTCCGAGTCAATGATATGTCAGATTATTATGACACTTCCGAAAAGAAGCTCGAACTGATCCAACTGTTTTAAATTTGAACAACACATGTGGATAATCAAATAAAATTTGTATCTGCACATAGTTACATTAGTCTAGCTTATGTAAACTTTTTTGCATTCTAGTATGAACCTTTTTATATTGCTTAAATGCATGAAACTGCTTTCAAATATTTTGGTGTGGTGGGGTATCTTCAATTCTAATGCATTTTGTCTGGAACGATACTTTTCATTGGACGTTAAAATATATATTTTGAAGGGTTAGATTCCACGTTCTACCGGTCCGTAACTAAGGAAATCCACCATTATGAAATCCGAATTTTTTTGGTAGGTGATTTCTCAAAAAATAAACAAAAAAAACCACAAATTTTGTGTATCAAAATCTTCTATTTCTAAGTAATTAAACCATTCAGAAGCGTACGAAAAGTATAAATACGCCTATAACTTATCGATAGACTTATCGTATTTTATGTTGGCTAAATATTATACCACGTAAAGTTAATACAGCATAATGTTCAGCTACGATAACATGATGTTAGGTCATATTAATGACATGATAGGCTTACCTTACGGTGTCCTGACTTGCAAACTATACGTTGTAATGTTGAAAGTAAATGATATTAAACTAGGACAGCATAATGTTAATAATGTTATATCATTATACTTTCACGGTATGCTTTTCACACAATGGGTTGACTTAAAACGACAGGATGCATAGTTGAAATTGCATGCTGTTTAGCTAAGATAACACGATGTTAGATCATAATAATAGCTAGATAGGCTTACCATACAGTGTTCTGACAAACTATACGCTGTAAAGTTGAAAGTAAATGGTGTTAAACTAAGATAAACTAACACCTTGGCAGCAATATACCAAATTCACCTGCATATGGGATATACATTTCCTAACTCATTCAGTATTCCAGAACTCGCAGCTGCTACTCAAACTTTATAAAACGTCACCAGTGTCTGAGCAGAAAGTTAAAAAAACAGGGTTATGTCAAAGAACTTCTCGTCCTTTTTCTTCAAAAGTTCACCGGAAGATACCAAGACCTTGTTGATAAATATTCCGTATCAACTTCACAAAAAATACATGATGGTCTTGAAGTATAGAGTCTAGGTACTGACGTTGTTTACCATCTCAATAGCGTGTAACAGTGTTCTTTTTATTTGTCTTTGTATATTTTCTATTTTGTTATTGTGCTTTGATCATTTCTGTATTCTTGTCTTTCAATTTTGCGTAATATGTATTTGCGCTCATACCGCATCTTCTTATCTATGTGTCTATAGAGTGTCTATATGCCATTTTATTTTCTTTGTTGAAAAGTTTATTTGTTTTATAGTGATTAAGATTATAACACAATGTTGACTGCTGTACCCCAATTTTTGACAATTTTGAGAGGTTTAGCTAGCTATAAAACCAGTTTTAATTTACCATTTTCTACATAAGGAAATGTCTGTACCAAGTCAGATATATGACAGTTGTTTTCTATGGAGGCCTATTTCTGCCATCGAGATAAGTTTGAGTTGACATAATTTATCTCGATAGGTCAACATAAATCATGTATTTTGACGACTTACACGGATTTTTATCTCGAAAAATCATGAAACTTTTTCACTATTAGTCTAGATATATTTTTTTTAAATTTGTCTAGATAATTATCCGAGATATCGAGAATTTTTGCAGGCCAAAGCCAATTTGTTTCATCGACATAATATATTGTCGTGAAAGAAATTTTATGCTTTTATAAATAGAACGACTTTTGACGCCAATTTCCCGTTACGGGATAGTTATTTCGACTGATAACATAAGTTTCATAAATAGTTGAGATAATATATCGAGCCGGGTTCGAACTCACAACCTCAGTGCTAGCAGTCCACTGATACAGTATATGAACTACTTAGACCATTAAGCCATCGAGGCTTTATTTTTATTGATTTTAATTTCCCTAGAAATCGTTTAAGCAGTTTCTTTACTGTTTAGTTCATTTTTGGTAATATCCTTTTTGGCGTGACTTGGTATTTATAAATCCCGCCATTGTATTATTGTGCTATGGTCATTTTTTGTTTTCTTATCTTTCATTTTTGCTTAAGTGCTTTGTTAATCGAGTGTCTATATGCCATTTTGGTTTTGGTTTTTTGTTGACATAGTTTTTTATTTTTATAGTGATTAAGATTAGAACGCAATGTTGACTGCTTTATCCAAATTTTTGACATTTTGTACCTATTAAGTCTGTTTGTTTTGCTCACACATTGTTGACAGTATAATGGAATTCTATGCAACTGTCATACAAGTGAGAGGTTTAGCTAGCTATAAAAACAGGTTTGATCAACCATTTTCTACAAGTAAATGCATGTACCAAGTAAGAAATATGACAGTTGTTTTCCATTCGTTTAATGTGATTGAGCTTTATTTTGCCATTTGATAAAGGACTTTCCGTTTTGAATTTTCCTTAGAGCTCGGTACTTTTGTTATTTGACTTTTGAATTGATTGGTAACTTGTTTTCCGATGTTAGGCTTGAAGTATATTCTATAGGCCTTTTTTACCTGGAAAGTCATATTTATATACATGTATATGACTTCTAGAATTGGCTTTATGTTTTACTGGTTCGTTTTTGTTTTTTTTTTTTTTTTTTTTTTTTTTGTTTTTTTTTTTTTTTTTTTTTTTTTTTGGGGGGGAGGGTGTAATTGACGGGTATACTATAACTCCTATCTCCTTTATTCGGGGTTTCTGTAGACGTATATACCGACAGAACGCTGCACAACTCTTTTAACAGGGTTTAGATGAACGAAATGTCTAAACTTCTTGTAAATTATGTTCTAGTTTGTTTTATTAACATAGAAAAGTGAAGATCTAGTCTGTTTTTATTAGCATAGTAAATCGAAGATCTAGTCTGTTTTATTAACAGAGAAAAGTGAAGATCTAATCTGTTTTTATTTACATTGAAAAGTGAAGATCTAGCCTGTTTTTTTTTATTAAAATAGTAAAGTGAAGATCTAGCCTGTTTTTATTTACATAGAAAAGTGAAGATCCAGCCTGTTTTTATAGACATAGAAAAGTGAAAATCTAGCCTGTTTTTATTAACATAGAAAAGTGAAGATCTTGCCTGTTTTTATTAACATAGAAAAGGGAAGATCTAGCCTGTTTTTATTAACATAGAAAAGGGAAGATCTAGCCTGTTTTTATCAACACAGAAAAGTGAAGATCTAGCCTGCTTTTCTTGACATATAAAAGTGAAGATCTAGCCTATTGTTATTAACAAAGAAAAGAGCAGATCTTTCCAGATTTTATTAACATAGAAAAGTGAAGATCTAGCCTGTTTCTATTAACAAAGAAAAGTAAAGATCTAGCTTGTTTTTTTAACATTAAAAGTGAAGATCTAGCCTGTTTTTATTAACATAGAAATGGGAAGATCTAGCTTTTTTTATCAACATAGAAAACGGAAGATCTAGCCTGTTTTTATTATCATAAAAAAGGGAAGATCTAGCCTGTTTTTACTAACATAGAAAATTGGAGATCTAGCCTGTTTTTATTAACATAGAAAAGTGAAGATCTAACCTGTTTTTATTTACAAAGAAAAGCAAAGATCTAGCCATATTTTATTAACATAGAAAAGTGAAGATCTAGCCTGTTTTTATTAACATAGAAAAGTAAACATCTAGCCTGTTTTTATTAACATAGAAAAGTGAAGATCTAGCCTGTTTTATTAACATAGAAAAGTAAAGATCTGGCCTGTTTTTATTAATAAAGAAACGTGAAGATCTAGCCTGTTTTTATTAACATAGAAAAGTGAAGATCTAGCCTATTGTTATTAACAAAAAAAGAGCAGATCTAGCCAAATTTTATTAACATAGAAAAGTGAAGATCTAGCCTGTTTTTTATTAACACAGAAAAGTGAAGATCTAACCTGTTTTTATTAACATAGAAAAGTCAAGATCTAGTCTGTTTTTATTAACATAGAAAGTGAAGATCTAGCCTGTTTTTATTAACATAGAAAAGTAAACATCTAGCCTGTTTTTATTAACGTAGAAAAGTGAAGATCTATCCTGTTTTATTAACATAGAAAAGTAAAGATCTGGCCTGTTTTTATTAATAAAGAAACGTGAAGATCTAGCCTGTTTTTATTAACATAGAAAAGTGAAGATCTAGCCTATTGTTATTAACAAAAAAAGAGCAGATCTAGCCAAATTTTATTAACATAGAAAAGTGAAGATCTAGCCTGTTTTTATTAACACAGAAAAGTGAAAATCTAGCCTGTTTTTTATTAACATAGAAAAGTCAAGATCTAGTCTGTTTTTATTAAAATAGAAAAGTGAAGATCTAGATATAGGAAGATGTGGTGTGAGTGCCAATGAAACAACTCTCCATCCAAATAACAATTTATAAAAGTAAACCATTATAGGTCAATGTACGGCCTTCAACACGGAGCATTGGCTCACACCGAACAACAAGCTATAAAGGGCCCCAAAATTACTAGTGTAAAACCATTCAAACGGGAAAACCAACGGTCTAGTCTATACAAAAAACGAGAAACGAGAAACACGTATAAATAACATAAACAAACGACAGCTACTGTACATCAGATTCCTGACTTAGGACAGGTGCAAACATTTGCAGCGGGATTAAACGTTTTAATGGTACCAAACCTTCTCCCTTTTTCTGAAACAATAGTATAACATCACAACATAAAAAAACACACGAAAAAATATCAATTGGAAGGCTTAACTCAATCAAAAAAAAAAAAAGAAATCTAGCCTGTTTTATTAACATAGAAAAGTGAAGATCTAGCCTGTTTTTATTAACATAGAAAAGTGAAGATCTAGCCTGTTTTTATTAACATAGAAAAGTCAAGATCTGGTCCGTTTTTATTAAAAAAGAAAAGTGAAGATCCAGCCTGTTTTTCGTAGAATTTCTCGTTATTTACAAAAAATATAAACTTTGGTGGATTCCTTCCCTCGGTCACATCTGTATGCGTCCGAAGCGCTTTTCTGGATTTACTTCATCAGGAACGCTCAAAGCCGAATATTTGAATATTCATAAGCTATTGTTTGCATCAGCCAAAATGCATTTTAACAAACATTTCCGAAATTTAAAACAAAAATTCTATTTCCAACAATTGGAAAATTAAAACTTATTTTTGTCATTTGTACTTTTTAGGTTTAAGAGCAATTCTCGTTTACCACCAACCATTTCATGTAGGGGTCGACACGCATAGTCACTGATTTCCCTGAAACTTAGTCTGACCAAATGATTAGGTGAAAAAGAAAAAATCCTCCCAAAGTGTTGCTAGGCGATGGTCGCCATGGCAACCAATTCAATGAGTTTTCCTGTACATTTTGGGGATTTTAGCATTGAAAAAAACACCTACTTTGCAAGCATTCTAAAAACAAAACCAGATTTTATTTAATGATAATTGTAAATATTTTTCAGAAACATGATACTTAACAATCATAACGGCAATATCGTATATAGATAATATTTTGGCTGAAAATTGTCACAACCGCAGAAGCATTTTGTAAAGGCGAATTATTCACATTTTGCATGAACAAAATATACAGTTTTGCATCCACCTCCATTTAAGTTGTGGTAATAAATAAAAAGTATCAATGTTTCAAGTCAATAATTTACAACAAAAATTTGGGATTTAGGGTGCTAGGATGGTTGCTATGGAAAGCAAAATGTGTCGTTTTTGTTTTTTTCTTCAGAAATTCGACAATGTTATTAAGATTATCCGAAAACTGTTATTACAATTGAATGCCTATAATGTGAAAACAATTGAGCATTACATGACATTCAATTTAACCCATGGTCAAAGATCATAGATGACCTTGACCTTTGACCTTGCGTATATTAATTGGATTTTGTAAGAAAATATAATAGAAAGAAGCAAACAATACGTAAGCAAAATGTTGAGGATGATTAAAACTAATATTTTGTTTACATATCAACAGTAAGAAGTCAAGGTCTTGTCAAAAGTGCTTAAAACCTAGTAACCATATAGGTTATGATTCGGGGCTGTATGGATTATTACATAGACCAGGGTCAGGGGTGAATGTTATCACACTAGTCCTCAACAACCATTCATTTATAGTGCAAAAGTTGCCATCAAACCATTTATTTATATTAGAAAAGTGCCTTGCAACAATATATTTTCGGTTTCATTGAGACGAAAATCAGAAAAAAAAATGATATCAAACATGCAGTTTTCTTTAAATTAGTAATCTTTTATAAGAACACACATTGTATGTACCGAATTGTTGAATTACACTGACTTGATTGTACACATGCATAATTCAGAATACTTAATTATATGGAAAATGTAATTTCAAGGTTGAAAAAAATAAGGGTTTCATTACAAATACAATTACAGAAATGATATGATTGCCAATGAGACAACTCTCCACACGAGACCAAATGTTATATTTAAGACAGGTCCCCTGAATCTACAAAAACAAGGCGAACCGAACATAATTGCTTAGAGAACGACCAATGTATTTCTTTGGTTAGGGTTGGGCTTTGAGCAAGAGATTTTGTGTGGACAGAATGATCATTTTTATATAAGGCTAGATTACTTAATTCATTTTTTTTTCGTCGAAAAAAAATATTTTTCGTTGTGTATACACCTACTTCTTTTTTCAAATCGTATGTGCACCTAAATGTAGAGAAAATTCATTTTCAGCATGTCTTGGGCAATGATATTAAGTTCTATACACCATCACATTCATTTCATGCAACATGCCCATCACAAATTATAGAATGGTCCTTTCCTAGCTAATAGAACTTTTCTGAATCCGCTCAATTGTTACTTTTGTTTTCTGTGAATGATATAAAAAAAAACTCCTTCTTAAAACCAAATACATTGTGTGCTATTTTTATCATGTATATTTTACCTTGGTGTTCACATTTTCTCCCTATCTATTATAGTTTTTAAGCTTATTTTAAAATCTCAAAATTTAGCTCAAATAATTCTTTTCGGACAATAACCGATAAAGAAAGTTGATTCACAATTTCAGTAATGTTAACCCATTGTTAAATCTTATCTTTAAGCTCATTTAAGCTGTATATTGCCTCTCTTTACCTATTAAATTTTTCAAGAACGGCAAAAAATTAATGACAATTTCAGTAATGTTAACGTAGTTTAACTCTTTTCTCGTTGATCTGATTTTCTGAAAGTATATCTCTGTCTATTATAGTTCTTAAAATAAAACCCCAAAACTCAGAAAGAAAGAAAAATCATTAGAAAGTGAAGTTTTTAAAACAATAGTATAGAACCCAATCCATACGATGCCACTGCAAAATGTAGTTTCATAAACAAAAGCATAACTAATTTTTACAATGCTATTATAAAATGTAGTTTCTAAAATAATAGCTTAACTCAGTATATAAGCCTCTACAAGTTTCTTATTTTTTGTACAGTTTATTTATTTATTTATGTAATGGCAATTTGTCGCACCTGGGACTTACATGAATAAAACAGGCTCTTGGTCTCAGGTTGTCTTTTCCTTATTTTTTTTTTTTTTTTTTTTTATAAGATATCAAAGACCACTAGCTAGTTTTATCTTTAAAGTAACCATTAATGTATTTATATGCTTATTGTATTTCGATACTATGCGAATAAAAGTCTTTAATGTGTTCATCAAAGGAAACATTTAGTTTCATGTGTATAACAGGATTGATTAATATTGTACAGTGTGCAAATGATTATTTGTTTTACTTAGAAATATTATCTTATACTATAGCGATAAAATATTAATATAATTTACACTAGAATGGACATGTAAATTTACTGTACTGTACTGGTTTTTGTTTGTTTGGTTTTTTTGTTTTTGTTTTTGTTTTTTTTTTTTTTTTTTTTTTTCTGTGATTTATATCTTTTATTTCAAATCACCTGGATACATAAACACTAAACAGTCCAGGGCAGCTGACAGAGAGATCCCTGCTTTTTTGTTTAGCCGATGTGCACTTATAAAGAAACACAATCTTTGGCGAGTAAATTACTATTATAAAAAAAATTATACAATTAGGTCAAGGTTGTCTATTACGAATAAGATTTTTATGACCCCGCAGCAAACATAGTTTTACCCTTATCCGTCATTCTGTCATTCTGTCATTCCGCAATGAACATTTTAACGGACTTTTTTTCTAAACGCTTTCACACATTGCGCTGATTTTCAGTATGCGAGTCTACTACGATGAGTTACAGATCGAGTTTATGTTTGGTTCCGTTCCGCTGATTTTTACGGAAATTACGGGCTTTGGACTTTGAAAACTTCATGGAAATAACTGTTTTAAGGACTTTTTTTCGTAAACGCCTTCACATATTGAACGGATATTTAGTATGTGAGTCTACTATGATGAGTTACAGATCAAGTTAAATTTATTTCCGCTCCATTGATTTTTGACAAAATTACAGGCTTTGGCCTTTGAAAATTGTAAAAAAATAATAGTTATACGGACTTTTTTTCTAAACGCCTTCGTAAGTTTACGTTTGGTCCCGCTCCGCTGATTTTTGCTGAAATTAAAGGCGTTCAACTTCCGACATTTCCAAATAATATTTTTTTCAGAAAACACTATACATATACTTATTATTAATTCTATTTAGATCTTTGCAGGTACATATGAAATTATGTTTGATGTTTATGAAACTTTCCAAACTGATCATTTTCATTCCCCCTAAGCTTTCATCTAGACTTCATTTTTCTATCGACAAGGCTGACTTTAGAGCCCCAAACAAAATCCCAGAAAAGTGAGTTTATTTTTTTCACACTCATTAGGTATTCCCCTCATCTGAACCTTGTATCCCAAAATAGGAATTAATTGTTTTTTGTCGAGCCTGCGATATTTATGTCGCAAAAGCAAGGCATAGCAATCCTAGATTCCGTCGTTGGTGTAGGCGTCAAATGGTAAGGTTTAGTCTGTGGTTTAAGTTTTTTTAGACATCAATAACTTTGTCAAACCTTCATGGAATTTTATGAAATTTGGACATAAGTTTGTTTTTAACAAAAATACAGTATCCAGAGCACAATTTTGAAAATATTTATTTGCATTTTTCCGTATGTTACTGATAAATGGACCATTTTTTACAGTTGACATTCAGATTAAGTCTGAGGTTTATAGTCATTTCTGTCCATAAAAGGAATTTGACATTTTAATTGAAAGAAAGAATTTAATTTTAGTTTCAAAATTTCGGACTTTGTCAAAAGGGATCAAAACATTGATGATTACTAGGCATTTTCCAACTATATGAGGATAGCTATTTAAGTCTTCGGTAACGATATTGTAACGGTCTTGTTAATCAGAAATTTATAAGTAGGTTGATTTCCAACCATCACGGTTTTGTTATGAACAGTGGGAGGGCTGAACAAGTTTCAAGCATTTACTTGACTTGTATTCATGAAATTACATCGTTATTATTAACTGTGTCGGGAATGTCAGGATTATATTATTACTCAAACTGAACGTTTATTTTATGTCTAGTGTATAAAGAATTCTTACCTTTACGATTTATGTTTTGCATTCCGTGGTAGCATCTAAAATTACTCATGTCTATATAATTTGGAGTCCCGTTATTTTTATGTACACTGATTTTTATGTACGACACACTCTGGTATCAGATATTGTCGTCGCCATTAGTGTTGACAAATTACGTCACAAATTGAACCATTAAAAGTACAGGTGGCATGACGTCACACATGTGAACGTCAATTCTACTATATATTCTAATACAAAATGTGTGTCACGGTGTGTCTTAGTGTGTCGTCCTTGCATATAAATTCGCGACATCTAAGCATTCGGGTTCAGTCTTGTTTCGTCTGGGCGCCATTCCTAAGAATTTCAAATAACTAAAGCTGCATACATATTCTTGTTTAAGGTTAGCATATAGGATCATAAATATAACAAAAAGGGTTAAAATAATATTTCGGGATATTATTTACGATTTATCATTGTCAGTAACTATCCATAGTTTTCATTAAGCAATTTATATTGATTCAGTACAAATCGACACTGCGACACGGTTCCGACACACATTAAAAGCGAATCTCTTATATACTTAATATAAATGAAGATACGGAATTCACTTTCGGAAATTGTATAATACGAGGTGTATTTAGAACAAATAGACGACTATATTCGAATTATTAGCTCTGAATAGGTTTTACGTAGAATTTAGGCATTATAGGACGACACACTTTATAAAGCAATAGAATAGTAGTAACTCGACACACATACTTATACTTAATAAGAGTATGTCGTTTTTAGTAAGGGAATAAATTGCATATCATTATATATTTTGTTTATTATCACATTATTGTTCATAAGAGATATACTGATACCAGAGCCATTCCATAAGCTATCATAGATGTAAATAAGCTACCTTAAATCTATTTCGGTTGTATTAATAACTGTTCCTTGGTAATTAATTAATTTATTGTTAACTGTTATAAATATCATAACATATTTCACTTCTAGTTAATAAATCGTTTACTTATTGAACATCTCTTTATACATGCCATACTTGATTCTACATTATACTATTATCAGTACCTAGAGTCGTTTACACACAGGATCATTCCGCTAAGGTTTAGTAATAGGAGTACGTTATTGCCCTTCCTCCCCTTTTAAAACGCTCTAGGTCCGTTGATAGGTACGCTAAGTTTCTTGGACGTAAATCTGTTGTCGTAGAGGAGATTGTCACTAATTACATCTCACAGGCAGCAGGTCGGACCCGCTTCAAAGGTGGCAGCGGTGGGATCCACTAAAAACAAACAGTAAGAATCCACACACAGAAAATAAACATGTATCAAGACCCAGCTGATATGACAACCTTCAACAATGACAGATCACCAATCTTAGACCAATATAAAGACGACACACGGGCCCAGATGACAGGACTCTCCGCACCTGTTAGAGAACGATATATCAATGCAACACCCTCTGGAGAAGTACAGCTGCGGGTAAAGAGGAAACCAACTAAATCTAGCCATGTAAGGAGCTCACTCTCCGATATCGGACCTTGCGGATTAAGGAGTGGACACAGGGAGTCGGATAAAGAACGTATTGGCGGAGCGGAATTTTCTAGGAACAGAAATGATTCTGCATTTAATAGATCAGCTGGATTCATAGCTGATAATCAACGGTTATCCCATGGAAGGAGAGATATACCATCTAAAATAAGTCCAAATAATAGTAAATTTACTTCGGGAAGGGACCCCGCGGACACGCGGGCATTTGTTCAACGCCATCTGAGTATATCTCACGATCCTATATCCTTGGCTATGCCAAGTCGGGCTACCACGAGAGAGGAAAGGGCTACCCCATGGAAGATTCGCACTGACACTGGAGTTTCCGATTCTTTTGAAAATCGAACACGGGAGTTTCCAGACGTTATGTCAGGGTTTGAGGATAATTATCTTGGTCGTTGCGACAACCAAGTAGGACGCCAACGTTCCGCATTGACGGACAGACGGAGGGCAGAGGATAATATAACCTCATTGCCGACAAACAGGCAACTTAATTCAGCAAATACTACGCAGAAATACAAGAATCCAACTAATTATGACGGGGAGAGTAGTTGGCAGGACTATCAAGTCCACTTCGAGATGGTATCTGAGATGAATGGCTGGGACGACATAACAAAAGCTTTTAAATTGACAACAAGTTTGAGGGGCTCTGCCCAAGCAGGACTGAGCGACTTACGACCAGACTTGAGAAGAAGCTATGAACACTTAGTAGCTGCTCTTACATCAAGGTTCCAGCCAAGTAACCAATCAGAATTATACAGAGCACAAATGAAGAACCAAACTCGTGGAAGGGACAATCGTTGCCAGAACTAGCACAAAGAATAAAAAGGGTTACGAGGCTTGCATACCCTACAGCTCCTATTGAAGTGCGAGAGCAGCTAGCCCGCGATTGTTTCATGGATTCACTCAACGATCCAGATCTTAAATGGGCAATTTTTCAAGGGAAACCAAAAACCAGAGACGATAGTGTCAGAATAGGTCTGGAATACGAGGCATTTACATCAGGACATAGGAGGAAATACTCAAATAGAGCGCCTCTTATACGCCAAACAACGGGAATTTCTATAAGCGACTCCGAGGATTCAGAAGAGATGGATAACATCATTGAAAGGTTGGCTAGGATAGAAAAACAGGAAACCAGAAAAAAACCAGCAGGACCTTGTTACTTTTGTGGGGCGAAAGGTCACATCAAAAGAGAATGTAGAAAATTTCAGGCGTCGCCGGGGCGACAACAGAATAATAACGTTAACCAGAAGGCAAATACTAGAACCTACACACAAGGCACACAAACCACCAGTATCACTGGTGTGTTACAACCGGGAAACTATTAAAGGTCGAGGGAGAGGTCCCACCTTTGGCCGACACATACATTGTTAATGAGGGACCATGTATTGAATGTACTAATGAACAAATTAAGCATGATAGTTTATATCTAAAAATTGATTTAAATGGAATTTTTGTTAATTGTTTGATTGATACTGGATCTACAATGTCCATATTACATAGCCGAAAATATTTTGCAATACTGGAATCTCAAAGACCCGTATCATCTAAATCTGGTGTCCGTTTAAAATTAGCAAATGGAGACCTACAGTCCACTATTGGAAAAGCAGAATTTTCCATTACAATAAACGGAAAATGTTTTCAACACATCTTATTGATAGCCGATATAGATACTCCGACTATTTTGGGATATGATTTACTCAACCGAAACAACTGTAAGATTGATCTTGGCAAAGGTACTATAACATTTGGAGGCACAGAGATTGCATGTCAGAAAGAGTCGCTAATGGCGTCTATTTTCAAAGTTCCCGTTGATGAAAATGTTACATTACCACCTTTTTCGGAATCTATTATCCTAGCAACAATAGTTGGAGATTCAAGTCATATTTCTGACGCTATTATTGAACCAGAAGAGCCAATAACAAATACGAATTTTCATGTAGCACGATCGGTAGTTGACCCTAGCAATGGTACAATACCGATGCGTATTGTTAACATGATTGACACAGAATGTGTCATCTACCGACACACCAATCTTGCAACATGTGAGACACTACCATATGGTTCCTATCAGTCGGAACCTCCTGAAAGGAATATAGTAGCAAGAACTAATATAATTACAACTAATAAAGATGATCCGGAAAAGATTTATTCAATCTTACCTAACCACCTTGAGGATCTTTTCGTGGCAAGTAGTCGTGAGTTGTCCGAAAGGCAGACATTGCAGTTGAAAAATCTACTGATACGACACAGCGATGCTTTCGCAAAATCAAAGAATGATTTAGGTTGTTGTGACCTAATTGAACACACGATTGACACGGGTGATGCCAGGCCAGTTAAACAGAATCCGAGGCGTTTTCCTCTGGCTAAACGGGAGGCCGCTGATCAAGAAATCAACCGGATGCTTGAAAGAGGAATTATCGAGCCTAGTACGAGTCCATGGTCGTCTCCAATCGTATTAGTACCTAAGAAATCTGACGGTTCTTGGCGCTTCTGCGCGGACTTTAGGAAAATTAATAATTTGACAAAAAAAAAGACTCGTATCCGCTCCCCAGAATAGCAGATTGCTTGGATGCTCTGAGGGGCGCAAGTTGGTATTCGACTATTGATTTACAAAGTGGTTATTGGCAGGTGAAGATGGCCGAATCCGACAAGGAAAAGACGAGTATTGTAACAACTAAAGGTCTTTTCCAGTTTAAAGTAATGCCATTTGGTCTATGCAACGCTGGCGCATGTTTTGAAAGACTCATGGAGTGCGTTCTGTCAGGGCTAAATTGGCAAATTTGTCTGCTGTATTTGGATGATGTTATAATTTTTGCAAATTCTTTTGAGGAACACCTTTCCAGTTAAGAACAAGTTATAGCAAAAATCAAAAATGCCAATCTAAAAATATCACCAAAGAAATGCTCATTTTTCCAGGAAAAAGTTCCTTGGTCACGTGGTATCAGAAGAAGGAGTTGCTACCAACCCTGATAAGATAGCAGCTATAAAAGAGTGGCCTACGCCCAGAACAGTTCACGAGGTGCGAAGTTTCATAGGTACCTGCTCCTACTATAGGAGATACATTCGTGGATTTTCCGACATTGCTAGGCCACTTCATAAACTTACAGAAAAAGGAGATCGATTCAAATGGACACCAGAATGCCAACAAGCGCTCGATACACTTAAGGAATGCCTAATCTCAGCTCCGATACTTGGATATCCTAATATTAGCAAACCTTTTATCTTAGATACAGATGTTAGTGGGTACGGAATTGGTACAGTGTAATCCCAAGTTACAGACGAAAAAGAGCAGGTTATAGCATATTTCAGCAACAGTATGAATAAACCCGAACGGAACTACTGTGTCACTCGCCGTGAGTTGCTAGCAGTAGTTATGTCCATCAAACATTGTCATCACTATTTGTATGGAGTTCCGTTCCTGGTTAGGACAGATCACGGCGCACTCAATTGGATTATGAATTTCAAAAATCCAGAAGGTCAAACCGCGAGATGGTTGGAGATCCTTGCCTCCTATAATTTCACCATTCAACACAGACCTGGCAGGCAACACAATAATGCAGATGGACTCTCGCGACGTCCATGTTCTCCCTGTACATACTGCACCCGTCAAGAAAGCAAGAACAGAGAAAATACCGCGAAAGATGACATTGACCATGTCAGAGTCACGAAAAGAGCCACAGAGGAACCTGAAGTATTTGATACAGAAGAAATCGACATAGGAGACAACACGGACAGCTTTAAGTGGGTACAAAGCTCCGAGGAAATCTCAACTGCTCAACAAAGCGACAAGGTTTTGAAGCAATTATGGAATATGAAAGTGACAGGTACAGAAAGGCCCAATTGGGAAGACATTTCTTTTCAAAGCGGCCCAATGGAACAAGATAAAATTGGAAAATGGTGTCCTGTATAGGTGTTGGCAATCCAAAGACAAGGGCGAAATAACCCAGTTAATTTTACCTGACTGTTGGCATGAAGAAGTCGTGAAAATGCTGCATGACTATCCACCTGCCGGACATTTAGGCCAACATCGCACCTTAGCCAGAGTTTCGAGAAGATTTTACTGGGCAGGTTACAAGGATTACGTGATACAATGGTGTCGACAATGTAAAACGTGCGAAGCTCGTAAGAAACCTCAGAAACATTATCGAGGACTATGAAGCAATACCTGGTGGGGGCACCTTTAGAACGGGTGGCCATTGACATTCTTGGTCCTTTGCTAAAAACTCATTCAGGTTATAGGTACATCTTAGTTCTCACGGACTATTTCACTCGATGGGCCGAAGCCTACCCTATGATTGGGCTGACCACTGAAGAAGTCGCTGAAATTTTTGTCAGTCAATTTGTGACACGTTTTGGAGTTCCAAAACAGATGCACACAGATAGAGGAACTCAGTTTGAGTCCAAACTATTTCAGGATCTATGTTTAAGATTAAATATAGACAAGACACGAACCACAGCAATGCATCCACAAAGCGATGGAATGGTAGAGCGGCTAAACAGAACTCTAGAAGATATTTTAAGTAAATACATAACTAAACATCAAAAAGACTGGGATAAACATCTACAGTTAGCACTCATGGCGTACAGGCCATCTGAGCATGAGAGTACAGGGTTTTCGCCCTCCATGTTGATGTTCGGAAGGGAAATTGAACTTCCAGTTGACCTGATTTATGGATCTTACCCAGATAGTGTAGAGACAGAGGAAAAATCCGAAAACGATTATCTCAAAGATTTACGAAAAGGGCTTTGGAACATACATGAAGTTGCAAGAGAGAAAATGAGACACGCAAGTGATAGACAAAAACGTCAGTACGACACAAAAGTACATTCGCGACAATACCGTGTCGGTGATGCTGTTTGGATCTTCAATCCATTGCGAAGAAAAGGGTTAAGTCCAAAGCTACAACCACACTGGATAGGACCATACATCATTAAAGAAGTTTATACTGACTTAATTTACAAAATAGCGCGGCAGTACGGATCGAAAGAAATAGTTATTCACCATGACAGGTTGAAACCCTATTTCGGTTCCCTGGATACAGTTCCGGAATCTTCATCAGATGTAATAGGTACTGGAGGACCGGAACTCGTATCATCGCGTCCTTCGAGACTAAGAAAGAAACCGACATACCTTAAAGATTTCGTATAATTGAGTAACAAGGGTTCGACATTAGATGCAATATTTTCACAAATTAAATAAGGGTTTTATAGTCAAAATTTACGGTTTTAGGGATAATTAAATGGTTGTACAGGGTTAGGGTTAGGACTAAAAATCTAAAGCTTTCGAGGAAAGTCAAATCTGTGGCTCTGGTATCATCTGTTTATGCTTTCTCAGACTCATGATTCGATGTATTTATTTTCTCAGATGTTCACCTGTAACGTATGCATGAGAAGTTACCCGACTTTGGAAAGTTTAAAGAGGCACATGCGCTATGCACATACACAGAATAGGGTCAAATATAGATGGTGTCCTTATGGTGTATCATCCAATGCCACCTATAGGATGAAGCAACATGAAAAAACAAAACACTAGTACAAATTCAAGGACGAAAGTAAGTAAACAAAGGCACAAAACCAAAAGACACCAACTAAGAAAGTATCATCAGTGGTTAGGAAGGTATAGAAGAAGAAGAAGAAGAAGAAGAAGAAGAAGAATTCCACTGACTATGAAACAACAAAATTGCCCTCAGCGGAATGTCCACCGCTGAGGGAACCATCACCTATGACGGTGGAATTTGAGGAGCTTATGGCAACTAAACACACAACCCCCACAGAAGATTTGTTGTTTTCATTGCCTGTCATTGCTGTATCAGAGATCGAAAATTCGTTGGATAACACTCCCCCAATGAGTGTTCGGGAGCTTGATGAGTCAGTGGTACAGGATCACCGGTCAGTACAGGTCAAGGAGACACCAGAGGACATTCAAGAGCCAGATGATAATGTAGTTTGGGAAAAACCAGAAGAGAATACAGTCATAGAAGTGAGGAGGAATTGGTAGAGGTAACAGAGGACGGAATAGAAGTCATTAAGGAAGACATCAGGCTTGTCGAGATAGATGGAATGACGCCTACCCCAAATTATCTCCCCTCCAGAATAACGCCCACCAACTTGAAATATGGCAGAGTATACGACTACCGACACTATGGCCTGCCCGAGGATAAGGACAAAGAAGACTCTAGACAGGTCCTTCTTTGTCCACCTTCAACTACCACTCATCTAAGGAGGCTATCCTGTTGAGAAGACTGAGGGAACAGGCAAGGAGGAGCCACATTGATACTACCATTTTGCCAGTTGGCTATTCTGGGCTTGTAAAAACAGAGAGGTGTGAACTTCCAGATGGAACTGTGTACTCTCTTACCAGTCACTGGGTACCGGAAATCCCAGTCTGTCGGTACAAAGCCACAGGAATTCAGGTTTCGGCTATACTTGAAACATGTGATAAGGATGTACAGGTTGTTCCAACAACCACAATTTCGGAAACACAGACAGAAAAGATCGAGGAAATTCCAGAGAAGACTCACGAAGACAAGGAAATCAGTTGTGACATTATTGCATGTCGGTTTTATTAAATATGTTGAAAGACTTTACAACAGAACTATTTGTGCAACACTTTTTCGTAGTTGTTTGTGCATCAAATTTAGTATTATAAACCAAATGTGTTCATTTAACTATTGTTTTTCATATTCATAATACTCTCTCATTGTTGTTAAATGCGTTCAGTTTGGGGACAAACTAAATTTGTTAGGGGGCATTGTAACGGTCTTGTTACTCAGAAATTTATGAGTAGGTTGATTTCCAACCATCACGGTTTTGTTATGAACAGTGGGAGGGCTGAACAAGTTTCAAGCATTTACTTGACTTGTATTCATGAAATTACATCGTTATTATTAATTGTGTCGGGAATGTCAGGATTATATTATTACTCAAACTGAACGTTTATTTTATGTGTAGTGTATAAAGAATTCTTACCTTTACGATTTATTATTTGCATTCCGTGGTAGCATCCAAAATTACTCATGTCTATATAATTTGGAGTCCCGTTATTTTTATGTACACTGATTTTTATGTACGACACACTCTGGTATCAGATATTGTCGTCGCCATTAGTGTTGACAAATTACGTCACAAATTGAACCATGGGAAAGTACAGGTGGCATGATGTCACACATTTGAACGTCAATTCTACTATATATTCTAATACAAAATGTGTGTCACGGTGTGTCTTAGTGTGTCGTCCTTGCATATAAATTCGCGACATCTAAGCATTCGGGTTCAGTCTTGTTTCGTCTGGGCGCCATTCCTAAGACTTTCAAATAACTAAAGCTGCATACATATTCTTGTTTAAGGTTAGCATATAGGATCATAAATATAACAAAAAGGGTTAAAATAATATTTCGGGATATTATTTACGATTTATCATTGTCAGTAACTATCCATAGTTTTCATTAAGCAATTTATACTGATTCAGTACAAATCGACACTGCGACACGGTTCCGACACACATTAGTGTGTCTGATTTCTAACAACACATAAAAAGCGAATCTCTTATATACTTAATATAAATGAAGATACGGAATTCACTTTCGGAAATTGTATAATACGAGGTGTATTTAGAACAAATAGAAGACTATATTCGAATTATTAGCTCTGAATAGGTTTTACGTAGAATTTTGGCATTATAGGACGACACACTTTATAAAGCAATAGAATAGTAGTAACTCGACACACATACTTATACTTAATAAGAGTATGTAGTTTTTAGTAAGGAATAAATTGCATATCATTATATATTTTGTTTATTATTACATTATTGTTCATAAGAGATATAATGATACCAGAGCCATTCTATAAGCTACTATAGATGTAAATAAGATACCTTAAATCTATTTCGGTTGTATTAATAACTGTTCCTTGGTAATTACTTAATTTATTGTTAACTGTTATAAATATCATAACATATTTCACTTCTAGTTAATAAATCGTTAACTTATTGAACATCTCTTTATACATGCCATACTTGATTCTACATTATACTATTAACGGTACCTAGAGTCGTTTACACACAGGATCATTCCGCTAAGGTTTAGTAATAGGAGTACGTTATTACCCTTCCTCCCCTTTTAAAACGCTCTAGGTCCGTTGATAGGTACGCTAAGTTTCTTGGACGTAAATCTGTTGTCGTAGAGGAAATTGTCACTGATTACATCTCACAGGCAGCAGGTCGGACCCGCTTCAATATTGATCTCTCACCTTTCAATAAGGATCTTAATAACAGTTTATATTAGTATGAACCCAAATATGTATGGTTGCTAGGTACTTTTATATCAAGTAATGATCGTTGCTAAGAACTTTTGACATGATTTTGACCTCTTGCATTTTATCCTTGTCTGTTACCAAATGAAAGCAATAATCGTTCTGAACTTTTTTTCTATTCAAGGTATGAGCATATTTATAACCATTTCTGACAAAATCTAATAAAAAAGACTCAAGGTCTAAGGTCAAGGTCATCAATAACCTTTTACCTTTAGATCAAACTTAAGGTCATTGAATGTGCAATATTTTTCATTTAATTTTCATCCTTTATCTGTCATAGTTTACGAGATATTTTAATAACAAGGCCAAATATATTTTACAAAATAACAAAAATTTCACTTTTGGGTTCCCTTAGATACCACCCTAGCAACCTGAATCCCAACCCTTTAGTTATAAATTATTACTAGGCAACAGTGTTAGTTTATATTAATAACTTCAATGTAAATGGGTGTGGATGCAAAAGTGTGTAATTAGTTCATTAGTGCAAAATGCTTATAATTTGCCTTCTTGAATACAATGAAAACTCCCTTATTTAAATCAGTGTTGCCACCTTCTCCCCTTTTCATAATATTTTTTTTTTCTTTTATCTAACTAATTAAATGTTATATTTTAATGAACAAATGTTACAATATTCATCAAAATTGAAATGTGTGCATGATAACTGCCTGAAAATGGTAATTTTTCTACCTCAAAAAATACAATTTTGAGCAAAAATCCAAGCGGACCCGTAACCATGTCAACGACGACATAATTTTTTTTTTTATTCTTTGTCAATTTATTTCTTTTATGATTGTCTATAGCTACAAATAAACAAAATTTCACAAACATCTGAGACTATGCGTGTCGTAACTTAGTTGGTGGTAACAGAGAATTGCTATTAACGTGTAACTGTAGCTTTGTCCTTAATATGCATGAAATATTTACCACTGGACCCGGTTGTTCATCTCTATAAATATCATAGGGTTATTTTCTGTTGTTCATCCTGTGGTTAAATTTAACCCTTTGTTGAATACTTGGTTAAATGATCCATGATCAAATAATTTACGATCAATGATGCTTCTTTTCAAACAAAACATCCACGTTGTTGTTGTTCTATTTAATGAACTTAGACGCTTAAAAACGTATTGTTTTTGATAAGAAATCATATGTATTGACCGAACAGATTTTCTAGGACCGGAGAATAGTGTTCATAATTCTTATTTTGATAAAAATGAACACTCGCACAAAGGTTAAAAAGAAGTTGAACAGCGGAATTTTAACCCTTGGTTGCGTAACCCTCAGTTAAAAGATTTAACCCTGGGTTATATTTAACCAAAGGTTATATTTAACCGAGAGATGAACAACCGGGTCCTGGACGTTAAACAAACAACAACCAATCGATTAATCATACTTGAAGCAAATTGTTCACTCATTTAATTTGTTTTATACTTTTAATCTTTTCTCCTTGTAATGTCATGACACAGTATCACTGTGTCTAAACTACCGGCAAAAATGTTTGGACTCGATGGTATCTAATATCCGGCACGGTGACGAAACATCAATAGACAGAGAAAAGGTAGTTTTCTGTTTATTTATTTGTTATTTTTATGATATCGAAGAATATATATACATATACATGTATAACTATTTTCTATTGTGAGATGTAATATTTTCTACAACCGTTCTAGATTAACGGAGAAATAAGTAAAAATGCACGTCAAAATGACGAATTGAGTGAACCTTGCCTCGAATTTGTTTAATTTCTCCTTAAATTATTCACATAGTACGGAAAGAAAGGTACGGAAAGAAAGATATTGACATGGAGATTGCAAAACTAGTCACTTTGAGGACCTCAATCCTTGTATTTCTGCGTATGGAACGAAAGAAATAGGTCAGGTCAAAATGGAAGCACCCGGTTTTGTCAATGTTGTTTACTACACAATGACCCGGTTTTGTCTATATATAGAACCCGGTTTTGTTTATTTTATGAAAAACAACGTTAACACTGATACCGTGAAACAAAAAAAAATAAATTAACAAATGGCTGATCATGTGGGTTTTCAAACCAGATACCTCAATAAAGCGTGTGGCCAAGTTTGATTAAATTGTTTAAGAGGAGACGATTTTTGTAAGATAATTGGCAAAAACGCAAAGAAATGGTAAAAATCGTAATTAAAGGTCAATAATTCTTACAAGGATATCGACCAAGTCGACTTATTCGTATATATTGTCTTGCTGGTCATTTTTGCTATATACTTTTATATATTTCGAGATAATAGACAGAAATGGAAAAAAAGGAGAAATTTGTCATTGAAGGACATTAACTTCTATAAGAATTCGTGTGAGAGTTTTGATGTGTAGAGCTCAACATTATGAACATATCAGCCCCTGTTAAATTTTCTCTATCTATAGCTGTTTTCAAATAATAGACAAAACTTGCATCCCCCTATGTTCTATTTCAAGCCATGTCGGCCATCTTTGTTGACAAGCGGGGGTCATCAAAAACTTGTTAAACTAGATACCCCAATGATGATGAAAAACAGTTAAACATAAGTTCGTTAGACCTTTTAAAACCGACATAAGATTGTGGATAAGGTTTGTTAAATGTATTGTAGCCCAGTAATTTCAGAGGAGAAGATTATGTAAAAAATTAACGGAAGACGACGGACGACGGGAGCCAAGTGATGAAAAAAGCTCACTTTTCCCTTGGGGTCAGGTGAGCTAAAACCAACCAAGAATTCCAAACAAGATTGCACCGTTCTTGAATTTAAAAAGTCTAACATTAAGGCTTACACGAACGAGATAAACTAATCAGACATGGCAAAACAACTTCAATTGCGTTTTTTTTTTTAAACAAAATAAATACTACGTATTATTTATACAG
This sequence comes from Mytilus coruscus, assembly GCA_017311375.1. Classification (NCBI taxonomy): domain Eukaryota; kingdom Metazoa; phylum Mollusca; class Bivalvia; order Mytilida; family Mytilidae; genus Mytilus; species Mytilus coruscus. Next base: position 50,369,641 of record CM029608.1, on the reverse strand, counting down.
GAGTGACTGTACGCACTGACATGTCGTGACTGCTGGAATGATCGTTATCAAAATTATTTTGAAGGTCTGTAAGGTAAATAATTTAATAAAAGTATCTCATAAAATTAACATTGTTCATGGAACCATAAAAAAAAGTCAAGGTCTGATGAAACCTGCCAGACGGACATGAACACATTACAATCATTAAAACCAACCAAAAAAAAAACTTAACATTTACCAATTAATCAAGAAAATACGTTCAAGGTCACTTAAACAGTCATGTGCGCCATACGAGCAAATATAGTTGACCTATTACTTATGGTATTAGAGATACGGACTTGAACACGAAATGTTAACCTTGATCATAGATATCAACCATTATCAGCTATTCATTTTGTTAGGAAATCGCTGAACCATGAAAATGAGGTCAAGGTCAATGGACATATGACAGATAGAAACATCGTTACATAAAAGATCTGTGTGCGAGGTATGTTGCAGTCAGGCCTTCTAACTTCTGACATATGAAGCTTCATACAAATAGTTCAAGCCGCCACGAATTTGCATCCCTTGGTCTCGCATTTCGACAATTTTAAAATATCAATGTGAATTTTAGAATAAACATGATAATCCTACTCACATACATACAATTTCGGGTGTCCCTGCTTTCTTATTTCTTATAAAATTTTAAGTTGGTATACGATTTAGTTATATAACATTAGTGGCGAATCCAGGCGGCGTATAGGTCACACGCCCCACCCCACCTTTGATGGACCAAAAATATTAAATCTTTTTACGATATTTTTAGCATAATTCGTCCAAAACATTGTTCGATTCGCTACGCTCTGCGGTATGTAAGCTGTTTGAATTACGCCAACTTTGGAAAAACCTGAATCCGTCCCTATATATTGTCAATAATATATTGACCAACGTCAATGTACGATAATCATAACACAATGGAGAGATAACAGAACCGTTTATTTATACAACTAATAATAAACTAATCATTATTGCATTTTCTCGATGGCCTGAGACTATCATTATACTAATTTATACTTAGTATTATAGTTACAATTAGGGATAGATAGATTTGATTTTTAATGCATGATTATTGTTATCCTTTTCTCACCATAAACATTCATTTTCTATGGCGATTCTGCAAGCATATATACATTTGTTTGATTATCATGCCTTATAATGAACATTTAGCCTTAAAAAGATTTATTTTAAACGGTCATAGCGAACTATTACACCCTAGGTAGATTGGATTACTTATAAAGATAACCATCCTGTTGTGTAAGAAAATCACATATCAAATGTGCGTCCTTCAATTTTAAGACCATAAACTCTAATTTTAAGTTTAAACACTAAAATTTACATAATTCAAATAAAAAAACGTTTAGAGAGCTTCCCAGCAAACACACGACGTACTCCCGACGTCGGTTAATGGTCGTCTGAACGTCATGTCTTGAGTTTACGTCGTACCAACGTTGTGTGAACGTAAAACCCAACGTTGGATTGCAGACGTACACAGACGACGTTATAAAATTACGTCGAATTTACGTAAATTTAGTACCCTGTCAGGACGTAACATTTTATTACGTTGTGACAACGTGCTTATAACTGTCATAATCCGACGTAACATTTTGTTACGTCTTATCAACATTTTAATAACGTAGTGAACAAACCCTGTGAATACCAGTGACACATTTAAATCTGGTGTTATGGGACGAATGTTGTGGTATGAGTCTTCCTGGATATATCATTCTTGAAGTTCACTAGAATATATTCACGATTTTTCGATTTTCAAAATATCCCCCTTTTTTCCCGCACAGACATAATTTGCACCAAATTGTCCAAGAAAATATTACAAATCCAATTTTAATGTTCTAATATATATATTTTATATATATATTTATTGTTTAATATATCATTAAAGTTTTGTCATCATTTATTATTTTAATTTCATAATCGGTTTTTTACGATTGGTTATAATAGTGGAACGTTCAGCAGTACTCGGGTTTTACCGCTGCATATTATGAAAAGTCTGAGCATGCGCACTTTCACCGCTTGATTTTTAAAAACAGTGATAAAACTTGCAGTGAAATGTAGCTCGATCCAGATTCCAGAACAATGAAAAAGGTAATATAATAATTGCACATTACGCCAAAAAGGTTCTCCATGATAAAAACAAGTATGATTGAAGAAAATAAAACATCTGTTGCCGTATTGGGCGCCTCTTTCAAGTCTGTTGTCCGTGACCGTGTTGAAATATGATACTTCTTCTTTTACTGTCAATATATTGCACTGATACAAGATATTTTAGCCAAAATTTGGGTTATTTGAATCCATTTTTCAAATTGCTCGATTAACTTGTGTTGTTTTTTAAGATATATGCAAGTAACTGTAGAAAGTAAAAAAGGGGGTGCACAGCCACAGGCACTTGTTTCCTATCCATGACAAGAGCTACTATCCCTATATATTAAGGCTGCAAGTGTCTTTTGCACTGTTATTTTTTGATAATGTTGGAAGCATAAAAGTCTGATCAATATCACAAATGCGAAGCTAGACATCTGGGCACATTAGTGTCATTACAAACTCGGCCCATTACAAACTCGGCTCATTACAAACTTGGCATATTACAAACTCGGCCTATTAATGATAATACTACATGTATCACTGGGAGTCATCCTGAACATGCATGAAATATTTGCCACTGGACGTTAAGCAACCAACAATCAATCAATGTGTCACTGGGTCTGACATGGGAATAGACAATTGTGCCAATAAAGACTGTCGTAGATAGGCGTCACAGAAAAAAATTAAAATAGCCTTCCAAGACGTCATAATTATTTGGGACTAGGTCGTCATAGGAAGGCGTCACAGAAAAAAATCAAAATAGCCTTCCAAGACGTCATAATTATTTAGACTAGGATCCAGTCGGGAAAAGTTGGGTAAAATTTTCCTGTTTTCAGGGTAAAACCCAGTTTACTGGTGTTAAAAAAACCAGTATATAGGGACGTCTTTTTTGCTGTTCAATTTATGGTATGAAATCTACATGTTTATCAATGACGAGCTATAATCAACTCTCACTAAATATGTGATCAGAAACAATGTCGTAATCAATCACAAAACTTTTTTTTTTGGAATGCATGTTAATTTGTCACTTACCTAGTTCTCCCAAAGATTTGTTGGACTGACACGCATGTAAACAGACAGAAGAATATAGAAGATAATTGAATGTACAATGTATTTATAATTTTTTTCCAGAGTCTTGTATAAAAATCCACAGATCCAATGTGTCTGAGGTTGAGGAATGCATTGCAGTAACACTTAAGCATGCACCAGCTAGCTCAAATAGATGGACCAAGTTATAAAAAGGTAAACATCAGTTGATCAGCTCTTTTTATGCCCTCCTTCACTGAGTGATATAGTTTTACTCTTGTACTGTACGTACAAAATTTGAACTCAAAATTGGTTTCTGTTCTCTAACTTTAGTTTGCCTGAACGACATGTTATGAAATTTATACACAATGCTTATTATCATAAAACGCAGAGTTTGAATTTGGAGAGCATCTGTTTTACTGTTCTTTAGTTATGTCCTTTAATAACATCATTTGTGGCTCATGGACACATTCTTCTTTTATTAATTTTATTTATCAAATTATAATTTGTTGATTTTATAGATTGCGTTCATTGGCATATGATATAAGGTCTTGCTGTATTGATGTAAATTCTAAATTTATTAAGGTAAAATCGTATGAATATCTTAAATTAAAAACCAAACTTCCTTTTTGGATTCATTATTATTTGTAGAATAACTAGTGGTTGTTCCAGAAAATATTATGTCCCCCCAGGGAAGGCTCTTTTTTTAAATTTTATGTGGGGGTGGTTGTATTTGAAATACCAAAATGCAAAGGGGTGTTGTTCTTATTTATTTTTAATTCTGTCGGTGCTGGGGGTTAAAAAAAAGGGCCGTCCCTGGGGGGCGGACATAGTATTTTCTGGAACAGCCATAATTTCATTAACACATGTTTAATTTAACAACAAATTTATTTTTTAAATAAGAACAAAGGTTAACCAAAAGTTATAAATTATTATATACTGTTGAAATTATGTTAAAATTTCTAACATACATTATCAAAATGTGTATAATTGGCAAAGATACAAACATCTCAGTAACAACACAACAAAATTATGAATCTGCAAGATTTATTATACGACCGCAGGGCGGATCCAGCCATTTTGAAAAGGGGTTCCCAACCCAGGATAAAAGGGGGGTCCAACTATATGATTCAAATGCATGATCAACCAAAAAGGAGGGTTCCAACCCCGGAACCCCCTCTGGATCCGCCACTGCAGCAATAGAAAAATATTATGTTTACACAGGATATTTTTAAGAACTGCTGTAATTCATAAGTTGGGATCAACTTTTTTGTATTTTATAATTTATGATTATCTTTTTTTTCAGAGACCTGAAACCAACACAAGACCAGCTGATCAGAGGGCAGAAAACCAAAATTTGGAATGACATGTATACAACCAACACAAGACTAAAATTTGGAATAAAATTAAAAATTCAGAAACATATTATTATTTTTATTGGTTCATGTAGCTAAGAAAAAGAAGTCTTAACTTTTGGATAGGTCTATCTCTAGTTGGTCAATGGGAAAAAGCAATAGTTAGATTGATTGAATTTCAGGTATTTTCTTCATTTGGGATATTTTTAGAAGTGTGTATAAGTTGTGTAAAATATATATTTGTAAATTAGACAGTCAGCTTTGGGCCTTTTTCCAACCTTGTCATTGTGTAGTGAATCCAGCGGAATGAATCTACAGTAAATATTTTAATGAAATACAACAAACTACCACTGTGACATATACCTTAATATTTACTGTAGATTCATTCAGCTGGTATATGTGGTAGTTTGTTGTATTTCTGAATAATTCATTAAAAAATGTTTTCCTTCGTCAAAGTGAAATCTACATTCTAGAATTTCCACCATCATAGTGAAATCTATATTCTAGAACACTGAAACCCTAAAATTTAGAAGTTGCAGCATGTACCAAGATGTCATGTTGAAGGCTGTACAGTTACCTATAATTGCCAACATCATCAATATTTGATTTTAGGATAGAGGGTTGTCTCATTGGCCATCATACAAAATCTCCTTTTTCGAATAGTATTATGTGTTAAATTTTTTAAAGAAAAGTTGCTTTTGTTAAATGGAAATGTGTAAATCTTGTACTTCAGAATTGCAAAAGTTAAAAACTAAGACTTTAACCTTAAACAACTGTGTGAAACATGAATTGGACAAAACTACAGGTTTAATGTAAAACATAATGCAAAGTTTTTGGGAAAACGAGATATTTATATATTTGACATTGAAACCTGGCAAAAAGGTAAAAAAAAACCTTTTGTGACTATATTATACACAAGTGGCAGTTTGGAAATAGAGTACATATCGACATTGTGTCCATCTTTCCTACATAGACAAATTTACAACTTAAAACAGGTCAAAAGAATAAAATATAGACCCTGTTTACTTCTTCAATTGAATTATATTGCTCCTATCAATCAAATGAGGACAAGGGACATTTACAGTTGTGTTGCGACGTTGTTACAACGTCTTATGATGGTAATAAATTACGTCACAAATTACGTTGTGCCAACGTTGTGTGGATGGTTGTCAGCACGTGCCTTGAGTCCACAAAATTACGTTGTACCAACGTAATTTTACTACGTTGTCACAACGATAGTATTACGTTGTCACACAGTTGGACGGCAAACGATTTAATGGCTTCTAAGGTCAAGACATTGGTCACGTGATAAAGGTCAGAGTTTACGATATTTTGGTAAACGTGCATGCCTCTTGGTTTTGGACTCGTATCGTCTTATTTGTACTCGTACATTAATACAAATCAAAGTGTTCAATTCTAGATTGAATAAGCTTCCTTATTTTATATAATTATTATTAAAAAGTGTTGTTCAAGTGTTATAAATTCACGAGTGAAGTGAAACTTTTTTTCTGAAAATTTGCGTAGGTCCACGGAAAATCCCTAATAATTCCTTAAATAGGTTTGGTAACGTGTTGAGGGGTATAAAATATGAAGTAAAACCATTTTTTGGCTCTTCATTGACTCTTTCAGATCACAAAAACCCCGGATACGCAATTGTGTCAGCTTATTCGTTGCGAAGCGGAGATCAAAGGGAGAGAACTCGGTACACGCATCGTAGGATACTGCAAGTCAACAACAGTAAATTCGAGTAAAATTTATGATTGCAGTTATATTTCGACACTTTCTTGAATAACTTTTCCAATATTTCATGTTCCTCTACTGTTGTACAATTAAAATAGTCATGGAATGGTTGAAAATGACATTTTTTTTCAAGTACTTACAGGTTTTAATTTTGAAAACTTCCAAAGAAGAAAATGATAGATTTATTAAACTGACTTTTCTCTGAAACTTGGATTTTTGTATATTCTCAAACACCCTTTTGGTACCTAAAAGGATACAAGAGGGTTTATCAGCCATTTGTCAGCAGAACCTGTGTTACATTAACATTTAAATAAAAATATGGTAAAAGGAGATGTAGTCATTGCATGCTTCAAAATTGTGAACATTAACATTGAATGAAAAAAGTCAATTTGCAGTGGACAGAAGTACATGTATAATTTTGTTATATTATTCCTGCTTTAAGATGCAGTGGGGGTCCCAGGGTCTGGGGATTGAATCCCTCTTTTATGGAAGATTAATGCATTTGAATGGGAGCATATAGTTGGAACCCTACCCCCTTTTATCTTTGGTTGAGAATACCCCCACCCCTGTTTAAAATTGGCTGGATCCACCCCGAGATAAAAAGCAGTAGAAGATGTACAAGTTCTGTTGCTCGCCTTAATCAAGAGAAAACATCTGAACATCCAAAGATCCAGAATTGGGTTTAAAACATAATAATCAACACAAAGATAACTGAACAAAAAGCTGTATTGCAATCTAATATCCTGCAGTTCTCATAATTCCTATTATATGTATTATTTCAAGATTTGCTTTACTTTTTTTTCTTATATTTGAATTCAAAAGTCCTGCAAACAACTGCTGAGTCCTTTCAATTAAATTATTGATTGAATAATAAGCTAAGCTGACCAGTAAATAAAGTCTGAAAATGCTTTGTTGAAATAAAAGAGTGGTATTATGTCATAAAATATACTGAATCAACTTCAAATTTAATCCAAATTCATATTTACCTCCTCTAAAATGCATAGTCATTGAATTGAACTACAAAATCAAAACCTGAGACTACTACAATTAATGTATAACAAAGAGATTGGTCACTTCCCAGAGTTCTCAAAATCTTTTTCACCTGGTGGTCCTTGAAGAAAATCTGCAGGTACTCACTATCATTTCTATTGCAAATTACCAAAATTGTGTTGGTCCTTCCCAAAATGTGGTGGTCAAATCCCTAGGATCGCCACATTTCGAGAACTCTGTTTCCCATGTTATAGTAGTCTCAGACAAAACAAAACTGACTTAAATACAGTATGTTCAGAAATTTTTCGAAGAATGGACAACAATGAGATATTTATTATTCTGATATCAGAAATAATCACATAGTATCAAATCAGAATGCGAGTTGTTTTTATTGAGATAATCAATTTAATCACATTATTTACTTTAATAAAAAACCTCATGATACTATCTGAACTTAGTCATGACTTAGCTTGTCAACATCTCACTTACATTAAATACTTAAGTTAACCTGATAGTACTAAAATAAAGAGATGTGGTATAAGATAAGATAAGATAATTTTATTCCAGTTAAAGGGTCCATGAAGAGCAAAGTAATTTATCACAATGATTTTTATAATTGACACAAAAATGTTGATATAAATCATATTAATATGAATATAACCATCTCAATTCTTAGATTTTAAACCACAGCCAGATCAGAGCCACACATATATTAGAAAAAAAGGCATAGCAATCATATCTATTATAAACAGGCAAATATTCTCAACGTCTTAAATAAAACAATATCTGTACTATATTGATATTTTCTCAGTTCAAAACATTTATTAAATTGCAACACTTTTCAATACCTCTAGGTTTTCTTGAATAAAAGCCAATTAAATTTGGCACTTGTGCTTAACTTTTCAAAATTTTACAACCTATTAATATATTATCATAAAATTCTTTTCTTAAAAAGTTATAAAGGGACACTGAAATTTAAATATGGTATAATTGCCAATGAGATAACAGTCTAGAAACTATCCACCAGAGTCCAAGTGTCTGTTAGCAGTAAAACTATAAGTCACTTTACAGACATCAACAATGATTACATTTCATTGTTTTCAAGCAAATGAGGAAAAGAGTAATACTAGCTTTTGTCTTACTACATGTACTAGCTTTTGTCTTACTACATGTACAAGAGAATATAAGAAATAATAATATAAATAAGGAAATAACAGAGACAAAAAGACCGGACTTAGCCACTGGACTATATGTAAACTATTCCCTTACTAATCCTTAGAGGAGCTGCTGTATACTTAGAAAGAAGGATGTTGAGGACTTGGCCCATCAATCAGCATTTTAGACACTACATTATGCCAATTTATGGTCAATTGCAATCTGCCCTATTTGTTCCAACCTATAATGAGTATTAAAATTAATACCTAGGGTGGGAATTAAACCCATGTATGTTCATTTACTCTATTGTTCTTTATGTACATACATTGTACATGTATATGAAATATATCAAACATAAAAAATGCTGTAATGTAAATATGGTAATTTGTAAACATCATTACAGCCTCATTTTTCAGTTTTTTAAAGACCTAGTAAAGGAAGTCCCTGGGCCTAGCTAGACGTTTTCTTAGGCAAGATGTATTACATAACTCTTGAAAGTATAACACGATAATGGTAATTGCTAAGTATTTAGTAACAACAACGTGCAATTTAGGTAAACAAACATCAACAATCTACCACGTGTTTGTCTGCTGTGCTTGAATTCAAAACGACCCATCAGGCTTATTTACACGAATTTTTGTTAAAGCAGACAGTTAAATATGTCTGGTTACCTTATAAGTTCTATAAAGAATGCATTTGCTGTGATGAATTGTGTATACATGGAAATATAATGAAGATAACATTGATTTTTTTACCGTAAATTTTGAATACACAACATTCCCGAGGTATCCCCACAAAACACATGGCTACTTTGTAACGATGGCTGGTAACGTGTAGCCACTTTATAACGGTAGATGTGATTGGATGATCTTCAAAATCAATAATAAAATTGCTAATAAATGATTGGATACGAAATTGTGTCAGCTATTACTTTGATGAAAAATGTAAACATTGAAATCCGCCATTTTGACGCAGGAAGCAAACTAATTTTCAATCTTGGATTAAAGGACATTGCAAACATTGCCAGCGTATCATGCATAACCAGTCATGTGCAAATATATCTTTTAATTTGTTTTTACACTTACTTTTCTATGTTTTAGTTAATTTAATGATTTAATTTACTACAGAACGGAACATCGTTCTCAAGGATGCCGCCGAAAAATTATAGGTGGCGCTGTTTGTGGGCGTAAACATTTTACATACGGGTCCTTTTGTGTCGACAAGTTGACCTTTATCTGTCAGATTCAGGCGTTTGCCGTTCAACTGACAACGTAATGTCAACGTTGGATTGTTTACTGGGTTAAAACTCAATTTGCGGTTTAACCTTCATTTCTATCTATTTCGCAGTTAGAGTATTTTTTTAATGCAAAGCAAAATTATAATCTTTTTGTTCTAATAAAATAGGAATTCAAGTGTTTACAGATTCAAATAAATAACAGGTTGTCCTCTGTAAGAAATCGTTTTCCAACCAGCCACCAAACTCCTTTTAACTGCTGAAGTTCAATTATGTTATGCGATTATGCATTTTTTTTCTTTGACAAAACCGGGTTCTGCCTTGTGAAATCTAGGATAAACCGGGTTGTACACATTGACAAAACCGGTGCTTCCATTTTGACATGACCCATTTCTTTCGTTCCATACGCAGAAATACAAATATTGAGGTGCTCAAAGTGACTAGTTTTGCAACCTCCATGTCAATATCTTGCTTTCCGTACCTTTCTTTCCGTACCTTTCTTTCCGTACCATGTGAACAATTTAAGGAGAAATTAAACAAATTCGAGACAAGGTTCACTCAATTCGTCATTTTGACGTGCATTTTGCCGGCTTATTTCTCTATTAATCTAGAACGGTTGTAGAAAATATTACATCTCACAATAGTTATATATGAATAAATATTCTTCGATATCATAACAAGAACAAATAAATAAACAGAAAACTACCTTTTTCTGTCTAATGATGTTCCGTCACCGTGCCGGATATCAGATACCATCGAGTCCAAACATTTTTTGCCGGGGTAGTTTAGACACAGTGAGTATGCATTGTATTTGAGGATAGATATGAGAATCGTACTGTCTGGACCATTAAATGTAAATGATTTATGTTTGTCACTGATATATTTGAATACCTGAACTAAACAAGCAAAAGACCGGTGATTCTTCTCTTTTACTCCGTCATTCCAAAACGTGTTGACAATTCTTTACATATTCGTTATTTCATTAAAAATTATTGACCTTTATTCAGGTAAACACAGGGATTTCATTACTCATAGATATCATATTATTTTCTGCCGCCACTGCCCAGGGTTAATATAATTTTCCTTGTCTTGTACATTTTGTATCTAAATATAGAAAAATTAATTACAAAGTCCTCAAATATCTTTGTCTAGAGATATATTGTGTGTTAGGTATAAATCCTTTGAATACCACAGATTGATAAAAAAAAACGTGAAATATACTATAACACGCAGATCAAAAGATTTCAATATTTAAAAGTAACAAAAAAATCATTTAATTAAAAAGAACCATATTACACTTTTATATTCCTACGCCAACGTACCGTTACGGGCACATCTTGATCTATGATCGTCTATTGTAGATGTAATGTATTATATTGCCTACTTGTATATTTTAGAAAACAAACAGAATAGTAAATTTTATTTTAAGTCGGGTTTACATGAAACATTACAAACATAAGCTCTAAAATCTAAAAAAAATAAATTTAAATATCAATATGACCTACACAAACGTGACTATACGTGCACGTCTCGTGCAAACTATCGTCTAGTGTGTACAAGCAATCTATTAAATTGCCTATTTATATATTTTAGAAAAATAAATCCTTTGTAAGTATGCTAAATCGTTACATACATAAATAAAAACAAGCATGTGACAATATTAGTACGAACAAAGTTAGATTTGTTTTCACATTGATATAGATCTAAATATCCGTTTAATGTAAGTATTTTACATCAGACCTAACTGATCCCGTATGGGCAATACACAAGAAACGTCAATTTCAATATCGACAACGGTAACGTACACCTGTTTATTAATCCTTTTAATTTAATTAACTAGGTATCCATTGTTCATTATTTACCCATGATGAATATAAGAGAAACGATGTATCGCTTCGTGATTAATTAGAATCAACATCTGATATGATTTCTCCTTGAAAAAAATCTTACAGAACCAATCGTGAGATTCCAGAGGCGTATAAGGACTGGCTGATTGACATCTGCTAAGGAGAAATACAATTTTGCATCTAATTTTCTGTTTTAAGGACAATGTCACTGATCAAACCACGCGAGTATTCATTCCTGTCGATATTATGAACTGACTACGGATGACTACTGTTAGATAATCTTATAGTTTATAATATTGAGTACAAACACTTTTATGAATTGACATTTATAGTATAGATAAAGCTGTGATTTCATTCAGTTGAAAAAATCAAATAGAAAAAAAACTGGTTTAACTTCGCGTTCGCCCCAAGAAGAACCAGGTTAACAAACAAATTGACAAGTTGTACAGAGAAAAAATCTTTTAAGAATTGTCAGTGTTTTTGGATATAACAGATAGATAGTATTTTTTTCTGATGTTACGGACTAAGATTTTATTGTCATCTTCGAAGGAAAAAATTAGTGATTATTTTAGGACAAAGGAAGAAAGACATGGAAAATACAACAACTTTGCTTGCTCCTAAGCAGAGTTCAGTTTGGGATAATACTTCCACGAACTCTAGTACAATCTTCTTTTACCAGGTGAGTAAGAATGAATGCGCGTGTGTGTATGCATGTGTGTGTACTTAAAATCTATATTCAGCAGTTTTTCCCCCTGCCTATGCTCCTTTTTATTTAAATAAGTTGACCTTTATCTATGCTCGTATATGGCCTTGAACTTTCTTTAAGATTTAATTTGAAGATTTGGTTTGATCCGATTTCCTGCTTTACAGTGTTTTTTATTAATCATATAGTACACTATATAGGTAAAATGCATAAGAAGTATTGTATAATTGGCTTTCTTGTATTTTTCCGTACTTCTTTTTCTGTATTTAAAATATTGGTTTATAAGTGCTTTTGTCGTTCAGTTCATTTATGAGTTCTTCCAATAGAGTTGGGGAAGCTTAAACATTTATGTTGAGAAGGTTTTATGTGTGCGTGTCTAAGCAAAAAGGAAATTAAACATTACCGCACAGAAAATTGTTACAATAGAATAACGATAGAATAAAGGGAAAGGTGTATATATTTTACTCCAGAAATATTATAGAAAATGCTTCACTTATTCCAACGTTTTCTGGTTTAAGGATGTACACCTCTGAGGAGCCAAACATTTCTAGAATTAAACTTTTTTTTAACCTGATTTTTGGGTTTATATGACTGTAAGAAAATAATTGATGAAGAAAAAATCATATGGTGGTGCACTTCCTCATTTGCTACGGCCATTTGAAAGTACCCAATTTTAATGATTTTCACATTTTTCATCAATTTTTACCCATTTTTGGCCTATTATCATGAAAAAAAAATCACAGTTTCACAATTAAACTTTTTTTCATACTTTCACTAAAGATGAAGTGGACCAATCTGAATAAATTCAACTTAAAAAAAAACTATAGGTAGGTGATAATATAAGAAAGTTTTATAAAATGTTGTTGCTTTTTCGTGTCAAATTGACCATGCTGTCAATTTTGTAAATTTGGGATTGTTTTCTTTTTTTAGAACTATAAGCATATTATATCAACTTCTTTGTTATAAATGATTGAAAAAAAATACATCAAAATTCAAGAAAAAATTGATATGGGATGTACATATTTTTAGTAAAATCATTTCTTGTACCGCTCACCCATTTTCTCAACATTTTGGCTGATGTCTTGTACATCCCATATCAAATGACTGGATTGGTTATAAAATTTGAAAATTTTATTACTCAAAAACTACTTATTGTAAATACACATGTTTTTCACAGAGTTTAGTTTGATTATAATAATTTTTAAATTCATTAATATTTTCCACTTGTATCACATGTTTTGGAAATAATTCCAGTACGAGATTTCAACGAGACTGACACATCAGAAGAATACATTCTTAATGTATTACGTTTATAATAATTCATGAAGCTGTAAACAACCGAAACAAACCTTTGTAAATTTCTTCATTTTACAGTCACAAAGGCTGGTATTTTTGCTAAATGTCGACAACATTACATAAAATTATGTGCATTAAAGAAAACAGGCGCCGTGTAATATCCACAAAGTTTGAAGGGCAATCAGATACTGTTATAATGAACACAAGAATTAATCAAAAGTATGTTTCACTAGTCCAACAATCAGCTCTACGTTAAGTTATATGACTCCCTAACAGTCTATAAAGCTTGATGCAAATTTAAAATTACAAAATAAGAAATGCTGAGGAATCTTTTAAATATGCAAGTTAATCTACATGTAAATACTATTTAATATTTGATCCATTTTTTTTTTTTTTTTATGAATTTTCGTTTGATCTGGTCTTTATGTTCTCTGTTAAGATTTTGTAGATTGAGAGACAGTTTGAGTTCTTACGTTATAAGGTCAGCAGATTTGATATAATCAAACTTTTGTCTGCATTTTGTTAAAGCTTTTGTTGCCAGACTAATACTCGGTCTGTATACATGTATATCCTTTTGTCGGTGTGCAAGCTGGTAAACTCCGTCATGTTTACCTATCAAGAGTCAGGAATCTCGTATGTGTCTTTGGTTATGAGTTAAATAGAAAGTGAAAGGATATGGAGTAAATGTACATGGGACAAAATCGCGCACAATACATTAAAGAATGGTTTGTTCTTTTGGGAATTTGGACTCAAATGGGGGTATAACTATGTCAATTCTTTGTTTGAATTAATCATCACTATTCTGGATTCATTGAGATTTAAGTCTAAAGTATGATGCTTTTTATATTTTTGTTTTCGTTAAGTTGCCGTGTCATTGACGTATAGCCCTTGACTCCTATTCTGTTGAACTACTTTGCACTTACTACCAGCAACACGACGGGTGCCACATGTCGAGCAGGATCTGCATGCTTTCCGGTAGACTGGGATCACACCGGTTTTTGGTTTGGTTCGTGCTGCTTAGTCTATAGTTTTTTTGTGTTTAGTATTTTCTAGCCTGTTAGTCGTTTTTTCACATACAACATCCTATTTTATCGTTGTTAATAATAATTTGAGATACTAAAATACTAAATTATACCGAAGAAATAGAACGTCGTTTGATTATGACGATAACGAACACTTTATTTCACCCAAAAGCTATAAATGTTTTTATTGAAATTTTAGGTGCATTTTAAATATTTGCAACATTTAAAATACACTGTAATAAGAGTCATGAATAATTCATAATCCGTTCATTATTTCATTTGCTTTAATATCATCTTTAGAATAGGGGAGTGTAGGACAGTAGGAAGGTGACACAACAGTAGGATTAACACTAGACAGTACATGCAAATTAAAGAAAACAACAATAATAATACTGAAGCTTCAATATCAAAGCGTATATATGTATAAAATTGGGAATGGATACGTGTATACATGTTTATGTAAGTACATGTACGCGTTAAAATCTTGTGTTTTTTTGTTGTTTTTTTTATATATATCCTGGCGCTTCTGAACGCATCACCTATTTTAGGATATTTTTAAATAATCTATGGATAGCCGAAAAAAAGGAAAATAGACCACACCAAAAATGTTCACATTTTTTCCTGTTAAACTTTTTTCGTGAAAAATGTAAGAAACCATGAGGAGAATAAGATTTGAATTTCGCTCTCTGCATATTTATTTTTGGCATTCATAAATACATTGTAAATCAACAGCATTGTCATATCTAGTAAATACAGGAAATAACATATATTCTAAACTTCAAGCAATATTCTTAACAAATTGACGTCACTCTTTGTTAAAGTTATCTTTTCAAACAATCCGAAAATGAATAGTTGGCGACTGATTGTGTACAGGTACATTTGTACATGACAGTTGGCGACTGATTGTGTACAGGTACATTTGTACATAACAGTTGGCTACTGATTGTGTACAGGTACATTTGTGCATGACAGTTGGCGACTGATTTGGTACAGGTACATTTGTACATGACAGTTGGCGACTAATTGTATACAGGTACATTTGTACATGACATTTGGCGACCGATTGTGTACAAGTACATGTGTACATGACATTTGACGATTTATTGTGTACAGGTACATTTGTACATAACAGTTGGCGACTAATTGTGTATAGGTACATTTGTACATGACAGTTGGCGACTGATTGTGCACAGGTATATTTGTACATGACAGTTGGTGACTGATTGTGCACAGATTCATTTGTACATGACAGTTGGCGACTAATTGTGTATAGGTACACTTGTGCATGACAGTTGGCGACTGATTGTGTACAGGTACATTTGTACATGACAGTTGGCGACTGATTTGTGCACAGGTACATTTGTACATGACAGTTGGCGACTGATTGTGTACAGGTACATTTGTACATGCCAGTTGGCAACTAATTGTGTATAAGCGTCGCACCACCTTAGTACGTGTTTATCTGCCAGACGGTAAAAGTCCAATCGACCATAGTTCTATAACCTAGATAACCCTTGAGGTCTGTATGTATTGTGATCGCATTTCAGGTTTAGTATCAATAACATACAAGACCGTAGCTGTATTTGGCCATACCTTTCGGCATTTTGGGTCCTCAATGCTATTCAAACTTGTACTTTTTTTTTACCTTTTTAATTTTTTGATTCGAGCATCACTGATCAGTCTTTATAATTAGTAGACACAAAACGCACGTCTGGGGTACAGAATTTTAATCTTGGTAATTATAATAAGTTTTTTTTTTCTCTATTTACAATTGAAATATTTCATAGAGATCAGAAAATGGTGCATCAGCATCTATACACCAATCTGGAGTTGTTTTTTTTATATACGAGTAACATCGATTGACCCGCGGAAAATCGATTTAAACTACGTCATAGAACAATCGGTTCTTACTGTGACATAATAACATAAGCATTGTGACATTAGAAATGTACGGCAAAGTGACCGAATTGGAAAGTCGTCTTTAGTTCAAAATTGTATGACAGTGACATGACAACACCTGCTGTTATATAACGTCAGAGGAGTTGACATGTAGTATTTATATATATAAACGTTCAATATTCCCTTCAAAATCTGATCTATAAATTTAAGTCAAACAAAGTAAATTATGATATAAAATACACGTGTACGGCATATTGTCTTTATTATCTCTTTGGCGATCAGTATCATCTGTTTATGTTTATAAAGGAGTAAATTGAATTAGAAATATGGATTTATAATTGCAAAAAATGTATAGATAGGCACGCTGTCATTCATCAATTACTTTGAATTAATATAGTTTTCGCATCTTCACAGTAAACGCTTAAAAAATCGAAGAAATCTAGATTGTTATAAAGTACTTTACCAAATGACATAACAGTACAGCTAGCGTCACTGAGATTTAATAGACTGGCTCCGCGTAGGAAAGTAAAATTATGAATGGTTCTCCTTTATTCTTTTGACTTTCGGTGTGGCTGGGGGGGGGGGCAGGTGTGGTTCAGTTATTTCATACTTTGATCTATTTTTCTCATATGATACTATTAAGTTATGAATGGCTCTCCTTTATCTCTTTAACTTTCGGAGAGGGGGTCTTTTTTCAGTTATTTCATACTTTAATACGGTATGGGTTTTGTTCATTGTTGTAGACCTTACGGTGACCTATAGCTGTTAACTTCTATGTCATTTGGTCTCTGGTGGAGAGTTGTCGCATTGGCAATTATACCATATCTTCTTATTCTTATATTTGATCCTTTTTAGCACATGATACTACTTTAAGTTAAGGGGTATTATATGAAAATGTAATGTAATGTTTAATTTTTATCTCCCTCAGGAGATTTGTAACATAATTATGTGAATAAACGATGAACATGCCACCCAATAAGAAATCTAATTCTTTGGTGAAGTTTCTCGGAAAAAATTTTCTCGGAGGCATATTTTCTATTTCTGAACAGAAATGAAAGTTTAAATAGACAACACACAGAAGTTTCTTTGCGTTTGCTGTTTTTAAAATATCCCGAAGATGATGACCGTCTGCACCATGTCTGGCGGATCTCTGGTATATCATTGGCATAACAATCGTAGTGTGAGTTCTTTGATACAATGTCTTATTCTGATCTCTTATTTAACATCAGCTATAAATATATCTTTTAATTGGCGTGTGCTTTTCAATTACCTATATGCATATAAAGCCAAAACAAAACAAAAACGCACTCTGTTTTATTTTTAAATGAATCTAGAGGTAAATGTATATTTGAGCATGTGTGGATTTTTATTAACATTACTTCACACAGTAAACATCTCTAACGTGCCAGTAGAAAAGGGGGGGGATGTTGTGGGGTGTACATCTGCAGACTCTCGTTTGCCATGTGTGAAAAGGTCGAAGCCAGACTTAGGAAGCTTATAACCAACTAGGTCGAAAAGGTCAAAAGTGACTGTAGTTAAATGCATTAAAACGATATTTTTTATATATTTTGCAAGATTTATCTATTACAAATGCCGAACAATATTGTCTATTGAGTAGGTTTGAAGATTCGTGTAGCTATATCTTCAGTTACATGTGTGGTGCATAACTGACTGTTCGTCTTGTCACGATTTTTTCAATTGTCTCACGGTTTATCAATTACTCCTTCTAACTTTCTTATTATCTCGTTGGCTTTAAATTGTAGAGCAGTAGCATCGATTGATTGTAGTTTGCTTAACGACCCGTGGCAATTTTTCGTGCATATCCAAACCTAACGATTGTAAATCAAGGTAGAATGTTCGCAGCTTTACGGAAGTGGTTGTGTAGTATTACATCCTTTGGATAAATGGAAGTGGTTGTGTGTATTTACATCTCACACAGCTAAACGGAAATGGTTGTGTATTTACATTATACACAGCTAAATGGAAGTGATTGTGTGTATTTACATATCAAACAACTAATTGGAAGTGATTGTGTGTATTTACATCTCACACAGCTAAACGGAAGTGGTTGTGTGTATTTACATTCCACATAGCTAAACGGGCGTGGTTGCGTATATTTACATCCAACACAGCTAAACGGAAGTGGTTGTGCGTATTTACATTCCACACCGCTAAACTGACCTGACAATGTATAAGTTCTCGCCACACAGTTAAACCGACGTTGCAAATGCATATATAGATATAAGAAGATGTGGTATGAGTGCCAATGAGACAACTCTCCATCCAAGTCAAAACTTATAAAAGCTATAAAGGGCCCCAAAAATTACTAGTGTCAAACCATTCAAAAGGGAAAACCAACGGTCTAGTCTATATAAAAAACGAGAAACGAGAAACACTTATGAACCACATCAACAAACGACAACTACTGAACATCAGATTCCTGACTTAGGACAGGTGCAAACAATTGCAGCGGGTTTAAACGTTTTAAATGGTACCAAACCTTCACCCTTATCTGAAACAATAGTGTAACATCACAACATAGAAAGACAAACTATAAAATACCAATTGAAATGGCTTAACTCAAAAGACATATTAACACCAATGACCATACACCGAACAAATAAATTTGATCTATGATACAATGCAAATACAAATTAAATAAACTAAGGGAAGAATAATTAAAGTAACATGGTATACCGCTGTGAAATGTTAAATAATTTAAGAAAAACAATATGCTTGAACAAAAATATCAGCCATTTGCAATTACTTTAAACACAGGTAAATGAAAATAATTTTGTTGTTAGGTATACGTGTACAGTTCAAATGGAGAAAGGAAATATTTTTATAAAATAAATAATTTTGATGTTTATAGTACGAAGAAGTGAAAATTTATAGTAATACCAAACACTATTAAAGCTGTTATATACACGTATTTATTTTTTCCGTACAACCAAACAGCAAATGCAATTTTTGAATTTGAAATGTATCAGTGATAAAAAAAAAAGTAATCATATCATGCTGCTACATGTAGTCTCTTTCAATGGAGATACTCTTGCTTCTGTTCGTTATTAATTCTATTAAGAGTTTGAGCATCTATTTACAAAAGTTGTAAATGATTTGTTTTCTTTGAATAAGCATTCACTTAAGTCATAAGCCTTGTTAAAGTCAATGACCATTCGTGACAAGCTAGTCTCCAACTGGTTGAATATAAATTTTAAAAAATTATTAATTAACTCAAAACGTTAAATGGCAATTTTGATCAATTCGACATTTTAAATTCTATAACTAGAAATAGTATGAGAAATGACTACCTGTGGCTATCTTTCTAATGGACAATTCTACAAGATCTATGAAATTTGAGCCAATCAGTACGCAGCAGTCGTCTTTATTTTTCAACGAGATATCAGTTTCTTTAATAATATATAAATAAATTTGGTGTATTTACTGTCTTCTGATTGGTTAAAAGTATTACTTTTATTTTCAATGTTGTCAAATTTTATGACGACACGCCCACTCTGACGTTGTGTATTCATACGCCAATGTGTGTGTACGTTGTTATTGTTAATATAAATAATATAAAAGTTCTTGGAGCCTTATTTTTGATGGAAATTTATTTATAATGAATGGCAATAATTTATTTGAATTTATTGAACCATTTAATTTTGACTCTTCATTTTACATAATCCGCTTCGCGGATTATTTTGAAGAGTCAAAACTTAATTTTATGGTTCAATAAATTCAAAATAAATAATAGCCATTCATTAAATGTTTTAAAACACACCATAAATCGCCAAAAAAATGTGAAGAATAGTGAAGTCTGCGTTACACGTGCAATCGACGAAACTCACAAAAGATCTATCGGCCTGAGATAGAACCATACGAACAGTTATTATATTTAAGTATGTGTCCGATCACAGACAGTTTCATTGCATATACACCTACATTCTAATCAAGAATCAAGGGTAATGTATTTGAATGGAGTTTTTTTAGACATCAGAACGACACTACAACAGGTTTTCTTGGACATCAGAACAAGACCCCAACAGTTTAGTTTCTGCCTCAGATCTGAATAATCGAAATTCATCATGCCCTAGTTAATATGTATTTGACTGGGCGATTATATAAAGTTAACTCGTTATCTTGTTTTGATGCCTTACACCACACAGGAGGGTTTGAAAGGTGTTAACAGAAAATAGAATAATAACAAAACAGTGCTGAATAAAGGACCAAAAAACAATAAAAAAATAGAGAAAAATAGGATCCTGAAATATGAGGAATAGAAATAATGGTCTAACTGAAAAAGAAAATCTTTAGAAAATTAACGAATAAAGAAAAAGAAACGAAGACAACCCCTCCCCTTTCCAGTCTCTCATACAGCAGATAAACCGAAGGTCAGAAAACCAAAGAAAAAGGAAACTCAACAAACTTCATCTTCGGTGAACATTTTATTGGTTAACTTAACTTCTATAATATCAAAAACTAAAAGTGAAGTTTGTTTTGCTTCCCACCAAAACAAGATATTTATTAAGTATTTAATTTTTGTATTATTCTGAATTCTGAAATGTAATTTTAATGGGTCTGGATGGGTTATTATAGAATGGACATTATTGGCAAAAAGTGCAAAATAAAGGTAAACCAATAAAATAATTATGAAATAGGCCAAAATAGATAAAGAATAGAGAATACAGGTAAACAAAGAATAGAGAAAAATGGTCTGAAAAATTAAAGAATAAGGGAATAAAAGATCCCCATCCAAACCCTCATTTTACCAATTTTGTTTTTTTGTTTTTTTGTTTTTGTTTTTTGTTTTTTTTTTATCTTATTCGTATACGGAGTCAGTTCGATGCCATTCCCTAATTGTAAATAGCTAACATTTATAAGTTTCAATTTCAAGCTAATAACAGTACTTTTATTGACATTTATCATTCTATTTGACCAGCATATAATTTTCATTAGGTTGAACAAGAGACTAATTGTTATATAATTATAGCATAGGTTGATTTAAAACGACATCGTAATTAAAAATAATCTTACTATATTTGAAAGTCGATATAAAGTGTTTTTTGACAAAGACATCTATTTGATGTAACGATTTTGAGAAATGGAACCGGATAATTTGAAATATGGATTGAGAATATAAACATTGCTTTTCCAATTAATCCTAACGTTCTTGAATTCGAGAAAAGAACATCTATCTGTGGTATAGAATATAAATGGAAAGATGTTTTAGCTAAAAGCTATAATCTTTTTTATGTTTTTATTTTCTTTTTTTTTTTTTTTTTTCTTTGAACAGTGATCGTTGACTTGCCGTGGTGTCAGAAATATTTTATGATTGTGCGTGAGTTTCAGTTGCTGACAAATAACAGTAAATTAACAAATATATCTCAAAGAAATGTCAAATTATCACCCTTAATTTCACACTACAGTGAATTGGCGTAATTGTATTGGGTATTGGAGCTGTGTAGCCGTGGACAAACGAAAGCAATATATAACATTTATAGTCAGTAATTAGTTCAAAGAATGTTATATTGCTTATAACATGTTTGCTTTATATGGCGTTAATAACACATTACATGGATGTTTAACTGGAAATCATTTCTTATATTGCTTTGTGGTGCATTACAGGAACGTATTGTTTACAAATCAACATCTCATAAATATAATGTTCAAATCCATCGGTGATATAATATAGTATTATAATTAAATGTAAAACATGTTGTTGTAAAAGTGATTTGAAATTCAATGCAGTAAAATTATTGTTTTTTAGAATTCACACTTAACAAAGATATTATTGGAAACTCGTGACACCGATCGCTCTGCGTACGAAACGTGAATCTTGAATAAAATATAATAAATCATGTCGAAATCTGTTTTAGAGTTAAATACTCTGGTGGATAGTTTTCTCATTGACTGTTTATTTCTCAGATCAACCAGAATGTGTAGATTGATTTTAAGTGAATTATTCATTTCTTCTTAAGTTTAATGGATCGTAAAATATAAATGTTAGTATGCTAATATCGAGTAATTGGTTCGATGCATTCT
The DNA here is from genome assembly GCA_017311375.1 of Mytilus coruscus. NCBI lineage: Eukaryota > Metazoa > Mollusca > Bivalvia > Mytilida > Mytilidae > Mytilus > Mytilus coruscus. The sequence continues at coordinate 50,347,217 of CM029608.1, read as the reverse complement.
ATTTAAAGTGTTCTGATAGCAGTTTGTGCGAGAATTACAATTTGATCATTTGAACAATCACGTTTTATGATTTAACCTAACACCTGAGACCACTAATAACGTTACTAAATCGACCGACAAAATATTCGACCACAAAGTCGTTGTGATTTACAAAAAAATTAGTCAAAGATTGTCTTAAGAAAAGAAGTAAGGCTAATTTTCCCTGTATTTGTTTCAAATCTAAAGGTACTGAAATCCTACTTCAAATGAAATATTAAAAACTCTATATCATACATGTATTATACTTTCAATATGTTATATTGAATATTCTACGGGAGGAGGAAGATAAATACATTGTCAACGTAAATAAACGAGATAGATGTATAACAAGACAAGTAAAAAACGAGTACTCAGAAAATTGAAGATACTAAAAAAACATGTACAGCGCATACAAACATTTTTAACCCCGCCACATTCTTTATGTGTCTGTCCAAAGTCAGGAGCCTGTGGTTGTCGTTGGTTCATGTGTTATATTTGTTTCTCGTGAATTCTTTCGTTATAGATTAGGCCGTTAGTTTTCTCGTTTGAGCTGTTTCACATTTTTCATATCAAGGCCTTTTATAACCGATTATACTGTAGGGGTTTTTCTCATTTTTGAAGGCCGTACGGTTGCCTATAATTGCTTCCATCCAATTCATTTGAACTCAGGTGGATAGTTGTCTCGTTGGCAATCATACCACATTTCCATATTTTTATACATGTATACCTAAAGCAATACACACTCCAGCTATGTTTAGTTAATCTTGAAGGGAAATACTAATATATATTCCCGTTTCCACGAGAAATATATTGTCGACAATGAGGAAACAGACATGCATTCACACGTGTATCTGTTTGACCTTAACAACTGGCATGTATTCTTGAGGTGATATTAACGTATAGTTTTTGAATGATGTGGAATAACAGTAATTGAGTAGACGATGCTAATTTCTATGAAAGTCAAAGAGAAAGTAATTAATAGATAATTAATACTTAATGCATCACTAATTTAATAAACATACCAAATAAATGTCTTAATTAATGATGCACATTATTGTTATAAATACCACATTCTCTGTATCAGCATTTTATTCCTCAATACTTGCCGTACTTCAAGTTTATTGTATAAATATTGGTGAATGTTATCCCTACTAGATTGTTTATATTGCACGAGCTTGCGAATTCAATATTCTACGACATGTACGAGGGATTATTTTATCAATATTTGTCGTACTTTAGTTTTATCATATGAATATTGGTGACTTTTTTCCTAATTAGATTTTTTTATTTTGTGCCAAATTGCGAATAAGATATATATATATATATAAAAATTATATTCTACGAGGGATTATATATATCAATATTTGACGTATATTGTATGAATATTGGTGAATTGCGTACCTAGTAGATTTTTTATATTGCACAAACTTGCGAATAAGATATGTATTCTACTAGCTCTCGATGGATGATATGCACCAATATTCATGAAATAACCCTTTTATTGTTAAGCTTGAAAAACTGTTTAAAACATTTTTTCTCTGATGACGTCACATATTTGAAGGTTTATTTGCACCTGTGCAATAAGATATAGTATTGCATGCTAGTTTTTGCATGACATATATAAACAATGTAGTTACTGTACAATAAAACAGCATACATCTACACGTGTAGCATCCAAAGGTCAATAATATTAAAACAAAACATATTAACGATTTTAACTCAACTTAATATGTGACCGTTAGACAATGACTAGCAAACCCAATTAAAACTCATTTAAAGGTTGCATAACTAGTGAAAGATCTTAGTCTCAGTTAAATATAGATAAACGTTCTAGACTGGGAGCAATTTAGTGCTGGACATATTGGGATATTGCATAGACCTATAGGTTAAACCCACAGAAGACATTGTTTTTTATGTAGTTGGGTTGCTGTCTCAATGATGAATTCCCTCAACATCTTTGATAGTTTATAGAAATAATCAAACCTTTTTCCTAACCATTGCTGTAACTTCAAGTTTGTTCCAATCACGAGGGGGTCTCTTCCTATATGAAGGTATATACATATGTGCCGCTGGAATGGGTCCCTTTTTTGATACGTCAACTATATCAATGGGGTGCAATTTTACCGAAGAAATATATATCAATAGGTAGTAATTGACCAATTGTGATATATTTAAGTACTATTTGAGCTGATAAATATATGAATGGGATATGATTTCGCTGTGAAATATATGTATAGGTAGGGATTTCACAATTATTCAATATATGAATGGGGGTGTTTTTAAATCCCAGCTGCACAACTGAACACCAAATTTCCCATCCCATGTTGAGACCCCCGGTGGTTCCAATATAATTATAATTAGTTCTTCGCACTTGTTCCTTATCCACGTGCAACATACATACAACCGAACGAAAATAAGGATCAAGTGAGTAATTTTAATTAGATTGAGTTAATTCCGTACACTTCTAGTTGAGACAGTGCATGATGATTTTACTAATTAAAGGATATTAATTTCTTCTTTCGCTATGTCTTAAAGAGTATGAATGTCAATTGATAAAGGAAGTCAGTAGTTAATGTCTGAAACTGTATTATTTATAGATTACAATGACTGATTCAAATAGTGGTCATGAGATCTTTAATGTGTGACCTTTCTCAGAAGACATCTAGGCACGTGAGGGTCCATTTAACTTGGATTTTAACGTTTGAAAGGTTTTAAAATGCAATTGGAACAGTTCTTATCGTTTGACGTCCAATATAATATAATGAAGTGATGTTTTTCATAATGTTTTTATAATAATTAATGGCTGCATCAACTGCTTCAGAATCTTATAACTGTAGTATCAATAACCGTATCAGATTTAAATTATTGTTTGAAAATTATCAACCTTTTTGTGGATTGCTCCTTCCTTTTTTCTATGCGTCATACAAAAAGTGTATTTTTTACCGAGCTTGAAAACGCAAAAACACGAAAATTCAATTGTAATTTCTCTTTTATGCTTTTTTTTTTTTTTTTTTTTTCGCTTTTATGTTTTCGCTTGATTAGATATCAAAAACGATAAACAAAAAAGCCTCAACCGGCCACTTCAATATCGCGACAATAGTCTCCTACTTATTGTTTAGTCAATTGTTTTTATTCAATCTTAAATCAAATAACGCTTTGAACGCACTTAAACTTCCTGTACCAATGATCTGTTTCTATTTAGTAGCTTAAATCAAATGATAAATCTTAGAAACCAGTCAACACAGACATACTATATCTAAATCTTATAAAAGAGTTCAGGTATTACACTGTTTAGTTTTATCAAAGATTCCAATAGGGTTTTTAGATGGGTATTAAATTTTGTTATGAAGTGTGCAGTGAGTGTTGACTTCTGATTTAGAGACAACAAACTGCTTATCACATTGTCAATCCGACTGAGTTGAAGTAAAACGTTGTTTTTGAGATTTTGATGAATATTTAGTCGATATAAAACCTGATTTATTTGTAAAAAAAAATCACACGTCATACATAAGTAGTAAATATTTTGATTAGTTATTTCATGTAATCGAGAGAAGGTAAAGTTTTCAGAGCTTTTAGGCAGAGAAGATACTTCCAAAGACTTGCACCTACAAATCACAACATAAAAAAATAAAGACTAAGCAACTCGAACGGCGGGTAATCTTAGGTACTTCAGGAGGGTATGTAGGGTAAGACAAATGTCTTCGCTGGCCTTAATACTCCCTTTTATCCTTATCAATGACAGATATGATCTCCTCATCAATAACAGATATGATCTCCTTAATAATGACATATATGATCTCCTTGTCAATGACATATATAATCTCCTTATCAATGACAAAATGATATCCTTATCATAGACATCCTTATGGTCTCCTTATCAATGGCATATCAGATCTCCTTATCAATGATATATCTGATCTCCTTATCAATGACATAAATGGTCTCCTTATCAATGACACATATGATCTCCTTATCAATGACATATTTGATCTCCTTATCTATGACATAGAAGATCTCCTTATCAAGGACACATATGATCTCCTTATCAATGACATATATGATCTCCTTATCATTGACATAAAAGATCTCCTTATCAATGACATATATGATCTCCTTATCAATGACATATAAGATCTCCTTATCAATGACATATATGATCTCCTTATCAACGAGACATATGATTTCCTCATCACTGACATATAAGATCTCCTTATCAGTGACACATATGATCTCCTTATCAATTACATATAAAATCTCCTTATCAATGACATATGATCCCCTTATCAATGACATATAAGACCTCTTTATCTATGACATATATGATCTCCTTATCAGTGACATATAAGAACTCCTCATCAATAACACATCAGATCTCCTTATCAATAACATATCAGATCTACTTATCAATGACATGATCTCCTTATAAATGACGTATATGGTCTCCTTATCAATGACACATATGATCTCCTTATCAATGACATATATGATTTCCTTATAAATGACATATATTATTTCCTAGTCAATAACATATAAGATCTCCTTATCAATGACACATATGACTTCCTTATGAATGACATATATGATGACAATATAGGAAGTGACTACAGTTTGTGAAATTGTTTCTTTATCGTTTCACAAGTTCTATCAGAATTGTATTTCTTGCTGAAAACCACCTTATATTGAGACAAGATTTTTATACTCTGTCGATCGGCATTCAAATGGAACAAAAACAATTCCTGTAAATTCAGAAATATTTGCCTACATCTATTATTGTGATTGTTAGCCAATCGACAACAATGCAAATTTAATTACTGCGATTTCAGAAAATGCTGCAGACAAAGAATGCTATAAAAATTTTAAATGCGAGTTTTAATTTTGCGACACCTATCATGTTGTAATTTTTGCACTAATAAAAACATAACAAAAATTTCCGAATTTACAGTTACTGTAATATATTTTGAAAAAAGGTTTTTTGTGCAATAGTAAGTCCTACGATTTTGGTAGTTACAGCACCTGTTTGAATTTCAAAACAGAACAAATCAATGAGAGGTGTTTGAAAATTATGTTTCTTTTCTCCGTTTTTGGCAATGGTATCGTCTGGTTTTCTACCACATTTAAATTTCATTGTCCCTTTGGTATTTGCTTCCTCTTTCTATTTTAAATTTCCGGCCGTGTTTGGAGTTATATTGCGAGTGTTTTCTGTTCATATATACATTTCCGAAATACATCGGTCGTGTATTATTCTCGGGATCTCAAATTTAATTCCATTTAACATTCAATGAGTTTGGCTTCTTTTATTTGATATTTGTTTTAAACAAAAATAAATGTAGTTTGCATTAATGTCTGTGCACATGTAACTCTACACTCTACACAATCCCCCTTTCCCCACCAACCCAACCCTCAAATTTGATTCCTGGCAAGAAGAAGTATAAAAACTATGCAATGAAATAAGAAGCGTGTAATTCAGTGGATGTTGTTTCTTGCTGTATATCATATTCATTTATCGTTTTGTAAATAAATCAAGTAGTTCGAGGCCTTTGTTTCTTGCTATGTGGTATGGGTTTTGACCTATAGCTGCTTACTGCTACAGTATGTCATTTGGTATCTGATGGAGAGTTGTCTGATTGGCAATCATACCACATCTTCTTATTTTTATATTTAATAGCAATATTACTTCTCCTACTTCTTAATAATAATAATAATAATAATAATAATAATAATAATAATAATAATAATAATAAAGTAATAATTGTTATTATAATTATATTATTTTTTTATATTTCCTTTTCATCATTAGTATAATTATCGTAAAAAAATGTACAAAATAAATATTTAACATAACAGTTTTATCTGAAAAGCAGTTTTCCTCTAAACAAAATTGTAAGAAAGAATGAATTTTCAAATTCCCATTGAGATCGCTGCCCCGGATCGATAAGAAATTCTATTAAATCTTTTGCTTCAACACTGATTTTAAATAGTAATAACAGACACATCTATATATCTTTTGGAACCCAAACAAGTGGAAATTAGTTTTCCGCAGAATAACCCAGAAGAAAGAGGTTGAATGACAACGACATTGTCAGCTATTATTGATAACCAATTCATTCGGACTCTTTCTGACAGTTACTTCCAGTTATTATCTTATTTCAACCTTCGGAAAATTTAGAAAATTGTCAAAATTATTGATTCTGTTTTTGGCGAAGGCGTTCAAATAATTAATAGCTTCATTATTAGAGACGTTTACCCATTTTCTACGGAAACGGATTGTATTACTTTCACTTTGCTGAAAATAGTACATTTTTATAACAAGCAGTAGTACTGTTTATTGAACTTAGCCAAAGTTTTTTCTGAAGAGCTAGTTTAATATGGATTTTTCTAGACTAGATTATTATTACGCGATTTGTTTTGCTATGATTTTGTCGTCTTCTGGTCGACTAATGAGTTTCAACTCTTCCATTGGTATCTTCCAACTCTTTCTGTTGTAATTGTCTATCGGAAAACTTATGATGAAACTCCACTAGGAAATAAAAAGAAGTCAAGTTATTTGTCTAAAATGCGGTTCAAACAATCGGTGTTTGATTTATAGTTTAGAAATTATAAAGAAATCCAGGTTTTAACTCTCTGTCAAAGTTGATAGTAACTGGATTTGAGTATTTTGTTAGGTCCTTTTTTATCATTGAGCGCGCGTTCCTGCATGATGAAGGTAATTCGGCATCACACTCCCTTATTTATACACCTGAGATACAACCAACAATTCCCGAATCATTACACCAACATCTTAACAAAGAACATAAATTCAAATAAAACTCAAAATTAATCAGGCCGTTAGTTTGTTCGTTTGAATTGTTTTACATTTGCTATTTGGGGCTTTTTACTCCTTGTCCCTCTTTTTTCAAATGACAATCCGACTAGAACCAAAAATAATTTAAAACAAAATATTCTTACAGTTTCTTGTAGTTTTAGTATTGTACAGTCTTTTGTTTGTTTTTTTTTTTTTTTTTTTTGTATGTGTTTTGTAGTTTTAAGAATAAGAAGATTTAATTTGAAAACTCTCCACCAGAGAACACACGACGTAGTAGTAAACAACTATAGTTTACTGAACGGCCTTCACCATTGTGTAAAACCCATACTGCATACTTAGCTATAAAATAAGAAGATGTGGTATGATTGCCAACGAAAAAGCTCTCCACCAGAGACCAAATGACGTAGAAGTTAACAACTATAGATCATCGCACGGTCTTCAACAATAAGCAAAACCTATACCGCACAGTTAGCCATGCCAACTTGTAATTTCTCTGCAATACAGCCGCTACGATACTTTTCGAGTCTCAACCTACATGTAATGATTTTTCTTTCTATTAGGATATTATCCGACGACAGGGGCGGATCCAGCTATTTTCAAAAGGGGGGCTCCCAACCCAGGATAAAGGGGTGGGGGGGGGCTTCCAACCATATGTCCCCATTCAAATGCATTGATCGTCATAAAAAAGGAACCCCCGGAACCCCTCCTTGGATCCGCCACTGCGACGACACAATTATTCCAGCGTAACAGTAAAATCACACAATCATTTTAGCAAGATCAAAAAATACAAGTTGCCCAAATACAAGAGTTTTAATTAGAATGTAGACAAATTGGAGCCAATTTTAAGTTAAAAATTGTACTGTAATTTCAAAAAATATTCCATGCATTTATTATTGCAATTTTTGAAGAATGGACGAAAATGAAATGCGAGATTTATTATTGCAATTTACGGAAAATCTGCATATATAATTTTAAAAGGGTGTAAAAGCGTTGACCGAAGTACAACGGAAGGGTTGCACATTGAAAACGTACACACCCTACACAATTATAAAAAGAAGAATTCAATTCTTATGATTACATGTTGATGCTACAACCGTGAAATTAAAAGTTAAATCAAACATTTCGTTAGTTTTTCAATGCATGTTTAAACATTTCCACGGATACAACGTACAGTCATAGCTGTTGTATTTTATATGTAAATAAAATATGAAATTAAAGTACCTCGCGATTGTTGTCAGCCAATCAAAATTACGGATTCTGAACAGATATATCATGTTATGGAGAGGTATTTGCGATTAATACCAGCCAAGTGACTGTGAAATTTCCCAAGCCGCAATGCGAAGGAAATTTGGTCCCAAGACATACCACTCCATAACGTGATATATCTGTTTAATTACACCGAATAGATTTTGATTGTAATTATACACCTTATGTAAGAATCCTGGGTTTTGATTGGTTGATAGCCAATGTATTTTCACCAATTTACTGTTATCAAATGAATATCGTTCATTTTTTCTGACACAATATCGACAGTACTTGATGAAAAGCTAAATGATGGCAGGAAAAGACACGAAATTGACTCGTTCTGGACGATGGATGGACGTATATTTGCTAAAAGACACCCAGCTACCAAAAGTTTATTGGAGGAATGGAGGACTTGAGTGGACTATTTTTTCTAACTAATAAAGTATTCATTGCATATGTTATCATATTTCAGATTAAAACATTATAACATACTTGTAAAGAATATATTAGAATACCACGAAGTAAAAATATAGACTTACCTTAAATGAAATATTAATATAATACTTAATCCAGTTTAAATCGTATCTAATACACAGTTTGGTTATTTAACCTATAACTAGGTCATTGGGTTTTGTGTTAGGGTCTACTTGATTGGTGTGATAATTTAATTGTTTTGGTTTCTGAAGTACCACCAATGTTTTCGATCAAAATATTTTTTTTTTTTTTTTTTTTGAAACAACACATCTGTTATGTGATAAGATCAATTTATTAATTTTTTTTTCGCAAAAGACACGCCTGATACCAATTTACTCATACGTTTTCGCAATGTCTTTATGTAAATACAATTTTTGCTCATGTTTGTTTGTTTTGTTCTATTTTCTTTCATTTTCGAGTACAAATTTAATTAATTATAGAATCGAGTATTTATGGTGTATTATTACACAAACTTGTTCATTTACATGTCATCATATGTGGCTATTACCTATTAGAGATCCTACATATAAATCAATAGAAGATGTGTGTATCATAGACAATGGGTAATGATTTAATTCAATACAGGATCTCAATAGGCACATTTTATTATAAGTGTTATTCAGTTCTGAAAAAGAAAATGTTGTATTATATGAAAACATTTTCGTTGTTTTCACAGTTTGTTCAATTTGTTTTATATAGTGTTAAAATAAGCTTAGATTATCTCTATAAGTTTGCATTTTGTAATTTTTGCGTAGATATTAGTTTTACCTTTATCATGTTACTTTTGCTACTGCTTTGTAATGATGTAGCTGAAAACCCCGGCCCCTATGAAAACGAAATTTCGATATTTCATTTGAATGCCAGAAGTGTCCGAACAAAACTTGAATACATTGAAACCCTAGCCTTAGGCTCTTCCATAGTTTGTATCACAGAAAGTCATCTTGATGAAACTATTTTTAGTCAAGATATACATATAGATGGGTACCATCAGGAATTATATAGAAATGATCGGAACTGCTTTGGCGGAGGTGTTTTGGTTTATGTATCTGAAATACTAAAACTAAGAGACGATTGGATTTAGAATTTGAAAACGGTGAACTAATATGGCTAGAAATTGATTTTCCTCAACACAAAATTTTACTTTGTGCTGTTTATCGATCACCAGGTTCAAGTCATCCCTTCTGGCAAAATTTTAAACATTCAATAGAACAAGCATATAATTATACAACTAAAATTGTAATTACAGGTGATTTAAATGTTGACTTATTTACTGAACACAATCATGTTTTAAATGATCTAATGAATATTTTTGTTTACAAAATGTTGTAAAAGAAGCGACCAGATTTGATCACAGATCTGGAAAATTTTCGCAAATACCCTCCTTGGCTCACACCGAACAGCAAGTTATAAAAGCCCCAAAATGACTTGTGTAAAACCATTTAAACAGGAAAACCAACGGTCTAATCTGTATAAAAACGAGAAACGAGAAACACCCATGAACATGTTTATGCATAATTGTGATATCGCGGAATTATAAATGTACTTAAAAATGTATACGCATTAGCACTGTCTTCAGTTGAACGGCAAACGCCTGAATCTGACAGATAAAGGTCAATCTGTCGACACAAAAGTACCCGTATGTAAAATGTTTACGCCCACAAACAGCGCCACCTATAATTTTTCTTCGGCGACTTTGAGAACGATGCTCCGTTCTGTAGGAAATTAAAACATTAAATTAACTCAAACATTGAAAAGTAATTACAGAAAACAAATTAAAAGATATATTTTCACATGACTGGTTATGCATGATACGATGGCAATGTGCGCAATCTCCTTTAATCCAAGATTGAAAAATAGTTTTGTTCCTAACTCAAAATGGCGGATTCCAATGTTTACATTTTTCCATCACAACAAGAGCTGACACAAAAGCGTGGCCGGGATAAATTTGCATATTATTTGTTGTGTAGGATAGCTTATCCAATGGCATTTACTGTTATATAAATGGCTATACGTTACCATCCATTGTAACAAAAGTGGGTGTGTTTGTGTGCACACCTCAGGAATGCTGTGTATTCATATTTGTACGGTAAAATCAATGTTATCTTCATTATATTTCCATGCATACACAAGTCATAACAACAAATACATTTTTTATAAAACTTATAATGTAAAGTGACATGTTTAATTCCATGCTGTAGCAAAATTCGTGTAAATAAAGCTGATCCGTTTAAATTCAAGCACAACAGACAAACACGTGGTCGTTCATTGATGTTTGTTTACTTAAATTGCACGTTGTTGTTACTGAACATACTTATTGTGTTATTATAGTTTAAGAGCAGATATAATTAATCTTACAATTGCATTTTAAAACTTTCAAGAGTTATATAATACACCTTGCTTAAGAAATATGTCTGGATAGGTCCAGGGACTTACTTAAACTAGGTCCTTACAAAAAAATGAGACTGTAATTACCATATCTACTTTGCATTTGATATTTTCATATGCATGTACATAGAGGAAAATAGAGACATACTTGGGTTTAATTCCACCATAGGCAGTAATTTTAATAGGTTGGAGCAAATAGGGCAGATTGACCAAAATGCTACAAAATGTAGTGTCTACACATCTTTTTTTCTAAGTATACAGCAGCTCCTCTAAGGATTAGTAAGGAGCACTTAATATACAGTCCAGTGGCTAATTCCTCTCTATTTTCCTTATTTATATTATTATATTTCTTATATTCTCTTGTAGTAAGCCAAAAGCTATAATTCCTCTTTTCCTAATCTGTCTATAAATAATGAAAGTTTGTATTCATTGTTGATGTTTGTAAAGTGACTTATAACTGCTAACAGACACATTTATTTGGACTCTGGTGGATAGTTTTAGATTGTTATCTCATTTGCAATCATACCACATCTCTTTATTTTAGAACATGTTAAGTATTTGAAGTAAATGACTAACAAACATTAAATCATTTGAAAAAATAGTTCTGCAATGATTATGCATGAAAAATAAAATTGTATTAATGGTGTCACTATGTTTAAAATGACCACTGTAATTGTGAACTGCCATGACTGTCTTGTGCAAAAATTTCATTTTAATAAGTTCCCTAATGAATAGTATATAGATGTATAAAAAACACATGTATGTACTGATTCCAGGCTATCAATTCAAAAATAATTGATGTTTTTTAATTAATTGAATAATAACTTATTGCAATTATCATGATCATGATGATAATACAAACTAGCATTCTTAAATAGTAATAATCCAGTTATGTCATAAAAAAGAAATTTTTTGGTAAAAGTTAGCAAAATTGTCAGAATTTCAACCACATTTAGGCCTAGGAAACTTATTTTTTAAGCATAATTTATTACCGTTAGATATTAGATCCATACAATCATCTCCAAATTTCAAAACACAATCCGGCGAAATGATATTTCATTTTGGTACCTAAATATTATTTCATTGGGAACAGGATGGAAAATATACTGCACACAAAATTACGACATAGATGTAGTCCTTTACAAGCTGATTTATACAGAGTTAATTTAGTAAATGACCCAAGTTGTGAATGTGGGTGTCCATTAGAAGATTCGATTCATTTTTCTTAGAATGTCCACTCTACATAAATTTTAGAAATCAGCTCTTTGAATCCATTCAACACTTAGCTGCTATCTCCATAGAACATATTTTATTTTGAACAGACGAAATTACTGTTGAACAAAACAATCCTTTTCAGAAATGTACATATTTATATACGCCATACAAAAGATTCTTTGATTAATATTGCAGTATCTTAAAGTGTACTCGTATCCAACTGTAACTGTTTAAACATAATATATTTATTGTATATATTTTTCATATTGTACTGAATTATATAATTGCTGTCATCTTGAAATTTTGTATATTGTACTTATTTGGAGAGGATTATCTTAAGTTGATATAACTTGTATCCAATCCTATTGTATATTTAGACAATAAAATATGTTTAAACTAAGAAGATGTGGTATGATTGCCAACGAAAAGCTCTCCACCAGAGACCAAATGACGTAGAAGTTAACAACTATAGATCATCGCACGGTCTTCAACAATAAGCAAAACCTATACCGCACAGTTAGCCATGCCAACTTGTAATTTCTCTGCAATACAGCCGCTACGATACTTATCGAGTCTCAACCTACATGTAATGATTTTTCTTTCTATTAGGATATTATCCGACGACAGGGGCGGATCCAGCCATTTTCAAAAGGGGGGCTCCCAACCCAGGATAAAGGGGTGGGGGGGGGCTTCCAACCATATGTCCCCATTCAAATGCATTGATCGTCATAAAAAAGGAACCCCGGAACCCTCCCTGGATCCGCCACTGCGACGACACAATTTTCCAGCTTAATAGTAAAATCACACAATCATTTTAGCAAGATCAAAAATACAAGTTGCCCAAAAAAAAGAGTTTTAATTAGAATGTAGACAAATTGAGTCAATTTTAAGTTAAAATTGTACTGTAATTTCAAAAATATTCCATGCATTTATTATTGCGATTTTTGAAGAATGGACGAAAATGAAATGCGAGATTTATTATTGCAATTTACGGAAAATCTGCATATATAATTTTAAAAGGATGTAAAAGCGTTGACCGAAGTACAACGGAAGGGTTGCACATTGAAAACGTACACACCCTACACAATTATAAAAAGAAGAATTCAATTCTTATGATTACATTTTGATGCTACAACCGTGAAATTAAAAGTTAAATCAAACATTTCGTTAGTTTTTCAATGCATGTTTAAACATTTCCACGGATACAACGTACAGTCATAGCTGCTGTATTTTATATGTAAATAAAATATGAAATTAAAGTACCTCGCGATTGTTGTCAGCCAATCAAAATTACGGATTCTGAACAGATATATCATGTTATGGAGAGGTATTTGCGAATAATACCAGCCAAGTGACTGTGAAATTTCCCAAGCCGCAATGCGAAGGAAATTTGGTCCCAAGACATACCACTCCATAACATGATATATCTGTTTAATTACACCGAATAGATTTTGATTGTAATTATACACCTTATGTAAGAATCCTGGGTTTTGATTGGTTGATAGCCAGTGTATTTTTCACCAATTTACTGTTATCAAATGAATATCGTTCATTTTTTAACGCCGCCGGGGTATATGCAAAAAGGATATGCCTTTTTTACCCTCTCTGTCGTGGTATTTGCCACAAAATACTCTATCCGACTGGACGCTTGTAACGTCACAACCATCAATGCGTTTTTGAACGTTAACATTCGGTGTAATTAAACAGATATAGCATGTTCTTGAGGGGTATCTTGAGAATGAATTTCCCTCGCCTTACGGCTCGCGAAATTTAACATTCTCTCGACTGGTATTTTTCGCAAATACCCCTCCTTGGCTCACACCGAACAGCAAGTTATAAAAAGCCCCAAAAATGACTTGTGTAAAACCATTTAAACAGGAAAACCAACGGTCTAATCTGTATAAAAAACGAGAAACGAGAAACACCCATGAACATGTTTATGCATAATTGTGATATCGCGGGAATTATAAATGTACTTATACGCATTAGCACTGTCTTTATGTAACGTCATGGTATCTATGTGCAAACGTCATTGTCATTCCATCATTAAATCGTTCATTTGTAAGAGTGTCGTAATGGGGGAACCTTCATGACGAATAACGGTAAAAATTCTTGCCAAATGACGTTAACGGTAATTTTTGGTGCAGGAAAGTAAACATCAATACGTTGATGGTTTTCTGTAACGAAAGAAGAAGAAGAAATGACGATAAAATGTACACTTTCTTTTAGACGATAAAAAAAAATCGACTGATTTTGACGAATCACGTTAAATTTTTCCAAAAAAAATAACGGTAACGATAATTATTTGAGACCTCTGACGAATCACGATAAGGATATTTTGACGAATCACGGTAAAATTCTAACCAATTTGACGCTAACGGTAGCCGATAAATGACCGTTTGACGCCTGACGGTAAAAAGCATTCCTACCCTCTTGTAAAGACGTCTTTATCCACTTTATTTACACAACGCATTCTTCAATATACTATCATGAGATTGTTGCCGTGCAGTCTTTTTGTCTGACACTTGTGTTTACAGTTTTCGGATTACCTCTATTAATCAAATCATGTTGACTTAATAATCGGGATAAGGCGAGAAAGGTTCCGAACAATTTTGGCGGGAAGAGGCTTGCGAGGGTAAAAAAAGAACATCCAAATTGGCAAATACCACGGCATCGAGGGGAATTTGAGGCATATTCACCGGCAGTGGTGAAAAACAGGCAAATTCGTATGAAATGAGGAAAAAAGTTCTAATATGCGAGAAATGCACTGGCTACCAACCAATCAAAAGCCGGCATTCTTATATAAGGTGTAATTATCATTAAAAATACATGTTATGTAATTATCGCTAATTGAACAAAAATGGAAAATTAAAAAAACGTATGTCTGTCATTCATAATGCCAACAAGGAATCAAGTCGTTTCATTGTAAAGTTAATACATATGATAGAACTTATATTTTATTAATTACTGTAGATATTCTACAAATAAAAAATAAAGTTCCTCTTCCGTGGGTAGGTTCTGTAGTGCTGGTATTTCCGCAGAAATATAGTATCAAGCTGTAGTTTGAGACAGTTGCTAAATGACAGCTTTAATTTCCTTCTCCATGGGTTCTCTAGTGCTGGTATTTCCATAAAAGATAGTATCAAGCGGTAGTTTGAGACAGTTGCTAAAGGACAGCTTTAATTTCCTCCTCCATGGGTTCTCTAGTGCTTGTATTTCCGCAGAAAGATACTATCAAGCGGTAGTTTGAGGCAGCTGCTAAAGGACAGCTTTAAGTTCCTCCTCCTTGGGTTCTCTAGTGCTGGTATTTCCGCAGCAGAAAAAATAGTATCAAGCTGTGGTTAGAGACCGTTGCTTATGAACTGCTTTACGTTCCTCCTCCTATAGCTCCTCGCGCATTAAAGTATTATCATTTTAGAGCCTGAGCGTTCTCACGAAGATTGATCCAAAATGCGCTTCGGGCGCACTAAATTTATAAGTGGTATTTTTGTTAGAAAGATTAGTTTGAAATTATAAAGATCAATGGAAATATTGTTTATGTCTTTGTAAAATGAGTTTGAGATGATTGATACTTTTGGAAAGTGATATTGGATTTAAAACAAAACGCAAATTAAAACGTTTTTGTATTGAAAATAGCATGGATTTTAACATGTTTTTCCTCTAATGATTTCTTTTTGCAACTTTCTTTTAAAATTTTACAATAGAAATTAGATTTTTCGGATGATGATAAATTAAATGAAAAATCAAACTGAATTCACAATAAATGCAAATATAATTATATAAAAGAGGGGCAAAAGATACCAAAGGGACATTCAAACTCGTAAGTCGAAAATAAACAGACAACGCCATGGCTAAAAAAAAAGACAAACAGACAAATAATAGCACACAAAACACGAACCCCACCAAAAACTGTAAGTGATAAGGGTAAGCAGAACCTGCTCCATATGTGGCACCCGTCGTGTTGCTCATGTTAGTAAAAACCCGGTAATATGTCTAATTCGGTAGGTCACATTGTGGAAAAGGGAACGGGATTGTAGTTACGACATTAGGAACATGTCCGCTATCATCTGTGAAACGGATATTCCGTAACGACCAACCAACTCGTGATGGCGTCCGTAAAATTTACGATCGGATGATTTCAACTTCACCACTTGGAACTCTAGGTTTAATAGCTTCCTTGTGAGCAGCAACCCTCTGTTAAGGAAATCATGATAGGAAATACATGCCCTGGAGTATCGTATCAACTGGGAGTGTATACTCCGCATGCAGGCGTTGCTGGAATGTTGCTACATAAAAATGAAAAGTTCACAATTGGGAAGCTGAAATCATCTCTTTTGTCATACAGTTTTGTTTTTGTTGGTTAGAGTCAGCTTGCTTTGCGACAATGTGGACTTTTTTTTCATACGGTGTAAATTAAGGCTAATGTATATAGTTTACTGATGTTCAAATCTCATTATCGATTTAGACCTTCAAGACAAATCGAGGTAACAAGCAAAAGCTTATGTAATTGCACGAACTCCAAACGGAACGCGACCGGATGCGTCGACAAGATAAGCGTCTCTTGCTATGCAGGAATCATATAACGTCACGGTACCCAAATTGCACCGAGTACCCAAATTGCACCTATTCAACATAAACAGCTGAGAAATTCTTAAAAGTTTTCTTTGAGACTAAACAATTTATATTTTAGTTATTTGACATTATACACGTCTTACACAATAGGTGACTCTATTCAAATATACACTAAACGTTCACAGTTTTTATCAACAGCTGAAGCTTTCGCTAGAAAAGAAAAATGTACGAAAACGCCGCCATGCGACGTTCACAAAAAGTCATCTTTTAAAAATGAACAAAAAAAAATATGTTACAAGCATCCATTTTAAAAGAAATGAATAGTGAGCATGTACTGATGTCAAATTGTTCTAAATATTTGAAAAAATAAAACAAAACATCTGTTATTTGATTTTTAATGATGTGAATTTAAGCATGGATGCAATTTGGGTACACCTCATTACGGAATCATGGATAGTTTGGAGGTCGATTCAAACCCATTTTTCTATGACTCAATAGGGATTAAAAATCAAATTGGTGTACCTATATAATAAAGAAGGATACGGCTACAAAATAAACACAGAATGGAAATTATTGTCTTTATCATAAAAAAACTTAGGTGAAAAAACTGTCAAAATAGGTGCAATTTGGGTACCGTCACGTTACATCAGTGCGGTAAGATTTTTCATGACGTAAAACAAGAAATGTGTATCTACGATTCCCATTTTGTTGAAAAAGCACAATGTTTATTGAGCCGATGTATCCGATTTGTTGCCGTTGAGCATTTGGAATAGTAGTGAAAACCGTAGACAAATCAAAAGTTTTAATATTAATTTGTGAAATTGGTTTTGGTTAGTTTGGGGAGAGAGGTTTTTTATTACTTGTTGGATTGTTTGTTAATTTGTTTTTGTTTGTCATCGATTTTTTTTTTTTTATCTGATGGTTAAAAGTTCGTCTGTACTGATTCTGAATAGTTAATGTATTATTTGTTTTTAGATTACTGATTGTGATTTAAAGGGAAGGGTTGTAATCTAAGACAAATTAGTTTAATCCTGCACACATTCATATGCTGTCTTAAGGTTGTCCAATGTTGTGTTATGAAGCTACTTTTTAACCCACCATTTTTTTTTTTTTTTTTTGGAAAATGTCTGTATTAAGTCCGGTTCCGTTGATTGATAATGTTTGAATTTGTCAGTTTTTATAGACTTACCCTCTTTTTTAATTTACCTTAGAGTTATGTATTTTTGTTATTTTTTTTTTTTTTTTTTAGTATTGCTGGCAAATTTTTAAAAGGTTCTCTTTGATTTATTCACCCACAACTTTACAAAAAGGTTCTTTAGAGCTTGATGTATAATATAATTACTTCTTAACTGTCAAAGACCTAAGGTCGATCAAAAGATGAAAGTAATTTTATGTTGTTTTTGTGTCGGTTGGATGGTTTCTTCATTCCCTTATACAAATAAGTATTAAGAGAGAGGCGAAAGATACCAAAGGAACATTCAAACTAATAAGTCGAAAACAAACTGACAACACCATGGCAAAAAACAAACTGACAACACCATGGCAAAAAACAAACTGACAACACCATGGCAAAAACAAACTGACAACACCTTGGCAAAAACAAACTGACAACACCATGGCAAAAACAAACTGACAACACCATGGCAAAAAACAAACTGACAACACAATGGCAAAAAACAAACTGACAACACCATGGCAAAAAACAAAAAAAACACCAAACGACAAACAACAGTACACAAAACACAACATAGAAAACTAAAGACTGAGTAACACGCCAAACAACAATCGTGCTGATCTTAGTTTTTCCGGAAGGGGTTAGCAGATCCTGCTCTATATGTGACACTCATCGTTATGGCAGAATACCGGACATGTCTAAAGAAAAATTATACCAACATATAGAGAAGTAAACAACCATAGAAGGCCTAGAGCTAAAAGAGATAGTTGATTTATACTAACAAAAGGAAACTTACTTGAAATAAATCTTGCACAAACAGAAATAATTGTCTTTTCACACGGCAACACTCTACAAAAATTAATGACAAAAGAGACGATTTTATTAAACCCATTGTTAATTTTCCTTTTTTGGACGGTGATGTTCCTTTGGCCTCTTCTGATGGTGTATATATTTCACAATGTGTTCGCTATATCCGTGTCTGCAGTCGCATCGCGTTTTATATTTCAATGAACGTAATTTATGTATAACTCTTATAAATTATCAAGTCAGAGATTTCATTTTTCCAAATTCTATTATAAATAGAAGATTGGTTTGAAAATTTGGTTGTACCTGTAGAATTCTCATTAAAAACGGAATATCACATTCTCATTTTTATGGAATGTTGTTTATAGAGCCCGAAAATACAAGTACGATCAATGCGAACTCATTGAATACACTTATAAGTAATTATTATCAATTTTATACAGTATTAACATCTTGAATATTGTTTTTATCGGTACTAATTGGTTTTGAACTAGCTTTCAGTTACTTCGAGTACTCTTATGTCGGTGTTTTAAGTCTATTGTTTTTATTTAAGTTGTTTTTGGGGGCTTCGTACCGATCTATGAAGTTAAGCTGTTTGCAACTAATTGTTACAGTCTTTTTTATATTGTGCTGTACAGCTCTGTCTAAGGTTGGGGGAGAACTGAGCGCTCACAGGCATGTTTAACCCTGCCACATTCTTTATGTGCCAGGTATGGAGCCTGAAATTCAGTTGTTGTCGTAGGTTAATGTCTGTCATATTTGTTTTTCGTAAATTGTATTGTTATAAAATGATGTCGCTAGTTTTCTTTTTTGAATTGTTTCACATTTTTCATGTCAGGGCTTTTTTTAACTGACTATACGGTATGGGTTTTTTCTCATTGTTTAAGGCCGTACGGTGACCTATTAGTGCTTTTATCTCCGTCATTTGAACTCTAGTGGACAGTTGTCTCATTGTCAATCATACCACATCTCTATTATTTTCATATAGTGTTACTATAGAAAATATATTCCAGAGCTTGTGTTTCCTATCATGAATTACTTGATAGATGGTTGATTCTTAAAAGCAAAATATCAAAACCAAGGTTTTATAATTGTCATCTCTTCGAACGTTTAACAAAAGCCAACGGAGTTGGATGACCGTTTTCAAATATACGTGTCACAAATGACGACGGATATGATTTAATTGTCGTAATCACAGTCTTGTCGTATTCTTTATGATTGCAACTAAATAAAATGAGACTTTTCACAGAATTTGTACTTACCATGAACATCATGATGGCATCTGCTCACCTTTTTAGACTTCCTTTTTTTTTTTTTTTTTTGCTCTTGTTTCTTAGAATTTAGTTTCCTAGCATCCTATGTGGTGTTTTTAGGACTTGTTTGTCTTTGATGTTGTCTTTATCTTTTTTGGCGTGTCGTTGTCAGTTTTATTTTCTCTAATTTGTTAGTTTTAAATGTGTATTGGGTAGCTTCTGTCACTTATTTTCTAATTATTCACTGTTTTATATATTTCCATCTACATTGAATAGTTTGAATAGGACTCTTTGGTTTTTATGTTTATCTACTAGTTCGATAAGGACAATAGTCCATACAAAGCTAATCAGTAAAAAAACAAAACAAATTAAGTCTGGATAGCTGATCCTGATAAATTTGTCTAGAGTTTTGTTTCGAAGTCCTTATCTATGACACAGATGGTGATCGAATACACCTTAGCAATTCCTGACAAATTACGGAAGTTTGCGCTGTTTATGGAATTGTTTCTTTACCCTTTGACATTAAGGTAATACCAGAATTATTTTTCTGCTGACAATCAGCTTAGAAATTGTGCTTTGTCAATATCCTGTTTTGTCAATAATTATTTACAGTGACGAATTGTAGAAATGGATTTCGTAACCGTTGTATGTCTTGTACTTTTGCGGAGATGTCAACAGTTTTTCTTTCTTTTTTTTTTCCTTGTATTGATATTTCTTATCTTCTTTTCCTTTTTGTAAAGGCCAACCTTTGTCTTGGTCCTGTTGTGTTCTGAGGATTTCGAAGTTAACTTTATAAAGTTTTGAATATTTGGATTCAGTTATTATGGGGATGGGGATGGAGTATTGGAATATGCATAATACCATGTTAGAGTGTCTTGATTGGATTAACTGAAAAAAGAATAATGAAAGAAAAAAAATGGAGGAAAATGGACCATTATAGTTTAACGAGGTGTTCAAATATATATATAAAAAAATGAGATTATCTGGAACCGACTGAATGTTACATAAAAATGGCATAATAAATAAAAAATACATAAACACCAATCGATAACCTCATATTAGACTAAAACTTATTTTATTTTTTTTTTTTTTTTTTTTTTAATATTACGGGCAACCAAACAACATTACAGAGATATTTAAAGAGATTCCAAAATATTAATTTCGAAATCTATAGATGACATATGTGTTTCGTTGAATTTGGCTTATTTGCTAGAAAATTTAGTCGTTTCTTCTGCTACTAGCTCCCCTTATTTTCAAATATTTAGGTATAAAGATGTCCAGAAAATGACTAGATTCATATTGAAATTCTTTTTTTGTAAAAAGGCGGAAGATACAAAGGGGACATTCAAAACTTATATGTCGATATATACTGACGAAGCAAAACACGAAAGACAAACAAGTACACGAAACAATGCATAACAACTTTAGACTGAGAAACACGAACCCAAGTGCTCCGAAAGGGCAAACAGATTCTGCTCCACTAGTGGCACACGTTGTTTTACTCACGATTATTACAAATTCGGTGACAATACTTATTTGGTTTTGTCACAATCGAGAAAAAGAGGACGTAATTGTGGTTTTGACAATTTGACCATATCCGTGGTCATCTGTGGAACATATCCGTGGTCATCTGTGGAATAACAAAAACGGTACCAATTTTTCTGCACCAGATGCGCATTTCGACAATCAATGTCTCTTCAGTGATGCTCGAGGCCAAAATATTTGAAAATCCAAAGCTTATTAAAAATATGAAGAGCTATAAACCAGAACATATGGGACATATCCGTGATCATCTGTGGAACATATCCGTGGTCATCTGTGGCACATATCCGTGGTCATCTGTGGAACATATCCGTGGTCATCTGTGGAACATATCCGTGGTCATCTGTGGCACATATCCGTGGTCATCTGTGGCACATATCCGTGGTCATCTGTGGAACATATCCGTGGTCATCTGTGGAACATATCCGTAGTCATCTGTGGCACTTGTAATTGCGTCGGTAAAACTTGTACTAACAGATAGTATATACATTTAGTATATGATTGCACACTATTGCAAAATTAGGTCAAACTATGTAGGCTGAAGCCAATGTCCGCTTTTTTAATAAAAAGGGAGCTTTAAGGCACTTCCGAAGCACAATTAAATGTACATAACAAACAAGTTATTTGTGTTTTCGTTGAAGTGTTTGTACTAATTGATTCTATTGAAGATCAGCTGGATCTCTCACTCGAACGCTAGCACTAGTTTGGGAACCGGAAAATCACCATGTCTAATTGGTATCTGATTATGAACTGAAAGGACTATTTAAGTTTTTAATGGATCACCAGTGACGCATATACAGTTTAATATAATGCGTGTTTGCTATCAGCAGTTAATTTAAAAAAAAAACCTAAACAGAAACAGGGACGTCACTGATTTCCACCCCCGGCCCCCTTCTCCTTAATTATTTTATCACTTAATGTAAGCTATAACTAATACCTATAAAACCCACTGATTGATATAAGTAATAATGGACAAATTTATAAATCAGTATGAATGCAAAAAAAAAAAAATAACACAAGAGATAGAGGTTGAATAGCAATGCTATTATCAACGTGAACTTATAACCATATCCTCAGCGTGCGGGTTTTTTTTTTTTTGTATGTACTTATATTCAAATAATGTTCAGTAAATACAAGATACAGCAGCAAATATTAATTCCGTTTTTACCGGAAGAGTTCAACAATTACCATGGCTAATTAACAAGAGAAGTTTATCAATGCACAACGAAAAAAAAAGGATTGTTGTATTTTCATCAGTTAACTATTCTTTTTTGTAACAGTAAACGTGTATATTTTGCGAGTTGAAATTTCGTTACGTAGACTTCAAGAGCTTGCATTTTCTATCATAATTTCTTTGATAGAGGGTTGCTAATTACAATGAAGCTATTAAACCAAGTGTTATAAGTGGTAAAGATGAAGTCATCCCATCGAAAATTTAACTTGCGCCATCACAAGTTTGTTGAGCGTATAGATAATTATATCACAAATAACGACGGATTTGTTCCAATTTTCGTTCCAATTATCCCGTCTTCTTTCCTTGACTGTGACCTACCAAATTATATTATCACCGGATTTGTACTAACATGAGCAACACGACCTGTTCACTCTTCCGGAACACCTGAGGTCAACCTTCGTTTTTGCCATTACCTTGTCAGTTCGTTTTCGACTGATGATTTTGACTATTCTTTTGGTATCTTATGCTTCTCTTTTCTGCGGACTTGAAATTGTGCGTTACCAATAAGGTGCCACATCATTAGTTCGAATATCAGATCGTCCGTGCGTGTTCGCTTGATATTCTTGCTGATAAAGTCCCTTTATTCTATATTTAAAGGACTGTAAGCACAAAAATTATAGCATATCATGTGTTCAGCTATTATTTCAATCTATATTTCATGCATTGTTCGACTGTTGATACAATACATCTAAAATTAACGTCAAATTCTCTGAAAATATGTAAACTTACCCATATAAAATATTATTATTTTATTTTTATCTTTTATTTTTATTTGTTGCATTAATAAAATTGAGAATGGCAATGGGGAATGTGTCAAAGAGACAACAACCCGACCATAGAACAGACAACAGCAGAAGGTCACCAACAGGTCTTCAATGCAGCGAGAAATTCCCGCACCCGGAGGCGTCCTTCAGCTGGCCCCTAAACAAATATATATACTAGTTCAGTGATAATGAACGCCATACTAAACTCCAAATTGTACACAAAAAACTAAAATTAAAAATAATACAAGACTAACAAAAGCTAGAGGCTCCTGACTTGGGACAGGCGCAAAAATGCGGCGGGGTTAAACATGTTTATGAGATCTCAACCCTTCCCCTATACCTCTAGCCAATGTAGAAAAGTAAACGCACAACAATACGCACATTAAAATTCAGTTCAAGAGAAGTCCGAGTCTGATGTCAGAAGATGTAACCAAAGAAAATAAACAAAATGATACATAAATAACAACAGACTACTAGCAGTTAACTGACATGCATTAATGTTTTACCAGTATTCCTGTGTCACGATTCTAAGTCTATTTGATGTATTGATTGCACATGTCTAACATAAAGTTGAAATGGATACATTGACCGTGTTTGTTTTTTATTTGATTTTGAATCAACTTCAATTTGCAATTTCTACTATCAAACAGAATTCTGGAGTAATTATTTTATTTATGTATTCCGTAATTATATATTCAATCAGTAAAAACAATACTTATTTTGTATCATGAAATTTGATCATCAGATATATAGTTGATGTGTTTTAATCATAATAAAATGCTCCACAGGGCGCAGCTTGATACGACCGCATAGGTCGAACCCTGAATAGTTGGGGCAAGTATGGACACAACATTCAAGCTTGATACAGCTCTGAATTTGGATTGTGATTAAATATTTGACACAGCATAGGTTTCTGACACAGAATGAATGTGGTCTAAGAACTTAAGAATTTATTGGACATTCACCTATTATGGTCCAATATCCAAAATCTAAATACATGGTTAGATTCAGCATATCAAAGAACCCAAAGAGTTCAATTTTTGATGAAATCAAACAAAGTTTAATTTTGGACCCTTTTGACCTCAATGTGGACAAAGTTGATAACAGGGCCCAAAAATCAAAAATCTAAATACATGGTTAGATTCAGCATATCAAAGAACCCCATATATTCAATTTTTGTTGAAATCAAACAAAGTTTAATTTTGGACCCCGATTTGGACCAACTTGAAAACTGGGCCCATAATCAAAAATCTAAATACATGTGTAGATTCAGCATATCAAAGAACCCTAAGAATTCAATTTTTGTTAAAATCAAACTAAGTTTAATTTTGGACCCTTTAGACCTTAATGTAGACCAATTTGAAAACGGGACCAAAAATTAAGAATCTAAATACACGGTTAGATTCGGCATATCAAAGAACCCCAATAATTCAATTTTTGATGAAATCAAACAAAGTTTAATTTTGGACCCTTTTGACCTCAATGTGGACAAAGTTGATAACAGGGCCCAAAAATCAAAAATCTAAATACATGGTTAGATTCAGCATATCAAAGAACCCCATATATTCAATTTTGTTGAAATCAAACAAAGTTTAATTTTGGACCCTGATTTGGACCAACTTGACAACTGGGCCCATTATCAAAAATCTAAATACATGTTTTGATTCAGCATATCAAAGAACCCTATGAATTCAATTTTGTTAAAATCAAACTAAGTTTAATTTTGGACCCTTTGGACCTTAATGTAGACCAATTTGAAAACAGGACCAAAATTAAGAATCTAAATACACGGTTAGATTCGGCATATCAAAGAACCCCAATAATTCAATTTTGATGAAATCAAACAAAGTTTAATTTTGGACCCTTTTGACCT
Organism: Mytilus coruscus; assembly: GCA_017311375.1. Lineage (NCBI taxonomy): Eukaryota > Metazoa > Mollusca > Bivalvia > Mytilida > Mytilidae > Mytilus > Mytilus coruscus. The sequence goes on along the minus strand of CM029608.1, from coordinate 50,321,862 downwards.
CAATGTGGACAAAGTTGATAACGGGGCCCAAAAATCAAAAATCTAAATACATGGTTAGATTCAGCATATCAAAGAACCCCATATATTCAATTTTGTTGAAATCAAACAAAGTTTAATTTTGGACCCCAATTTGGACCAACTTGAAAACTGGGCCCATAATCAAAAATCTAAATACATGTTTAGATTCAGCATATCAAAGAACCCTAAGAATTCAATTTTGTTAAAATCAAACTAAGTTTAATTTTGGACCCTTTGGACCTTAATGTAGACCAATTTGAAAACGGGACCAAAATTAAGAATCTAAATACACAGTTAGATTCGGCATATCAAAGAACCCCAATAATTCAATTTTAATGAAATCAAACGAAGTTTAATTTTGGACCCTTTGACCTCAATGTGGCCCAATTTAAAAACGGGGCCCAAAATCCAAAAACTTAATACACGGTTAGATTCAGCATATTAAAGAACCCCAAGAGTTCAACAATAAAACCCCATTGAAATTGGTCAAGAAATAAGCAATTTATACAAAGTATCTTCTTTTGCACAATACTGTGCAATTGAATATTCTTGTAATTGCGCAATACTGTGCAACTGAATATTTCTTGCTATTGCGCAATACTGTACAATTGACAATTTCTTGCTATTGCGCAATATTGTGCTATTGGATATTTCTTGCTATTGCGCAATACTGTGCAATTGAAGATTTCTTGCTATTGCGCAATACTGTGCAATTGAAAATTTCTTGCTATTGCACAATACTTATTATATAATAATTTACACATCCTGTTTGGTGTGTATCTCCTGCCATATCATTATTATTTGCTTTTAAATATAAATCAGAAATAACCAACTTAAAATGGAAAATTTTAAAGAAAAAAAAGGAAAAAAGGAAAAAACAAAATACACCCCCAAATTTTTGAACCCTTATGATTCATCAACCCCAAACTCAATCCCAGCCTGCTCTTTGAGGTATGGTACCTTGCAGTACAATTTCAGAGATCCATACACTTGAACACAAGTTATTGTCTGGAAACTAGAAAATGCTTATTTTGGCCCCTTTTTGGCCCCTAATTCCTAAAATTTTGAGGCAATTACTCCCAAAATCAATCCCAGCATTCCTTTGTGATATGGAACCTTGTAGTACAATTTCAGAAAGATCCATACACTTACACACAAGTTATTGTCATGAAACTAGAAAATGCTTGTTTTTGCCCTTTTTGCCCCTAATTCCTAAAATTTTGAGGCAATTACCCCAAAAATCAATCCCAGCATTCCCTTTGTGATATGGAACCTTGTGGTACAAAGTCAGAGATCCATACACTAACACACAAGTTATGTCTGGAAGTTACAAAATGCTTATTTTTGGCCCCTTTTTGGCCCCTAATTCCTTAACTGTTGGTACCATAACCCCCAAAATCAATCCCGATCTTCCTTTTGTGATATTGAACCTTATGGTAAAATTTCATAGAGATCCAATCACTTAAACTAAAGTTAGAGTGCGAAAACCAATGCGTCTTCGGACGACGACGACGACGCCGGACGACGACGACGACGACGACGACGCCAACGTCATACCAATATACGATCACAAAATTTTTGCGGTCGTATAAAAACGAGTAGTATGTTATTCTGTAGATTCTTTGTAAAAACAACTTGATGAAATTACGTTTTGAAAAGAGAGGACATAATTATTTACCTTATTTTAATTATATATTTTAACCTGGTTTTCGAATTGAATATACTAGTTTTAATCGGTGTGTTTGCACTGTAGTGTTCAAACGGATGATAGAATATCTTTAATTATGATTTTTTTTTTTTTTTTTCATTTATCGTCTCAGATATTATGAGACAAATAATATTCAGAATGTTTTTAATTTCTTTATAAATGAGGGTGTGGATGGAGTTTACACAATAGAGAATTATGGGAAAAAAATAAAGAATAACCAAAAATGAGCAAAAAAATAAAGAATAGAGAATAATAGGGTGCTAAAATATGAAGAATAAATTGCAAAAATTAAAGAATTGGGTAAGAATATATCTGATTACAGAAAAAAACAATGTCCAGAATACAGTTATCAAGTAATACAGAATAGCCATTATTTCTAAAGATAGAGAATAATGAGCGAAAAATTTACGAATACAGAAATGAATCCCCCCATCCATACACTCTCATGTATTAAAAAGAAAGATAACCAAGTATATATTTAAACATCAAATATGTTTTGCGTTAATGATTACAGGGGTCAATACATCAATTAATATCAAATTGCAATATCGTAGATAAGAGAAGTCTCAATATAGGTCAAGCATAATACTTTCCTTTGGTTATCAATAACACGAAGATCAAACAACCATTTCAGTTGTCGTCTGATCAGTAAATATACCGATTTTATCCTATTCTCCTTTGTGACATTTTCCGAAGTGTGAATTTGCATTGCGGATGATGCATGCATAGCGTAGGAGGTATTCGGTAACTATAATTTTCGATATAAAGTTCTTGGATTAGTTATTCTGTACAATATATTGACTTTTTAAATAGGTATAAAGTAGAAAATGCATGGATTAAAATTTGTTTCCACATTCTCATTTCAATTTGTTACAACATCATCGAAAAACGTCTTGATAACACCCCTTCTTATATGACTTCAAAGTAGTGAAATTATTGGTTTTTTTTCGGGGGGGGGATCATGGTTTTTCATTGCAACCAATGTATCAAAATTTTCGTCAACACAAAAGTACTGTTTGGTAAATAAGAAAGATCAATAGCTCTTTTATCAGCATTTTAATTATATATTAGGATTTGATAACGACATTTTTATACATGTATGTCAGTTGTCATCAAATAATGTCCCAGCTTAAAATCTTGCATTGTTAGGGGTGATCATAATGGTCTTTTAATAAGGCAACTTAGTTTACCGTTGTTCATTTAATCTTATGTCTATGAGTAAAAAAGAGAATTGAATTGAAGTGAGTATTCACATGACCAACAAATGGGTATCGCGTCAACATCTAAAAAACAACTTGCAAAATAGTACACAGAACTAAACTTCAGTGAAATGTGTGCAACTAGAATTTTTTTCCTTACTTATTATGCCTTTTCGTCTGTTTATCTGATAATGGAACATGTCACTGATGCTTTAGTTGTAGAGCACTGAAATTGGGTGCAGTAAACAATTTCAACATAGACTTGGATCAAATAACTACAAAGCTGCCATGATCACCCCGGTTTATGTTGTTAGTTATTTTTTGCTAAATCTTTAGATTCATATGTAGAATATTTGTAGACTAGTAACCTGTTGTTCAGTGGTTGTCATTTGTTGGTGTGGTTCATAAGTGTTTCTTGTTTCTCGTTTTTATATAGATTTGACCGTTGGTTTTCCGGTTTGAATTGTCTTACACGTGACTTGTTGGGGCCTTTTATAGCTTGCTGTTCGGTGTGCCAAGACTCCGTGTTGAAGGCCGTACTTTGACCTATAATTGTTTACATTTTACACATTGTGACTTGGATGGATAGTTGTCTCATTGGCACTCATACCACATCTTCTTATTTATAGGAAGTCTTTTCATTGTTCTTCTTGTTTTTTGTCATAGCGTTGTTTGTTTTACTTCGACTACTGGTTTTTGAATGGCCCTTTGGTATATTTCGCCTCTTTTTGTTCAACTATGTTTTAAACAATAGACGAGATGATTTTGTCCTAGTTCCTTGTCAAGATACGTTTATAATGAACAATGGTTTCTGTGTTGATCGGATTTTGATAAAAGCTATAAATAATCTGGACAAAGTAAGACTTTACACGTACGGCAACTCTAATGCAATCATGTAGTATCCTGTTTAGACGATCATTATACAAGTCACTACATTTCCTAATTGAATTGATGATGGAAAGTTTATTACATAATATAGAGATATATCTAATATTAGGGTTACGATGTAATCAGTAAAAAAAAAAAAAACAACTCGGTAAAGTATGTAATCAGACATTTAAACAGGAATATATTACTTCAAATCATCAGCGTACAGTTCATGATATAACCATTGGGTATTAAAGTCGTTTTAACTGTTATTAAAATCACAGCGCAAGTTCGTGTTGTTTGAAATGCTTTTTAAGTACGTTGTCATCAGGAAAGTTTACAGCAAAACAAATTGATATGGAAAATACACAAAATATGTCGATTAGGAGACTCGGGTGAATCATAGTTTATTTGATGTTTAATTATACTAACATTAATAGTTCAGACTGAAGTCACCAAAATTGAAAAGAACAAAGTTCTAAGGCAACTTTTTAAGACCAATGTCGAGGGTGGTATGAAACCGAAATCCTAAGGACAATACAATAACGAGATCGCACATTTGTTGAGACAAAGGAAAAAAAAATAGAAAAGAAAGATGCCAAATTGACATTCAAACTCACAAGTCAAAAATAAACTGACAACGCCATGGATAAAAAAGAAAAAGAACAACAGACAAACAACAGTACACAAAACACAACATAGAAAACTGAAGACTGAGCAACACGAACCCCACCAAAATCTGGGGTGATCACAGGTGCTCCGGAAGGGTAAGCAGTTCCTGCTACACATGTGGCACCCGTCATGTTGCTCATGTTAGTACAAATCCGCTAAAAAGTCTAATTCGGTAGGTCACATTCGGGGAAAGGGGAACAGGATTGTAGTTACGACAATTGGAACATATCCGCTTTTGTGAAACGGATATTCCATAACAGTCAACCAACTCGTCATGGCGTCCGTAAAATTTATGAAGGGATGACTTCAACTTCACAACTTTGAACTCTTGGTTTAATAGCTTCCTTGTGAGCAGTAACCCTCTATCAACGCATAATCGCATAATCGAAAACGCATAATCGAACAACGGACTTCGAAACGTAACTAATTCTCCGACAAACATATCAGAACACAACTTGGTTAAGAAAAAAACAGAACTGAAGCGAAATCAGAAACTAAATTTATCAATATAATTTTTAGAAACCTGTTGTTAATTGTACGTCGTTTTTCCATATTGTTGTGATTGTTATCGGTCGATCTGTATATATTTTTTCTCATAGAAAACAATTTTCGATTTATTGGGTATGACGTATTCATAAGCGTAACCAAAGCTGTGACAGTAAAAATTTATGTTTTTCTTTTTCGTTTTTTTATCTATTTATTCTTTTCCCTTTTCCTAACATTACCTGTACTATTTACTTGTTTAATCATGCTTTTAGCAAACATTAATAAGGAGGTAAAGTTTCTTGCCTGGAGAACAATTGACCGTTTTTGTTAATGTCGAAACCTTTTCTTGTACTTACATTTACACTAGTATGATAACTGAATTAAAATAGACTTACCATACAAAATTCTGTTGAAGGAATGCATACATTTCAGTTCATTTGTGGTAATATGCTTTTGGAGTTGCTCGGTATTTACACATCCCGCCATTGTGTTATTGTGCTATGATCAATTTTGTATTCTTGTCTTTCATTTTTGCCTATGTACTTTGTCTGTAGAGTGTCTATATGGCATTTTGTTTTTCTTTGTTGAAATAGTTATTTGTTTTGATAGTGATTATGATTATGACACTATGTTGATTGCTGTACTCCAATTTTTTACATTTTTACCTATTATGTCTATTAGTTTTGCTCACAAATTGTTGTCAATATAATGGAATTCTATGCGACTGTCATACAAGTGAGAGGTTTAGCTAGCCATAAAACCAGGTTTAATCCACAATTTTCTACATAAGGAAATGCTTGTAACAAGACAGGAATATGACAGTTGTTTTCCATTCGTTTGATGTGTTTTAGTTTTTAATTTTGCCATTTTATAAAGGACTTTCCGTTTTGAATTTTCCTTCGAGTTCATTATTTTTGTTATTTTACTTTATACATTATATTTCATTTTGGCCGGAGACCAAATATAGTTGGGAGAATCAAATCAAATGAGTGCAGAAAAAAAAAATTAACTGATCAACCAAGTAAACTGGTCGGTCATCCTATATATGATATTGATATGGTCATAATTGTAAATTAATCAGTTACAAAACTCTGAATTTTTTCGTAGTCTAAGGATTTCCAATCCCCGGAATAGATTATCTTAGTTGTATTTGGCAAAATCTTTCTCAATTTTGGGTCGTTAATGCTCTTCAACTTTGTAATTTATTTGGCCCTCTGACCTTTGTTGATTCGAGAGTCACTGATGATATAAAAATAAGAAGATGTGGTATGATTGGCAATGAGACAACTCTCCACAAGAGACCAAATGACACAAAAATTAACAACTATAGGTCACCGTACGGCCTTCAACAATGAGTAAAGCCCATACCGCATAGTCAGCTATAAAAGGCCCGGAAATGACAAATGTAAAACAATTCAAACGAGAAAACTGACGGCCTAATTTATGTACAAAATAATGAACGAAAAACAAATATGTTACACAAACGACCACCACTGAATTACAGGCTCCTGAATTGGGACAGGCAAATACAGAAGGTGGCGGGGTTAAACAAGTTGAAGGCGCCAACCCTCCACCTAACCTGGGACAGTGGTGTAACAGTACAACATAAGAACAAACTATAAAAATCAGTTAAAAAAGGCTTAAATCATCAGATGGATACAAATAGAAAGACATCTAACAAAAACACAGAGCGGACGTGGCAGGGTACTTATACATCCCCACAACAAAAAGACACTAAGTACAGATCTGAGAGTACTCGAAGTTACTGACAGCTAATTCAAAGCCAATGTCTTTTGTAGACGAAACGCCAGTCTGGCGTACAAAATTTGAAACCTGGTATTTATGATGACTTTAAATATGTTCTTAGTTTATAAATTGCTATTACTTACTTTTGGTTATTACAATAATACAATACGTGTATAATGACATTATTACTAGAAATTGAGACAATAGCTATGGCGCTAAGTTCTAATCTAATATTATATAATAAAAAGACATGTGTGTTATAAAAAGCAACCATTATTTATCAATTTCGTTTAATATATGTAATTGTTACTTTGCCAGTGGTAATATAATGTATCTTTTAAAGAACATTGACATTTGAGGTTAAATCACTTAAAACATTTAATTTACAAATTACTTCCGTATCGGAGAGATTTTCATAAATTCATAGCGAATTCATTATTGGTTTATAAGAACATAAAATGAATTCACACACACCAGTCATTACTTTATTTTATCGGAAGAAAATTAATTTTGATATATTTCACTTAACAGTAGGTAACACAGAAATTGGCTACAGTGACAAATTAAAATGAAATCCACAGCAAGAACTCTCCTTTTGCTAAACAAACGCATTCTATTCATCTAGATATATTTACAATTAAAACAAATTATTATTTGTTAGAATTCAATCAATCATGACTGCTTTAATGAGATTTCGTATAAAATTTTAATTATAATACATATTTTTCATCAGTGTAATGGAGCATACAAAATCGGAAAGTCTTTGATTCTTCCTCAAAGAAGTATTAACAAAATTATCGAATTCCAAATCAAAGAATTATTTAAAAAATATCAGAATAATTTTTCACGTTTGATAGGAATACGAAAAAAATGGGCCGCACGTTTAGCAGTCCAATAAGACGTTAGACTAACGTGAGCAATTCTAGTCCGCCTTATAATTTTTGAATATATAACGTACGGGTTTATACTGATTAAAACAATCAGTTTTGGGGAATTTTGGGTCTTCAATGCTCTTCAACTTCGTCCTTTGTTTGTCCTTTGTAACTGTTTATTAATCGAGCGTCACTGAAGAGTCGTGTGTAGACGAGACGCGTTTTTGGCGTACAAAATTTGAATCCTAGTATCTACGATGAGTTAATTTTCTGTGCACCATTTTGCATTGTTTTATTTTCACATGGAATAAGTCTTTATTCAGCAGGTTTTTGTGTAAAATGATTTATATTGTTGTTATTTCTTGTCAAATCAACAAACTTCAGTTCTCCGCGATTTATAATGAATCCATAGAACGGTATTACATTACATAACTAAAGCTATATAATCGACTGATGAGGCGCATTCCAATAAAATACCCATGGTGAAAATGTACATCTGCCGCACATCTGTGAGCATATTACGTTTGATATGGTTTGGTTATTCGACTGCAGCACGATCATAATTGTTGCAATACGAGGAAATATGGATATATATTTCCTAAATAAACGGCTTTAAGGAAAACATACTGCAGACTAAAAGTCTGAAAAAAAAATTTCAGCAAATTAATTGTGGAAAATTAGACAGTTATCAATATTATAAGTTGCATATTTTAAAATGTACATGCATGTTTGTATGGCTATAATGTGATGATAAGGTTACTTGTTTCGGCTTTCGGTAGATCAAAATTTGAACTATTTTCGATACATTTTTACAAATAATTAATGTGTTATGTTTGACTTCTACGCAGTTACCCCTCCTCCCCGAAAGGGTGACTGGGGAATAGAAATATGGTCACCATTGACGTCCGGTCAGAATGGGGACGTTAAATCCGATGCCTCGTGTAAGGAGAGTGCCACGCTCTTTGCACGTTAAGAACCCTTGCAACAACTCTTTGAGGGGTCCGTAGGTGACCTGTTGAAAGGCAAAATGTCTGTCCCTATCCAATATACCCTCATTTCCCGTGGCAGTCCAAATTTCTTCGACCTTAATCCCAGACGCCTTTATTACAGAACCTACCTATTGTATTTATTGTTAATTTGTTCTCGTCCTGAATATGCATGAAATATTTGCCACTGGACGTTAAGCAACCAACAATCAATCAATCAATCTACGCAGTTATAAAACTGATGATATTATGTAAGATTTCTTGCTGGCTTCTTAATTTGATTTATGATATGAATGATAATAATTCTAGGAGGGAATTTTAATCTGCAATATTCAATCAAGGGAAATTTTGCAAAATAGGTTTATATTTTTTATTAACGAAAATTGATATTTTACAATGAACATCTGAAAAGTTTATTGAAAATGCACTTCCGTATCTGAGAGATTGTTACAGACTTATTGGGATGAAATATTGATGAAATACACTCAATGGGCATGCACAATAAATTTTTGATACGTGCAGCTAACCCGATTTCTTGATAGTTGATTTGAATTGATATAACAGCAGGAAGGCAAAAGCAATGGGTTGTGTGTTTACTTTTTAAAACTACTTATTCAACGAAAACATACTTTTAAGATAGGTTTAGCTAGCTATAAAACCATGTTTAATCCACCATTTTCTGCATTAGGAAATGCCTGTACCAAGTCGGGAATATGACAGTATTTTTCCATTCGTTTGATGTGTTCGAGCTTTTGATTTTGCCATTTTATAAAGGATTTTCCGTTTTGAATTTCCCATGGAGTTCGGTATTTTTGTTATTTTACTTTTTACAACCATTGGATGATATAAAATCGAGCGTTTACTTTTGTCAGCTTTTTTGGACTTTATAAAAATTCGGAGATGTTGTATGATTACCAATGAGACAACTATCCGCTTCAGTTCAAATTAAGTGGTTGCAAGCAATTATAGACGACCGTACGGCCTTCAACAATGAGAAAAAGCTATACCGTATAGTCGGAAATAAAAGGCCCCGACATATAAAATATGAAACAATTCAATTGAGAAAACTAACGGCCTAATTTATAACAAAACAATTTACCAAAAACATTATGACAGACATGAACCAACATTGACCACTGAACTACAGGCTCCTGACTTGGAACAACAGGCATATATACAATGCGGCGGGGTTTAAAAGTATTTTTGCTATTTGGATAATTGGCTTTGTTTAGCAAATCTTTGATAGTCTGTGTTACATTTATTCGAGACTTTTTAGAATTTCAAAGTTTATGAGCATAGTATTCATTAAGTGTTATTTTCATTATACAGACACCTGTCTATTTATAAAGACTATATGTTTCCATATAAATGTCTGTTTGGTCGCATTGACTTATTCCCTACATATCCGTTTGTTCATATTGATGCTACATAGCAATAAGGCAATTATTAGCAAAATGTTGACTTAAATTATACAGACAGCATTTAAGAAAAGGACAAAATACATTTTTGTTTATGCGTAAATTCATTATAACCAAAAACATGTTATTATTACAAGACAAAAGTACTACTTTGTTGTCCCAGGATTTCCATGTTAAAGTAGTCATGGCTTGATAATATAACACCATTGCAGATAAATTTGTTTACATTTAAGATATTAAAAAAAAGGAGATGTAGTGTAAATTGGCAATGGGAAAAATTCCTCCAAAGTCATAATCACGTGGGTGTAGGCAACTATAGGTTTAAATAATATGCAAAAGCCATACTGTAATTTTTTTGTCAGCTTTCAAAGGTCCAAACATACCATAAATGAGAAACAGTTTAAAACGAGAAATCCAACAGCTTGATGTATGCAAAAACTATATATCAAAAGCAAATATGACAGACCCTTTGGTTTACATGAACTAGATTTTGTGCGTATTTTGGCTTACATCATTTAATCATAGAAGAATATGGTAACTTGTGTTGTTTTTGGTTGCTTTTTGATTCGCGCTCTCTCGAGAGCCATATTTTATCTTATTCATGTACTACGTGAAAAGTATATCGGATTATCTTTCTATAATTATTTACACTCCTTACTAATTAAGGATGTTTCGAATTAAAAGCGTTCCTATTTTCAATAGTCCACCTTTAACACACTGATGAAAAAGTTGGTAACAGAATTAACATTTATTTATATTTGATTACAGCCATTTTGATCGATACAATTCTTCAACAACAAAAAAACATTTAAATTGATAATATGTCTTAATGACCAAAAATCGTTTTAATGATCAGGATGATAATTTGTGCTGTGAATTTTATCTCAGTTTGATTATGTTATCAATTTCTGTAAAACCTGCTGTAAAAAAATATCAACAGAGTTTTCTTCCGGTCGAAAATATTATTGACTGCTGCGTGTGAAATCTTTTTATGACCTTATAAGGTATTGATGAAGTACATATGGATTTATAAATATCACTAAGATGCGGAAGTAATTTGTCAATTTAAAGTTTTAGGTGATTTAACGTCAAATGTCAATCTTCTGAAGATAAAAGTGTCAAGGAGAATGCTGGATATGATACGATTTCGATGTTGGGCTTTAATTTACAGACTTGATGTATTTTATTTGAAATTGAGGTTAATACACAGTACTACAGATATCAGTTTAATTGAAAGTAAAAGTGGGATTAAAAACTATTATTGCAATCAAAAACATATATGACGAATAAATGTGCTAAAATAGAGGCAGAAAATACCAAATTGATATTAAAACTCATAAGTCGAAAATGAATTGACAATGCCATGGCTAAAAACGAAAACGACGAAAGACAAAAAACGGTGCACAAAACACAACATATAATTTTAAAGACAGAGCAACACGAATATGCTAAGAAAGCTGGTGTTGTTTCCTTTGTAGCTATATTTATAATGTACGCATATTTCGTTTAGAACATAACTGAAATTGATTGGATTGCGGGCTAAAGACTATATACATCCTCTCAAATACAAAGCAACATGACAAATTAATGTGTACAAATTGATGAAATTCGCAGTGTCAATCCGTTACATTTTCAGCTCGTTTAGATTAATTCGCATGAATGTATTTGGTTAGTGGACTGGAAATACAATGTATGTATCGCGAACACTTAATTCGATACAGTACACCTTATTTTATTATTCTGCAGCTTAATTCTATTTTGATACAAATTCTGTTTATCCTTCCGGAGCATCTGAGATTAACCAAAGTTTTGCTTCGGTTCGCTTCGGTTCGTGTTGCTCAATCATTTGTTTTTTCTATGTAGTGTATTGTGAACTTGTTTATATTTTTGTCATATTTTGTCATATGTCATGGCATGGTCTTTATCTCTTTGAAAAAAACTCTCGGTATCTTTCATCACTTTTTTTTAAGAAGTTATCATCTTCAAAAAATTAAAACATCACTTTATAATATTCATGCATCCGAAATGTTTTCCTGGATTTACCTTCGTCAGGAACGCTCAAAGCAGAATATTTGGAAGTCATTGATGTATAAAAACTGAAGCAGTTGGTGAGCTATATGACCAAAAAGACCTAACAATAATAGCCAAATCAACCTAAAACCAACTCTGCCTGAGGGAGTTCAAACCGTTGATGTGTTAACTGCACATAATATATATCCTAGTGTGATAGATTTCAAGATATATAGCCATTATCACAAGGTCATGCGTTTCGCAGACTGTTTATGACGTCATTACATTGAATCCGTTGGATGTGTAATGATTGGGACTTTAGTCCTGGAGTAAATGATTTATTTATTAGTTGTAATTGATTTTGAACTAGCTCTCAGTAACTGCGAGTACTCTTTTCTTTGTGCTTTGTGTCTGCCGTAGTAAATTAGCAACTGATTGTTTACAGTTTGTTCTTATGTTGTGCTGTAACATCACTGTCCCAGTTAGGGGAGGGTTGAGCGCTAACAAACATGTTTAATCCCGCCACACTCTGTATGTGCATGTCCCAAGTCAGGAGCCTGTAGTAAAAGTTATAAATTAAAAGAGGGACAAAAGATACCAGAGGGACAGTCAAACTCATAGATTGAAAATAAACTGACAACGCCATGGCTAAAAATAAAAAGACAAACAGACAAATAATAGTACAGAAGACACAACATAGAAAACTAAAGACTAAGCAACACGAACCCCACCAAAAATTGGGTTTGATCTCATGTGCTCCGGAAGGGTAAGCAGATCCTGCTCCACATGTGGCACCCGTCGTGTTGCTTATGTTATTACAAATCCGGTAAATAGTCTAATTCGGTAGGTCAAATTCGTGAAAAGGGAAGGGTATTGTAGTTACGACATAAGGAACATATCCGATATCATTTGTGAAACGGTTATTCCATAACGGTCAACCGATTCGTGATGGCGTCCGTAAAATTTACGAAGGGATGATTTCAACTTCACCATTTGGAACTTTTGGTTTAATAGCTTCCTTGTGAGCAGCAATCCTCTATCAAGGAAATCATGATAGGAAATACAAGCCCGGGAATATCGTATCAATTGGGAGATATATACTCCGTATGCAGGCGCTGCTGGATTGTTGCTACATAGAAATGGAAAGTTCACAATTGGAAAGCTGAAATCATCTCTTTTGTCGTAAAGTTTTGTTTTCAACCGACCCTCATTGTCAATTTCTAGATGTAAGTCAAGATATGAGGCAGACTTATCTGTATCTGTAGTATCCTTTACCTCTAGTTCGATGGGATAGATTCGTTCAACATAGCCACCAAATTTTGTATTATTTAGTGAGAGAACATCATCTATATAGCGGAACGTAAAGATAAAGGATATTGCTTATCTTATCTTTCTACCTAAGAAGTTTCTGTATGAAGTTAGCTTCATAATAATAAAGAAACAAGTCGGCAAGAAGAGGGGCACAATTGGTTCCCATTGGAATTCCGACAGTCTGTTGAAAACACGTCCTCCAAACATAACAAATATGTTGTCAATCAAGAAATCAAGCATCTTGATAATGTCAGTTTCAGAGAATTTTTGTTTGAATCAGAGTGATTCTTTACAAAGTAGGATTTATCCTCCCAAGACAAGATACTTGTATCTACGTTCGCCATTCTTTTAATGAAACAAAGTAATACCAACTCTTTCAATTTGTCTTTTAGTTTGGAATGGGGAATACTTGTGTAAAGTGTAGAAAAGTCAAATGTTTTAATACTATTGCAAGATGAGAGAGTCTTAGATTGTATGTACTCCAAAAGATCTTTGGAATTTTTTAGTATCCACATCTGATTCACGCCACCTCTAGAATAGGCAGTTTCACAATGACTTTGGAGCCCGGCGTTGATTGCTGATAAAATAAATGTTAATAATTTAGAAAGAGGTTTCGTGGAGCACTTGGAAGACCCAGCAATATACCGTTGTTTGTAAGGACACTTATGTAGTTTAGGTATCCAATACAGTGACGGAAGATCCAGTTCTTCATCTTTAGTTGAAATTCCAAAGGAACATAGAACAGACCTATGATTATCCAGGATTCCTCTTTGGTAAGAGTCGTGAAGGTATATGTTGAGTTTCCAAGTGAATTGTCTATACCTAATTCATTTATCCAGCAGTTTATGTAATGATATTTACACACAAAAACGATGTTGTTTGGAGCTTTATCTGCGGGGACAACAACATATTTGTCATGGAGGTAGGACAAGTGTTTTGCAACATTTGGGTCTTTAAAAATTGACGTAGCGTGGGTATTGATAGACCCATTTAGTTTCTTAATTCGGATTTGTATCAACGACCTCACAGCCTTAATCCATTCGGAAAGAGTTTCTACGTCTTCTTTCTCGCGTTTAGCCAATTGCCTGGCATAATCCTCGACTGAATCCATCAGTATTTTGAAGTTGTATTTCCAATTTGTGGATTTAGGGTCACGATATTTTGGACCTTTGGATAACAAATTTCGAAGGGAAGTGTTATTGACAATGTTGAGGTCTCCGGTAATAACGTGGCCAGCCGTATTATATGTGAATTGGGAACTAGCACAGGTGCAATCAGGAGGTTTAGACTTAAAGTCGTCAATGTTGAGATCCTGCAAAACGTGTTTGTAATTAAAATTTTAGTTGCAATAGGTTTGGTATAGGTATAAGAAATTATTGGTACAGACTGATCTTTAAAATAAGGAGGTATTTTCGACTGAACTAATTTATGATGAAGGATATTGCCTAAGTTGACGCCATCAAGACCTTTGTTGACAAAGGAAAGTTTAAGAAAAGATCTTTTCTCTTTTTCATCTTTTCCAATGCGAACTGGTTTGAAAAGTCTGTGACTTGCAATATCCGAAATGATAGCTGTAAGTTTGTATTGGTTTGAATAAGGGTTTGTAACAGTGGTATCCAAACATAAATTGAACAGAGAATGAAGTTTTGAAAGGGGTAATGAATAAAGTTTCGTGCGAATGTGATGAATACCTAACGGCTTTTGTATAAATGGCAGCAAGTCATTAATAGAGACATCATGCAAAGTAGGTGATGTATAATGACGATGACCATGACTGCGTCTACATCACATTCACCGAGCTACAGGAAGGACTAAGCCTTTAGCTTTCTCAATTGAACTGTTTCACAGTTTTCATGTACGGGTCTTTTGGAGCCGACTATACGATATATGTTTTTTCATTGTTGAAGGCTATACGGTTGCCTATTATTGTTTACATCCACATCATTTGAACTTTGGTGGATAGTTGTCTCATTGGCAATCATACCTCATCTCCTAATTTTTATATTTTTAAAAGTATATATATATTTTTTTTATTTACAATTAAATAGTTATATATTATTGATAATTTTAACATTAATGAAGACAATTAATACTATGATGACAGAAGTGAAAAGGATACAAATGTAAATGCAAAGAAAAAGTAATAACTAAACATTGATCACTGTTGATGATGATTACTTTTCAAAGATTGATATCGTTATTCGTAAGAAATATTGTAATTGACACTGTCCCCCGTATGACAGCCCTATTATCTATGATTATCGGTATAAACGTATTTGAAAAACAGGAAGCCTCAGAGATATATCTTCCCAAGTAATCTTTTCTAGAAAATGCAGTCTGATGATAGGAAAATTTTTCAATTTGTATTACTGAAAGGTAAATCAATAAAATGGACATACAAAGAAAGATCCATTTATACAGTATGAAATTACAAGTTCATGAAATTATGTAATTCTGTAAAGCATCATTTGTATGCATCATTTCCTGAAATCGCAATACTTACAATCGTAATACTTACAATCGCAATACTAACAATCGCATTACTTACAATCGCAATACTTACAATCGCAATACTTACAATCGCAGTACTTACAATCGCAATACTTACAACTACAATACTTACAATCGCAGTACTTACAATTGCAATACTTACAATCGCAATACTTACAATCGCAATACTTACAACTGCAATACTTACAATCGCAATACTTACAATCGCAATACTTACTATCGCAATACTTACAATCGCATTACTTACAATCGCAATACTTACAATCGCAATACTTGCAATCACATTTGTGTCGATTGTCAAATAATCACAACAATAGATGCACACAATAACTACTGAATTTATTACCTTATTTCAACATGCTACATTATAGTATTTAAGAGTACAACATGAGACTACTTGATACACCAGAAAACTGTTATGATTTATTTTAATCATTTAGGTCTTCTATTTGTTAGGTCAATATACATCATGTGCTTTCAAATTTTTGGGGGAATAGCATTCGCAAACAATTTATTAAGTGGTTTTTGTTTTCATTGTTTTTAGTACAGTCATTATCATCTGATGTAATGTTTAGCTAAGTGACGTTGGTTTATTATTTAATACATATGAAAACAATCATAAAAAGAGTAATACAATCTGAGCATTCAGTGTTAGTTATTGAAGGCACCCTGAATACAACAAAGGCGATATAGTGTCTTAGAGGCAAGAAATGAGAGTTCCTTATGAATTTGTTAGCTGCAAATTGAAGATTCATTGTATCAAAATGCTTAGACAAATAACATTAATAACGACTGATGACATTTACAGACCAATATGTATAATCTATATATGAATCACAATAGATCTCAATCAAATAAATTTTGCGAAACAAAGCAATGACACTGGACTTCCTTGTTTGACATTGTAACCATTTTACTTTGATTACGCTTATAGAGACGTTATACCTTATGAAAAATTGAAAACAACTCTTTATAAATTAAATGCGTCAGAAGCGCTTTTCTGGATTTACCTTCATCAGGAACGCTCAAAGCCTTATATTTGAAAGCCTAGGGTGTACAAGAGCCAAAACAGTTGAAGAGCAATATTACCAAAAAGGAAACGACTAGAAGAAATACAGTTCAGTATATAAATTAGAAACAAAGATGCAGATGGAGCAATATAAAATCATAACTTGAATAAAACAAGACAATACTATATAAAAAAGAAGATGTGGTATGATTGCCAATGATACAACTGTCCACAAGAGACCAAAATGACACAGAAATTAACAACTATAGGTCACCGTACGGCCTTCAACAATGAGCAAAGCCCATACCGCATAGTCAGCTATAAAAGGCCCTGAAATGACAATGTAAAACAATTCAAACGAGAAAACTAACGGCCTTATTTATGTACAAAAATGAACGAAAACAAATATGTAACACATAAACAAACGACAACCACTGAATTACAGGCTCCTGACTTGGGACAGGCACATGCATACATAATGTGGCGGGGTTAAACATGTTAGCGGGATCCCAACCTCCCCTAACCTGGGACAGTGATATAACAGTACAACATAAGAACGAACTATAAAAATCAGTTGAAAAGGCTTAACTCATCAGATGGACAAAAATACAAGTGGACGTGGCAGGGTACTTGTACATCCCAACAACAAAAGACATTAGGAACAGATCTGAGAGTACTCGCAGTTATCTGACAGCTAGTTCAAAGCCACTAACAACTAATAAAAAAATCATGCATCTAAGACTAAATTATCAATCCGTACACATCCAACATCCAATGGATTTAGTGTAAAGACGTCATAAACAGTCAGGGAAAAACATGACCTTGTGCAATGCCAAGATACAGGTATCGACAGATTGTAGATCCATGAATGTGTATATGTATATAACATACTAGTAATATTTAGTTTGCTTTTAATTTACTGATAACAAAATCAATATTTATACCAATAAAAAACAATATTCAATGATCTTATTACAGTGTAGAATTGGTAACCTTTTAGAATAAGTTTATTTAAAGGAGCGATAAGTCATTTCTAAATTTCCGGGCACGGTTAACAACATTTCCGTAAAAATGAGGATGTGCTATCCCGTTTGAAATAAGTTTTCTACAGGTACAACCAAACTTCGAAACCAAATCTTTATATCTATGGAAAAAATTAGTAAAGGTTTTAAGTAATTTATGGTAACGATATCCCTGGTTTAATAATTTACCAGTAATACATAGATTACGTTCGTTAAAATCAAAAACGTCACAACAGACACGGGCATAGCGAACGAGCTGTGAAATATAAACACCGTAAGATGGTGCCAAAGGAACATCACCATCTAAAAATGGAAAATTAACAATAGGGAACGAAAAATCGTCCCTTTTGTCGTAAATTTTAGTGTGGAGTTTCCCGTTTAAAACCGAAATATATAAATCTAGGAAAGGACAGTTATTACCGTTTAAATTTGATTTATTTAAAGTAAGTTCCTTGGGGTAAATTTCAGCAGTATATTGAGAAAATTCTTGATTATTTAACGAAAAAATATATATGCATGGTCGAAAAATACCGAAGAAAAACAGTCTCCTTTATATTGATACATACATTCTTTCTAATTGTGCATCACTTTTCCTTAAGAAAAACGAAACAAACTTGTGTTGTGATTTCCTCCTGGTGGTAGATTGATTCATTTGCATTAAGGTTGTTGGTATATTGTGATTTTTTTTTTTTTCCAAATAAATGATTGGTGTTATTCATCATGTTCATGTATTGTTTCTGAAGATTTCGCTTTTATATCCACTCGCCTTATTGTGGTATCTGCCCATTGATATTAGGATTCCAGTTTTTTATATCCCTCGGCTTATTGTGATATCTGCCTGTTTATCCTAAGATTCCGGTTTTATATCCCCTCGGCTTATTGTGTTATCTGCCTGTTGATCTTAAGATTTCGGTTTTATAGCCCCTCGGCTTATTGTGAAATATCTGCCTATTGATCTTATGATTCGGGTTTTATAGCCCCTCGGCTTATTGTGATATCTGCCCATTGATCTTAAGATTCCGATTTTATAGCCCCTCGGCTTATTGTGATATCTGCCCATTGATCTTAAGATTTCGATTTTATAGCCCCTCGGCTTATTGTGATATCTGCTAATTGATATAAAGATTCCAACTTTATAGTCCCACGGCTTATTGCGATATCTGCTCATGGATCTTAAGATTCAGGTTTTATAGCCCCACGGCTTATTGTGATATCTGCCTATTGATCTTGTGATTCAGGTTTTATAGCCCCTTGGCTTATTGTGAAATATATGCCTGTTGATCTTAAGATTCTGGTTTTACAACCCGTCGGTTTATTGTGATATCTTCCAATTGATGTAAACAAGTTTCCTTTGGGCTTTTCTTTTCAGTTATAAATTATGCTTTACCTAAATTACTATTTCGTCATAGTACACGATGTTTTCAGTGGGTTTTTCTATAAATTTTGTTTTGGCCATGAATTTTCCTGATTACAGCGTACTAAAGACCGAATTTAATACTTCTTTATGAACTTATAGTGTGATTTTCATGATAGTTAAAGTAACTTTAATACCCGGAGGATAAGATGTGCACTATTCGCTTATAATTCATAATAAGATATTGCTGTTCAAATGTCTGGTTTATATTTCGAAGCAATCAGGCTTTAATTCCCGCTATGACGATTACACCATATTGTGTAATATACCCTTCCCACGTATTACAATATGGAAAGTACAGCCTTCTTTAATAACGTTTTTAAAAGACGAAAAAAACTAAGGGGACATTGATATTTGGTAAGTCGGTGAGAACTTGTAATTCCATAGGCAAAACAAAACAATGAAAACGACGAAAGGACAACCCATCATAGATAACATGACGAATTTCTGATTGAATTTGTTTATTTGTGCTTCATCCTTTTACATAAATTCCTTCGAAATCAAAATCAGTGATGATTTTGTCACACCTTGTGGGAGTGGGAGTGGGGATGGTGGGGTTGGTGGTGGTGGAGGAGGGGGACTGGAGGGCGTCCGGAGGTGGACTTGTTGGCATTTAAACAGAAACATCAAAAAGAGATATTTATAGTATAACAAGCATAGATTCTGGTATACAATATATTTATCCTTTATCATAATTTGTTTCAGCAATTATCTAAAGTGCTGCAACATTCAATGTGTTTTAGGTTGATCAATGATAATGTTATATAAATTGACAATTCAGAACACGAATAAACATCCAAATGCCAGGGACGATTTAAACCGATACATGCAGTATCTGAGCATATTCAGTATATATATATATTATTGTATTTTTTTTTTTTTTTTTGGGGGCTTTCTTTCTTGTTTTCCGGTGTTTAATGGCCAATATTTATATCGACAACGACACCAAATATTTTCAAGCTTGGATTTTTGCCTGTATTCTTTTCTTTACAACCTATCTTTAAAACATTGACCTAAAAAGATAATCAGCGGTATTATTCATTTTAACAAATTATGTATCGTTTTCACCTATTGACAATAGTACATATCTCTTTCCTTGATGGTGGATATACTTCCTTTGTTATGAATCTAGATATACAAGGCTTATAATTGATTTTGTACGCCAGACGCGCGTATCGTCTACAAAAGACTCATTAGTGATGCTCGAATCAAAAACCAGTTAAAAGGCTAAATAAAGATTGTTTTAACGCGTTTGCTACAAACGAAATTAATACTGTTGTCTATAATACGTGTTTACTGGAGTTTGAAACAAGATAATAACTACAATGTAAGTACGGAAAGGAACTGATGCGTTAGGAAATGAAAATCATTTCATTTTCACAATGGTATCGTTATTCGCCCTCTTTCTATTGTTTTTTTTTTTTTTCCTGAAAGAGCTATTTATCGATTTGTTACATGTTCTTGTGCTTGAAAGCTGGCGGAGAATTAGAAGGACATATTTATGTGAAAGCTTTTTAGGACTGTTACTCAATATTTTGATTAAAAGGAATGAATATATATAGCAAATGCATTTAAATTTGAATTTGGTTATTTCCATAACATGCAGCCTTTTGAAAAGCTGCAAAAACTTTATAGGAAATCTTGAACACACACACACAAACGGATGCATACATATAGGAATCCAAAGTGTTTTTTTCTCTTTTTACTTTCATCAATAACTAGTCTCAAATCTCATACATCTAATATAAAGATGAAAATTAAGGTGAACATCAAAATTGAAGGGATCGTCAACATGATTAGAGTATCTTTGTATGCATGCATCACCTGCAATGCGGTCCACACTCAGTCAAAATATTACAAAAAAAGTAAAATAACAAACATACCAAGGAAAATTCATATCGGAAAGTCCCTACTCAAATGACAAAATCAAACACTCAAACACATTAAACGAATGGAAAACAGGCATTTCCTTGTGTAGAAAATGGTGGATAAAACCTGGTTTTATAGCTAGCTAAACCTCTCACTTGTATACTCGGGAATAGAACGCAACAGTAGAATTAACAGATTAGACGACATTTCTGATATCTAAATATCCAAGACCGTGGAAACATTACGAGTACATCACCAATATAAGTTGTCATATTTATTCGTTAGATAAGACTTATTTGCATTATTTTCTCATTTTTTATTGAATGTTGATTCTAGAATTGATGTACTCTCTTCTATCACTTCCGTCTAAGGATAAGACAAATTTCTGTTAAAGATAGCGTTATAAAGGGTCATTCAAAGACTTGTAATGAAAGAATGTATCAATTATACGAATACAAAATAATTGAAAGATTACTTTATTAGAATAAGTGGGAGAGACCAATTAAATTTCTATGCCAGTTTTTAAAATTGATTGTTTTCCTCCATTGATGTTTTGTTTCTTTGATTGGTTGGAATGCTTATGTTGTAACGATAAAAATTTCCTCGTTTATTTGATAAAAATGCATCAAAGATCAAACGTTTTTACATCATGAAGAGCATTACATAAAAGATTCGAATAACGGTACACTACTGTCAATTTAAATACCATTGTAATTGAAATAATATAATATATGAAATACAATGATAATATATTTGATATAAAAGGTTTTTAAGAAACTCTTTTAGCCCATTTAATATTTGATTGACAAGTTACTACAATTGACATAACAATTTCTTTTTTGGTGCGAACATATAAAGCATACTTCCTCCGTATACATGTGTTGGTGTTGATTTGTTGTTGTCATTGTTTATATAAATATAAGATTTGGTATAATTGCCAACGAGACAACTCTCCACACGAGACCAAATGACACAGAAATTAACAACTATAGGTCACCGTACGGCCTTCAACAATGAGCAAAACCCATACCGCATAGTCAGCTATAAAAGCCCCGAAATGACACATGTAAAACAATCCAAACGAGAAAACTAACGGCCTAATTTATGTACAAAATAATGAACGAAAAACAAATATGATACACAGAAACAAACGACAACCACTGAATTACAAGCTTCTGACTTTAGACAGGTATATACAAAATGTGGCGGAGCTAAACATGTTAGCGGGCGCCCAACCCGTCCCTAACTTGGGACAGTGGTGTAACATAAGAACAAACTATAAAAATCAGTTGAAAAAGGCTTAACTCATCAGATGGATACAAACCGAAATACATATAACAAAAACACAGAGTGGACGTGGCAGGGTATTTATATATCCCCACAACAAAAAGACACAAAGTACAGATCTGAGAGTACTCGAAGTTACTGACAGCTTGTTCAAAGCCAATAACAGCTGATTAAAAGATAATGCATCTAAGACTAAAATATCAATCAGTACACATCGAACATCCAATAGATTTAGTGTAAAGACGTCTTAAACAGCCAGAGAAAAACATGACCTTGTGCAATGCCAAGATACAGGTATTGACAGATTGCAGAGCCATGAATGTGCATATGTATATGAAAATAATATTTAGTTTGATTTTAATTTACTGATAACAAAATCAATATCAATACCAATATAAACAATATTCAACGAACTTATTACAGTTTTGAATTGGTAACCTTTTAGAATAAATTTATTTAAAGGATCGATAAGTTTACCCGAATCATATTTAAATTCCTGGCTCGGTAAACAACATTACCGTAAAAATTAGGATGTGCTATCCCGTTTGAAATAAGTTTTCTACAGGTACAACCAAACTTCAAAACCAAATCTTTATATCTAGGGAAGAATTTCGTAAATGTTTTAAGTTATGTATAGTACATTATATGCGCTATGCAGATGTATATGTCATTTTAATATTGTAAATCATTACAGCGTTTTGATGAATTTCTTCAAAATATTACTAAATATAAGTTTCAGTTCATTTTAAGAGATGATTTTATATTGAGAAAAATTAATTAACAAATCGCTTAAAAAGGACGTTAATGTGTGCGTTTAATTTGTCATCGAGTAATAAATATTGGATATGCTCCAATAAAAATTAATGTAAAACTCATCAAAGATGCTTGTGAATAGTAAAATAGTTAATATTCCAGTAAAGCTTCGTTACTCAGTTGTTATTTATGCCACTGTTTGAAACACAACGATTATCGTGAAATAACTGCTTTAATACTTTCACTGCTATAATAATTTGATATTTATAACATAATGTTTTTTTATTAACAAGAATTTCCTTAATGGCTTCTTTCTTTTATTGAATTATAAAAATATTTCTTAAAAAATGTTTGGGTTATATATCGGAAGTTTTTGGGGTTTCAATATAACATTTTGTTGAAAATGATAAGAATGATCATGTTTATAACGTATCTATAATGTGTTTATTGTTGAAGAGAGAAGCAAAAAACATCCAAGGGACATTCAAACTCATTAGTCGAAAAAAAGCTGACAACGCCATGGCAGAAACATAAATAGATCAAAAGATAAATAACACTATACAAAACAAAACATAGAAAACTAAAGACTGAGCAACAGGAACTATCGTGTTTGATTAATTTGTATAAAAATAAGTCGAAGTGGTATGATTGCCAATGAGACAACTATCAACCAACGTTCACTTGAAGTGGATACAAGCAAGTATAGGCTACAATACGGCCTTCAACAATGAGCAAACACTACACGGTATAGACGCTATAAAAGGCACCGAAATGCAAAATGTGAAATAATTCAATTTGAAAAATTCTTCATTTGAAAAATTAAGTAGTTGCACTTATATCGCACCCGTTTTCCTTCTCAGTATGTTTGACATTTGACGGTCTATGGTGTTTCATTTGTAACGATATTGTTTATTCTAGTTCTATATTCTAACTTTTAGTAAATACATAGATGTGTGAATTAATAAACTGATGGATGGATGGATTGGTGAATCAATAAAAGGATGGGTGGGTGCACGAATGGATCAATGGAAGGATGGGTGAATGTATAGATAAATCAATAAACGAATGAGTGGACGGATGGATGAAACATAAAGGCAACAGTAGTATACCGCTGTTTGAAACTCATAAATCGATAGAGATAAAAGCAAATCCGGGTTACAA
Organism: Mytilus coruscus; assembly: GCA_017311375.1. Classification (NCBI taxonomy): domain Eukaryota; kingdom Metazoa; phylum Mollusca; class Bivalvia; order Mytilida; family Mytilidae; genus Mytilus; species Mytilus coruscus. The sequence goes on along the minus strand of CM029608.1, from coordinate 50,297,543 downwards.
ACTAAAACTGAGGGAAACGCATCAAATATAAGAGGAGAACAACGACACAACAAAAACACAACATTAAAATGTAACACACACAGAAACGAACTATAATATAACAATGAAACAATAGAAGGATGGATGGATGGATGAATCAATAAACGGATGGGTGGGTTGATAGATGAATCAATAGAAAGATGTATATATGGATGAATGAATCAATAGAAAGATGAATCGATGAATGGATTAACATTTAGAAAGCTGCCTGACTTGATAGATGAATGATTAGGGATACAGTTTGTGATTGTAAAGGTGTATAGATGGATGAATAAGGAATACAGTTTCTGATTGTATTGGTGGATGGATGGATGAATAAAGGATATAGTTAGTGATTGAATTGGTGGATGGATGGATGAATAAGGAATACAGTTAGTGATTGTATTGGTGGATGGATTGTTGAACACGGGAAATAGTTTATGATTGCATTGGTGGATAGATGAATGAATAAGCGATACAGTTTGTGATTGTATGGGTGGTAGGGTGGATAAATAAGGGATACAGATTGTCATTGTATGGATGGATAGATTGATGAATAAGGGATACACTTTGTGATTGTATGGGTGAATGAATGAATGAATGAATGAATGAATGAATGAATGAATGAATGAATGAATGAATGAATGAATGAATGAATGAATGAATGAATGAATGAATGAATGAATGAATGAATGAATGAATGAGATATAGTTTGTGATTGTATGGGTGGATTGATTGATGAATAAGATATATAGTTTATGATTCTATTGGTGGATAGATGAATGAATAAAGGATACAGTTTGTAATTGTATGGGTGGATGGATGGATAAATAAGGGGTACAGATTGTGATTATGTGAGTGGATAGATGGATGAATAAGACTTACACTTTGTGATTGTATGGGTGGATAGATGGATGAATAAGAGATATAGTTTGTGATTGTATGAGTGGATGGATGAATGAATAAGAGATACAGATTCTAATTGTATGGGTGGATGGATAGATAAAATGAGATACAGTTTGTAATTGTATGGGTGGATGAATGGATGAATAAGGTGTACACTTTGTGATTGTATTGATGGATGGATGAATGAATAAAAGATATAGTTTGTGATTGTATGGGTGGATGGATGGATGGATGATAGAGATATACGTTGTGATTGTATAGCTTGACGGTTGGATGAATAAGGGTACAGATTGTGCTTGTATGTGTGGATAGATGAATGAATAAGGAATACAATTTATGATTGTAGTGGTAGATAGATGGATGAATAAGACATATAATTTGTGATTGTATTTATTCTAGTTGTATCCCTGTATTTCACTTTAAATTTGAAACTACTATGCAGGTCAGGGTATTACTTCTTCTGTTATTAAATTCTAAAATTGCAATGTAATTAGGTACTGGTTGAGTTTGACTTTTAACTAATGATATAAATAGACTTGTTAAGGAAACATTTTTATGTTTTGTATTTTAATGTCAATTTACATTGAGCAGTCCTTTGAAATATAAATTGTATTTCCATGTTGACAAACGGATATCTTTATACAGTATGAATTCGGTTACTCGTTGAATAAAATCTTGGTCTGGACGAAACGATTATGTCAAATGTCAAAATTGTGTTCATTAGTCATATGGCCGTTTTCTTAGTTCCAATGTGATGTAAATGCAAGGACGAATTTATAAATGGGCAGACTGTTCTTGCCGAGTACTGCTTTTGGCTTTAATGATTAAAGATTATGACTGCAATGGTGTCGAATGTCAGGAACACCAGATATAACACATTGCATTCCAGTCAATTACAGCTGTCTTTGATTAAATTGGCAGAAACAGTTAATAAAACTTGTGACATGTGAATAGCCATTCTATCTAATTATAAACAAATAAGAGTTCGGTTAAACTTTCTGTAATTTAAAGTGAAACTTTGCCGTACTCTATTGGGGGATTTTTAATCATCGTAATCAGATTGGAACAAATAGCCCGTATTAGATAATAGAAAATGTTCCAATACTCAAATTAATGAGAAAGTTGAAGTTACATAATATCAGACGTTAATAAAGAATTGTAGTTGACAACTTAAGTTTTTAATACTTGGTGTTCATTACAATAACAAGGCTGATTAGCGATATGAATTTTCCCCGTTAAGATTTAACGGTTTGTCAAAATCTATGTGAAGGATAATACCAATAGAAAAGGGAACTCATAAACTAGAATGATTTTTTTGTCATTGGCCTTTTATAAGAAAGATGGAAAAATGTGTACCTTCGCCTTATTTAATAATGCCGGTCTACAGATTGATGTAAATATGATCGGTGCTTACTCCGGAAATGTATATTCAGTTATGCGTGTCTAAACTCATGGCGATTTAGAGCTCTTAATACTGAATAGACACATGTTGTTGGAGACTGTATGATGAACCTCAAATTTTTGTCTGATTGACTTGTACCCACATTTCATTCAAATGTACCATTTCATCATACTAAATCATGTTTTGTTTTTAATCCCTGTAAATCATGTTTTGTTTTATCTTACTTTACCCAGATGTTGAATATCAACTAACGTGCGAATGCAACTATTATGTTTGCTAGACAATTTTTTTTCTTTTGTTTTTAAGTTTAGCATATATCTCTAAAACATGTCATTTGTAAATAAAGGCAACAGTAGTATTCCGCTGTTCCATATTCATCTTGTTGTACAAACTAATGTTTGTACTGTACATCATAAATTTAAGAACAGTGCATGACATTTGGCTTCCTGAATTTCATTCGAAAGTCTAGAATGCTACTGCAATAACAAACCAGAAGAAACGTCCAATCTGTTTTTTTTTTTTTTTTTTTTTTTAATATAAACAAGAGACTGATGTTTATTCGAAATTATGCAGGATATTTTAAATGAAAGACAGTATCAATATAATATTTACCAACAAGTTTGTTTAAACTATTTAAGCCAATCAAATGTTAAAATTTGTTGAATAGAGGCATTAAAACCCTGATGTACTGATGTGGGCCAAAAAGCACTCTTTGTGTTTTAAAGATCGAAATATATTTCTGGAAGAGGATACCATTCGGTAAAAATTGTGACCAATAAATAATATCAATTTCCCACCATAGGTTTAACCTACCATTTTCTTCGGAAAATCCGTGTACCAAGTTAGGAATAAGGCAGTTGTTTTTCACTTGTTCGTTGATTGATAACGTTCGATTTTGTCAGTCTTTATGGACTTCCCTTTTTTGAATTTTCCTTGGATTTCGGTATTTTTATAATTCTTTTTCCTTATTTTAATAAGAAACTTTGCGTGAATTGCAATCTCACAAGTAACTCGTAAACCTGTGAATATTGAAGCAACTACATAATGTAAGGTAAGCAGAACGGACGGCAAACTACCATTAAGTATGCAAATGTTCAGTGTTAGTCGAGGAACTCTAGGTTTCAAATAATCAAATATCCGAGTGTACTGCATGCATTTTAATTAGAGTTCAATCAGTTGTAACAGACAAGTATATTCTTCCATGCATACATGAGTCACACCGTTACACTATTCAAAGTAAAATCTAGTTATAGGATTAAAGCCAGGATCACAACAATTCAGGTAGCAATGCCAGGTTGACATAGCAAACAAGTGATATTTATGACAAAGTTCATACTAGTCATATAGAAATGTGTATTAAGCCAATCATGACCCCTTGCGGATTTTAAGTATGCTCGCTACTCTGTTTCAAAACGACATGTTTTTTAAAAGACTTATAAATTGAAAGTATATATATATACATATATATGAAACTAAAAAAAGCAGAAAAAACATACAAAATTCGTGTCCTTATTTTTAGATTTATCCATGGAAAATTCGGCGGGAAAAGATTATTTCTAGATTATTCATACATTTTAAAACAGACGAAAAAATAATAAGAATTTTATAATATTTTCAAAAATTGCTTTCTTAACTAGATGTCATAAAATATGAAAAGAAAAGTAGGGTTAGTCGATAAAATTTGTATTGTTACCACACTGATTAAACCAGAGGATTCAAAATATCTGACAAAACGTAAAACAAAATAATAAGCAAACATTCTTGAGGGCCGTACGTTGCCTATAATGGCTTACATCCACTTCATTTCAACTTTGGTAGATAGTTGTCTCATGTGCAATCATACCACATCTCCTTATTTTTATATCAAGTTTCATACAAATGATTCCAATGACTTTTTTATGACAATAAAATAATAAGATACAAAATGGATTGCAGGAATTACAAAAAGTATCAGACAGGGAAATAGACCACATTTCCATGTACATATATTTTCCTTTTATTTGGTTAAATATAAAAAAATAATCACCAGGAAGAAGGAGTAATAAATTTTTGGAAAACGCTTATCTGACTATTTGTAAGGGATATCGTGTAAATACTTACTGTCACGTTAAACTTTATCAACACTGAAACTTAAGGATGTTCGCTACTCTGTTTCAAAATAATAAGCTCTTTTATTTTTAAGACTGTTATGAATTGAAAGTATGTGAATAAAGGAACTAAAAAGGCTGAAAAATTGAAGGGTCTGTGTGCTTGTTTTTGAGATATAAGCCATTGAAAACTTGGCGGGAAGTGATTTTCTCTAGATTTTTCATACATTTAACATTGGCACCTTTTTTCTATCATAAACAAAGAAAAAATAACAAGGATTTTATAAGATTTTCAAATATGGTATTTAAAATATATGTAATAAAATTATGAAAAGAAAAGTAGGGGTTTGCGGGCAAAATTTGTAATGGCACTACATAGATAAAACCAGAGGATTCCGAATATCTGGCAAAAAATCAAAAACAAGAGGAAATATAAGACAATTTTTATTCATGAATATCAACATTGAAATATCCGTAGAGTAATACAGCGCTTGCAAAACTCATTATCAAAACCATAAATAAAAACAATGAACATTATTTCTCTTGATGAAAAATAGAAATTAAAATAAATCACGTCAAGTCTACATTTTCAAAGTAGAATCCTGAGGTAATATTTTTGCATAAATAATAATGATTTTAAATAACCTATAAAGTCAATCGTAAGATATGTAGATATTTAGATAAAGCATAATCTAACCCCATTAAAGAAGTGTGTAAAGTCTGTCTTTTCAGGTTTAAATTATTGTTTATAAAATATACACGTCGAAGAAAATATGAAGATGAGATAGATCAAATCTCTTCTCACACTTACAAAACACGACAAATTGCCATATCTACTTTCCATTTGATATAAAGGTGATGAGTAACAGAGTCTTGTCCCAGAAACAATCAGACTATAACTAAAAGTTGATCTCCTTTTCCGTATGCACTCTCAAAAGGATAGTAATGTGCTGTGAATACCCTGTCAACGCACCATTGGCAGTATATGTAATTTCATCGCAGTTTTCTGTTTATTTGTGTATGGGGCATGGATTTTTTAACAACGATAAACTAATCTTGCATTTTATCTAAGAAGTTTCTGTACAAAATAAAGAAGTTCGCTATTCAACGGTTCAAAAAAGAAGACCATCGGTTGCTTTAGGGTCATCGGAAGTTATATAAACAACATTGTAGTATATCAAAGTGAAAGTCTACCACATTTCCTCCGTAAAATTCGATACATATTGCTATGGTTACCTTTATAAAACCTACGACCTGAGACACACGTTCCACGAGCTAACGAAATTCAATTAAATGGTGGGTCTCTCAATGAAAAAAGTTGATTTCGTCTCATTTACACTTTAACGAACTGTTATTTGTAAAAAGAGTATTGTTTCCCGTATCAGTTACCTTTACATTTACACTTCTGTAAATATAGACTATGCAATTGTCCAAAGGAACTCCTTTTACGGCTAAAACTGTGCCACTTGTACTATGAGTTTTCGGATTGTTATCCTCGAATGGAAACTTTATATGCACTACAATTTTTTTCAAAGGTCAAAATATAGAACTGTACGGCATATTTTCAACATTTTATGTAAAATAATATATGCCTCGAACTTCTAAGAGATTTACCTTAAACTAAAATTCTATCAATTATATATCTTCCCAAAAGAGGCGTGGAAACAGCTGTATTTATAAAGTGCCACCTACAATGATTAAATAAAATAGTATACTTCATCCGACAGCAGTTTCAAAGACTTATGTTAAACTTGTATAGCAGTGTGACTAACCCATCTTTCGTGACATTAACCGTGTCTGAAGAATTGAAATAAATGAAGTTGTTCTGTATAAACGTTTAATTGGAAGGAGGAAAAAAGTTAAAAAGGTCTTTTGGTACACTGATTTAAAAATCTATTCATCCAAACCAAACATTTGATTGACAATTTATTTCCGAACCTGCAACGTTTACACTGAAACACAAGTGATGCAAGCTTGTTTTGCTTGTCGATATAATGATTTCATACGGATCAAATACTAATTATCTCAACACTTTTAATTTTTACAATTCTAAATACAATCTATAACAGTAAGCACAATCAAAAATTAGTTTTTCTTTCAAATATCAAATGATACATCAGGAAGAAGGATGTATTTAGTTTCCGGAGAAGTCGCTTGTACTTATTATCAGTTAATGCGCATTATATTATAGCAGTATGCCACTTGCATGAATACCTATTGCATTCATACTGACCCATAAAGTTTCAGTACATAAGGTATTCTATTTAATGACTGTTCATGCCGTATAGCTGAGTCAAGCACTGTCATCTCTCTGATATGTTGGTGTAATTGATTAACTTGTATCAAATTGTAAATTGTTCACATCTTTGTCCTTTGGTTTTTATTCATAGTTGTCTTATTGGCAATCATACAGTATATCCTTACTTCTTTATAGTATCAAAGAGAACAAATACTCTTAGGTTTCCTCCTTTATTAATCCGAATATTTTATAAAAACAAAATCCAAAATAAAATTCAATTCATAATTGAAAGGATCAATGACGTATTATCTTAATTAGAATCGTATGAAGGAAGTACACCACTAATTCGTGACCCCTTTGCTTTCTATGTTAAATTCCTCAATTTCAAGCAGGCGCCGCACTTTTGTCTTAAGTTCAAACAAAGTGACAAACGTTGCATGTCAAAGCAACACCTTATGGTGTCTTGTACTGAAAAAATCAACATACCTTTAATTGAATACAAGAGAGAACTGGTTCCCGGAACTTCGGATGATGCAAAACAGGTACTTTCGTTCGAACGAACAGGCAAAATGTACCCTCCTTTTTTAAATTTCATGAATATTTTTATTATTCAAAATTATAAGTCAAAAATTGTTCTACAATGATTACCAGTCATTCAGCTTTCATTTGGTAACAAAATTTCTACATTATTCTACGTATTTTGAAAAAGAGAGGCGAAAGCTACCAAAGGGACATTCAAACTCATAAGTCGAAAATAAACTGACAACGCCATGGCTAAAAAGAAAAGACAAACAGACATTGTAGAACACACAACACAACATAGAAAACTAAAGACTGAGCAACACGAACACCACTAAAGACTAGTGATCTCATGTGATATGGAAGGGTAAGCAGATCCTACTCCACATGTGGCGCCCGTCGTGTTGCTCATGTTAGTACAAACCCGGTTATAAGTCTAATTCGGTAGGTCACATTCGGGAAAAGGGAGGGGATTGTAGTTACCACATTAGGAACATATCAGCTATCATCTGTGCGTAGGAACTATTTTGTGTTAAATATATACTACTTTCCGGTATGTGCTTTCTGACCGTGCCCGAACTAGTGGTGTAACACTTATAACAGAACCAAACTAGCTATAATGATTTTTGCATTACTTTATTTCATTTTATGATCTATTTCTAGTAAAGAAAAACATATAAAGCTCTAGTCCAAACACTATTTTATTGATTTTAAGCTCAAATTGGACTGGTAGTAGCATATGGGTTATGCAAAGTAAGCTGCATATGGATATTTATCAATGACCGATATGAGATTTGTTTCAATTTCACCAGTTCTAATTTGTTAATTTCTACTCTGAAAATAATGTTCTTACAAACATGTCACATTTTTATCAGACATTGTTCAGTAAATAAAATATATTAGTCCAAATATAACATATAATTGCAAATGTTGTCAACCCCACCTCCCCCCTCCTTTTTTGTTTGCAAATTGAAAAAGGGACATTTTTGGTATAAACCATACATCTGTGGTACAATATAAATTAATAAGAGCAATGTATATATCCCTCAGCTGGACAACTTGCCAACAAACTGGTGTAAAATAGCATATAATGGGAGATTTTGGAATCCTTATATGAGCATACACCAATTGCCTTAATTATAAAACGCTACCATAAGAAATCCAAGAAAACTTGAATAATCGACCAAGATTTAGTTTTTTTTACTATAAACAAGTCATAATATAAATGTTCCATTGATTTCAAACAACAATAAGGTGAAAATAAAAACTTTGAGGTATATCTTAACTGACTGCACGTTGTATGACCAAAAAAGGCTAAAATACCTTATAGTGGCAATTAAAGTGCTGAAATTTCCCTTGTCTAGAATTGTTCATCCGAAAAAGTTGAGTAAACATGATTACTGACATCAAATATGACAAATCTTTAATGGAATGGGAACAAATTCTCAAATTTGAATTTATAATGATTTTCTACTACTTTCCGATATGTGCTTTCCTAATTAGTGGTGTTACACCTGAAGTAGTCTTCTTAAGATAAGCTAGAAATAGGCATGTATTTTGTATATTTCTTATGTTCCTTAAATCTAAGTTGATTTGTGTAGCCTTTTTTAAAACTTCTTAAGCCAACTGCAGTGGATATGACATCATTATAACTGATAAAGCTATTAGATCTGAATTATTAAGATTGATTTGTCGACATTCAAACATTGACCAATCCATAAGTTACATGTTACATAAAAATGAAATGAAATCGAAAAATCAAGACTTGTGAGTAGATTATACACTTAACGCAAAATTTATACAAACGAAACAAACGTAACACGTTCTATCTCAACTTTCTGTATATACATGTATTTAGTTGTTTCATTAAGTTGTGTTCTCTACAGATAACTTTTAGTGTTCACGCATCGTTGTCAATATAATGGAATTTGATGCAACTGTCATACAAGTGAGAGGTTTAGCTAGCTATAAAACCAGGTTCAATCCACCATTTTCTACATAAGAAAATGCCTGTACCAAGTCAGTAATATGACAGTTGTTATCCATTCGTTTGATGTGTTTGAGCTTTTGATTTTGCTATTTGATTAGGGACTTTCCTTTTTGAATTTCCTCGGAGTTCAGTATTTTTGTGATTTTACTTTTGTCATATGTACTTCAGGTTTACTCCACTATTACTTTTTGGGGGGAAAATACAGATATTTACTTTTAAGTGTATCGTATACAAAACCACAAACAAATATCTGATATTACACATTAATGTGAATTAAAAAACATTGCATGCCTTATTTTTCCTACTGGTTATTTATGGAATCGCATTTACTCCAATCAATTATTTGCAAAAAAGACAATAAAGAAATTATATTATGACAAAATTATCTGATTATCAAAATGTCTTGTACCAAGTCAGGAAAATGGCCATTGTTATATCATAGTTCGTTTCTCTGTGTGTTACATTTTAATGTTGTGTTTTTGTTGTGTCGTTGTTCTCCTCTTATATTTGATGCGTTTCCCTCAGTTTTAGTTTGTAACCCGGATTTGTTTTTCTCTATCGATTTATGAGTTTCGAACAGCGGTAAACTACTGTTGCCTTTATTTGCTTTAAATATAAGTGGATGCAAATGATGTTTATGAAAATGTATTTCTATTCGATTGTCATACAAGTGAGAGGTTTAGTTAGCTATAAGACCATGTTTAAGCCACCATTTTCTTCATAAGATAATGCCTGTACCAAGTCAGGAATATGACATTTGTTTTCATTATTTTGATGTGTTTGAGCTTTTGATTATGCCATTTAATAAGGGACTTTCCGTTTTGAATTTTCCTTGGAGTTCGGTAATTTTGTTATTTTACTTTTTCGTTATGTAAGGATAAAATCGATTTTCAATTTTGCTTTTGATATAAAAACCTTAATAACTGTAATAACTATGTTTATGCGTCTGTAAAGTCGTGTGCATGTAAACAAAAATAACAGAAGATGACTACGTTAGAAGATAAAAAGTCAAAGCTTGGTAAATACAAATCGGTTAGTTGAAAGACCATTTGATCTTTCCTTTGAGTTATGAAACAAGTTAAGAAATAGAAGTTGTCAAAATGTCGTATTAGGAAAGAGGCGGAATCTATACTTATCAATAAATTCAAAGAAATTGAATTGGCTAGTGTCATATGTTTACAGAAAACCATTTGCCAGATACGCTCGAAATTAGAAATTGACAAAAAAAAACGTTATATCATTATTAAAATACAAACTTTAAACAACATCATTTCTATATTTCAGGAGTTTTAGTTTTAGTTTAAGCACTATGAGATTATTTAGAATAACTAATATCGATCCTATAATTAGGCAAATGCCACTGCGAGGCGCAAAGTAAATGTGAACATACTTTCCTTAGCAAGAGTTGTACCCTGTATATTACAAATTTAAAACGGAAATGTTGTCTTTTTTATTATCGTTTTTTTTAAGTTTTAATTTAAAAGGCTAATAGTATGATAGTATATATAATGTTTAAAATCATTTTATGGACCCTTTTCTTTAATTCAGTAATGGTGGGATACATGTCCTTTTCGATGAGAAAAATAAAAGAAACATTTTTTGTTTATTATAATCTCATTGCGTTATAAACAGTACACTTTTTATTTCCCGGAGTCTATCTATTCACAGAGGGAACAGAGAATATATGAAATAAACGTTAATTTCGTTCCCTTCCTCATTAGAATAAGATATATGTTAACTTTAAAGATATAATTAAATAGATAATTGTGTGGTTCAAGGTTATCTTGAGAATTAGTGTTTAAAATCTAAATGTAACCTAATAACAACCATATGTAGTCCATTAGATATAGTAAAGCAGTAAATGTGATGTAATAGTTGTTTTTGTAAAGTCAAAAAGTCGTACTGATTAATAGCCTGCACCTGGAAATACAATAACAAGTTCAAAGAAATCAATTAGCTGTTAATGTTTTATCTATTCTCACTTTTCAATTAAAGAAATCCAAAAAAAAAAAGATAAAGAGGGATTAGATGTAAACTTGAAGTAATTGATTTTTCTTAGGTGCTATTCTTGTATGTCTTATTTTTTCTCTTAAATTCCTAATGAATGAATAAAACCATAATACATGTTGACGTGTACCAGCAGATTTGTGCAACAAGGAGAATTATTGTTTTTCAGTATTGAATTTAATTCTTGATGTTACTATAAATATGCGGGTTGAAATAATTCACGACTAATAACATCATAAAACAAATAGTACGCGCTTCTATTGTGACAATTTTATATACTATGCAATAAGTTATTCGATTTTTTTTTCAATTAATGTTAGATTATAAATATGCACATGCAGGTAAAATAGAAAATTTGTACTTCGTTGAATCAGCTGAACAATTAAATTCATTGTTGGTGTATACTCACGAATTCCATGAAAAGTGGTATCCCATGAAAAGTGGTATTCCATGAAAAGTGGTATCCCATGAAAAGTGGTATCCCATGAAAGGTGGTATCCCATGAAAAACAAAGTGAATCCCTAGTACGTATATTGGGGGTCGTATCAGTTTTGAATACAAATGCTTAAGGCGTGGTTCATTTGTCACGTTTTGTCGTTGATCTTATCTGAACTGTAGAGGCTCTTTGTGTGCAGTCAAAAACAGTCTACCAATCCAGATAAAACGTCCATGATTTCATATAAATCTCATAAATTGAACTCATTTCTTATATATAATGCATTTTATTGGAAATAAGCACGACAATCTTAAAAAACAAATTTTTCAAAAGTAAGAATACCTAGAAAAGACTATTTATATTGCGTTATTATTTCCCTGTGGTTTTAAATCGTGTCGTTATTATGTTTATCATACAATAAGGATCTTTGTTCTCAATTACTGGTTGGTTTTTTAGGTTGGAAAACATTTTTTTTTTCTCGTCCTCAAAATTAATTGATTTTATCAAATGTGAGTACTCTTAGATTGGTACAATTTATGTCTTGTTATTCTTGTGGTTGTTTTTTAGCTAAGTGCACATCTAATGAGTTATTTTTATCAATTTATTTTTACAGTTTGTTTAAATGTTCGTTTTGCTCTTCTGACCAAGGAATTAGGAATTTAACGCTCACATCTTAAGTTAACCCCGCAAATAAAGGCATCATTATTTTATCGATTTTCAAATTTTGTATATTAATAACGGAAGGACAACTCAAGGTAACAAACAAAACTGGGTGAATATACATGTGTATGTTGGTATGTGTCATTCCTAAAATTAGGGACTGTCCTTTGTTCTCCGCTCTCTCTACTATTTTTGGTTCTCCACTGTCTCTACTATTTTTGCGCATTGCATTTATTTTTAATTCGCGTGGATAAATACTTTCTTTAACATTTTGTTATTCCCGAACCTTTGATAGTTACCAATACAATAATCATTGTTGAATACATTGCGGTGAGAACTTTTGGTAGTTACCAATACAACAATACAATGATCATTGTTGAATACATTGCGGTGAGAACTTTTGACAGTTACCAATACAACAATACAATGATCATTGTGGAATACATTGCGGTGGAACTTTTGATAGTTACCAATACAACAAAACAATGATCATTGTTGAATACATTGCGGTGAGAAGCTTTGATGGTTATCAATACAACAATACAATGATCATTGCTGAATACATTGCGGTGAGAACTTTTGATAGTTACCAATACAACAATACAATGATCATTGCTGAATACATTGCGGTGAGAACCTTTGTTAATTACCAATACAACAATACAATGATCATTGTTGAATACATTGCAGTGAGAACTTTTGATAGTTACCAATACAACAATACAATGATCCTTATTGAATACATTGCGGTGAGAACTTTTGACAGTTACCAATACAACAATACAATGATCATTGTTGAATACATTGCGGTGGAGCTTTTGATAGTTACCAATACATCAATACAATGATCATTGTTGAATACATTGCGGTGAGAAGCTTTGATGGTTATCAATACAACAATACAATGATCATTGCTGAATACATTGCGGTGAGAACTTTTGATAGTTACCAATACAACAATACAATGATCATTGCTGAATACACTGCGGTGAGAACTTTTGTTAATTACCAATACAACAATACAATGATCATTGTTGAATACATTGCGGTGAGAACTTTTGACAGTTACCAATACAACAATACAATGATCATTATTGAATACATTGCGGTGAGAACTTTTGACAGTTACCAATACAACAATACAATGATCATTGTTGAATACATTGCGGTGGAACTTTTGATAGTTACCAATACAACAATACAATGATCATTGCTGAATACATTGCGGTGAGAAGCTTTGATAGTTACCAATACAACAATACAATGATCATTGTTGAATACATTGCGGTGAGAACTTTTGATAGTTACCAATACAACAATACAATGATCATTGCTGAATACATTGCGGTGAGAACCTTTGATGGTTACCAATACAACAATACAATGATCATTGTTGAATACATTGCGGTGAGAACCTTTGATAGTTACCAATACAACAATACAATGATCATTGTTGAACACATTGCGGTGAGAACCTTTGATAGTTACCAATACAACAATACAATGATCATCGTTGAATACATTGCGGTGAGAACTTTTGATAGTTACCAATACAACAATACAATGATCATTATTGAATACATTGCGGTGAGAACTTTTGACAGTTACCAATACAACAATACAATGATCATTATTGAATACATTGCGGTGAGAACTTTTGACAGTTACCAATACAACAATACAATGATCATTGTTGAATACATTGCGGTGGAACTTTTGATAGTTACCAATACAACAATACAATGATCATTGCTGAATACATTGCGGTGAGAAGCTTTGATAGTTACCAATACAACAATACAATGATCATTGTTGAATACATTGCGGTGAGAACTTTTGATAGTTACCAATACAACAATACAATGATCATTGCTGAATACATTGCGGTGAGAACCTTTGATGGTTACCAATACAACAATACAATGATCATTGTTGAATACATTGCGGTGAGAACCTTTGATAGTTACCAATACAACAATACAATGATCATTGTTGAACACATTGCGGTGAGAACCTTTGATAGTTACCAATACAACAATACAATGATCATCGTTGAATACATTGCGGTGACATGTAACTCGTATACAGTATACTCATTGTAGTAAACAAGAGTAGCTGTATATATCCTTGTACTTTGGTGCTTTGTGCAGTTTATTTACTGATAATCATAACATATATCTATTTTGAACGAGTCATATTGCAAAGCCTTAAACCAATCTTTTTTGTCGTAACATTAATTAAGATATATTCCTTATCAATCTATATATAATCTAATGAATACTTTACTATATGAAAAATCCATAAATGAAATGGAAGTGTCAATAGATTTTAGATTATTCCTATCATAGAGATATAGTTAATCTGTTGTGAATGACATCGGTGTTAAACAAGGTTTAGCATAACCTTATATAACATAAATAATAGTCGATATTAGGTTAGTATCTGCAACCCCAATATAAGAAAATACATGGTCTTCCATAAAGAACAAGCGCCCTGTCATTATTTGACTTGCTTTAGATAGTTTAAAAAAAAGCAATTAAAACACTGTGAAGGAATTCAACATTTCGGACCAGAAGTATCTACAAGCACAACTTAGTTCCTTTGTATTGGTAACCCGAATAATTCAGTCCCTCCCCGTGATCGACTCTCCCACTCGCGAGGGTCTGTACTCTTTATACGATAAAAACGCGTCACAAATCTAGGATTTTGATTGGTGCTCTCTGTGAGAGAGAGCCAATCAGCTAATAGCTAAATGTTATCAAGATAGGTAAATCCCGAGCTAATTCCGAATGATTATTTGACGGTTTTTCATTGACTAGGCCTTCAGGCGTTAATGTAGCCATCGTAGAGCAGTGGAATATAACGACTGATTATTCGGGTTATTGTATTGGTAATACTGTACATTGCCCTTTAATGTCTTCAGGAAAGTCGTATTCATTCGATTTGTTTCTTTCTTATGATTGAAACCCTTCTAAATTGGTTTCTATAGCTTTTATTATGTTGTGCTGCTACACCACTTACCTAAGCTACATTTGAATGGATGTCGTTTGTTGTTGTTTATAATATTTGATTTCCTTTCATGATTTGTACATAAAAGAGGGACGAAAGATACCAGAGGGACAGTGAAACTCATAGATTGAAAATAAACTGACAATGCCATGGCTAAAAAATAAAAAGACAAACAGACAAATAATATAACAGATGACACAACAGAAAACTAAAGACTAAGCAACACGAACCCCACAAAAAACTGGGGGTGATATCAGGTGCTCCGGAAGGGTAAGCAGATCCTACATAACTTAAACGGTTGTTTTTTTTCGTTTGAATTGTTTTACATTTTGTCATGTTATATAGTTTGCTACGCGGTATAGTTTTGTTCATTGTTGAAGGATTTACGCTGTCATATAGTTTGCTACGCGGTATAGTTTTGTTCATTGTTGAAGGATTTACGCTGACATATAGTTTGCTACGCGGTATAGTTTTGTTCATTGTTGAAGGATTTACGCTGACATATAGTTTGCTACGCGGTATAGTTTTGTTCATTGTTGAAGGATTTACGCTGACATATAGTTTGCTACACGGTATAGTTTTGTTTATTGTTGAAGGACTTACGCTGTCATATAGTTTGCTACGCGGTATAGTTTTGTTCATTGTTGAAGGACTTACGCTGTCATATAGTTTGCTACGCGGTATAGTTTTGTTCATTGTTGAAGGACTTACGCTGTCATATAGTTTGCTACGCGGTATAGTTTTGTTCATTGTTGAAGGATTTACGCTGACTTATAGCTACGTACGTCAATCTGACTCTAGTGGGTGGTTATTTTATTGGCAATCATACCGTATCTCCTTATTGTACAACGATACCAGGGAAATAATTTTAAACGCTTAACGCGAGTTTCCCCTACATTAAACTTATTAGTGGCACTCCAATTAAAACAGTTGGTAGGCTTAATAAAATGCAAAAATTAAATAGCATCGAAACCGAAATGAAATTTCAAAAAGTATTGCCAAATATGGCTTGAGCAATAAATGCCTGAGTGTTAGAAAAACCTAAGTGTATTGAAAACTCCAAAATATCTAGGTATGTATATGATTGCAGATGTTCTACGTTCAGTGTTTTCCATTCGGCATTTAAGCCGGTAGTGCCGACCACCTTCTTTTGAAAGCCGACCATCTTTCCATATTAGGAGGTGGTCGGCTTTTTTTTTTCAAATTCCGGATATTTTTGGTTCCGCACCATAAAAATTTAAATACTAGTCGCGCCTCGCTGATTTGTTTTCATTGACAAAAATGGCGGATCGTCAAATTTTAATGTTTTCTTTTATTAATCGGGGGAAGAGAAAGGCAGGTGACGATGGTGATAAGGAAAATTCTAGGCAAAATAAGTCAGCTAAAACGGATAGTTGTATTGAAATTGTTGAAATTGAAAAAAAAAGTATCAAAACAACGGTAAAGGCACGCAAGCGATCGCGAAGATGAACAGGTTGGGAACAATCCCCCAAATGAGGGATATCCTTTAAATGAGGGACTGTCTCTCTGGCAAGAGGTCATGTTAATACTGTTGAAGAAAAGAGATTTTTTAACTTAAAAGGGGAAAAAATCGTTACATATGGAACAACTTTTCTAAAAGAAGGTCCCATTATTTTTAATGATAAAGAAGATATAAGTCCAGGAATATTACAAAATTCTTTGACATGTTTTGACCATATAATACCAAATAGATGTATAGTTCTTTGGGAAAAGTTTCTGTAAATAAAATAAATATGTGTTCATTTGTATCTCGTGAAATGTACCCCTCATAAAAGGGATAGTCATTATATTGAGAGGTAACCCCTCATTTGAGGGGTTGTTCCCAAGCTGATAAATTTGAACAGGACTTTAAATGGCTAATCGTCACAGAAGGAGGATATTTCTGTTCTGTGTGCCAAAAATACAGCACTAAAGCGAAGAACAGGACAGAAACTTGGATCGATAAGCAATGCATATCTAGGAGGAGGGAGTCCTGCAAAAGCCATATCTGCTAACCGAGATGCGCAAAACTAATTTGTCAAATGAAAGGCTAGCAGTGATAATAGAAGAACGGTTCAATTTTATTAAATGTGAATACAATACTAATCCGTCTTTTTGTGTCCTCAAAAACAGTAAACTAAAACCCGGTTGGAAATGTTAAAACAAAAACAAAAAACAACCGGTTGCAAGTGATTTTTTAAAAACACCCACCTTACCCAAGTGAAAAATGGAGAACAATGACGTTATTAATAGAATTTTTCGAACAACACCTATTTCAGATGCTATTGAACTTCTTCTATTTAGAAAAAAATTCTGTAGTAAATTTGAATAAAAAGTGAAAGAGATATATTTGTACCAAGGGCGAAGAGACAACTCTACTTTTGAAAATGACATAGTAAAAAGAAATTGACATTAATTCATTAAATAATGCAAACAAACGGATGACGTGAAAATTTAGCACATATTTTATGCCGGTGCACTTGATTGAATGATTGATTGCTAGTGTTTAACCTCATTTTCAGCACTATTGTGCTATTTCGTGGCGGCCAGTTTTTATTGGGTTGAGGAAACCGGAGTGCCCGGAGAGAGCAACCGACTTTCGGGAGGACAAATGACAATCCTTGTCAATTAAGATTGGAGTCGAATGCACCTGCCCATGCCGGTACAAAACATTGCCTACAGCAGTTTCAGCAATGCAGGTACAATCGAGACCAAAGTTTGGCATGCCCACAAATGTAAAGAAAGCATTCTAGATAATCAACCCTAAACAGCTCAAACGGAAGAAGCAAAGTCCTAAGCTGGACAGAAAAGCATCAGAAATAAATGATTAAAGTACAAATAGGACATTTATGACAAATGTCAGAAACAAGCCACAATATTACTACTGGAAAGTTGACAACAGTCAAACTGCTGTTCTTATTCACCTGTATTCAATCCCGTATTTGTGTTGATATGACTTTAATTTTAGTGTAGTGTTTTGTAAACTTGTTTTTGTCTGTGAATGTGTGAGGTAAAGTATCGTTGGTAAATAAAGTTTTTAAAATATGTATATGACTGTGTAAAACATGTTTACATCTTAAACTTCAAACTTCGACTTTTGAGATGTTTGCTTTTTTGGTAATATAATCCTTTCACTCATATTCTATATAATTCAAAAGAACATAAATCTTTTAAGTAAGAATATCTGTTCCGACGTTGATCTCACTTTTTAGAATGTAGTTGCACTGTATGACAGCAATCGGTTGATAAGAGATCTATCCTGTTACATAGTCAATTAAAAAATCATTTACTCTCTTCATGTAAGTTGTTCAGTGCTATTATGCGACTTTAACATTTTACCTTGGTTAATGATATAGATAATCCTTAATGAATTTGATGAAAGTTTATTATGTTTAAAAAAAAATGTATCGTAAAATCACATCATACGTATATATACTCTTCAATACTTTTGGATGAACAGCGCATTAAATCTACTTAGTTCAAATATTGAATTCAAGAAAATTCCTTTAAGAGAGAATGTCGATTATTAATCTGCTTTTTTTAAATTATGGTTCTCTCACTTCAAAAACAGATTTATTGTAATGGTATTTTATGTATATTATTACTAATATATTTACATTTCTATATAATAATCTCTATTCTCAATAGAACTATTCTAATTCCACCATAAGAAATAGTAGTAGAAAAAGTAGTAGTAGACCAATATACGTTTTACACAATGCATCGAATTTATCTTCACCATTATGAGAGGACATGGCTGCGAATTTAAACATCACGCATAGCCCTACGAAAGTTTACTTCCGATTAAATGAAGACCGAGATGACCATATTTTTACCCCAGTTCTCTTTTGGGGATGTTATCACAGATATACCTTGTAAAAATACTGAATGAAAAATTAAAAGACGAGATATCAATCTGGTACATGTATTATGTATGAAATATATATTTACCTGTGTACGTTATTTCATTTGGCGGCATTTTATCCAAGGTTATGGTTGTCTTTCTGATATTGTTTTACATCTAACTCCCTTGTTTTATTAATTTTGTATTTACATTGTGTCATAGATTAAATTTATTTGTTCAGTGTATGTTCACTTGTTTTTCTTAATATGTCTTTTGATTGAGTAAAGCCATTGCAATTGATATTTTATAGTGTGTCTTTCTATGTTGTGATGTTACACTATTGTTTCAGGTTGGGTGAAGGTTGGCGCCTATTAAAACGTTTAAACCCGCTGCATTTGTTTGCACCTGTCCTTAGTCAGGAACCTGATGTTCAGTGGTTGTCGTTTGTTGATGTGGTTCATATTCATAAGTGTTTCTCGTTTCTCGTTTTTTATATAGATTAGACCGTTGGTTTCCCTGTTTGAATGGTTTTACAGTAGTCATTTTTGAGGCCCTTTATAGTTTGCTGTTCGGTGTGAGCCAAGGCTCCGTGTTGAAGGCCGTACTTTGACATATAATGGTTTACTTTTACAAATTGTGACTTGGGTGGAGATTTGTCTCATTGGCGTTCATACAACATCTTCTTCTATCTATTTAACTTGTTCTGCAGTGTATTTACTCAGATGTAGTATGATTGCAAATGAGACAACTCTCCACGAGAGACCAAATGAAACAGAAATTAACAACTTAGTTGGTTTGGGAATTTACTTTATTGATGACGATACTCTTTCACATTATGTTCCAGATTTTGTTGGGTTTTGAATTGCTCAGCATTTATGTTGTGATATCTGGAATCTTTTTCTTTTACCGTTTTGTTATTTGTTTTTTGTTTTTTTTTTTTTTTGCAATGGAATTGTCGGATTTTGTTCTACTTATGGCTTTTGATTATCCTTGTGTTGGCTTGTTTCTCTTTTTCAGTGCAGTGTAATTCACTACAACTGTTACCATTGCATATACTGTAAAGTCTATGAGAAGTAACGGTGTGAAAAGTAACGGTGAATATATTCATCAAACAAATCAACAATTTTGATATTAAGTACTCGTACTTTTCCTTTTCACTTAGTAAGTTATTGGTTAGCTTAACTATATTGTTTAATTTTTATACTATTGTTTTCAAACAGGAAATTAACAACTCTTCAATGAGTTGTATATCGAGGCCTTTATTGGCTTCATTGACAAGACTTCAGTACTTTACAATAAGTACGAATGCGTAAACAGACAAAAGTTTGTGAAATATCCTGTAATACGTGATTTATGTCGATTCAAACTGCTAAAATGGTGAATTTTCTTATTTGTAATAAAAAGACAAAGGAACGGGTACAAAGAGGAATATCAATAACAAGATGTGGAGAAAAAACAGATACAAAAATTAACAACTATCACACATAACGCTTAAAATTGAGCAATAACTCACCAAAAAATGTGTGCTCCGGTATTGCAGAAGAAGCTGTTAAATATGTAACACTCTGTGCGTTACGTTTGTTAAAAAAACGATAATTAGTCGTATCCGGTGATTAGGCATTAAACAATACCTTATCTTTCTTCTAACTCTTAGATATCAACAAATACAACTGTCTGAGAATGTTAAGCTTATTGCCTACTGCTAAAACGCATGTTATTTCGTTAGCCAATGTGTAAATGATATGACGTTTGTTATCCATTTAGAATTTTTTTAATGATATGACGCATGTTATTTATTCAGCAAGTTTTTAATGATATGACGCATGTTATTTATTCAGCAATGGTATAACTTCTGCTAATTCGTGTATTGTTATCTATTCTTCCATTATTTAAAATAATCATATTTGAAAATATTTTTAAATGCAATGCACTTTTATTCGGATGGTAAAACATTTGTTTGAAAGCAGGAAGTGGTGATATATATAACCAATATATATTGATTCTTCCAATTTTATTTCAGACAGAACAAGTATCATTTCTCATCGTACTGTTCACTCTAATTGTCACCGGAAATTGTATCGTGCTAACTGTCCTCTTCCTGTCTGGGAAAATCAGGTCGCGGATGAATTTGTTTATGGCGAATTTGGCTTGTGCAGGTATGTATACAAGAAAATGAATAGTTCATAAAATTCTTCTTAAGGTAAACACTCTAATACAAGATAACTTGTCATTCCCGAATATTTGTCGAAGTGTAATGACAAACTCCATACAGACGCACGATATATTTCAAATTCTAGAAGAAAACAAAACTAATGAATTTCATTGCAGATAAAACCAAATATGATTTTATTACGGTTTTTATAAAAAGGTGAATTGTTGATTGTTCGAAGATAAAACTATTAAACGAAGTCATTGAACAACAACAGTATCGATATCATATATTTTATATATATATATAAACTGGTCATTTGATAATATAATGGCGGGTATAATGTAATTCATGAAAAATTACTGGATGCATATTTGTATCAGAAGTTATACTTTCTTTTTTGTGTATTTGCTAGAATATGGCATTGTAACTGAATTGTTTTAAATTGATCGGAAACGTTTTAAAACCTGTAAATCAACACACGACTCGTGTCCGAACTTTATTCTATGATCAAATACAAAGGGAAACTTTCAAAGCATCTGTTAAAATAGTTTATTCAATGCTATTACATTTATTAAACTTAAGTACTTTATTGAATTTATGCCACATCGTTGTCAGTTTATTTTCGACTTATGAGTCTGAATGTCCCTTTGGTATCTTTTGCCTTTCTTCTGAATTGTATATATAGGTATTTTTTATGTTAACTTATATTTTGCAATTGCTTTCCAATTTACCTGAGATAAGTGGAAAACGGTTTCTGTTGTTTTTTGGAAACATTATCGATTCATCGGGATTGCAAAAGTCAGATATAAATTTCTTTTAATGTTCACATATCCGTCAATAATGAAGTCGAACTCAACAAAAACCATTAATATGAATTTCGACGTCTGATCCTCAAAACAATAAATCCTGAGATTTCAGCAACAGTTTTAGTATTTATCATGTAACCTCTACCATTTGTATCTTAATTTATCTAGTGTTATCAGCACAGCTCATGCCAATCTTTTTTCAGTTTTTCCATTTCCCTTTTCAATTTTTACCCAATAGGTCATTATGAAGATTGAACTAATCTTAGTAGTTTTCGTCGTGGTGGATACAAAATATAGTTTAGGGAACTAATATACATTTTACTGGGAATCTTTAAAATCGATTATTGCACAGCTGTTATTTGATGCATAGATTAAATTCGGAATCTTGCTATTGTATAATACGTTATGGGTCTGTACCATAGGAGCCAGTTCGAATGTATTTGAATGAATTTATTTTGATATCTTGATATCAATACTAGAACCTTTTGTTTGACAAAGAGTTGTAAGAATTATTGAAACCTATTACTATGATACACATATGCTCAGTAGCTGGTTTTGTTTTAGGGGGTGGGGGTCCTTTTTATACGACCGTAAAAAAAATTTGCGGTCGTATATTGGTATGACGTTGGCGTCGTCGTCGTCGTCGTCGTCGTCGTCGTCCGGCGTCGTCGTCGTCGTCCGAAGACGCATTGGTTTTCGCACTCTAACTTTAGTTTAAGTGAATGGATCTCTATGGAATTTTACCATAAGGTTCAATATCACAAAAGGACGGTTGGGATTGATTTTGGGGGTTATGGTACCAACAGTTAAGGAATTAGGGGCCAAAAGGGCCAAAATAAGCATTTTGTAACTTCCAGACATAACTTGTGTGTTAGTGTATGGATCTCTCTGACATTGTACCACAAGGTTCCATATCACAACGGGAATGCTGGGATTGATTTTTGGGGTAATTGCCTCAAAATTTTAGGAATTAGGGGCCAAAAGGGACAAAAACAAGCATTTTCTAGTTTCATGACAATAACTTGTGTGTAAGTGTATGGATCTTTCTGAAATTGTACTACAAGGTTCCATATCACAAAGGAAAGCTGGAATTGAGTTTGGGGTAATTGCCTGAAACGTTTAGGAATTAGGGGCCAAAAGGGGCCAAAATAAGCATTTTCTAGTTTCCAGACAATAACTTGTGTTCAAGTGTATGGATCTCTCTGAAATTGTACTGCAAGGTACCATACCTCAAAGGGAAGGCTGGGATTGAGTTTGGGGGTGATGAATCATAAGGGGGTTAAAAAAATTTGGGGGGTTTCCTTTTTTTCCTTTTTTTTTCTTTAAAATTTTCCATTTTAAGTTGGTTATTTCTGATTTATATTTAAAACCAAATAATAATGATATGGCAGGAGATACACACCAAACAGGATGTGTAAATTATTATATAATAAGTATTGTGAAATAGCAAGAAATTTTCAATTGCACAGTATTGCGCAATAGCAAGAAATCTTCAATTGCACAGTATTGCGCAATAGCAAGAAATATCCAATAGCACAATATTGCGCAATAGCAAGAAATTGTCAATTGTACAGTATTGCGCAATAGCAAGAAATATTCAATTGCACAGTACTGCGCAATTGCAAGTGTGCAAAAGAAGATACTTTGTATAAATTGCTTATTTCTTGACCAATTTCAATGGGGTTTTATTCTTGAACTCTTGGGGTTCTTTAATATGCTGAATCTAACCGTGTATTAAGTTTTTGGATTTTGGGCCCCGTTTTTAAATTAGTCCACATTGAGGTCCAAAGGGTCCAAAATTAAACTTTGTTTGATTTCATCAAAAATGGAATTATTGGGGTTCTTTGATATGCTGAATCTAACCGTGTATTTAGATTCTTAATTTTTGGTCCCGTTTTCAAATTGGTCTACATTAAGGTCCAAAGGGTCCAAAATTAAACTTAGTTTGATTTTAACAAAAATTTAATTCTTAGGGTTCTTTGATATGCTGAATCTAAACATCTATTTAGATTTTTGATTATGGGCCCAGTTTTCAAGTTGGTCCAAATCGGGGTCCAAAATTAAACTTTGTTTGATTTCAACAAAAATTGAATATATGGGGTTCTTTGATATGCTGAATCTAACCATGTATTTAGATTTTTGATTTTTGGACCCCATTATCAACTTTGTCCACATTGAGGTCAAAAGGGTCCAAAATTAAACTTTGTTTGATTTAATCAAAAATTGAACTCTTGTGGTTCTTTGATATGCTGAATCTAACCATGTATTTAGATTTTGGATATTGGACCATAATAGGTGAATGTCCAATTTAAAATTTTGAAGTTCTTAGACCACATTCATTCTGTGTCAAATATTTAATCACAATCCAAATTCAGAGCTGTATCGAAGCTTGAATGTTGTGTCCATACTTGCCCCAACTGTTCAGGGTTCGACCTCTGCGGTCGTATCAAGCTGCGCCCTGCGGAGCATTTTATTGACATATTGAAATACTGATGTTCAGATTTTTTATTTCCTGTACTTGACAACAAGCTTCAATGTCGAAAATTGAACTTTCTAAAAGCTCATATTTTTCATCAAATTAACTTCGTTACCATGAAACCCGCATTTTAGTATTGCTTTTTTTTTTTTTTTTTTTTTTTTTTTTTTTTTCTTTGTGTGCATAATTTCTTTAGTTTTGACACATAATCAATTTTATTGTTTCCCCAAAAAAGTGTTTTATAAACGTGTGAGATTTATTCCAGATAATGGTATTGTGCGGAAGAAAATCGGTGCTATATTTTCGTGCTTAAATAAGATGATGGTTTACTGTATTGCAAGATTTTGTATTAATTGCATATATTTGATAAATTCGGTCAATATTTACTACTTTTTTAGCCTCGGTGCGATTTATAGCTTGATAATATTGTATCGATACCGCTATATTGTTAAAGATTCAATGTTGCCCTTTATTTTTCTTTTTGGTCCTCTGGTTGCTGTCGGTTGCCGTTTTCTCTATAACTCATTTATTTATAACAATTCATTCTAAACATCCTACTAAACAATGCCCAATACAGAAAAGAAAATCCAAACTGCTTGTGAAAATATTTTGATTTTACATTTTAAACATAAGGTTTCCTTCTCGTCATTTGCAAAGTCCAGAGTCAAATTATTTTCCGTCTTGTAGCGAGTAATTCTCAGTTTGATAGGAATAATTTAAAGTATGTGTTGGCGCCCCGCCCACATATTATCCAGTTCATGTTTTTGTTAGATAAAGTGGCACAGATAAAACACTAATAACATTATGTAAATGCATTTGTTATGCTGCTTTAGAATTAAGTAGAATTTAAGAAAAGACCTGATCAAAACAAAACAGAACTCAAATAAAGCCGCATTCAAACAAGAAATCGGACAATTGCACGAGAGAGATATATTCCTAAATTTTAAGTGATTTTCAAAATTTTATAACAGCATATTTCAATCTGACAATATCCGTATTTTCATGCCAGTAGCGAGGAACTGGCTACCGGGCTGGTAATACTCTTGGTTTAATCTATTTTCTGATATGAACAATTGATATTCAGCTTAGAATGTGTAAACATTCCGTTTTAGTTATCAACAGTTAATTTCAGCTGGGAATTAATATCAGAGGCTTCTTATACGGTCTGATCAATCAAAATGAGTAAGTCACAAATAAACCGTTAAACCAAATGACGGTGAATAAAATATTTATTATGATTGATAGTGACAGAATATTCGTGAAGTATCTCAAGTAGATTTGAATTGTTTCACTTTTATAAATGAAGTTTGATTCAAAACTTTTTTAACGGCATCGTCTATGAGAATATTTTATCGTTTATGGAATGACAGCAAACATGATATATGACATGGGAGCAAACAGGGTCTATAACATGAGCGCAAACAGGATATATGTCATCACAGAAAACATGATCTATGATACAACAGCAAAACTGGTCTATGAAATGACAGAATACATGATTTATGGCATGGGAGCAAACAGGATACGTGACATGACAGCAAATATCATCTATGACACGACAGCAAACATGATCTATGAAATGACAAAATACATGATCTATGACATGACATTGAACATGATCTATGACATGACAGTAAACATGGTCTATGACATGACACCAAAAATGTTCTATGCAGTGACAGCAAACAAGTTCTATGAAATAACAGCAAACATGATCTATGATACGACAGCAAACATGATCTACGACATGGGATCAAATATGATCTTTGGAATGACAGCAAACATGATCTTTGGAATGACAGAAGACATGATTTATGACATGAATGCAAACAAGATCTATGAAATTATATCAAACATGATAGTAAAATTTTGAGTGTGGATTCACAAGGCGGGTGGGGCGTGCATAAAAAGAGACACACCCTTTCTCGCTTCTCGTTGGTGTTTGTGACTTTCCTACAGTTTTTGTTTATTACCTTAATTTGTTTTTTTAATCAATATTTGAGATTTCAATATCAGTACACTTCCGATGCATTAATTTTTTTCAAGATCGACAACGATATTCACTTATAAGTATACAGAAGGCATTGACTAGATCGACAAGAATATTCACTTATAAGTATACAGAAGGTATTGACTAGAACTTAGTATGCTGCGCTTTTTCAAGTTTTGAATTCTTCGCAATACTACTACTAAATGATGCTCTACTCCATAAATAGATGACTGGCTGCATATGACAAAACTTGTCGGAACTTTGGGTCCTCGATGCTCTTCAATTTCGAACACTGGCTTTTTCAAATGTTTTTGATTCGATCGTCACTGGTGATTTTTTTTTTTTTTTTTTTGGTAGACGAAACACGCGTCTGCCATACAGAAATTATAATCCTGGAATTTATGATTAGTTTATTTATACCACTAACAAGTTAAAGAGAGGTTTGAGCGCTCACGGAATGCTAAACACTGACCCATTCTGTATGTGCCTGTCCCAGGTTATAAGTTTATATGGCATTTTACAGCTCACTATACGTAATGAGTTTTTAGTCATTTGTTAATGCCGTCATATGATCTGTAGTTGTTACTGTTTTCATCCTTTAGTATTTGTCTCATTGGCTATCATACACTATCTCCTCATTCTAATATCTAGCATTTGAATTGATAAATATGTTTTGGCATAAAAATAGACAATATTTAAAAGGATTTGTTTTACTTGGAATCATCCTTCATTTAGTCGTAGAGAAAACTACAAACAAGGTTATTTATTTTAAAATGAAAGATCATTTTCCTAAATGAGGATTGTTAGTCCTTGATGTCAAATTTGCATGTTCCAGACTATCTTTTCCATTAGTGAACTAAGGCTACATTTAACAATGATGGTATGCCTTATCTCTCCATGCCAAACATGTCTTTTTCCTGTCAGTTTCAATTATAATATGTGAGTGGAATTGAATTATCTTGACTTTATCTTTCATGTTTGACAACTTTCGTCAGAAAATACTCGCATGTTAGAAATTATCAATTGAAAATCTGATTATGTTCTTGATTGTTGAACAGTAATAATAGACCACTTTACAGGAAAAGATTTCGAATGTATTTGACCAGTTACTAATTGTTTTTGTCAGGTATCAATCTTGTAATAGCTCAAGGTCTAATGACATAGTATGAACATTGTAGTGTTCACTTTGATCATAGTTGTGGTAGAGTATATGGCATTAATCAAACTCTTCTCCTTGTGAGGGAGCGCGGTGTAGCTTTATACGGTCTGTTAATTGTATATTGAAGCTTATAATTTATTATCTGATGAATTGATAAGTAAGGTCAATGTTTAAGTAAATAGGCTATGTCATCGATTTTGGTAAAACTTTGCATACAACTTTGGATCGTTAATCTATAATTCAAAAAAATTGAAAAAATAACGGATTTATAGCTTCTATTTTCTGAAATATTACTGAATGAGTTCTTTCAAAAAATGAGATTATTTGTATAGAAACAATATAAAATCGTCGAAAAACGTTATTAAATTTGTCTTAAAATCGCCAATTATTCAACTACAAAGATATGGGTAAGGGAGCTACCATTTGATTTTTATGGGGGCTAGGATGAAAATTGTGTCCTGCTTTTTTTTTTTAGTTGTAATCTCTATCCTGCCTTTTTATTTTTTACTTTATTCGGTCCTCCTTTTTTTTTTACTAGTTTATCCTGAAATTTTTTACACAAATTGTCATCCTGCCTTTTTTTTTACCAAGTTGCTCATCCTGCCTTTTTTTTTACTCAAAACTCCTGTCCTGCCTATTTTTTTCAAATTTCATCCTGGCAATAATTTATTTTGAATTTATTGAACCATAAAATTAATTTTGACTCTTCACATTTTACATAGTCCGCTTCGCGGATTATTCAATGTGAACAGTCAAAAATTAATTTTATGGTTCAATAATTTCAAAATAAATAATAGCCATTCATTAAATGGAGATTTCTTGTATACTTTAATGAAACAGCTAACTGCAAGAATAACCAGGTACTTTCTTCACGGAGATGATGCATCAAATGAAACTTAATGAGACACACTTTAAACTCGGTAAATAATAGTTTTCATAAAGAAACATACATGAACGTGATAATAAAAATAAAGGATATGTGGTATTTATAACTGCAAATTCAACTATAAGTTTTGTATTTTTCAAACATCAAACGTGCATTTAAACAAGATGATTGGACAACAGACTTAATCTTTAGAAATTCTTCCCATCAAAATTGATTGACTTATCTAATACTATTAGTATAGTTTAGATATTGCATTGATCATTCATTATTGAATTAAGTCAGCAGGGAGGCACCTACCTCTTTACGAATTTTTAATTGTGTATGCTTATGTTATAATTATGATAGGTTAACCCTTGCCAGATCACTACTTTGAATAATTATTTTAATCTTTATATCAAAGTAATGCGTTATGGTTAAGATTTGAGAATAAAAGAAGAATGTGTCTTCCGAAACGAATGCCCCCACATAAGCTTTGCAATTATTCAAGTCAAAAAGGGGCATTACTTTAGAACGGTAAGTGACTCACTGCTAATATTTGAACTCTGTCTTTGAATTTTGGTTCTGAGAATTGAGTATGAGTTTCATAAAATTTGGATTAGAGAAACTTAAGTTAGAGTGCGGAAACGAAAATGGGACAAACGGAAAGAAGGAAAGACGAAAAGACGGAAAGATGGAAGGACGGACGGTCAAGGGTAAAACTTAATGCCCCTTTTCCTACGGCGGGGGCATAAAAACTTTAAGAGATATTTACTGAAATACACTAACCCACTACAATATAGTTGTTATACTTTTATTTTTAATTTGCATTGTTGCAATATTTAGACAATATATATCATCTTATTTCAGAGTCAGTTATTTTCATTATTCTTTATAATATAGAAATTAATAGAATAAATAAAATAAGATTATACTCAGTCGGATATATTTGCCAAAAGATGAAAACACAATATGATTAATTTTTGTAAAACGTGGTAAAAATACACTGGCTCTATCATGTCTAAAGGCAGGTGAATTCGTAAACAGATATATTATTACATCAGATGTTTTAAAAATCTTCCATTTTCACGAATGTGTTGTTT
Organism: Mytilus coruscus; assembly: GCA_017311375.1. Taxonomy (NCBI): domain Eukaryota; kingdom Metazoa; phylum Mollusca; class Bivalvia; order Mytilida; family Mytilidae; genus Mytilus; species Mytilus coruscus. The sequence continues at coordinate 50,267,878 of CM029608.1, read as the reverse complement.
GACATAAGTAAATATGTTTGCCAATTAGACAACTATATACCAAATACCAACAGGCTAAAATGAAAACAACTGCAGATCACTGTAAAAAACGACAACACACACACGAAGCAAAGGAAGGATCAAAACTATAAAAAATAGACACCTGGTTATCCGCTTAATAAAGCATGCACAGTTATTTAAAGCATTGAACACTGTTTAATTATATAATGTCCTTGGAATGATGTAATTGCTAAACCATACATGCCAAACAAATTAAACTTGGATTTCATATTATGTCAAAGTATACCATACGGCCTTTAACTTGATTATATCGAGTGAAGCTTGACATAAATCTTTACAAGGGTACAGTTGATTATATTGGCCATACACAAGCCTTGATAGACCTCATAGTCAATTTGACAATAAGGCATAAATTATTGGTTGATTGAGTAAAAACTTTGAATGCGGTAATGTCAGAATTTTTTTGTGTGCATTTATCATTGCGAGTTGAAGATTGGACAAAATGCGAGATTAATTTGTGCGTTTTCAGGAAAATCTGTATACAGATATAGGTATCAGATATCAGAATGCAAGTTTTTCTTTATTATTGCGATAGAAAAATTATGTGTCGTTAAGTGTATTTAAAATTTTCAGAATAAATACTTTCAAAATCAAGATCAGATAGTTATATTAGATTTGATGGACAACTTGAGTGTTTTGGTTCAAGAAAATAAGGCCCGTGACCTCCCTTTTTTATCTGATATTTCGGAAATATCTATGAAACACAATTTTCTCGTTTAGTTTTAATCAATTTTATCGTTTAATGTTTAGTCAAAAAATAAAAAAAATATGTTTCCCCCCATAAAACCCATATAAAATAGCTGTGAGTTAGTTAATTTCAATGTATTTTAACGAACAAACAGGGTCCGTGCTTCAGTTTTAACATTGGAATTTGAAAGTTACAACGATCAAGAAGTCTTTAAATAAAGTTTAAGAAAATGTTATCGTCGAACATTCAAACGACTCGTCTACCTTAGTTGGTGCAAGGATGTGTATAACTATTTAGTTTGAAATGTGCAGATATTATTGCGAGGTTTTTATTAAGAATTGTGCGACTGGGTAACTATCGCAAAAATAAACAAAAACTGTCATACAATTTACTTTTTATTCAGAAAGGCGAAACAAACACATAAAATGTGTGTGTAAATGATTTTCTATATCAGAGAAATATGGTAATTGGGTCAGTTGTTCTTATCATTTTGTAAATTTTCTAACTTGAATACATAAATGATTTTCTATATCAAAGAAATATGGTAATTGGGTCAGTTGTTCTTATCATTTTGTAAATTTTCTAACTTGAATACATACTTGACGATTTCTGTAACATTGTATGACTAGTCAATGTTGGGTTTCCCTGCAGCAACTGCTATAGAAAGTATCAATCTTGACTTGTTCTTTGTTCTGATTGCGTAGTCATTGTTAAACTCAAAACGCATTGCCTATATACGTTTTGAAAATAAAATAAGTCCATTATAGAATTGTTTAATGGAAAAGCATTGTCCTGAGTGTTCTTGTGTTTATTTGTACTGTATTCTTGTCATGTAATATTGTCATTTTAGCGGTAATTTTAACATGGCCATATGAGCTCGAGGTTTGGCTAGCAACAAAACCAAGTTCAACCGACCATTTTTTTTCTCAAAATATCTGAAACACATATCTGTACATAATTACTGCGTGCAGTTTTTCCTAACATCGCAATTATAATCTCGCATTTTTGTCCATTCTTCGAAAATCGCAATAATATCTCAATTTTACAGTACCTTTTTTTAAACATTAGCTATCTTTATGTAAGGAAAGTATGTTGTATAGTAATAACGAAAGAACAAATCGTGTGCTGATCATTTGTTTATTGAAGTAATTCCCTAACTACGTCTGTCGTTTATATGTTGACTGTGTTTATAAACCATTGTACAGTATCATTTGATTAGTAATACTTGTTATGACCAGCTTTGGGAATAAGATGTCCTTTTATCCTTATTTGTATAATGACAATGTCTCTTGTCATAATAGTTTATTACTTATTCTGAAGTCTAGGGTTGACCAGAAAAATTAGCAAGGGAAATCAGTCTTCTACAATCGATAGGGAGAAATAATTGAGATGTATGATAACCCAAGAGACAACCAAAAACCAAAATTTGAAAACGGAATACGGTAAAGTTGCTTTCTGGTGTATTTATTACATGCAGACGGTTTACATTGGATAGGTTATCTAACCAACTAAAATGTGAATATAAAGTGACATGTATGATATACCTTTTAAAACATGTCTTGGTATCGAACTCATGACTGTGATAGGCAATTTTCAAAATCATTACAAATGTAATATGCAATTTAAGAATTGTGCATTGCAAAACATAGGGAACCCAATTGAAACTTGAAAGGTAATTTTGATATGTCTTTCAAATGACCTTTTGCCAGAAAAACAATTTTCTAATTAATCTCAAAATATTCAGTAAGAGACATCTATATTTTGACAAAATGTTGTCAAAACCTCAACGTACATATACCACGTATACTGTCTTTCTTTTAAAGTGCTTTAAAGATAGTGTGCCCAAACCGTACACATTCAAAAAGTAGTACAAAATGTAGTATATATGAAGCTGTAAAACTGTTTTTGTCTCGCTTGCAACATAAGGGAACCGCTAACGGTAGGTCGATGATATTTGGTATGCAACTGTACATACATTAGCATTTGCCCATTTAATCTAAATGGCAATCTCTTTACCCCGTCGCTGTAGTTATAGTCATTTGACTCTGAAACTTTAGTCTAGTTTAAGTTTTTTAATTAAGGTCAATGATAATGGTCTTGTAATAGAGGTCGTCCGGGATGAAGGTCGGGAAAATTTGGACTGTCACTAGAAAATTAGGGTTAATTGGATAGGGACCGAAATGTTGCCTTGCAAAGGCCACATACGGACCTTTCAAAGAGTTGTTGCAATAGCTCTAAACGTGCAAAGAGAGTGGCACTCTCTTTACACGAGACATCAGATTTAAGTCCCTATTCTGACCGGACGTAGCTGCGTAATTGTACATTCCACACAGCCAAATGGACGCCCACTTTGGATAGTGTTTTACTACCGGTCGGAAGAAGACCAAAGTTACCAATTTCTATTCCCCAGTCACCTTTGCGGGTTATTCACTTTGAATGTTTTACATAGTTAACTCAGTAAACTGTTTCCATTTAAATTTCATCATTTGAATTATGCTATCGAAATTAGACACATGCGAGATATATCTCTGTGTCAACAGTATAGTGTTTAAATTCACGCAAATGAACTGTAATTGACAAAAAACATGTTCTAAGACTCGGGCAATTTAGAAGAAATTCAACACATGACAGAAAAAAACTACCGACCTAACCATCCTATTTTGAAACTATCCTCGTCCTGAGTCAAAAATGGTAGGTCTTTCGTTTCTGGTAAATCTCTAGATAACTTTTAGATAGAACAATAGCAAAGTCTTTTGCTTCTGGTAAATCTCCAAATAACTTTTAGTAAGAATAATAGCAAAGTCTTTCGTTTCTGGTAAATCTCTAGACAACTTTTAGTTAGAATGATAGCAAATTACGGAGTTAGCTCCCCTTAATTGGTAATTTCTAGTGCATTTCAACCAAATTGTATCTTGAATTACCAAAACCGGAAAAAGAAACGAACGTTATATTCATGCATCATTATACATTTTGAACTTGAATTAATGTAAACTTAAGTGGGGTTTTATTTGACATGTTTTCACCACTGCCTGATTCTTAGGCAGATTGGCACTTAATTGCATTTATTCAAAAACTAGCAGACAAATAGAAATTTAAGATTAAGAAACAAGAATTGCTTTTGTTTTAGTTCTACATTTGATGTAATTGTTCAAGTATTTTGGAAATATACAAAACAACCAAAAATAATTCAAAAGTATAAACGGTGTGACGAGCCGGGGCCTTTTATTAGGGACAAATTTGTTAGGTTAGTCATAAATGACGTATAATATGTTCTTTATTTAACATGTTTTCATTCGTATAGGTCAATGAACTACTGAAAGAGTTAATGGTTGTTCTTTAAAGATAAAGTATTTAATGCTGAATTAACGGCACACATATTACCGAACGGAAATTTCCATAATATCCATATCTCGATAGTAATGATCAATACATGTACATCTGTGTGTTCGAAAAGTAGTTGAAAACAAATATATAACTAGGCTGTTTTGACCAAATATGAAGTATTTGTAGAAATCTATAAATGATCTTTTCATTATGAAATACTCGACACAAATCATTTCTCTACACGCCATCAATCAACTTAACTGGCTGTTTATCTTCTCAGGCATGATTTTGTGATAACACAATGTTTTTTTTTATATTCCATTCCCCTTCCTAAAAAAATTCGGTTGAATTCATACCTTGTTCATTAAAAGATAATAAGATATAGAAATATACCATTACATAATGTTCTCGCATAGAAAATGGAAAAGTATCGAAAACCTAGAAGCGCATATGGTACACCCCTTGTAAAGTTATTTTGTTGCAAATAATAAGCTGGAATCAAATCATCATGTGGAGTCAACTTGTCGGAATGATGAAGAAAAATTGCACTAAAATGCCGACTTGCTAGAATAAATGTAATGACAAAGTAATGAGAAGTCGACATGTTCAATTCAACTTTTAACTGATTATGTCGACAACTTGCTCATTTGATGATAAGGTAAAACCACGTGACCATTTTGGAAAAACATAGGTCTATTTTAAATCGATGCCCATACATGTATCAGTCGTTTTTTAATGTGCTTCGGATGTTTGAAACCATCTATTGAGTTCAAGTTCAAATTAAAGTTCGAGTTGATGTTCAGAGTTATTCGTTATAAAAGGGGAACGGCAGTCAAATAATAGAAAAAGTACTTAAGAAAATAACAATATTTCGGACATAAGGGGATATACCCACATCACTTAGTGGCTGTTTATTTTCCTTAGATCTTACATACACTATGATAATAACAAACACAAAGCAATGCATTTAGCCGTGCAGACTATTTTAATTTTTTCCCACTAATTTGTCATGTAAATTATTTGATACTCTTATAAGACCTATTTTGACATACAACTCTGAAATTTGGTTTATGGATAATTTTCACTCAGCTTTTATGGCATCTAATAGAACTGCAGTAAATAATACTTTTGTGATACTCTTGCATTAGCAGAAAAATATCCCTTTGAGCAGGTTCATTCTAAAGTTTGTAAAGCAGTATTAGGACTGAAAAGACACCCACTAACATAGGTGCTAGATCAGAATTAGGTAGATTTACTTTGGACTCTTATATAAAACTCAAACACTCATGTATTTTTGATATTAATCCCTGGTTAAAGAATCTCTGCAAACATACATAAATTTACATTCCGCAGGAATTTATTCTTGGTACTCATTTGCAGATAAAATTTTTAAAGATATGAAAATAAACTCAGAAAATTACTCTAATATTAATATACCTTTTAAACAACCATAAAACGTGTTAAAATATCACATTAAAAAGTGTGTTTCAGAGGAATATGAAAAAACTACTTTAAATAAACCTCCAAAAATGGATTCCTCATCTAAACTTTGTCTTTATGGAAAATTAAAAAAAATAATTGTCAGTTTGGGGAATGTTTAAATTACAATAATTTTATACATAGGCAGTTAACCTCAAAATTTAGACTTAGTGATCATTCCCTAGGCATTGAATTGGGAAGGTACAGAAACATTCCAAGAGCACAAAGATTATGTAAAAAATGTGGAGTCCTAGATGACGAATTTTATTATTTTTTGTATTGTGACATAAACATATCATTGCGTTCTAATTTTTTTGCTTATCTAAAAGACTATGTACATAAATTAGGCCGTTAGTTTTCTCGTTTGAATAGTTTTACATTGTCATTTCGGGGCCTTTTATAGCTGACTGTGCAGTATAGGCTTTGCTCATTGTTGAAGGTCGTACGGTGACCTATAGTTGTTAATTTCTGTGTCATTTGGTCTCTTGTGGAGAGTTGTCTCATTGGCATTCATACCACATCTTCTTTTTATATGTACCATTATTTCAACATCTTGATGCATTTAATAAACTAAAACACATTTTAAACCCCGTTCCTGAACTTATTTGTCATATTGGAGTCTTCATTAAGCAGTCTTTAGAACTGAGGGGTCAGACCCATGTCAGACAAGCTTATGATGGTGTATTTTACATAAATTTATAATTGAACTCTTAAAATATGTTCTATTATTCTATATATTGTATTGTATTACATTGTATTGTATTGCATTGTATTGTATATAATTGTTTGATTGTATTGCTTGACCCTTATGGGTGTATTTTTGCAATAAAGATTACTAACGGAGCAAGTGCAAGGCACGCCTCAGGACATTGATGCCGAACTTCATCAAAAACAAAATAATATATAAATATCAAATATTATAAAATATTGAAGTTTAGTGTTGAACGTCTGCGGCTAGAATGATTTTCAAACAAAAAGAAAGTTAAAACCCGCTTTCACCTCATTAACATAAGAATACTTATTGACACAATCCAAATGATTGGTCCACGTAACCATGTTCAGAATTACACTTAATATAAATTGCTTCGCTGAGCTCAGCTGGATACGACCGGAGATGTCCAAACAATATTCACGCTTGATACAGGTTTGAATTTGGATTGTAATTAAATATTTGACACATAATAGGTTTCTGCCACAGAATAACTGTAGTCAAAGAACTTAAAATTGGTTATATGATTTGAATATATATTCAATTTTTGCGTTTGTGCAATACACTATGCTGTTGCAAATTGACCCCTCCCCTAAATAAAATTGACCCTGTTTTGTTTTTTTTTTGCTTTTGTGCAATACACTATCCTGCTGAATATTAAACTTCCAAAAAAATATTTGAAGAAATTTTCTTTTAATTTCTGAAATCTGAAATAAGAAAAATAGTCCCCCACAAATTCTTATTCCCCTTTTCCCATTTTTTTCACCTCCCCCTTTCCCTTATTCCAAGAAAAAATCATTCCCTTAAGATATAGTCATAATCTTAATTCAAATTTTAATAAAGTTTGCAACCATAATTACCCTTTTAAATACATCATACAAGTCTTAAAATATAAAATGACATACATAGTTATGGCTAAAATTGATATTAATTAATCGTACTTAACTTTTAAAAATAAATTGACAGCTAATCACCTCAAGACAGTCACCATTTCTTAATACATAATTTACAAGCAGTGTAAGGGAGGTAAGCAAATATTGTTGTTTTAAATTGGGATTGGATTACCTCCCTCAGACTGCTTTTAAATTGTCTTAATTGTCCTTTAACCAGAAAAAACCTTGTTTTCCCCCCTTTTTTGTCTCCTATTCCTAAATGGTTTGAGCCATAACCCCATAGTCAATCCTAACCATCCCTTGTTGTATGAAAACTTGTGGTATAATTTCAGAGATTCATACACTTTAACACAAGTTAATGTCTGAAACTACCAAAATGCTTATTTGGGCCCTTATTCCAAAATAGTTGAGAGAATAACCCCAAATTCAATCCCAACCTTTCTTTAGTGGCTATAAACAGGGTGTTAAAATTTTATTGATTTCTATTTACTTATACTAAAATTATAATACGGAAACCATCTGTCTTCGGACAACGTGATACCAATATACGACCAAAAGATTTTTAATTTTTGCGGTCGTATAAAAAAAAAAAAACGCCAAAAACATACCGTTCTTAAAAAACGTTCCTTTTAGACAACATTTTCCCGCTATACTCCGAAATGCGGAAAATACATTTCTCCAATGGAATCAGTATTATAATAAATTCGGTAAGGATTCCACGGAACCCTCTGTCTCGCCTTCGATTGCTGATGTCTGTGTAAAATTGTAATGTTGACTGTAAAAGTTTATACCTCTGTAACATACAAGATTTGAAAATAGTTTTTTCTGTAGATTCCTTATCTTGATCTAAAAGATTAACTTCTATACAAGTTTTATAACAATTCATGGAGAGTTACACATTTATCAGGACAAAAAGTTTTATTAACTGCAAAAAAAAAAAAAAGATGTTGTATTATAGCAAATATGACATCTCTCCACCACATACCGTGGCAAATCACGGAAAAGTTAACAACTCTATGTCACTGTATGGTCTTCAACAACGAGCAAAACCCTCACCGCATGGTAAGCTATGAAAGATCCCGAAATGACAAATGTAAAAAAAAAACGAGAAACGTAACGATCTAAATGACGAAGACGCCGACGCCATTTCCGACGACGAAATAAAGGTTTGTTATTCTCATTTCCGTGACATTAATCAAATGACTTGAATTTCATTGTCAACAAATGAAACACTTTTAATCAACTATCACTCAAGTTACAGGAAACGACGGATAATATATGTTTCAATTTTGTAACCAGAATTCCGTCCTCTTTTCCTCGAGGATGACCTACCACATTAGACCAAATAACTGGGTTTGTAATTTCACGAATAACACGAGAGGTGACTCACGTTGTGCAGGATCAGCTTACTCTACCGGAGCATCGAGATAGTAAACGTCATGGACTTAACATATAAATAAGAAGATGTGAATACAACTATCCATTCAAGTCACAATGTGTAATAAAAAGTAAACAATTATAGGTCAAATTATGTTAACATACCAACATTACAAACAACAAGCATACAACTAAGTGTGTACTTTTCTGGGTACTAGTATGTATAAAAACAGAAGGTTCTGAACACTGGACAATACGGCTTCGAATAGAACTTGGAATGTTACTAGCAGGTGCTTTTGAGAAGTAAGCACCTCATGTTTGAAAAAGCCAGTAATCAAACATAGATTAATTAAAGACGTAAGTCGTCAGCAAGGTTTCCTTAACTGTCCACCAGCCACTGAATGAACTAGTAATGTCATTATCAATAACATGAATGATACATCTTCTAGCTGTGCAATTTACCCTATGAACGATAAATAATTACCATCATGATGACTTCTTTACAAAAAAAAGTAAAAATACGAAACTAATTGTTGGAATAACTGTTATATCAATTATTATAATTGTCCTACTGTTTGACAGCTGTTGTCTTATAACGGAGTATTTTGTCCCGTGAGGCAGAGTGATAGGATTCTTATTTTAATTATTTATTTCTCTGGTATAAAAAAAGTACGAAGATGTGGTCTGGTTGCCAATGAGACAGCTCGCCGCCAGGGATAAAATGACGTAGCTGTTAGCAACTATAGGTCACCGTCCGATCTTCAACAATGAGAAAAATCCATACCGCATATCAAGCTATAAAAGGCCCCGAAATGATAAATGTAAAACAATTTAAACGAGAAAACTAACGACCTGATTTCTTTAATTTACGTTACATTGTATGCACACAACGTTGTAATCAAAGTATATTGACATTATTTTTCAGATCTAATGGTAGGGATCTTCCTGGTACTTACGGATGTAATTTCGAAGATAACTATCACGTGGGAGACCCCTGATCCCGGATGTAAGATTGTCAAGTTTCTACAAGCTATGTCAACCTACGCATCAGCATTCTCACTAGTTGCATTGAGTATAGATCGACTCAGTGTGGTTATCCGTCCACTTAATAGAGCAGGGAATGGTAGGTTTAATAGATGAGGGTCTGGGTGGGGTTTATTTCTTTATGCTTCAATTTTGTAAACCATTTGTCTCTATTTTTTATTTATTTTGCCCATTATTCTCTATGTTAATATCTTATTTTTCTCTATTCGTTAGTTTTGTTTGCCAATAATTCTTCACTCTTTTATCATTATTTTCCAGTCGGTAAATTCCCTCCAGATCCTTATAGATAATGGTAGCTTTAACACGAGACTTCTTCTTCTTCCATGGTAGCTTTAACACGTGACCTAATAGTTTTCTTCTTCTTCTTCTTCTTCCATTAATTTGCATTCCACCTCTGGTGTATTATCGCAAATGACTCTAGGAGATTCCTAAATGTTAAGTTGGGAGAAAGGTCACTTTATTGCAAAGTATAACAGTAATTGTTCATCATGTCTGATTTAAATATGTCATCCTACTCTCCGGGATATATGATTCTGATAAAATGTCGTTTCGTCTGGGTTATTTCAATCTAAGTTGCATGTTTATACCAGAAGCAGTTTACACAAATTAAAAGTCTTTCATTTATTTATGCTGAAGATAGAACATACAATCTATCAACACGTTTTATGATCTGTTCGCTCTCTCATCTATTTGAAATTAAATGTTGCACCATATGACCGAGTAATCAGTATTATAAAATCCATAAAAGGAATTGATAAAGGGTATTAATCTTTGACTTTTTTCACTTTTATTGATAGATTTCTATAAAAAATAAATGAAAATCCTTGAATAGGCAATGACTATTATAAGCATAGAACCTCTTTTAAACAATTGTTGTGTCGTCAAAATCCAATCGTTATTCTTTTTCTAGAATCAGCGTTAACGTTGGTTTAATAAGAAAAAGACTCGTCATATTATATGTAAAAGTTACTTTTGTTTGATCCTATGCGCTCATTTTTTTCTTCTGAACGAACTAGTGATTATTCACTGCTTCTTCTTTGTATAATGATAACCCAAACTGTATCAGAACGCTGTATTCCAATCTGATTAAAATACAGATCCTGATGTATATTTCACCATCGTCAGAGAATAGATGCACAAACATGTCTGTTTTATCTTCTTTGCCTTGGTATTTTTCAAAATCTATATATAAATTAGGAGATGTGGTATGATTGCCAATGAGAAAACTATCCACCAGTGTTCAAATGAAGTGAATGTAAGCAATTATAAGCAACCGTACGGCCTACAACAATGAGAAAAACCCATACCATATAGTCGGCTATATAAGGCCCCAACATGAAAAATTTGAAACAATTCAAAAAGAAAACTAACGCCTTATTCATAACAAAACAATTTACGAAAAACACTTTCGATATGCCTTTTTTTTTTACTTTCATAGCCTTAGCTTGGTTTTTATATGTTTTGTAGGTAAAAGCTGGACGTTGATAGCCTTAGCTTGGTTTTTATATGTTTTGTAGGTAAAAGCTGGACGTTGATAGCCTTAGCTTGGTTTTTATATGTTTTGTAGGTAAAAGCTGGACGTTGATAGCCTTAGCTTGGATATTTGCTGCGTTATTTGCATTTCCAATGTTACTATTGTTTTTCGTCAAAGAAGAACAAAATATGAAATTTTGTAAAATAGAATTTTCCAAACAGTGGATGTGGCAGGTTCGTATAGTAACATAACATTAATTGCAGATAAAACTGGCTTTACGTCTGACTAACCCTAACGAGGATTTTGTTAACATAACTGGATACAATATACAACGCTGTCGATGTGTCCGTTCATTTTCCGCTTCTCCAAAAAAAAAAAAAAAAAAAAAAACAATCAGACCTGCATTTCGGGTACATTAGTATTTTGATAGTTTTGATTAAAACTGAAAATGTGTTATTCAATTTTGTACATTTATATGAAATACATTATTCAAATTAACCATGCTTATAAATTATCTGGATTTTAGCCTCAAGCATTGAATTACTCTTTGAATTAGGAAATATATATTTTCTAACTTGTTACAAAGCTTTTTGTTTATATTACCATAGATAATCAAGCAAAAGTTTGGTTTTTTATTACAATTATGAAATTCCCAATATTTAGTGAGCTTTACAAGGAAAAAAATCCTGTAACCATCAAGAGAAACATGTGTGGTATTCGTAAGTTCGACCACAACAACAAAAAAACAATAGATAGCGAGAGGCCAATGGTGTTCTAGATTAGACGGAATCATACGAAGTTGGCACTAAAAGAAGTAACAAAAATACGAAATATTTCATTCATACCGTAGAAACAATATAAAAAAGGATAGCAGAACTTAATATATTTCCAAAACCTGTAACAGTTACAGTAACATCCGGGGACTATTTAAACTCATAGTAAACTATAGCACATACTGTTATCACGGTACATCTCTGTGTCATCTAGAGAACATCTTCCTATATATGTTTATGTGTATCAATACGCTGGACAATTGATCCAAAGAAGATCTCAGTCGGGTTTTCCAGCTCATTCTTTATCTGAAAAAAAAGTATATTACATATTCTTAAGATATAGATTGAACAGTATTTATTCAGTGTCATTTTGTATTTATGCTGACACGTAGGATATGGAATTCTTATCTTTATTTGAAAAGTTACAGTAAAAAATAATTATATTAAACCAACGGGGATTCAAGAACCATAAACCGGTGATGTGTCCTGGATGTGGTGTCATCTGGAGTTCATCTGTATAGATACTTTTAAGATTATATATACCCATAACTGACCAATGGAACATTTCAATCATTATTCAGTCAGAATTAATTTTCATGTTGTGTTTTTGGTCACAAAATGTAACATTATGTTTAAGACATCACTTTCTTTTCATTATCATTACGTCAGGATTTCATGTTCAGTCAAAAAATCTATACTAAAAAGTTACTAACCTTATTTTGAAGACATGACACTCTGTCATAACTTTGACACAAAAAGTATCTTCTGCATTGAAACTATTAGGGATGTTCGCTCCACTTGTTTTTGGCTTTTTGTCAGATATTCGGAATCCTCTGGTTTTATCCATGTAGTGTCATTAAAAATTTTGCCCGCTAACCCCTACTTTTCTTTTCATAATTTTATAACATATAGTTTTAAAAGGCATATTTGAAAATCTTATAAAATTCTTGTTATTTTTTCATATTTTTTGAAAGAAAAAAGGTGCCATTGTTAAATGTATGAAAAATCTAAAGAAAATCATTTCCCGCCAAAGTTTCAGTGGCTTATATCTCGAAAACAAGGACACGGACCCTTCATTTTTTTCTGCTTTTTTAGTTCCATTACTTGTATACTATCAATGTATTACAGTCTTTTAAAAAGCTTGTTGTTTTGAAACATAGTAGCGAACAGCCTTAGACAGAAAATGTGATTCTTGGTAAAAAAGAATGACAGCCTTTAATGAAATGAATGAAAAATGGAAAAAGAAGGCAATATTTAATTTAAACTAAAATTTATGCCACATGTGCAGCAGGATCTGCTTACCCTTCCGGAGCACCTGAGATCACCCCAAATATTTGGTGGGGTTCGTGTTGCTCAGTCTAGTTTTCTGTGATGTGTTTTGTGTACTGTTGTTTGTCTGTTGGTACTTTTCCTTTTTAGCCATGCCGTTGTCAGTTTATTTTTCACTTATGAATTTGAATGTTCCTTTGGTATCTTTCGCCTCTCTTTTACGCTTGTTTGCATTATATATCTGTATTTTTCTTGGATACAATAAGATTTGGAGTAAACGTGAACATTCTTGAGACAGCATCTTAACGACTTCTTGAGACATCATCTTAACGACACAGAACAATGAAATATTTTGATCATCATAATAATAATATGTTTTTTTAACTAGACAATGTAAAATCTGGTTGTACTGCTGAAGTGACAAATTTTCATCAAATACCGAAAAACAAGAATGTAAACAACAGCCTTAATAGTGAGAAAAACTTATACTATATACATATAAGCCATAAAAGGTCCTGGACAACAAAATATGACGCGCGAAATACTTACATTTTCTGGAATCTAAATCAAAGAAATATACCAACATATTTAAAACCAACACCAGTCCTATGCCAGGCGATTGAAAGGAAATTCAAAGTAATATAAGAGCAAATTTGTAAGCAAAAACAAAGTATATATACTATATTAGCAGATTTTAAACTCTAACTGCTGTACCAACAGATTTGAAATCATGTCATTTTACACTGTCATATAAGCGTCTTGATTTTCAGTTGTTATGCTACATGTTAAATTTCTTTGTTTAAGCTGTTGCTGTTTTCATTCTTTCATATATTTCATATGCATTTCATAGATCATTACAACATGTAGCGCTATATAAGTATGTCTTGTTATGCTGCAGGTTTACCTGTCTTTAAATGCTGCTGCCGTTTTCATAATACCAGCTGTTATCATTGCCTTCTGTTATATTGTCATAGTAACTATTTTATGGAGAAAGGCTAACTTTGCAATGGGAAATGACACCTACAGTAACGGCTGTTCTCCACAACACATAATCAACAAAGGTATAATATTTAATATAAAGTAAATTCATGTAATTCAGTGGTTGTTGTTTGTTGATGTTTGTCAAATTTGTTTTTCGTTTATTTTTTTTTATACATAAATAAGGCCGTTAGTTTTTCGTTCGAATTTTTTTATAAATGTCATTAGGGGCCTTTTTATAGCTTGTTATGCGGTATGGGTTTTGCTCATTGTTGAATTTCGTACAGTGACCTGTAGTTGCTAACTTCTATGTCATTTAGTCTCTAGTGGATAGTTGTCTCATTGTCAACATTTTTCTTACTTCCATATCATAAAGTGTTATTTAAATAACTTTTAAGACTTAGTATAAAATCGGTTTCTATTAGTTCCGCCATGAATAACTTTAAACTATTGCAAATCTTCACTTAACGACTTACAATAAAATAACAAATATCAAGCAAATAAAAATATTCCAAGCGAACAAAGTAGATTTTATCAATAAAATCAATTCGAGTTACAAATTAAAGCTATTGTTATATTCCTTTCCTGTATGTAAATTTTGGGCTTCGTATTTGTAAAAAAGTGACTACATTTGACTGATTCAGCAGTACAAAATTTAACAAAGATATTTCATAAATCATCGAATAGACACACAAAAATAGTTTAGTTTGTTGAGAACAGATTGAAATCAAATACATATATAGAGCTGCGTCCGATAGAAATCGACCTTATGCAAATGGATATCAGAACATCTGTTAACTTATTTCGGGTAGAAAAAATCTTTATGCAAAACCTGTAACTGTTCTAAAATGAGTTGATAAAAGAACCCTTCAAAACAGACCAAAACCCATCTTTTATTTCGTATTTGAATGTTCCAAAATCAGTCAAAGTCTCATACATGTACATGTATATATGCACTTGCATAAGGTCGATTTCTATCCGACGCAGCTCATATAATTGCATTAGAATTACATTCAGATCGCCATATGCGCAATTATTTCACTTCGGAGCTGATTCGATGGCCAATATCCAATGTCACATTATTGGTAACTTCGTTGTCGACATCGTCATTACAACATTTCCTCATCCTCGATAATTTTGTAAGATGCTTGCTCTCGACCTAGCAAATTACAGAGATTCAATTACTTTTTGCTTTTTAAACGTTTGGCCCAATGCGTCTGTATTCGCACAGTTTTTAGTTTCAAAGTTTATAAGATCAATAGTTCATGTAATTGGCTTTTGTTTCAGACGGACAGACTGTGCCTCAACAGAAGGAAAAGAAAGTTAGATGGAATAGTAGTTCTAGAGGTGTCATCCCTAAGGCTAAAATCAAAACAATCAAAATGACCTTCGTTATTGTATTAGGTAAGTTAACTTCTTCTTCTGTGTATAAGCCTCTTGTACGAAGGAGCACCTCCATATGGAGTATATACCCTTAGTAATTCAATTCAATTGTGTACAGCACATACATATAAAAGAACATCCATAGAATTGCGAGTAGTTTCGACGCAACTGTGTTACAAGGATAATTAAATGAAGAAAATTTATATGACTTAGCAATAAACAAAAACTCAATACACATACGACTTGCAACTACAATGTACAAATGAGCGTTTGTTTGAATTAAAAAGAATTAAAACAGAAAATGCTATGTTATAATACTACGAAAACCTATTGAAGCGTCTGTAAAACTAGACTAAAATAGAAACAAGATGTCTAAGGCGAAAAAGCAAAAAGAATAAAGATGTAAATGTGTAGTTTATTGGAACACAATCAAAATAATCTCTGTACTCTCAGGAAAAAAAAATATAGTACAACACAACTTAAATTTTCAAGTTGATGTACATAAAAATGGATAAATGGGATCGCCAAAAAATGCCGCACAGTAAAACAAACAAAATAAAGCATGCAAATATAAAAATCTTTTTAAAAAATGCGACAAATAGTTTGTTTTAATACAGTTGTATATAACTTTATGTATATTTTTAACGTAAAATAAAGGTTGTATTTTTATATTAATGTTTATCGTTTTCAGCTTTCATTTTCTGTTGGAGTCCTTATTTCGTGTTTGACCTACTATTTGTGTACCAACAAATCCCAGATCCATATTCACAACACATCACTGCTATAAATACTTTTATACAAAGTTTGGCACCCCTCAACAGCGCTGCTAACCCGTTTATTTTCCTGCTCTTCAATTTTAACACCGTCAAATCTGCATGTGGAAGACATAATCGCCATATGTACTCACCACCAACTACACAATCGCATTTGTAGTTACAATTAGTCTGGTAACTCAGAAAACTCCGAAGAAATAGTTGCCATCTGTACTCGCCACCAACTACATAATCGCATTTGTAATTACAATTAGTCTAATGACTCTGAAAACCACGCGGAAACAGTCGCCATTTCTTACTCACCACCAATTTCACAAGCGCATTTGTAATTACAATTAGTCTGAAAACTCAGAAAACTCCGGAGAAATAGTCGCCATATTTACTCGCCACCAACCGCTACACAATCGCATTTGTAATTACAATTAGTCTAATGACTCTGAAAACTAAAGGGAAACAGTGGCCATTTCTCGCCACTAACTACACAATCGCATTTGTAATTACAATTAGTCTAATGACTCTGAAAACCACGCGGAAACAGTCACCATCTTTACTGATCAGCACCAACTACACTTTTGAATTTGTAATTTTGATTAGACTGAAAATTCTGAAAACTACGCAGACATCAAGAATTCGTCAATATCTTAAAACAACCGGTCAACTTTCGAAGAGGAACAGTCGGTTTGATTTTTTCATAGAATAGAAAATGGTTGTATGGGGATTGAGTTTCTTGTGTTACTCGGATTATATAGTGTGTTGGTAAGAGTGCGCTACCAGGAAAAACTAGAAAATGAAAGCTGACACTAATATGTATCTCTATAAGATAACGAATACTATGCTTTTTCCATTTTCGAAAACTGCGATGTACTCATTTGGACAGAACCGAGTTCGGATAACTGGTATGTACTGAAAAAAATAGAATCCTAACAGAAACAGCCAAAAAAGAGTGCCATGATAATTTGTTATCGATAATTGTAAATAAATGAACAATCTTGATTTTTAAACTTTTTACATGAATACGTTTCACTTTTGCTGCAGTCGAAGGGTAGTCTTTTATTTCATCTTGATGCTTCTTCATAGATTGTCAAACTGTAAATATCACGTGACATTTATATTTAACATGGCCCACACCGTGTCAAATACGACAGATTGTTTTTGGATGTTCGTTTATCAAAAGGGTTTAATCATCGAAATAAAACTCGTTAATATACAAAGATTGTAAAATTCACGTTGTGTATATCTTATCATATATTTATATTTTAATGACATTGTTAATGAGTTTAGAAAGGTATTCAATAAATGTTTCAGAATCAAACAAAGCGTATTTCTAAGGCCACGCCAAATTGATGCTTAGTTTTTCGGATTCGCTAGCTCCAATATTTTGGGAATCTAAAATATTTTCAGTTTTCAATTTGGAGTAGCCTTCGCAGGCTTTTGATATACTGTATTATGATTCTGCTTTTGAATAGAATTTAGCTAAGTTTGTTATGTGTAAACAACACTAAGTTTGATAAGTTTAAACAACACTCAGTTTATTAACTTGAAACAACACTAATTCTGTTATGTTTAAACAACGCTAAGTTTGTTAAGTTTAAACAACACTAAATTTGTTATGTTTAAACATCACTCAGATTGTTATGTTTAAACAACACTAAGTTTGTTATGTTTAAACAACACTATGTATTGTTATGTTTAAACAACACTATGTATTGTTATGTTTTGAATATACGTTGTTTAAAATTCTTACAGTTTGTGTAGTTTATTTGAACATTTCCTTAGGAATTTACAACAGATACTAATAGTGCAATAAAATTTAGTGTAAACCAAAAACAGATAATGCAATATTTAAAAAAAGAAGATGTGGTAGACAACTCTCCACATGAGACCAAATGCCACAGAAATTAACAACTATAGGTCACCGTACGGCCTTCAACAATGAGCAAAGCCAATACCGCATAGTCAGCTATAAAAGGCCCCGAAATGACAAATGTGAAATAATTCAAACGAGAAAACTAACGGCCTAATTTATGTACAAAATAATGAACGGAAAACAAATATGTTACACAGCAACAAACGGCAACCACTGAATTACAAGCTCCTGACTTGGGACAGTCACATACAGAATGTGGCAGGGTTAAATATGTTAGCGGGCGCCCAACCAATACAATAGTCTTTTTGTCAATTACGTACTTGACCGAGTAAATATAGATCCATTTGTACGAGTTGTCTCTCTTAGACGGTACATAAATTTTGTTTAGCCGTCACAAGGAAAAGCTGTAAGGTGTTCATGTCTTTTATATACATTTATTGATATATTAGGGAGCTACCATTTGATCTTCATTTGGGAGGCTAGGATGAAAATGTTGTCCTGCATTTTTGTTTAGTTGTAATCTCTGTCCTGCCTTTTCATTTTTTGCACTCTATTCGGTCCTGCCTTTTCTGCCTGTTTTTATTACTTTATCCGGACTTTTTTTTACATAAATTGTCATCCTGCCCCCTTTTTTTAGCCAAGTTACTCATCCTGCCTTTTTAGCTCACCTTTTTCTCATCACTTGGCGTCCGTCGTCCATCGTCGTTAACTTTACAAAATCTTCTCCTCTGAAACTACTGGGCCAATTTAACCAAACTTGGCCACAATCATCATTAGGGTATCTAGTTTAAAAATTGTGTCCGGTGACCTGCCAAACCAACCAAGATGGCCGCCATGGCTAAAAATAGAACATAGGGGTAAAATGTATATTTTGGCTTATAACTCTGAAACCAAAGCATTTAGAGCAAATCTGACACGGAGTAAAATTGTTGATCAAGTCAACATCTATCTGCCCTGAAATTTTCAGATGAATCGGACAATGGGTTGTTAGGTTGCTGCCCCTGAATTAGTAATTTTAATGATTTTTTTCCGTTTTCGGTTATTATCTTGAAAATTATTATAGATAGAGATAAACTGAAACAGCAATAATGATCAGCAAAGTAAGATCTACAAATAAGTCAACATGATCAAAATGGTCAGTTGACCCCTTAAGGAGTTATTGACCTTTAAAGTAATTTTTTACCAATTTTTTGTAAATTTTTGTAATCTTTTACAAAAATCTTCTCCTCTGAAACTACTGGACCAAATTCAACCAAACTTAGCCACAATCATTATTAGGGTATTTAGTTTTAAAAATGTGTGCGGTGACCCAGCCAACCAACCAAGTTGGCTGCCATGGCTAAAAATAGAACATAGGGGTAAAATGTAGATGCTTGTAACTCTGAAACCATAGCATTTAAAGCAAATCTTACAGGAATTAGCTTGTTTATCAAGTAAATATCTATCTGCCCTCAAATTTTCAGATGAATTGGACAACTGGTTGTTGGGTTGCTGCCCCTGAATTGGTAATTTTTAAGGAAATTTTGCCGTTTTTGGTTATTATCTTGAAAATTATTACAGATAGAGATAAACTGTAAACAGCAATAATGTTCAGCAAAGTAAGATCTTCAAATAAGTCAACATGACCAAAATTGTCAGTTGACCCCTTAAGGAGTTATTGCCCTTTATAGTCAATTTTTAACAATTTTCATTAATTTGGTTTTACAAAATGTTTTCCTTTTGTAATCTTCTTTTCTGAAACTGCAGTAGAAAATCAATATAGAAAACAATCTACTAATGAACTGGCAATAAAAATAATTGATAATTCTATAACATGAAAAAAAAAACACATTAATACCTGATGATGGTGTTTCTTTCTTTTCATTGAAAATGATGTCACAACTATAATCCCGAACAATAGGTTGAATGTCAGATATGTTTCAGTACTTTGGCTTCATTTTCTACAGATTCCGAAGTGCAAATGATGCTTGAATTCCTACACTAATTTATACAGACTTCATCCCTTTCACAGGTAATGCCTGCCTCATATTCTATTTAAAACTTTAATAGAATATCAGAAATTTTAGAGAAAATTAATCAACCATGCAAGATCTAAAACTTAATTAATATTGTTCAAATTATCAATTAACTATTAAAAAAATTCTCATTAAAAATATAGTTCTTCATTTTATATTTTATCAGAAATTTAGGAAAAAATTGAATTTAATTGTGTCCCTTGTTCTCATTTCCTGGGATAAATCCAATACAAATTAAAGTATTGGTATTGAATTAATATTTAAGAAATATTTCAAACCTTACCATTTTCTTCACAAGAATGAAGACCATATTTTCAGTGTCATGAGTATCAGTCATCATATTTGTTGTATACAAAAAAAGATCAACAAAGCAATTCAAAAACCACTTGAATTTTGCAACAACAAATGAGAATTTTTAACGACCTCAGCTGGCTATACAACCCTTGCACAATCAACTGAATTTTGCAGAAATCATAGATAGGAAAGATTGCCCTTAAATGATAATTTTTTATTACCTTTTTGTTTTTTGTTTTTTTTTTTGGGGGGGTGTTGCGCAACAACAAAACTTCACAACAAACTTTCTCATCACTTCGCATTTCTCGTTAGATAAATTTTACAAAAATTCTCCCCTGAAACTACTGTCAAATTAAACCAAACTTGGTTTAAATCACCACTAGGATATCCAGGGACCACTGTGTATGATAGACCCTGCCTGCCAACATGGCACACATGGCTGAAATAAAACATAGGTTTCAAACGCACTTTTTAGTCTTATATCTCTGAAACTAAACGACAGTACAACAGTTGCATTTATCATGCATCAATTGTAAATAAAAATATCAGGTGAGCGACACAGGGTCCTTGGAGCCTCTAGTTTTTTTTAAACTCAAATCTCCTGTCCTGCCTTTTTTTAAATTTCATCCTTTCAGCAGCTTTGGAAGGATTAGCATTTCCTGCTTTGCCTTTGAAATTTTGTCTTAGAATGAAATGCTTAATGGTCGGTAATAGGACTACGTAAAATACCTAAGTACAAGATGAACATGGCTAACCCTATGACATAGCCATTTGTATAAACAATCGGTTCTTCTAAATTATCTTCCTTTAAAACATAAGAGAATATTAAAGTTCGAAATGAATTTTCTCAAAACAATTGATTGGAAGTATAATAATAAACAAAGCATAGCTTACAAAAACAGAATGTGTTACTTCCTTGATCAGGATCGATGGATCTATATTGGATATCTTTTTACGAAACAGAGTTTGACATTATCTTTTAATCAACTGTCTTTTAATTTGGAATGGGAAATATCTATGTAAAAGGTTTAGAAGTCAAACGTTTCTAAAAAAATGCATTAGAAGGGGAGCTTAATATATTACAAATTACTAATATATCGTTGGGATTTGTAACAAGTATGTTGGCGTTTTACATAACAACATGATTTATTGATAAGCATTAAAATATATGCATAAAAGCATGCGATGATTCTTGACTAGTTGAAATTGACTTTTGAACACGGTCTTTTGAACTAGCTTTAAGTAATTTCGATATTCTTCAATCTTTCTTGTCTCCTTGTTGGATTAGGTGTTTTTTGTATGATTCGTGCCAAGCCGAGAACTCAAGCCCTTGCAATTGGTTTTGGCAATTTTTCTTTTTACCTTTTTTGGTGCTGCATCACTGCCTTATGATAAGAAACGTTTGAGCGGTTCTATAACTATTTAGTCATGCTCCTTATTTGTGATAAGGAAGGTTTGAGTGATCATATAACTATCTAACCATGCTAGCTCCTTCTTTATGATAAGGAAGATTTAAGCGATCACATAACTATTTAACCATGCTATTTCTTTGTGATAAGGAAGGTTTGAGCGATCACATAACTATTTAACCATGCTCTTTCGTTTTGATATGGAATGTTTGAGCTATCACATAACTATTTAACCATGTTCCTTCTTTGTGATAAGGAAGGTTTGAGAGATCACATAACTATAACCATGTTCCTTCTTTATGATAAGGAAGGTTTGAGAGATCACATAACTATTTAACCATGCTCCTTCTTTATGATAAGGAAGGTTTGAGAGATCACATAACTATAACCATGTTCCTTCTTTATGATAAGGAAGGTTTGAGAGATCACATAACTATTTAACCATGCTCTTTCTTTATGATAAGGAAGATTTAAGCTATCACATAACTATTTAGCCATGCTCCTTCTTTATGATATGGAAGGTTTGAGCGATCACATAACTATTTAACCATGCTCCTTCTTTATGTTGTTGTTTTTTCCTTTATTGGATTTAGCTTAAATAAGACTGTAGTTTTTCTCTTTTGAATTGCTTCATATTGTGTCACGCCCGGGCATTTTGTATCTTATTTTACGGTATGGATGATGCTAATTGTTGAAGGCCGTACGGTGATATTTATTTTAGATTTATATTCTCGTCCTTTGGTCTGTGGTGGTAAATAGTTGTCCCATTGGTAATTATACAACATCTTTTTTTATATACATGTAGAAATATATTATGAGCAAGTTGTTCAGTTAAATAATGAAAAATGAAACTAGATGCTTCAAAACTAATATGGTTTTGATTTGTCTGTCGTTTAAATAATAATATAGTCACATTGGACAGTTTATTACTTGTGACCTCAGCTTGGCATGGTGAACATTCATATATTTCTTCTTTATGTTTTTTTTTAAATCTATCCTCATCAACTTGAAATTCAAAGACGAAATCAATAAAAGGAGAGAAGATACCAATTTCATCAAAAAGAGACAACACCATGTCTTAAACGAAAAATACGGATCCTCTTGATCTTGATTTTAATTGGATACGATGTCACGTTCTTGGATAATACTACATCGAGCGTGTGTCCGAGCTTTGCTTACAAGGATCTGACAACAGTCTGTTTTACTTTCTGTTCTGGTAACTATTACATCAGCCAATGAAATTTTAGCCTTCTAATTTTGAAGGTGTGTATTAGTTCGTCAAAACCAGAGGATCCTGTAGGTTTTTAAAAAAGAAAGTAGAACGGAGCGTTTTCAGTTCGTTGTAATCAAAGCTTGGACACATGATCTGTATTTAAATTGGATTGAAAACTACATAAACTACGATTCAATAAGAACCAAAGGTTGTGGGTGCTTGAGCACCTGGCTAAATGCGTATTCTGTTGTTCCCGCTTATAAAGTTTCTAATGATATTAATAAATTTGAAAATATCACTTTTACCCTAAAAAGGACTTGAGAATCCGCAACAAAAATCTTATTACCTCATATCCATAACTACATAGAAGATATAATAAATACTGTCATATGTAATGTCCCTTGTGTATAATTGTATCCATAAAAACCAAGTTTTTTTAGTACACCATTGTTGTACACCTGGATCTAATACACCTTATCGCTATTTGTCCGCCATTACTGGATATCATACAGGTTCCCGTAAAATTTTGACGTCATAAAACAAAATATCTGACGCCACAATGGAAAAGTGATTGTTGTTGACGTCAAAAGTTCAAGCGGCCGGGTCAGCCGGGATTAGCGATAAGGTGTATTGGATAACGACCAAGGTAAGGTACCCAAATCTACCAGTCTGTAATTAACGGAAGTCGCCATTTTGAATTTTGGAAATTTACTAATAAGGGATTTCTTCAATAACTAGCAGAATATTTATATCAATCTTTTTTAATTTATTATTTTTAAATTTTAAAGATTACACAAAGCCAACAATAAATGTCTACGCATTGCTACGTAAAATCAATTTGCAACAATAATACCTATTGTACGCATCCATATATTTGTTTCTGTGTTTCAAAGTTGCTATACAGTTCTCAACAACTATTCAAATGTTATGATAATAACCAAATGCAAATCTTAATGCATTAAATAGCTTTATATACATTTTTGTACTCATTCATTTTTATCAAAATATTGAGTAACACAGTCTTACAATGTGTCAATATAAATATGTACTTTTAATTCTCCGCCAGCTTTCAAGTCCAATGACATAAAACATGTCTATAAAACCCTCTGGTTCAAATTAAGTAATAAAAGATGGTTCTATATACCATTCAGAATCCTAAACAACTGAATATAGCTCTTTCAGAAAATAACACAGTGTAAAGAGGGCGAATAATAATGCCAGTGTTAACATGAATTGATTTCCATTTCCTAACACATCAGTTCCCTTTAGTACTTACATTCTAGTTATTATCTTGTTTCCATCCCTTAACGCACCAGTTTCCTTTAGTACTTGCATACTAGTTATTATCTTGTTTCAAACTTCGGTAAACACAACAAGCAGCCAACAGTATTAATTTCGTTTGTAGCAAAAGCGATAAAACAATCTAGGTCAAGCTTCAAATTCACTACAGTTATCTCCTTTCAGTTTCGTTCTTAGTAAGCAGTATTTCTGGTACACGAACTTTAAAATTAAGATATCAGTTATATTTTTGTGTTGCGGGTTTGAAATCTCATTGACTCACCCTTGATCTCTTCTTCTTTAGATTCAGAAGTTGTCATACATAAGGTTTCTTTAAGCAGAATATAACCCCTGAATACAATTTAATAAAATTCTATAGTGTTTACTTAGTGTTTCAAAATACATAGCCGCCATCTTTAAAATTTAAATTTTGTAGGCTTTCCATTTAAAGTATAATTCTTTTACACAAAATAGGTAATCCTTTAGTAAAACATGTTCATCTAGAGTTTTAAAATTTGTTTGAATTCATCTGTGTGGCTTCTTTGCTTCTTATAACTGATAAAGTTGTTTTGTATTTTTTTTTTTTTTTTTATGAATAACAAGACAACTTTGTTTGTGTTAGTTTTCATCGATGGAGTTAAAAAGATAAAAATATAGATTCACCAGGTTTGGTAGAATTTTATTAGAAATAATCGAAATTTAGAGGTCCCTAGTAGAGGAGACATGCAGAATCATAGATGAAATATCTCGAAAATAGAAATCACAGACGCTTTGTAATTAACGAATAACGTTTGATAGACATAAAAATAATGATGACAATTACTTCTTGTATTATAAATACTATTGTTGCTTTTAGATATTACTGTAGTGGTAGTATTTGTTATGTAAGGTATTCAGTGTTAATAGCAAAATTAATTATTGGTATTTTTGGATACATTTATCCTTGATTTTTCCAGCATCGAGATAACTATGATCTTAATGTATTGTCCATTGATAACGACTGTTTGTTGACGTTTAACCCACATCTCTTTTATTTATATAATAAAACGTATCGGACGCACCACTTTTTCAAGTGTTATAATATCCCACCAAACAAAGAGGGTATATATTAATCACTTTGTCCGTCCGTTTGTCTGTCAGTCAGTCTGTTTGTCTGTCTGTCTGTCCGTCCATCCGTCTGTCCGTCCTGCTTCGTATAATGGGCAGTTGTACTGTAGAAAAAAACTTAGGATGACAAACTTTGGCATGCAGATCCATCATGGGAAGACGATGTGGCACATACTAAAATCATTTCACTGTAACCTTTGACTTTGACTTTTGACCTTATGATTCTATAATTTGGATGACAAAGCTGCTCCTGTTTCCGTTTTCTCTTCTTGTTGGTGAGTTGGTTATTGTTGTAGGTGTAGTTAATAGCTATGACAATATTATTCACAGAGAACTCAATGCAGTTTACATTAGCAAACAGTGTGTCGTTGTATCATGGAAACAAATGTTAGTGTCATTTGAATGCAATATAAACATTAACTCAAGAATAATATTAAAAGCTACCAGGCACTTTCAGTATCGTTGACTCAGTTGTACCAAAATGTAATATAAACAATCTATTTTTCACACTTTTCTCGTAATTTTGATATGACTGGTGTTATAAATGGTGTTAATTACATGTATTGGAAACTGATGTTGAGATAAAGTTGTTTTGGTGATACGTTTGTAATAATGATAGGCTATCGAGGCGGAAGTTCAGGTCAATGATCGTAGAAGAAAGTACAAGATTACTACTACCATAGAGTTTATTTGATATGGTCAGAGTCTAGACTAAACACCAAACGATGAATGTAGAAAAGCAATGAATATCGCGACCCAACGCTTTATTGAAATATCTCTGTTCCAAGTTTGAACAATAATCATTGAATGATCATCGAAGGAAATGATTTTTATAGACCTGCCCTGGGGATTTTTCTTTGTACAGAAAGTGACAACGTTAATATGCGATAACAACACTTTAAGAACTTAGTGCATCATTATTTCAGTTTTATTTCTCTATAGATAAAGAGATGTGGCACGATTGCCAATAAGACAACTATCCAACAGAGTCCAAAATACGTGAATGTAATCTACAATACGTCACCATATACGGCCTTCAACAATGGACAAAACCCATACCGTAAGTCAGCGATAAAGGCCCCGATATTACAAAATGTAAAACAATTCAAACGAATTCAAATGTCCTTATTATTGTTATTGTTGAAGGTCTTCAAAGTTGTTTTCTTCAGTATCGAAAAATTAGAATCATATGTCAATAGTGTTTCCTTTCCTCCTCCCCATTAATAGTCTGGATTCTATGTTAATATTTACCTTATCCAGTCTTAATGTCAGGAGCATGTTAAGAGCATGTGTTACTATTTCATCTCTTTCAAGTCCAAATTTTAGCAGCATGTGTTACTATTTCTATCCGTTTTAGTCAAATGATAGGAGCATGTGTCACTATTTCTACCCCTTTAAGTCCAAATGCTAGATGCATGTCACAATTTCAACCTTTTATAGTCCAATGTTAGGTGCATATTAGGTGCGTGTTAAGAGCATATGTCACTATTTCTATCTGTAAGTCCAACTGTTAGGAGCGTGTGTCATTTCTGCCTTTACTGCGTATAAAAATTTTCTTAATATTGAATATGTTTTATAATCATAATCTTCTTATTCTTATATAGTATTTATAATATGTTAACACATGAAACTTGTAATGCATACCAATCTACAAGTCACGCAGATAACTTTGGGGAAAAAACTACACGAACGTACTGAACTATTTATACTATTTGATTCTGAGCTCATTTAGTTTTGTTTTTAAGGACAAAACACAACTATACATTACTAAATATCACCGTTCAACACCCTACGGCAAAAGTAATCCAATAAACAACAGTATAAGACGACAAAACGAACAACAAGGTACTTTACTATATTGTTTAGAGCTATCAATCAAATGAAGGTCTCTTTGTTAGCAGCCAATAATACAATAATCAAACGAAGGTCTCTGTTAGCAGCCAATAATACAATAATCAAATGTAGGTCTAAATTGTCGCAGCGAAGAAAATGCTTTGTTAAACATTGATATTGAGAACCCGTCAAAGTTTTATAATTCTTAATGAAGACCCGATTATGTTCTCAACACGAGTAGATTGAAGACGTCCTGGTAATAGGATTGTCGTGATGTGAGAAAATTCGCCTGTTGTGAAAGAAAAATATACAAATATACCAATCAGTCATAGACAATCTAATAAAACTTATTGTTATCTCTGTTATACTTTTACTAAATTTTTTGGAGTATCATTAAGGCAAATAAACTTACTTGACATGCGAACTTTGATATAAAAAAAATGTACTTCTCTTTTTAATTGGCCGTTTCAGAATCTAAAGGAGTGTGGGTTATTGTTTGCAACCCAAAGTGAAAATAACGTCACGTAATTGGTTAAATTTTCATTGTTTAGTACGTTGTAAACCAATCACAACGTTTTGGTGTACCCTTGTGAACACATTACCCAGAACACATTAGATTCTGAAACGGCGAATTCTTGTCAATTTCGTGAGAGAATAAAAACATTGCTTCTGTAATGTACACCACTATAATTATCATTACTTTATGATATTTTTAGTCTTCAGCCTCAGTTGTATTGTGTACATTCCATTCTTTTTCCGTTATCGATGACAAAGCATAAAGG
This sequence comes from Mytilus coruscus, assembly GCA_017311375.1. Classification (NCBI taxonomy): domain Eukaryota; kingdom Metazoa; phylum Mollusca; class Bivalvia; order Mytilida; family Mytilidae; genus Mytilus; species Mytilus coruscus. The sequence goes on along the minus strand of CM029608.1, from coordinate 50,239,856 downwards.
GTGGTATTAGAATTATATTCGAATAAAGCCCCCTTAAATATAATTATATATATATTCTTTTAAAAAGAGCTGTAGTAGAACTCACTTATCGATCACGTATCTGTATATGACGGATTGTCCAAACATGTATATGCGAAGCATTGGGGGAAATGCTGAAATGAATATTAAATGCATTCCTTATAAAGGAGGTTGTCAATCCTTGTCTTTATAATACAAACATAAGAAGATGTGGTATACATGCCAATGAGACAACTTTCCATTAGAGACCAAATGACGAAGCAGTAAGTAACTGTAGGTCACTGTACAGCCTTCATCAATGAGCTAAATGCATACTGCATACCATTCTATAAAAGGGATCGTCATAAAAAAAAAGGTAAAACGAGAAAATTAACGGCCTGATTTATGTACAAAACAATAACCGAAAACATATGAGATGTACAGCAACAAACTTAGCTGAAGGGCTGAAGTTCTCTAAAAAAAAAATATGACGTGTCATTCGACGTGTGCAGTCTTTTTACTGTTTTACGACGAAAACGCAGTTTGAATAATTCCTGTTTAGTCCGTTTAAGTTTTATAGATCTTCTTGAAATAACCAACTTTTTGAGGCGTCTGGATCGTGCTGTTTCAACTTTTCAATCCCCACTAAATACCATCCAGCGTTTGTCAATTACAACATCAATTGATTTATATTGGTAAACTGGTAATTTCATAGTATTTACCTTATGAACAACTACCTCATTTTATACTATCCTTTTCAATTTCTATAATAGTTTTAAAATTGTTATTGTTGTGTTCAATATGTTATATAAATCGATGGTAACGCGTAATTTTTTCTCTTTTTTTTTACAATATAACTGAAGAGAAACGTATACAACAGCATTCATTAAACCTATCACACAAAGTACAAAACAACCTTCATTAAACATATAGCTAAGATCACTAGCAACACAATTTTTATCATTATGCTGTATTTTGGTTAATTTGTCACTCCGCTCCTTGATGTTACATAAAATAATCACACAGGGTCATTGACCATAAAAATGTATTAAAATCTTCAAGTGATTCCTGAAAGTGTTTTTTTCTGTCTTAAAAACTTTATACACTGTGTTTCCACTTCCTTTTGAAAACATAAAGTGCTACCTAAGCTGTCTAATTTGTCTATAACTATTCAATGAAATCCTTCAATGAATTTAATGGATATTTTATTGGTTATCGGTTCTTGAATGTATGCTGAACAAATCCTACGTTATCTTAATTCTATGGTTTACTATATTTTAACCTAAGTATATAACAATCTCTTAAAAGTACTAACTTATTTTTGAATCTTATTAGTAGGTAGTCAATAAAACGATTGGGTACTTTAACCTTATGTAAATCAGAGTTTGTTTTAATACGTATAGATAATTATTGATGTCGTAATATAGTAGCCAAGAGTGGGCGCAGGGAACGCGCAATAAAAGGTTCACATTGTGTCGACTGACTGAGTTTTTACGATATCTATACTCGTAGGAAACCCGATAATCTGTATATCGTTCTAGTACTGTTTTCTCCCTCCTATAGACAGTTTTACGCTTGACAAAAGTAAGCTTGCTACCGTTTCCTCACACATTGTGACGTCGCTGAATACTTCTACTCAGACATTATGACGTCGCTGATAATGTCCGCTAACGTCTCTAAGCCGTGATACGAAACATACAGAGCGACTGAGCTAGGGCGATTCCCTTTATATTAAGATATAATCAAATCTATGTTAAATTATTGGTATCGCTTGGAAAATCTTGAGACCAGATTTTCTCCTCTCATAGATGCTTATGTTACATCTTTTTCATTCAAAAAACCATCTTGATATGGCTCTATAAAGTCAGTTCTTGAAATTATCCCAGACATCAATCATTTAGCTTTATCATCACAAAAACTTAATAGCTTCAAAACTAATATGTAAAAAATATTAAAATAATATTTTATAGATTTATGTCACACTAAACGGATAAAGTATTCAAATGGTAAACTTAGAACTTTTGTTACATTTAAATCAAATTTTGAAAAAGAAAAATATTTTTTCGTTATGGGGAATTTTGAACAGAGACGAAGCTTAAAAAGCTCAGCATTTCATCACACCACTTAAAAATTGAGTCCAGAAGGTATCGGGGTACTCTCCTAAATGACAGAACTTGTACTAGTTGTAACTCAGGAGATGTGGAGGATGAATATCATTTTCTATTTCAATGTGTTAAATTTAATGATAAACGCATTCATCTATTTCAAGAAATAACTAAAAGTTGCCCCAAATGTCTAAGTCTTAACTCAAGGGATAAACTGATATGGCTTATGGACACAGAGGATAAGTCAATTCTCACTGCTGCTGGTAAATTTATTTCTAAACATTGTCAATGATGTGGCTTTCTGGTCTGCTTCAGACACGAGGAGGACTGTGTGAATAGCAAAGCGACTCGAGCATCGCCCCTTGGTGTCTGTTGCAGTAGGGGAAACCTACACTATTCTCAAAACCTATTACTGCAGTAAATGTTATTTGTTTGTTTTTCTGCATCAGACGCGAGGAGGTTTGTTAGAGCTCTTACGCTCACAATCCTAGAGCATCGTCCCTTGGCACCTGTTGCAGCTAAACAATCAAATATATTTATACATTTCCAGCAAAAATATTAAAAAAATTATAAGTAAAAAAAAAAAAAAAAAAATAAAGTAAAAATAGAATAAACATAACTGCAAATAAAGTCAAGTGAGAGGGCATTTGCCAAAACTCTGGAGTAGCAAACCTTAAATACGTTTTTTATTTCATTTAGCATATAATAGCGTGTATCACTCTATACCAATATTTTAGGTGTATTATATGAATGTCATGTACATTACTGTATGTTGTAAAGATTATATATGTTATATGAGTATGCCCCCTGGGTAACTAATTTAGAAAATAAAATATCTTTATCTTTATCTTTATATATATATATAAATAGCGTCCATATACTTAAAATAGAAACAATGCTTTACGTTACCACAAATTACTTAAAACCTTTATTAATTCTTCCATAGATATAAAGATTTGGTTTTGAAGTTTGCTTGTACCTGTAGAAAACTTATTTCAAAAGGGATAGCACATCCTCATTTTTACGGAGATGTTGTTTGACCGGAAATTTAGAAACGATCCTGGTAAACTTGTCAATCCTTTAAATAAACCTATTCTAAAAGGTTACCAATTCAACGCTGTAATTAGATCTTTGAATATTGTTTTTATTGGTATTAATATTGATTTTGTTATCAGTAAATTAAAAGCAAATTAAATACTATTTCTATATACATATGCACTTTCATGGATCTACAATCTGTCGATACTTATATCTTGGCATTGCACAAGGTGATGTTTTTCTCTTACTTTTTATGACGTCTTTACACTAAATCCATTGGAATTTGGATGTGTACTGATTGATAATCTAGTCTTAGATGCATGATTTGTTTTAGTTGTTATTTGCTTTAAACTAGCTGTCAGTAACTGCGAGTACTCTCAGATCTGTACTTAGTGTCTTTTTGTTGTTGGGATGTACAAGTACCCGACCACGTCCACTCTGTGTTTTGTTAGATGTATTTCTATTTGTATTCATCTGATGAGTTAAGCCTTTTTCAACTGATCTTTATAGTTCGTTCTTATGTTGTACTATTACACTACTGTCCCAGGTTAAAGGGGGGGAGGGGTGGATCCCGCTAACATGTTTAATCCCGCCATATTCTGTATGTATGTGCCTGTCCCAGGTCAGGAGCCTGTAATTCAGTGGTTGTCGTTTGTTGCTGTGTTACATATTTGTTTTTCGTTCATTTTTTTGGTGCATTCATTAGGCCGTTTTTTTTTTTTTTTCGTTTGAATTGTTTTACATTTGTCATTTCGGGGCCTTTTATAGCTGACTATGCGGTATGGGCTTTGCTCATTGTTGAAGGCCGTACGGTGACCGTATAGTTGTTAATTTCTGTGTCATTTGGTCTCTTGTGAAGAGTTGTCTCATTGGCATCATACCACATCTTCTTTTCTATATTTAGGTTCATATGCAATACCCTTTGATTAACATGACCGTAATAACCAATGAAAAAAGAAGAATGCTTAACCATATGTAATATTGTATGATATTGTTTGCTTTTGTGATATAATCGCCAATGGCAGTCAGCAGGGTTTAAGAACATCAGTTGTTCGACCTGTTAGTCAAATGCGTTTTGTTAAAATAGACTTTTTCACTTTTTTTGGTCTGTTGGAAATTGTTGTTTGTGCTGTATTTAGACCCCTCTACCAAGAAATTTGTTTTACATGCACAAGTGTCAAAATTTCGGTTTTTATCCAACGCAATCATAGGTTTGAACGTTGTTTTCAATTTAGACTTATATATATAGCAAACAATATCATACAATATTACATATGGTTAAGCATTCTTCTTTTTTCGTTGGTTATTACGGTCATGTTATTCAAAGGGTATTGCATATGAACCTAAATATAGAAAAGAAGATGTGGTATGATGCCAATGAGACAACTCTTCACAAGAGACCAAATGACACAGAAATTAACAAAATTAATTAAATTATATTTATTTATTTATTAAGAAACTACCCCTTTACAACGGGGCACTTGCAGGCAGGGTACCTACAAATGCGTCTAAGAGCATATATGAAATAAAATTCACATAAGACAATATCATAGTTAAGATACCCTTTAAAACATGTCACCTTTCATGAAAGACATATCTGCATTATATATAAAGATAAAATCTCAACATTTATAGATCACATCAATCAAATTGCACAGTAAGCTTAATTTTCTAAAATCGAAGACTTGTAAGTGTACATTTCACTCAACATCTTTTTACTAAAAGTGTCAACATGTTTACAAACATTTGGATCAACATGATAAAAATATTCACCTAGCAGTATGTTTATTTTTTCGAAGGACGGTAACTCTGTAAAGCAAAAGTCGGGGAAGTTAGTACTTAGGTACTCATTTATAATGGCAAAATACTTGTTTCGTTTAGGAGAATATTCAGAGCATTCGAGTACGAAGTATTCCACGGACTCCTCAGAATTACATGAACACGTTTGACAAATGGGAGTTTCGCTCATATTCATTCTATACAAAACTTGATTCATGGATAAACAATTTGTTCGTGCTAACAATTTTAACCGTGTAGACTTAAAATCGAGCAAGTGTGACAAATAAGACTGCCTACCAGGCGCAAGGTTAAATTTGGAGAAGGCATTTAGACTGCATTTATTTCTTATAACTTGAAATTCTCTTTGACGAACAAACTTTCCAAAAAACTGTTTGAAAATATTCAGGTTAACATTTGATTTGTAAAAATGACCAAGACCAACCGTACTGAACAAATTTTCCATATACTGGGATATCCCCATCCTCGATGCAGCGTTAAGCTCTTTAGCTCGTCAAAATATAATTCGACATAATCTATTCTTATCTAGGTCACGAATTCTAACAAAACAAGACACCCTTTGTTTATCAAGGAAATCATTTATTAGTTCCCAACCTAAGTCTACAAAAAGAGCCGATTTAGGGATATTCATATTAGTACTGAAAATAAATTTTGCCGATTTATATTGCCAAGTTTCAAGAATTTGTTTGCCTGAAGCTGACAACGGCAGCTATAAAGCACAACCATGTACGATAGATGGCCGTATTACAGAGTTCCAGAGAGCATCTCCAAAGGATATACGATTGAAAGATCCGTGCTCATTTAGCAACTTAGTCATATAATTGAGCTTGCGCTCGAAGTTATCTTTTAAGTAACAATTTATTTGGTAGGCAAAAGTCAATGAACAAATTAGTCAATTAAATCGTCATGTTACAAGGAATCAGGTACTACCAAATGGACAATCAAAAATCATATATCGGCGGAAACCCGACAATAAAAGGGGAAAAAAGTGTTCGATGTAATTAAAACATATCCTACGAAAAAAGTTTGGAAACCAATATTTGCGTCTTTTATTCAACAATCTAGATATTGAGGGCGAGAGTTTCTTGTTAACATTCGTTTTGTTCTTTGTTAGATATAAGATCTGTGGAGTGCGGAACCTCTATTGGTTGGTTCTTTCTCTCATCGTCTTTTATCTTTAAGACATGACGTTCTTCTTGTTTTCCTTTTAAGATAAAAAAAAAGGGGGGAACGGAGACAGCACCATGGCTTTAATGAAAAGTAGGCAATGAGACAAATCACCAAACACTACGCTGAAATATTAAGAATGTACAACTCGCACGAACATCAAAAACAAGCATCGTTTAGTTGTACTAATCCATACATAAATAGCGATTTTATCACTTTTGATGCCAGCCCGATTGTTACAAACAACGCTTTTTATAATATCAGGAAAAGCACACTTCAACATCATTGAAAACAACATACATTTGTACATTCAAATAGCATTCGTCGGAATGAAAAACCACTAAGTTAGATATTTATAATAAAAGAGACGTAACTGCAAAACTAATCTACACAATAGTTTTTCTATACATATTTCTAAGTAACAAAAAATAAATAAAATATGTAATTAATAACAATTATTTTTTCAGAATATTTTGCACTGTAGTATACAACTGAAATGATTGAATTACCGTTCTGCATTTGTTAAGATCAAAGGGTATATACATATCCGTTGTCATCTGTGAAACAGATATTCCATAACGGTCAACCAATTCGTGATGGCGTCCGTTGAATTTACTAAGGGTAGATTTCAACTTGGATCTATTGGTTTAATAGCTTCCTTGTGAGCAGCAACCCTCTATCAAGGAAATTAATATAAGAAATACAATCCCTCTAATATCGTATCAGCTGGGAGATATATACTCCAAATAGACAAACATTATAGTCAAACACTCAAACTTTTTTTAGTCCTTTGTTTTCGTTTGTTTGCTGTCTAATTTGCATTTACCTCATATCTCCTTTTATTCATGGCGAATTCAAAGGGAATAAGCCTTTTTGTACTGATGGCACCTATGTATTTCTACAAACCCATCAACTGTTATCAACACATCTTCTTCTCACCGGCAGTAAAACTCTTGCCAAAGTAAAAGGTCCGTTTGACTGTGCTTATTAGTTGATGTATAAATTCGTATCCACGTCCGTTTACAATGGAGACGTTAAACCCGATGTCTCGTGTAGGGAGAGTAGGATGCTTCCTGTGTATTAAAACACCTTTGCAACAACTCTTTCATTTGAAGCAAAGCACAATTCCTGTATCCTATCTAGCATATCCTAATTTGCCAGTAGAATTTCAAATTTATTTATTTTTTCTCCACTTAATGTTTGTGGTTACGCCTAAGTAGTTTCTCTGCTTTATATAATATACTTAAGTATTTTCCTATTAAAAAAATTACTAAATTTAGCTGAAGAAACCGTGTTTTTTTTTTTCTGTTTTAAGTCTTGTGAAAAAAAACAAAACATCTTGCTTCTCACTCGAACTCGAGAGTATCCTTGATCTCCACAATTGTACAACTGGAGAACTAGATAAGATTACAGGATATTTTATTAACACGCGATTTCAAATCTTTACTGTAATTTTCATCCACTGAAACTGGTATGCATATCATCCCGACTCCTGATAGCGCCTTGTATATAATTAATGGGGTGAGTACGTATGTAAACAACATCTCCCTGCTTTAATTCTGCTACTACACTTCCCGTTACTGTATGTTAATCGTTAATCTCATCGCTGTCTGTTAAAATGGCCCCGAATGGATCTGAATTAATAACCAGCTGAGTATAGATATTACTATGTGTACCAGCGGCAACTGTTCAGATAAATGCGTATATGCCACTAACTGGAAAGGTAACGTTCCAGTTTGTTGGTTGAAGGCAAGTCCAACGTTTGTATTTACGACATCAAACACGAGTATTTGATGTTTTCCTGGTTGGGTTTCGCCGTTACTCATATAGGAATAAAATGCTACATTGTTATCATTCAAACCTGCAAATAGCAACGGGAAAGAAATTATTCATAGTTATTTTTTACATTGTACATTTTACCTATATATTTTTCGTAGTTTCAAGGAGTCGATACTATGTCACATTGTACTTTTGATATATATATATGAATAATCTTGTAGATCGTTTTAAGTTTAAGTTTAGATATATTTTCCTAAACAATGACAACATGATCATCCACATGTTTTAAAAGTCTTCTCGACAACAATTGTACATATAAATAATATAAAAAGTCAAATATAAATAATATCATACAGTATATCAATATAGAGACAATATTGTCCAACCCAAGAACCTTATACGGATATGGTCTTTGCTCACAGTACGTCCAAACATGACATTAGTAGGATGGGTACGTATATATACCGCCTCTCCTTGGTTGAGTTCATGACGAAACCCCCGTTACCGTATGGATGTCGTTGATTTCCTCACTATTCGTATAAATGATAGCAAAAAGGATCAGAATTGATGACTAACAGTGACAAGACACAACTAAGTTGGTCGCATGCAACGGTTGTAAATGTCAAGAAATAATATCCGTGATTTGGAACAGTGTACATACCATGATGTCTATTGTATGGAATTACAAAATGTGTCTTGAAGACATCAAACATAAGTATTTGATTTTGTCCTTGGTGTCCATCCCCCACCCGCGTACTCATATGGACATGTAAAGCTTATATGTTTTCTGAATTCATTCCTGAGAGTTAAAACATGTGTGACATATATTTAATTTAAAGACTTTTTATAGTTTGTTTAATGCCTTAAATCGTGAATTTAACACTCTGAAATGGGTGTGTTTCAAACAAAAAATAAACTGACAACGCCATTGCAAAAAAGAAAAAGACAAGAAGACAAACACCAGTATACAAAACACAACATAGAAAACTAAAGACTGATCAACACAAACCCCACAAAAAACCGTGGGTGTTCTCAGGTGCTCCGGAAGGGGGAACTGTGCCTGTTTACCATGCGTACAACTTATTTAAGGGAGGACGTGAAACATATACATATGCATGACATGGCCAAGATTGCCTCGAACTGTACCCCTTTAAGAAACAGTGTTTGTGCTCGAATTAGGCTAATTGTCAATTTATACTTGTTGTTTATCAAAGGATCCATGTTTTGATTGAAAGTTCAAATTGATTTTCTCCTTAAGCTTGTATTGACAACTTGGTAAGCAATTATTGTTGTAAAAACAATATTCTACATTACAGCACAGTATGTCAAAATATGTGTGTCTCGCAGAAATGGTGTATTCGATAACATCATTTTGACATAATTTTTGATTTATAATCAACACCATATAATTTGTCAGCTTTATCCGACCTCAAACATCACTGAAGATGCATTGATTTTCGAAATGTGCAGTAAATTTGGTACTATGAATGCGTTTACTACAGATACAAAAAGTTCTATCTGCGTGTATCCATTTGTTATTCAATCGTTTTAACTCATTCTAAATTGATTTCTTAGATTCCCAATGTACCCATTCCTTCTGCATAAATTGTTTGTGCATCTACAGTTTTTCTTATGCAACAAGAATCCTGCAATCTGATTGGTTAACTACCCGGGTGTAAATTATACCCTACCCTTGTTCACCCAGGGATAATATTTATCCAAGTTTCCCAATTAAAAAAATTCACAAAATTAATGAAAAAAAATAAAATTCGGGAGCCAAATTCCACCCCACAAATGTTTACAAAAAAATAAAATTCAAAAAAAATACTTGTTTCCAAAAATTTCAAAAATAATAAAATTTCAAATTTCTTGAAAATACAGCAAAATTAAATAATGTCAAATTTGACAATGTGCAGCAACGTTGGTGTCAAAAAATGTTGTAGTAAATTAGCAATTTTCAATTTTACAATCTGCTCCGGTATAAAATGATTAAAGGAACGCTTCATAAGAAATTAATTCGTTATCTTGGTATAATCCGGGGTTTTGGGAATTTAACACCGTTGTTGAAAATGCACACACCCTTCGACAGCGTATCCAGGTGTATGAATTTTCCACACCGGCATAAAATTCTGTACACTTCTGATTACACCATGATAACTAATATTATATCGCATTAGATAAAACATTTCTGGACGAAACTGTCGAGAGTAAAGATATGATGCACCCTACCTAGTTGTAAAGTGTTTTATCCATTGGCAAACGATGATATTTTTTTTATTTTTTTGTGACGTTCTATACATGTTACCTTTTCATAGGCATTCATAACCAAAAAAAAATTAAAAAATTGTAAGGTAATGGCAGGGTAATCTTGTTTTATAGTAAAATTTTACTTATTTATGACTTAAACAAATTACACTTCAAAACAAAATGTAAACGAAAGGTATGATAAAAAGTACATTGTTCTGTAAGGTAAAAAAATTGAGACAACAACCGCAAAGCAACAGTCAACTTCAGGTAATTGGAAGTACAAATGAATATGAATAATAAGATGTCGAATGAGTGCCAATGAGACCACTCTCCATCCAAGTCACAATGTTTAAAAAGTTAACAATTATAGGTCAAAGTACGGCCTTCAACAAGGAGCCTTGGCTCACACCGAACAGCAAGCTATAAAGGGCCCCAAAATTACTAGTGTAAAACCATTCAAAAGGGAAAACCAATGGTCTAGTCTATACAAAAACGAGAAACGAGAAACACTTATGAACCACATCAACAAACGACAACTACTGAACAACAGGCTCCTGTCTTAGGACAGATGCATAAAAATGCAGCGGGTTTAAACTTTTTAACAGGCGCCAACCTTCATCCTAACCTGAGACAGAAGTGTAATATAACAACATAAAAAGACACACTATAAAATATCGATTGAAATGGCTTAACTCGATCAAAAAGACATTGAAACAAAAACAAGTAAGCATACACTAGACGAATAAGTTTGATATATGACACAATATAAATACGATGTTAAAACGTAGGAACCTATATAACATAGACGTTACAGGTAGTAATAAAATGTATTTAGGAAAAGTTTTAAGAAGTATGTATTTATCAAACTGTTAATTGCAGTGTCAAATTTCGATTAAGATTAAATAATACTTAAATCAACCACCTTAAAGTCTTATTAAAAAAGATGCGAAAGATACCAGAGGGACATTCAAACTCATAAGTCGAAAAAATGAACTGACAACGCCATGGCTAAAAACGAAAAAGACAAATAGACAATCAATATATAGTACACAAAACACAACATAGAAGTCTGAGCAACACGAACCCCACCGAAAACTGGGGGTTTAACCTGTTTGATAATATACCTAAACGTTTTGTAAAAGATGATCTTTCTTTCCTGTTTCCGGTTTTCTCTTTTTGGATGGACTTAATCGACTGACGCAGTGTATAGTCTATAAATGAATGGCTACTGTTGTGTACAAAGTCACGTGGTTCTGTATGTTTCAAAGGACTGATTTTAGAGTCTCCCACTGATTGTTTCTGGCTCTCTTCATTAGTTGCTTTTCCTTCCAGTTTAGAAATATGTTCACCAACCTCGTTTATCTGTCTATCGTGCTTACGAATTTGTATTTCCTGACCCTCTATGAACCGCTGTTGCTCTTTGAGTAGTGTCTTCTGATTTAGGATTTGCTCATCCTGCCTATGAATCTGCTCATTCATTGTCATGCCTATCGATTCCAATTTTTAAATCTTTGGATTATGAAAGTTCTGTATTTCTTCTAGCACTAGGTCACGAAGCTTATCGTACTCAATATTTTGAGTTTCACTTTTAACAGAGAATGCCAGAAAACAGACAAAAATCCAATGAAATATACTTCATGATGACAATTATTTCAGTAGGAATTCAAAGACCTAGGTGTTGAAGATAGTACAAGGTGATCATCTCAGGGTTCAGTTATTGACTGCATATACATTTCAATTGTCCTCAATAAAATGGTATTTGTGCTTCAATTTATATATATGACATTAAATGGTACATGCTATGGGCTATGATTACGATTAGAAAAAGGGGGACCGTGAAATAAGGAATAATAAAAAAATAATGTGTAGAAGGAAGAGAGACAGAACCATTGTCAAAGCAAAAGAGACGTACATACAAACCAAAATAACAAAAATAGATGTAAACAACACGACAACCGTACCGATTGTGAACTCAGGTGCTCCGGGAAGTTACAATGTACTGATATCCTTGCTACCATACAAAACAACAAAAGGCATAGCATGAATTGCTGTGTGGAGGCAGTAGAACGTTTCCCCGTGCTTGAGGTGTATGCTCTTATAATATTTACAGTTATGGTGTGCTTGTTCATGTGAGAATTTCTCATATTAATACACCGTCAAAATTTCATGTTTGGTTAAATTTGTTCAAAATACTGGTCTGGTCATCTGTTTTGTATATTGCCCTTTCATACTATTTTAAACTGCTAGGTTTTCTTACATAAATTTCGATGTGCCCCGTGCTGTCTATCATTTGTTTTTTAGTTTTATATGTATTGTCTATCATTTGTTGTTTCGAAATTATTGGTCTTTTGTTGGGCAATGTATGACAAATATATGTTCAAAACCTCGCCCGTAATTATAAATTATGTAATTCATTGACCGCTCCCGACATGTGTAACTTCAATGCATATTTTAGCGGCGATCAATGTCTTTCAAATTACTTTATTTTTATCAATAGTACCGCTTAAGTCGACGCTAGGGCCGTCTTGACCTTGTTGTGGGGTATGAATGATTTGTTCATTGTTGAAGACCTTACATCAACTGTCAAGATGAAGAACAGGAATAAAAGCCCTGTTCATTGATAATTTTCTATGTTTGCTATGGATTGTGTGCGATTTTGTCCCATGTACATTTACTCCATATCCTTTCATTTCTATTGATTCTAGAGTTTGTCTCTAGTGCTGTGTGGAGGCAGTAGAACGTTTCCCGTGCTTGAGGTGTATGCTCTTATAATAGTTATGGTGTGCTTGTTCATGTGAAAATTTCTCATATTAATACACCGTCAAAATTTCATGTTTGGTTAAATTTGTTCAAAATACTGGTCTGGTCATCTGTTTTGTATATTGCCCTTTCATACTATTTTAAACTGCTAGGTTTTCTTACATAAATTTCGATGTGCCCCGTGCTGTCTATCATTTGTCTTTTAGTTTTATATGTATTGTCTATCATTTGTTGTTTCGAAATTATTGGTCTTTTGTTGGGCAATGTATGACAAATATATGTTCAAAACCTCGCCCGTAATTATAAATTATGTAATTCATTGACCGCTCCCGACATGTGTAACTTCAATGCATATTTTAGCGGCGATCAATGTCTTTCAAATTACTTTATTTTTATCAATAGTACCACTTAAGTCGACGCTAGGGGCCGTCTTGACCTTGTTGTGGGGTATGAATGATTTGTTCATTGTTGAAGACCTTACATCAACTGTCAAGATGAAGAACAGGAATAAAAGCCCTGTTCATTGATAATTTTCTATGTTTGCTATGTATTGTGTGCGATTTTGTTATGTACATTTACTACATATCCTTTCATTTCTATTGATTCTAGAGTTTGTCTCTAGTGCTGTGTGGAGGCAGTAGAATGTTTCCCGTGCTTGAGGTGTATGCTCTTATAATATTTACAGTTATGGTGTGCTTGTTCATGTGAGAATTTCTCATATTAATACACCGTCAAAATTTCATGTTTGGTTAAATTTGTTCAAAATACTGGTCTGGTCATCTGTTTTGTATATTGCCCTTTCATACTATTTTAAACTGCTAGGTTTTCTTACATAAATTTCGATGTGCCCCGTGCTGTCTATCATTTGTTTTTAGTTTTATATGTATTGTCTATCATTTGTTGTTTCGAAATTATTGGTCTTTTGTTGGGCAATGTATGACAAATATATGTTCAAAACCTCGCCCGTAATTATAAATTATGTAATTCATTGACCGCTCCCGACATGTGTAACTTCAATGCATATTTTAGCGGTGATCAATGTCTTTCAAATTACTTTATTTTTATCAATAGTACCGCTTAAGTCGACGCTAGGGGCCGTCTTGACCTTGTTGTGGGGTATGAATGATTTGTTCATTGTTGAAGACCTTACATCAACTGTCAAGATGAAGAACAGGAATAAAAGCCCTGTTCATTGATAATTTTCTATGTTTGCTATGTATTGTGTGCGATTTTGTCCCATGTACATTTACTCCATATCCTTTCATTTCTATTGATTCTAGAGTTTGTCTCTAGTGCTGTGTGGAGGCAGTAGAACGTTTCCCGTGCTTGAGGTGTATTCTCTTATAATATTTACAGTTATGGTGTGCTTGTTCATGTGAGAATTTCTCATATTATTACACCGTCAAAATTTCATGTTTGGTTAAATTTGTTCAAAATACTGGTCTGGTCATCTGTTTTGTATATTGCCCTTTCATACTATTTTAAACTGCTAGGTTTTCTTACATAAATTTCGATGTGCCCCGTGCTGTCTATCATTTGTTTTTAGTTTTATATGTATTGTCTATCATTTGTTGTTTCGAAATTATTGGTCTTTTGTTGGGCAATGTATGACAAATATATGTTCAAAACCTCGCCCGTAATTATAAATTATGTAATTCATTGACCGCTCCCGACATGTGTAACTTCAATGCATATTTTAGCGGCGATCAATGTCTTTCAAATTACTTTATTTTTATCAATAGTACCGCTTAAGTCGACGCTAGGGCCGTCTTGACCTTGTTGTGGGGTATGAATGATTTGTTCATTGTTGAAGACCTTACATCAACTGTCAAGATGAAGAACAGGAATAAAAGCCCTGTTCATTGATAATTTTCTATGTTTGCTATGTATTGTGTGCGATTTTGTCCCATGTACATTTACTCCATATCCTTTCATTTCTATACTTTTAAGATGATCCGTAATGTGTCAACTCTCGACTGTCCACGGTTAACAAATTATACATATTTTTTGTTTGAATAACAGTCATTCTTCTGATAAAACAAATCATTCTTTTCAAGGAGTAAAATTATTCAAGATTTGTTGTATGACGTCATGGCAGAGTTTGTACCGTTATGTTTTATAAACAACTTCGAATAACTAGTGTCACAGTTTAATGCCCCAACTACGACGAAAGAGGCTATTCGTCCGCTCGTCAAATTCATCTCAGGTTAATGTTTAAGGTTAAAGTACATAACCATACAGTTTTGGTCACAACAGCTTATAACTTACTTTACATCATCGTAACAGTTCAACTCCAATTTCACGATACGATAATATGTAAATTTGATAGTACGAGTGAGACATGGTGTCCTATGCCTGGCTATATTTATTTTTGTGAGTCTAGGTATCTTGTAAAATGTATCGTGTGTTTTAGTTGACGCAACGAGTCCTCGTGGTTCAAAACTTTTATTCAACTTGTATTTTGAAACATCCGTTTTACTTCGACTACCTAAATAATTATCTTCTAGTTTTAGAATTCGTTCTTCCTGGGAAAGTACCTTAATAGATTCAAGTTTGACAATTTTCATTCTGTAATATTTATAGTATTTTGTAATTCGTTATGCATTATGTCTGTATTCGGTTGTCTGTGGTACCAGTACATGCTACTCTCACAATAAGGATGTATGACAAGATGCAGCACAGTAGAAATTTTCTTCCTAAGTACCCCATATATGTTCATATGAGCACTGCATTAACGAAAAGTCAACATCCTCTGGTCTGGTTGAAATTGAACGATGTTATCTATAATAAGTAACAAAGAATGACGAAACGATCACGAACATGTTACCTGTTCATATGGCAAACAGTCGTGCTTATACAATTACATCGCGATTTAGATTTACCATTGACATATTTATTATCTAATTACAAAGGTTATGTGTTTCATTCCGGTCAGATCAAACCATAGACTTGACAATTGATAGTTGCTGTTTCTCTGCTAAGCAAGCAAGAAATAAGAATGATAGGTTTCTGTAAGGAACATATCTTCATATGGAATGTTACAAAGTACAAAAAGGGTTTATATTCATATAAAAATGGTCTCGTCCTGAAATGCATGTAATATTTCCTGTTAAGCGTTCATCATAGATACATCAGCATAATAAGCTTCCATTTGAATGTAAAGTCTTTCGAACACAAACTTTACATGATGATTTGTAATTAGTTATGAATTTTCAATAGTCTATTTATCTACATGATGTTTCATTTTATACCTGCCAAGTATTGTGAGGGAAACACGCTCTTTTCAAAACAGTTTCCTTCTGTTGGAAGTTGGTTACGATATTTCTATAATCATGTTTTATAACACAAAATGGTGAACGTAGATGAAAATATCTTATTTTGGGACGAATAAATCAAACAAAACATTCTCTAAAACTGACATCATTAGAATGTTTGATTATTTTATTCACAAAATTGGAGGACGTGTTTTTTTTTTTTTTTTTTTTTTTTTTTTATCAAAACATTATTGGCGTTCCTTTGAGAAAAGGGATGATTTCAGCTTCCTAAATGTGAACTGTCGTCCTTTTTCCTCTATTGTTACATCACCGAATGAGACTTAACAAGGAATGTGTACCTACCATCAACAAAACTTCGGGTTCCACTAGTTAAGCAGGATAATTATGATTATCCTTTGGGAGCACCTGATATCACCCTGGTGTTTGATGGATTTCGTGTTGCTCAGCCTTTGGTTTTCTATGAAGTGTTGTGTAGATTTTGTTGGCTTTTCAGGGTTTTCGTTTTTGTCATGATTTTGGCCATCTCTCTTCGACTTGTAAGTTTTGATTCTCCTGTAGTATTTCCCACATCTTTTGTCTAAATTTAGATTTAGAACATGTCAGTTTTAGTGTTTTTGATCAGTTTAAATTGAAAATATAGCATTAACTCAAAATTGTTAAAATTCTCAGTAGACCATCGGATGTTTCTGTTAATTTAGGAATATCCGATTGTGGCAAAATCAAAAGCTCAAACACATCAAACGAATGGATAACAATTGTCATATTCCTGACTTGGTACAGGCTTTTTCTCATATAGAAAATGGTGGATTAAACCTGGTTTTATAGCTAGCTAAACCTCTCACTTGTATGAAAGTCGCATAAAGTCACATGAATGTGAAGTTAGCGGCCGGTTCGTTATCCGTTATTCGATATTCAATATCCAACCGGCTGCTAGCATTCGGTTCGGTATTCAAATTTTCTTAATTGAATATTATAAAAATTCAAACATTCGATAACATTAAAAGCATGATAGTAATAGTTAAAGGGGTAAAAATTAAGAGATGTAAGAAATGTTTTTGTGACCAATTCAAGCTATCGTAAATTCTCGTCGTCCTCGAAAATAAACCCTTATGTAAATCGAATATTTCTCTTTATAAAATATAAATTGTTATCAATAAGATATAATCATAAATGTACATTTAAAAGATAATATTTAAAGAAACAAAACAAACGGCCACATTAGGAAATAATCCTCGAAGTATTCAGGCAAGAACATGCAGTCGTATAAAAGACAATTTTAAGTCTGTTTGAGTTCTTGTCATAAATTAAAATATGTAAATCACCGTTTTCTTGTATTTGAATGATTTTGTGTTGGCAGAATTAGCCAAAGAAAGGATCTTTCCTGTGGTCACATTGTTTCACATTTCAATGTGACATTCTTTTTGTTATGCGGAGCTCATGGTTAGCCAATCTCCATTTTACGGTTAAATTGTAGTTCGAATTAATACGGATTCAAATGAGTTTAGTTATTAAGATTCAATTCAAAATACACCATCGATGTTTTATGATTATTTTGACAAAATTGAACCAAAACTGATCTTATGCTTATACAATTTTACTCATATCAAAATCTTCGTAACAAACGTTTTGTAGCGCTATTTTTGGTAAATCTCCTACTACTAATCTACTACTTGGGACTCATTTCTAAATATCAATGACAAAATCGAAAATGAGGCTAAAGTCTTATGTAGTTGCCTTAAACCCTAGAAGATTGAAACCAACCAAGACATATGAATATTTGTAAAATACGTTTGATTTATATTGCTCTTGACCAAGACGTGGTCTTATCAAATCTTCTTCTTTTCAGTATATATATCATATATTGCTACTCCAATCAATGTTGCACATTACACTCAAAAAATAAATTACTTGAATTTACTTAAAACAAGTATTGATTTTACTCAAATCAAGTAAAAACAAGTAAAATGTTTGTCAAAAATGAGTAATTGCTAGTAATGCCAAGTAATTATAAGTAATTATTTACTAATTAAATGTAAGTAATTTTTCAATGTATCTTAAGTAATTCTTTTAATAAATACTAAGTAATTTTTTCATATATAATAAGTAATTCTTTTTATTATAGTAAGTAATTCATTTAATACACATTAAGTATTTCTTTCAATTATAGTAAGTAATTCTTTTATTAAAAGTAAGTAATTCTTTTAATAAAAGTAAGTAAGTCTTTGATAAAAGTAAGTAATTCTTTTAATACACATTGAGTATTTCTTTTAATAAAAGTAAGTAATTCTTTTAATACACATTAAGTATTTCTTTTATTAATAGTAAGTGATTCTTTTAATATTTATTGAGTATTTCTTTTAATACTCTTAGTAATTCGTGTACCACTTGTAAGCCATTTTTTTACTTATGGCAAGTAATTTCTCGAAATACAAGTACTTGCAACAGTAAATTTATTTGTAGGTTTTGAGTAATTCTTTTACATATAAATTGTATATATAAATATTATATTTACAGATTAAAATAAAAACTCTACACTGTTTTATCATAAATGCATATAATTTGAAAAAGTAACATACCTTTTAAAGAATTATCATATACTATATCCTTTGTTATATAGATATAAGAAGATGTGGTATGAGTGCCAATGAGACAACTCTCCATCCAAGTCAAAATTTATAAAAGTAAACCATTATAGGTCAAAGTACGGTCTTCAACACGGAGCCTTGGCTCACACCGAACAGTAAGCTATAAAGGGCCCCAAAATTACTAGTGTAAAACCATTCAAACGGGAAAACCAACGGTCTAATCTATATGAAAACGAGAAACGAGAAACACTTATGAACCAAATCAACAAACGACAACTACTTAACATCAGATTCCTGACTTAGGACAGGTGCAAACAAATGCAGCGGTTTTAAACGTTTTAATGATACCAAACCTTCACCCTTTTTCTGAAACAATAGTGTAACATCACAACATAGAAAGACACACTATAAAATATCAACTGAATATTCCATTTCTATTCTTGTTTGTTATAAGTTTACATGGGCTACCTCCCCAGCAACTCTTGGTGTTACATTTTCATTTAATTGAATTAGTACACAAGAGTAGCTAGAAACATAAATACCCACAAAGTGTCCTTTTTGTAAGGTTCTCCTTTCCTTTCATGCTTGTCAATCGTGCAAGTATTTCAACAAACTCAGTTTACTTTTTGTTCAAATTCAAATCTGAATGAGTTCCAGCCAATTTTCAAATATAGCTTACCAAAGTCAAATGAAACCTTAATTCTGATTGGTTGAATATTTTATCAGTCTCAAATCAAAAACTTCTTATTAAATACAGGAAATATGATATAATTTTGTTAATTTAAAATAGATAATTAATTATAAATTTTAGTAAGACTAAGTCATGTAAGTTTGCATTATAAAAATTATATCAAAATTAATAATGATAATTTGAAGATATTTTGATATGAAAATAATTTAAGTAATGACTAGTAATTCTGATACTAAGTAATTCCAATCAAATTTTTTAAGCATTTCAAAGTATTATCTAAAAACAGGCTATTATTTCAATTTGGAATTATTTTTAATTATGGAATTTGCATAATTTCTTGTGGTTGAAATTTTTAATGAATTCCATGTTTATTCTGCATTATAATTTTTTAAGCATTCCATTACACTTTCCATACAATGTATTTTGTATAGATAGTGTTGTGCGCGGCACAGTACATGCATTCTATTGAAAATGTGTTATCTTCTTTGTAATAGAAAGTGTTGTGCGCCGCACAGAACATCAAAATACAGAATATACATGGAATTTATAAAAAATTCAAGCACAAGAAATTATGCAAATTCCATAATAAGATAATTCCAAGTTGAAATAATGGCCTGTTTAAAGAAAATTGCTAAAATAGTTATCCAAATTTATGCAAGTTTCAGACTGTGAAACCTACATATGTTGAAATTGTTAAATTATGGATTCAAATTTCATAGGAAGCATTTATTAATATATATAACAAGCCTTATGCAAGCAAACAACATTATGTAGTGCCTAAGCCTACTTAGTAATAACAAGTTTTATATCAAAGTTATCAGAAGTAATTCCAGTAACTTTCATACTGCATTTTGTATAAATAAAAAATAAATATGTGTAGTTCATTAATATATAACTTAATCTAAGTAATTTCTTTTTACTAAAAACAGTAAACTATTACTTAAATAAGGACTAAGTACTCAAGTGAGTAAAATCATTATTAGTATTTGTTTTAATTTAAGTAATTTTTAATAAACACACATTTTCAGTAAAACAATTACTTGTTTCAAGTAACTATTTTCACATCTAGTAAAACATAAGTAATTGCTAGTAATAGTGAGTAATTGGTAAGTAATTCCTAGTAATGAGTAATAAAAAGAATACTTAATTTAAGTAAAATATAATTACTTAGTAATATTTTTTTTTGTGTGTAAAAGGCAGTGTTGAACTTAAATATAGTGTTGAATGATATTATATGTTGATCATCACAAACGTTTTTTTATATCTGGCTTTTAAAACTATAATTAGTAGTATTCCAAAAAATCAAATCAACGACTATTCCAGAAACACGTGTTGCCCTATTTGCACGTTTTGTATATCTATTACAAATCTATAACGTATTATCGACAAAAATATTTCATTTAGTGATTGTTGATTGCAAACTTATTAACTTTCGAGTTTGTTGCCAAAGTTTACCGGATCGTGACATTGATAAACAATCAACACAGAGCACGTTGACCACAGGAAAATTACGTGAGTTGATATTTTATATTTTCCATGCCTTCCCATTTATTAATCAAACCTTCCCTTAACAGTTGTTAAATGATTTGTTGTAATAAATTTGTTTATTTAAGAATCAGTTATTACTATCTACCTTTCCGTGCACGTTTGTTTACATTCATTCGTCACGGTTTTCCCTCGCACTTGCGGTATGCGGTGGCCGAAATTCTAACTAGAAGTCGTAGTTTAAGTTACTGCATACGGGAAAATTTCGGCGAATTAAAGTACGGGAAGACAATAATTCCATAGCTGTAAATTTATGATGATTTTGTAATATAAAGGATTTTCACTTACAAGAAAGTTCACGTACACTTGTTTTAAAGTAAAACTTTCAAAACATTCAAGATATAAAAATATTCAACTTTATTTTAAATTTGAAATTTTATATGACTTTGAGGGACGAGTGTTGAGACCATCGTGATTTCCCAAATCAAGACACAGATATTGGCAGTCTTTTATTGTATATTAATGTAATTTATATTTACGTGTTATTAGTTTCTGTTAGTTTTTAAAGACTGGAACCGATTAGGAGCTTGATATATTCATATATAAAATATATATAGACACATATCTATTCTTGAAGACCGTATGCTGACCTCTAGATGTGTATTTTTCATGTTGTTGTTGTTTGGTTTCTGGCATGTTGACATTTATATATTCCCTTTTATTTATAATCATTATCTACGGAATAGTTTTCATTCACACTAAATTTAAAACTAGAAATAGGTTATGAAGATACCGACATGTTTTTATCTTTCTGGCCTGATTTCTGTTGTCTCGAAAGTGTATGCAAAGATAGCTGCATTAACAGACTATTATGATATAACATGCGTTACATTCTGTTCTGCGTGTTGCTTTCAGCCTTCTGTCATGATATTGACATAATTCGTTTGCATGAATTCATTGAAAGGGAAGTGCAGAATCAAGTTGTGATAGTTGTAGAAAGCATTAAGAACGAGGCCAAAACTAAAAATCATGTAAGAAGACAGAATTAATCAGACGTAAAAGGAATTTAAAATCCAAGAAAAAAAATGAAGAACTTTGAAAAGAAATTTGAAAACTAGGAAATCACAATCGATGAATTCATTGCGGAGACTCTCAAAACGCATTCTGCCACAAACTGTTTAGCCGCTGTAACTATGATAATCAACTAGATTTAAATCCAATGTCTGTAAAAACTGGACCACCTGAGAAATTTGAATCTGTAGTAACCAAATAATATGTGGATAGCAACTGTAATTTCATCAAGAAATCGAAACGAATTGCGGCTGGTAAAAATATTTTGCACTTTTCACTCGATTTAATACCTTTGAGGAATATATTCTTAACAAATACAAACGCACATGAAATGCTTTTCTATACGAAATATCAAAGTTTGTTGTATGGTAAATGTCCTCCTATTCAGTTATGTAAAGAATCGTTTTACATAAGTGTAAACCGTTTCTTTTGATATACATCATATCTATAACATTAGCTAACCTTAGAACCAATTCACTGTCCCATGTGAAATTGAAAAATCGTCTCAAAGAAATAATCAACAATGCTTTTCAATATAAAAATGGTAGCATACGCTATAAATTTATTGCTTTGGGATACCATACGGCATATTTTGTTAATAGTGAACAAAAGGATAAAACATGCTACACAGAGGAAAAGTGATCAGTATGCCGGAGTTTCTTAATGAATTTAGAAGTAGACTTTTCAACAAGTTGTCAGAATTCCCATGGGAACGAACTGTGCGCCTCAATCCCGTTCCTTTTCACGAATGTGACCTACCGAATTATACTATTTACCAGACTATTTATTTTGGTATCCCAAAGCAATAAATTTATCTCTTAACTACAATCCAGTTCCTTTTCACGAATGTGACCTACCGAATTATACTATTTACCAGACTATCTATTTTGGTATCCCAAAGCAATAAATTTATCTCGTAACTACAATCCAGTTCCTTTTCACGAATGTGACCTACCGAATTAGACTATTTACCGGCTTTGTAATAACATGAACAGCCCGACGTGTTCCACATGTGCAGCAGGATCTGCTTACCCTTCCGGAGCACCTGAGATCACCTCAAGTTTTTGGTGGGGTTCGTGTTGCTGTTGTTCCCCTATTTGTGACATGTTTACCTATTGTGTCTGTTTGTTTTGTTCACACATCGTTGTCAATATAAGGGAATTTGATGCGACTGTCATACAAGTGAGAGGTTTAGTTAGCTTTAAAACCAGGTTTAATCCACCATTTCTACATAAGAAAATGCCTGTACCAAGTCAGGAATATGACAGTTGTTATCCATTCGTTCGATGTGTTTGAGCTTTTGATTTTGCCATTTGATTAGGGACTTTCCTTTTGAATTTTCCTCGGAGTTCAGTATTTTGTGATTTTACTTTTTCATATGAGTCGGAGTTCTTTCAGACACTTGCCAAAACAAGCAGATCAAAGAAGCCAGATCATTTAATTTCACATTCAGATATATTGGTGATGTTTTTCCATTAACAATCCAAACTTTTCTTATTGGGTTCCATTAATATATCCCCAGAACTAGAAATTAAGGAAACAACAGACACGGCTTCCTCCGCCTCATTTTTGACTTATACCTTGAATTTGACATAAGCGGTCAGAAAAAGAGACGATTTTAATTTTGAGATGATGAATTTCCCCACTTTAGCAACAATATACCAACTTCACCTGCATATGGGATATATATTTCCCAACTCATTCGGTATTCAAGAGCTTGCAGCTGCTACTCAGACTTTATAAAACGTCACCAGTATCTGAGCAGAAAGTTGATAACCAGGGTTATGTCAAAGAACGTCTCGTCCTTTTTTTTAAGGTTCATCGGAAGATACCGAGACCTTGTTGATAAATATTCCGTATCAACTTTACCAATAATTCATGATTGTCTTGGACGTTGTTAATTACGTGTTATAGGGTTCTTTTTATTTGTCTTTGTTTATTTTTAACCTTTACTGTTTAGTCCATTTTGGTAATATCCTTTTGGCGTGTCTCGGTGTTTATTCGTCCCGCCATTATGTATTTGTGCTATTGTCATTTTTGTATTCTTGTCTTTCATTTTCGCTTTTCTGCTTCGTCTATAAAGTTTCTATATGCCTTTTGCTTTTCTTTGTTAACATAGTTGTTTGTTTTATAATGATTAAGATTATAACACAATGTTGACTGCTGTACCCCAATGTTTGACATTTTTACCTATATGTCTGTTTATTTGGTCACACATTGTTGTCAATATAATGGAATTATATGCGACTGTCATACAAGTGTGAGCTTTAGCTTGCTATTAAACCAGATTTAATTCACCATTTGCTATATAAGGAAATGCCTGTAGCAAGTCAGGAATATGACAGTTATTTTCTATTCGATTTGTGTGTTTGAGCTTTTGAATTTGCCATTTGATACAGGATTTTCCGTTTGGATTTTCCTTGGAGTTCGGTATTTTGCTATTTTACTTTTTGCAAAAGTGTTGGATTGGCTTTGAGTAAAAGAAAGACAACCCATACCAAGAGACAAATAATAAGTAGAAGAAAAGTAGACAAAAGAAAAGACGAATAGACTGTATGTTGTAATATTGAAGTACTATATAACGTTTAATCTATTACATATATCCAGTATAGTTTCTATGACATTATACTGGTTTTGACATGTTCCTTATCGTAACATTTGCCTCATAATTTTGCCTTAATGGTGCAGTCATAGAAATACAAAGGTTCCATATTATAACATAAAGGTGTACTCCTTCCAATTTCCCATTTATGAAAGGATATTTGAGGTACTCGTCAATATGACAACGAACGAACAAAACAAAAATGTCTGAATTACCATATGCTGTCCGGTTATGTAAGTAGACTTCACTCTGCTTTGTTGTAAGAGAAAACGAGTGTCCTCTCTATTTATTTGGATTTAAGATATACTTATGCTCTTTTAAATATATATGTGTCTGTCTTGGTACAGTGTTGAATTATGGTATTATATAACACAATTTTACAATGAACTATTATCACATTAGGACCAGAAGGTTGAGTGGAAAATATATCATCGCTGGAATTATATACTTTCCGGCACTAAAACATTCGCTTAAGTAGAGCGTTCTTTGGCTGTGCTTCCTGTATAAATTTGCATCCACCTCCGTTTAGAAACGGACGTTAAACCGGATGCTCGTGTTGGGAGAAAAGGATACTTTCTGTGTTGAAGCGCTTTTCCAAAAACTATATAAGGGGTCCACTGGTTGCATGTTGCAAAGCACAATTCCTGCCTGCTATTTAACATATCCTCATTTGCCAGTAGACATTCAACTGTTATCCCTTTAACCCGGTCAACTAACTTTGAAGAATCTACCTATCGTAGTATTTGTTGATTTTATATCTCGCATTGTCTCGCTCTGAAAATAAATGAAATATTTGCCTCTAGACGTTATGCAAGCAACATTCAATTATGTCACATTCAGCAAAGTCAACTTATTGCTTTTAGAAATTGAAAAATATATCATAACTATATACAGATGTAAACCGGAATGATCCAGATTGAATGTTGTCGCTGATTGCAGTTTAATTCGAAAAAAAAGTATATACATGCCCTTTGTTTTAAAATATTTTTATCTTATTTTTCGATAAAGTATTTTTCTAGTTTCTTCGAGATGGTACACCAATTTGCGACTCATTTTAGTTTTGAAGATTAACAAGGTAATTTTTGTCCATTTCGGAAATATAAGTCCTAGCGTTTTAATTTTTTTAAACATTCCTGGATGTCAAATGTTTAGGCTTAAGCGTTCCTGAAGAAGACTTTCACATGAAATTTATCAAGTTTTATCTTTATGTGTTCCACAAGCATTAGTACATCTCAAATAAGGATTGTGTTTGCTAACATAACAGTAGTTGTACTTTTGTGTTGTCTTGTGCTTAAAATTTCCTCCGTATCATAAATGTTAATGCCTCTACAATTTCTACAATTTAGCGATCCGGACACAATAATTAATTGGCAATCTTTCGCCAAACCCACCAACGTATAAAACATCCTAACTTACGTCCAAAGTTCACTTTTCTCCACAAAATAAAAGAAAGGCAGTAATACAAATAGTATTGTCTATTGTTCTTCCACTAATTCTTTTGATTACACCTTAGTATTTTCTCTGCATCTATTTTAATATATTAGAGTATTTTCCTATAAAAAAAAGAGTACTAAATTCAGCTATAGCGAAGACATGGTATTTTATTAATAATACTATCTAAATTGTTTCCTATAATTTCCATCCGCTGAAACTGGTACGCCTATCATCATGACTCCAGATAACTCCTTGTATATTATCAGTGGGGTGAGTGCGTATGTAGACAACAATTCCTTGATTTAGTTCTGCTACTACACTTCCTGTTGTTGTGTGCCAATTATCAACCTCATCGCTGTCTGTTAAAATGGCCCCAAATGGATTAGAATTAATTACTAGCTGAGAAAAATGTATTTATGTGAACCAGAGACAACGGTCCATATAAATACGTATACACCATTATCTGGAACAGTAAACGTTCCATTGTGTTGATTGAAGGCAAGTCCGACGTTTTCCTGGTTGGGATTCGCCGTTACTCATATAGGCATAAAATGCTACAATGTTATCATTCAAACCTGCAAATATCAACGAGAAAGAAATTATTTATAAATATTTTTTGACATTGTACATTATGTACATTATGTTTTCATATCATTCGTAGTTGTAGGAGTCGATACAGTATCACATTGTATGAAAATGTTGTAGATCGAGATAATTTTTTTAAATAACTAAATAAACATTGCATGGTTATTACGCTTGTTTTCGATTAAAATGATGTCCAAAATCACTTTAATTGTGTTGGAATGTTCTCTCACTTTTGAAATTTTCTTGGTATTTTAAGTAATCTAAAAGATAAAATTAGCCTTAGTGGTTATATTCAAAAGCTATGATACCTGGTCAAAAGAAAAACAAATTAGATTCCAGCCGTATTTTGTTCTTTATTTAAAAATTGAGAACATGTTCGTATTAAATGCCAAATTAAGTTAAACTTGTCGACCTTTATTGAGATGTTTTCAAGTTTAAGTTTATATTTTTGTCAACATTATGATTAGACATAAGTTTAGAAAGTTTTCTCCATAACACATGAAATGTATATAAAAATAGTAATACTATTTAGTATGTTACAGAAAAATGAACGTATAACAGCATACATAATATCAATATTAAAAAGAAATTACCAAAAATTGAAACGACGTGGATTGGTGGATTTGTGGAAGTCGAGTTGACTGTATGCCCATTTATCTAAAGAACTACATGTAATAAAAAGATAACAATTTGGAATTTAACATTCAATCTAAAGTTTCTTGTATTTTGTAATCTATGTCTCGAAATTTGGCGTTTTATTTGCTGAATGTGATATGATTGATTGATTGTTGCTTGCGTATCGTCCAGAAATTTCGAAATGAAGAGCGAAATAACTAACAATTCTGGCAAAATAACGTTTTGTCATCTTTCATTCAGAGAAGTTATATACTGGGACAATGCATAAGTATGTGAATAGAAAAAAGAACTAAATGACAAATTTTTTGCAACACTATGACACAGGACTACCAGACGGGAGAAGTCCACGATGATCATTATTCTATACCAAGTCAAACCTTGATGTTGTAATGCATAAAAAGAAATAGTAAAACAATTTACTAGAAGCAATTATAAAAACGTTATTATGTCGGTGGTGTGTAAGGTTGGTCGACGACCGTCTTAAACTATTAAACAACTCTCGGAGGTGTTTAGCTTGCCTCAGTTTTGTTTTGACCTTGAATTTTTCTGTTCTTTGTCGATTTACGAGATTTGAACATTGGTAGACTATTGTCGCCTTTATTTATCTTTACGTATAATTAAAATATGAATTTTAATTTGTATCGACATTAGTTAAATTGTCTCCAGTTTGAATACAAATATTTGAAGTATACATATGGAATAAACCGAAAGGGCATGACTCTTGGTTAAGTCGAGCGTCCGTTTGGCTGTATAAAAACAAGACCATGTCCGGTTAGAATTGTGAAGTTTAATCCGATGCCCCGTTTAGGAAGAGAGAAACGTGCACACCATCTGGTTGTTAAGGAACCATTGAAAACTCTCCGAAGCGTCAAAATATTTTGATTTACAAACTGTAAAACGTCCATAATTATGACAGCTTTTGATCTTTTATACATACCTACGGATAACCTCTGCTACAAAAAGGTCGTCATGAATATTCATTTTCGTAAGTCTAGCTATCTTGTCGAATGTATTGTTTGTTTCAGTTGACACAACGAGTCCACGGGTGAATAAAGTTTATCAAATCTGTATTTTGAAACTCCAGTTTTGCTTTGACTACTAACACAATTCTTTTCTAGTTTTATGACCTTAGTTTCCAGTTTGATAATTTTCATTTTGTAATAGTTGTGCTATTTTGCAATCCGTTACGCACTATGTTCTGTATTTGATAGACGTTGGTATTAGAACATGTTACTCTCACAATAAGGATGTATGACAAGATGCAAAACATTAGAAACTTCCTTCCTAAGTACTCCATATTCAATGATATTCTTACGAAAACTACTTGAACGAATGATTAATAACCTATGATTGAAATCGGACGATTTGATCTATAATAGGTACCATCAAACGACAAAACCGTCACGAACATATGATCTAACCACCTGATAAGTACTAATGCATATACATCGCGATAAGAAATACCATTGAATATTTATAATCTGCTTACAGAGGTCGTGAGCCTAGATTAACTACAATGCCAAATGCATTGTCATATCGCACAAATGATAATTTTGGTCCAGAAATATAATAATAGCCATAGAACGTTAAACACCAATCCACTATCATAATCATAGACTTTAAACAATGTTTTACAATGTAAACTCGTTAAGTCATACTTTTAAGAAGAAATTGCGAAAAACTACATCAAATGATTTTGTCGTTTTACACACATAAATATCACTGTATATAGTTATCAAAGGTACCAGAGTTATAATTTAGTACGCAAGACGCGCGTTTCGTCTACATAAGACTCATCAGTGATTCTCATATCAAAATGTTTATAAAGCCAAACAAGTATAAAGTTGAAGAGCATTGAGGATCCAAAATTCCAAAAAGTATATGAGTGCAATATTAAGATCTGTAGGCATCCTTATTTGTCATTAATTATGTTTCATTGTTTCTCTTTGATTGATACTTTATATAGAAACGTTTTGTTTTAGGCCAGTTTGAATTGAAAAAGAGTGATATCAAGGATGTGCTTAATATACGAATCTTTTAAAAGGCAATGGGTTAAACATAAGATTTCAAAACTTTCCCAAGTGTTATAGAGGATAGTCTCTACATTTTATAGTCATCCATATTACTTCAAGCTTTTGTGTTTCAAGCCTATTATTACCGGACATTCCTACCGGACGTGGCTTCGTATCAAAGGCTAAACAAGCGGAGTTATAAAATCAAGAAACATTATTAGGGTTTCGATTTTAACGTGTGCGGCTTGGTTCTGAATATCAATCTCCAACAGAACAAGAGCCGATTTATTTAAGAGTCATTGGTATTTTAGATTTGGGCTGATTTTTTTCTTGACTAAAAGTGGGTAAAATTTCAAATTTGTGTCCTCATTGCTTTTCAACTTCATATGTTATTTGGCCTTTTAATTAATCTTTTTATTCGAGTGTCACTGATGAGTCTTTTGTAGACGAAACGCGAGTCTGGCATACAAAATTTTAATCCTGGTATCTATGATGAGATTATTCAAAACACGTTACAACTAAAAATTTGAAGGAAATTGGAAAGGGTGGGGTATAGGATTTGATATGTTTATAATAAAATTCAGATGTTTATTGCCCTATTAACTTTAAACAAAATGTTTGTGACAAGTATAAAATAAGTATACAATATAACTGAATATTCACATCTATATGTACACAGTCATTTAATTACCGTAAATAGTACATATAAAAATATCAACACAATCGTTTGTGTTATATGTTTTGTTCCGGGTTCGTCGGGTTATCGTATAATAATTGTTATTCTGACTGTATGTAAATACCAGATATTGTGATAATTTGATAAGGTTCAAATCATATGAAAATCAGACTAACTTGTTTTGCAGATTGAATGAAATGCAATAAGTTTTAACCATTAAACAAATATTCAAAACAAAATTCAGACGTATGTATTATAATACATGACACACTTATGTCTTGGTAAAGCATCTTAAAATAACGAAACAGTAGTTTACAGTATTTTTCTGATTTTACTTTTACCGATGTTCAAATCTCGTAAATGGATTAGGAAGCAAGAAATCACGGTCACAAACACAAACTGTGGAAATCGATAAACTACATTTGTTAAAAGGTCTAAGCTTCGAAAGGAGTCGGAATGCATATCCAAGTTTATGATATGGACAGAGGAATGGAATAAATTTCTTTACTACTATCGCCTAGCTGCAATGCATTTGATCCACCTGCTCTTAATGTTTTCCTAACACTGAAAACTAGAAAATAACAATTATGGTCGCTAGAAAAATACGGGATTTTCCGTTTGGATTTTCCTTGAGTTCGGTATTTTTGCTATTTTACTTTTTGCAAAAGTGTTGGATTGGCTTTGAGTAAAAGAAAGACAACCCATACCAAGAGACAAATAATAAGTAGAAGAAAAGTAGACAAAAGAAAAAGACGAATAGACTGTATGTTGTAATATTGAAGTACTATATAACGTTTAATCTATTACATATATCCAGTATAGTTTCTATGACATTATACTGGTTTTGACATGTTCCTTATCGTAACATTTGCCTCATAATTTTGCCTTAATGGTGCAGTCATAGAAATTCAAAGGTTCCATATTATAACATAAAGGTGTACTCCTTCCAATTTCCCATTTATGAAAGGATATGTGAGGTACTCGTCAATATGACAACGAACGAACAAAACAAAATGTCTGAATTACCATATGCTGTCCGGTTATGTAAGTAGACTTCACTCTGCTTTGTTGTAATAGAAAACGAGTGTCCTCTCTATTTATTTGGATTTAAGATATACTTATGCTCTTTTAAATATATATGTGTCTGTCTTGGTACAGTGTTGAATTATGGTATTATATAACACAATTTTACAATGAACTATTATCACATTAGGACCAGAAGGTTGAGTGGAAAATATATCATCGCTGGAATTATATACTTTCCGGCACTAAAACATTCGCTTAAGTAGAGCGTTCTTTGGCTGTGCTTCCTGTATAAATTTGCATCCACCTCCGTTTAGAAACGGACGTTAAACCGGATGCTCGTGTTGGGAGAAAAGGATATTTTCTGTGTTGAAGCGCTTTTCCAAAAACTATATAAGGGGTCCACTGGTTGCAGGTTGCAAAGCACAATTCCTGCCTGCTATTTAACATATCCTCATTTGCCAGTAGACATTCAACTGTTATCCCTTTAACCCGGTCAACTAACTTTGAAGAATCTACCTATCGTAGTATTTGTTGATTTTATATCTCGCATTGTCTCGCTCTGAAAATAAATGAAATATTTGCCTCTAGACGTTATGCAAGCAACATTCAATTATGTCACATTCAGCAAAGTCAACTTATTGCTTTTAGAAATTGAAAAATATATCATAACTATATACAGATGTAAACCGGAATGATCCAGATTGAATGTTGTCGCTGATTGCAGTTTAATTCGAAAAAAGTATATACATGCCCTTTGTTTTAAAATATTTTTATCTTATTTTTCGATAAAGTATTTTTCTAGTTTCTTCGAGATGGTACACCAATTTGCGACTCATTTTAGTTTTGACGATTAACAAGGTAATTTTGTCCATTTCGGAAATATAAGTCCTAGCGTTTTAATTTTTTTAAACATTCCTGGATGTCAAATGTTTAGGCTTAAGCGTTCATGAAGAAGACTTTCACATGAAATTTATCAAGTTTTATCTTTATGTGTTCCACAAGCATTAGTACATCTCAAATAAGGATTGTGTTTGCTAACATAACAGAAGTTGTACTTTTGTGTTGTCTTGTGCTTAAAATTTCCTCCGTATCATAAATGTTAATGCCTCTACACACAATATCACACACCTATACCCCCTCAAAAAAAAAAATTATCTTCAATTTTTGACCCCCATTTTAAAAAAAAACCCTTTTACATCCAAAATAAAATTTTACCAACATTTTTGTGTGATTTTTAACTTCAAAATTAAGAAGAAAAAAAACACACTTTTCATTTATACCCCCCATAAAAAAAAAGAAAAACATTTTTTTGTAAAGAGCACACCAAAACCTTAATCCTGGGTTTTTTTATAAAACTCATTTTTCCCCTAAGGGGAGTAGTATAGTACTTGTACTTTTTTTATAAAAAAAAAAAACGTTATTAAAAACACCCAAAAAAAACAACAAAAAAAAATTTCAAAAAAAAACAAAAATAAAAAAAAGGTCGGGAGAACACACCGCAAAAAAATTCTGTTGGATTTTGGAGAAAAAATTTTTTAGAACCCCGAGAAATGGTAAAGATAGTAAAAAAGCTATTTTTGAGTTCCCATAATCCTAGGTAGCATTTTGTAAAATTTCATCCAATTCTGAGCTGACTTTTCAATGCTATATTTAGAAACGGTTATGCATAACCGGGGTAGTTTCTAATATGATTATTATTGTTTTCTAGGTCTTACTTTTTGTAAAAAGTCACTTTGCATCGTCTTTGTCATCAGTTTTGTTTGTCGTCTAATACGAGGTAAATGTACACGAGCAGCATATTTGGCTGAAGTAAATATTCATGAGACAACTATCATGCGTAGCGTCGTTTTTAAAACTTAGTCATTTGTAATTCTTGTTCATAGAAAGAACCTGTTATTTCTTCGCCTTTTAAATCAATTATTTTATAAGTAAAAGGAATTGTATTTAAAACTTTTCAATTACAAATATTTCTTTAGTCCAACGAGTAGTATAACCCTTTTCAAATTTACCCTTTTTTTGTTATTCTTACTCTATCTCCGACTTCGAATTTAGGTTTTTAATTTTCTCTTCCTTTTCTGGATATAAATTTTATACACTGTTAATTCATTTTTAATTTACTTGCTTGAACAGGTGTCATTTTAATTGAAGAATGTACTGTATTATTATAATTTTAACTAATTTATCTAATATATCATAATATTTTAAAGTTTCATTAGCAGTAAAGTATTTATACATATGTTGTTTCATTGTTCCTATCCATCGTTCCACTACACTGGATTTTTCTTCATTCTCAGTTGAATATAACTTTATGTTATTATCTTTTAACAATTCTTTTACTTGTCGATTATAAAATTCGGATCCTTTATCTGACCAAATATATATTGGTTTTCTTTCTTTAAATAATGTTTTAAATGCTTCACTCACTGCTACTCCTGTTTTATTTTTCAAAGGGCTTAACCAACCATATTTACTAAAACATCTATAACTGCTAATAAATATTTATAGTGTTTATTTTGTTTTGAATATGGTTGCATATCTATTAAATCAACTGCCCATGTTTGATCTATTGAATGAACATAAACACGTCTTTTAGGAAAAGATTTTACAACTCTATGATGTAGTTCATCTGCTAATTTATTTGTTAGATTTGTTTTAGACATTTTGAAGTAACTAAAATGTTTTCTTAAAAATGGAGGCAAAAAGGATAAAATTTTATCCAAGCGAGGAGATTCATATAAACTTGTTTTGACAAAAAATATAAACATAAAGCAAGTATTTATGTATTTAATTATAAAATTAGTCTAAAGGATGAAAAACCAGAAACATTTACAAATGCTTTTGATCACATGGTAGACTATTCCATAAAAGATTACCCTAATGGAAGAATTAAAATAGTACCTATTCATGAAATCATAATTGCTAAACATAAAAGCTGGCCTATAAGAACATATAATACAGTTAAAAGTTATTCATGGATCAAATGGAAAGATTATTAAATAGTGCTGAAGAATTAAATTTAGAAGAAGTTATTTTTGAAGTTACTATTATACCCAATAAAAGAGGAAAAGGTAAAGCTTTAAAAATATTAGATGTCATAAATAAAAGAAGTATTATCAAAATAAAAATGATGATACAATATGTTTATCAAGGGCAATTGTAACTTCTTTAGCTTCAAATAAGTTATTAAAAGATTTTACAGATTCTCAATTAAAACATATCAATGAAAGTAGACCATTACAAAAAGATTAGCTGAAGATTTGCATGAACAATCAGGAGTAGAAATAAAAGAAGAAGGAAATGATTTGGAAGATTTAAAATTTTTGAAAATTATCTTAATATGAGAATAATTATTTTTACATCAAATAGTACAGAACATATTTTATATAATGGTAATGAAGAATACAACGAACAAATATATTTATATTATCATGATGAACATTTTGATACAATAACAAACATAACAGGATTTTAGCAAAACGTAGATTTTGTAAATTATGTTTAATTGGTTATACTGAACAACATACATGTAAAGATAATACAGTAACAACTATTAGAAAACAACTTGTTTGTGAAAATGTAATAAAACATATACAGGTAAAACCATAAATGTGGTGAAAAATATGTTTAATATGTTACGAAAAATACACGGAAAGTAATGAAGAACACTTATGTTATATGAAACCATCAGTACCAAAACAAGTAAAAATAATAAATATATATATTTTGATTTTGAAGCAAATCAAGAAACAGGAATACATATAATGAATTTTTGTATAGCTTACGATTTAGAAAATATTTATTGTTTTAAAAATAACTATGTAAAAGTATTTAAATGTGATTTCAATATTGATAATTTAAACTTGTTAAAATTAGACATAGATGATTGTTTTAGTGATGTAGAAAAATTAAATATGAAACCCTATAGGAAATTCTGTAATAGACAACTTTTGTAAATATTTCATAAGAGATAAATTTAAAGACTACACTTTTATTTCACATTATGGAAAAGGTTATGATATGCAACCGATTTTAGGATACATTGTTAAAAATAAAATTGAACATAACATAATTTCTTCTGGACTAAAATTAACAGCTATGTTTATTAAAGGAATAAATTTAAGATTTATAGATTCAATAAATTTTACATTGTGTGGATTAGCTGCTTTCCCAAAAACATTTGGTTTTGAAGGTAACAAAGGATACTTTCCACATTATTTTAATACAACAGAAAACCAAAAATACAAAGGTAAATATCCTGATAAAAATATTATGGTTTTGATACTATGACTACCAAAAATAAAAAGAATTTGACAAATGGTATGAAACAAAAAGATAAAAATTTAAATTCTATAAAGAAATATTTTATTATTGTTTTTGGATGTTTTAATTTTGTCAAAAGGTTGTACATTGTATAAGAAATTATTTTAAATATAACCAATAATTGTATCGATCCATTTCAATATATTACAATTGCTCAATGTTGTACAAAAATATTTAAAACATTAATGTTGACAAATGAAACAATTGGAATTCACAAAAGATGACAATTAAAGAAGTACATTCACAAAAATCAATACAATGGTTAGAGTATATTTCTTTAGAATATAATATAATGATTCAACATGCTAAAAAGGAGGTGAAAAGAAATTATTCATTAATAATAAATGTTATAAAGTCGATGGTTATTATTATGATAGAAAATAAAATGCGTAATGTTTATGAATTTTATGGATGTTATTGGCATGGATGTACAAAATGTTATAGTCCTGAAGAAATATGTAAAAAGATAGAAATAAAAAACTATGAAAGAGTTATATGACCAAACTAAAGAAAGACTTAAAACTATTGAAGATTATCTAAAACCAAATGTAAAATTCATACAATATGGGAATGTGAGTTTGATCAACAAAAATATCCTGAAGTTGATCCACATTTAAAACCTATTGATAAAAGAGATGCATTTTATGGAGGAAGAACAGAAACTATTCAATTATACAATAATCTTTCTGATTTAAAAGGTAGATATGTAGATTTTTGTTCTCTGTATCCATCAGTAAATAAATATTGTAAATATCCTATAGGACATCCTATTACATATACAGATATTTCTGTAGATGATTATATAAAAATAATTATTTCGGAATAATGAAATGTAAAATATTACCACCTAAAGGATTGTATCACCCTGTTTTACCTTATAAACAATTAACTAGTGATAATACACATAAATTACTTTTTGGATTATGTAGAACATGTATGAATAAAATATCTTTTAAATGTAAACACATAGATGATCCTACTTTAAATAAACATGATAAAATACATGAAATAAAAGATGTAAAGAATGTAAAAATATTAAAAATGAAAAATGTATACATTCTAATGAGGAAAGAGTTATAGTAGGAACTTGGTCTACAATAGAAATAGATAAAGCAATAGAAAAAGGTTATAAATTACAAAAATATATGAACTAGAACATTTTGAAAAACATCTACAGATATATTTAAACTTTATGTAGATACGTTTATGAAATATAAACAAGAAGCTTCAGGATGTAAATGTGATCCTAAATATTGTAAACCTGATTGTGAGAACGATAAAGAATGTAAAACCAAAATACAATATATCATAGATAATGCTGCTTATAATCTAGATATTGACAAAGTTAAACACAATTCGGGATTAAGATTTATAGCTAAAATATGTTTAAATAATTTATGGGGACATTTTGGTATGAGAGATAATTTTACACAAAAGAATATTGTTTTACTTTAGAACATATAACTAAAATAGTATTTAATGAAAATATAAAGATATAAGTACCATGATATTAGATGAAAATATTGTATTAACTGAATATAAAGAAAAGAAGAATATTCTAAACCTAATCCAAGTGTAAATGTTTATATAGCTTTATTTACAACAGCACATGCTAGATTAAAATTATACGAATTATTAGATATTCTACAAGAAAGAGTTTTATACATGGATACAGATTCTTGTATTTACAATGATGATGGTTCTGAAGCATGTAAAAAGTAGAAAATATGATGGGAAGTAAATTAGGTGATTTAACAGACGAAATTGTTTCAAAACACAATGCTAATCACATAAAACAATTTATATCTGCTGGTCCAAAAGATTATTCAATGAAACTAGATACAGAAAAACTAGTTAGCTGTTGTAAAGGTTTTAGATTAAATGCTGAAGTTGAAGAAAAGATTACATTAGATAAAAAATAAAAATAGTTACTGATGAAAATGAAAATATGAAACTGTAAAATATGACAACATAAAAATAGGAAAAGATCATCAACTTAAAACAGTTAAACAAGTTAAAGCTTATGATTATATGTTTGATAAAAGAATGGTATGTTATGAAAATGAAAATCTAATTAGAAGTTTTCCTTATGGATATTAAAAATATATAATTTAAATTTTTATTTTAAAAATGATTGAAGCTTATACCGAGAAAGATGATCCTTATGCTAGAGTTATATTAGGAAAAATAAAATTATCAAATTATCAGATATGTTGTTTGAGAGATGATGGAGAATGTCCTTTGACATCAAAACAAATGGAAGTAATGGAAAAGTTTAAAGGTAAAAGTTATCTAAGTTTCCTCCTGGTTGGGATGCTTTCATTAGACCTGACAAAATTTATGAATATGTTTTGAAAAACCATGTCCTGAAATTTAATTTATTTTGTTATTTCTTTATAACCCTCTTTAAAACTTTAATCAAAGAAATAATATTTTTAGATTTTAATGTATCATCGCTTCGCTCGCTTATTTTAACTTCCAAACAACAAAACCTGTTAAAACCATACCACCAACAACAAATGCAATTTCTCTATTTTTTTGATCTTCTGATGGTGTATAAAAATCACTTAGTTTAGGTTTGGGTGATAATGGAGTTAATTGTTTACTTGTAATGTAATAGTATTGTTTCATTGCTTGGTCAACATCTTCAAAAGTCTGAACCGCATGATGTTCCTTTTGTAATTGTTCATTGATAAAATCTAATCTTTGTATTCTTCTTTTATTCCAATCTGCTTGTGCTTTTCTAATTTTCTATAGCTTTATCATGTCTTATTTTCTCTTCATTTGCATTACTACCCATATGTGAAAATAAATAATTACTCCCCGAAAATGCAAAAGCATTTGTTATTGCCCCACCAAGCATCATTGCTAAAGCACTTGCCATTTTATAAAAACAAAATAAAATAAAAAATAAGTAAGCAATCAGTTTATTACTTCATGATATCAGCAGGTATAATACCTTGCTTAATCAACATATCTTTTGTTGCCATTGCAAACAATATATCAATGGATAACATAAAAATATCATTCATGTTAAAATCTACTTTTGGTGCTGACCTTCTAAATACTTTTTTACCTATTTCTGCATATCCAACTGTTAACAATGTTTCCACTCCAGCATGATATAACATATTTGCTATTTGTTTTCCGTCTTTTGGTGTTGACATTTTAATGCACTAAATTTTAAATTCTCACTTTGCTCTTAATTAAATTCAAAAGGATCAATTTCTTTCTTTTGTTTTTCTGGTTTTGTTATTTCTTTAATCATTCTTTCTGGTTTCTTACTTTGGTTGTAAAAACAATCCCAATCCAACAATACTTATAGGAAAAAGTACAAATTTGTAATCAACTAGGGAACTGGAGTGTTTCTTGGCAGAAGGATATGTTCGTTTGATTCATAATCTGTTTCTGTATCAGAATCTTTTGTTATTTGTTTGATTTTGAATTTTCTTTTTAATTTTTCCACTTCTTTTTCTCAATTCTGCATTTCTTATTCTTACTTCTGCACCTTTCTTACCAGCAGCTACTCTTTTGGGTCTTTTGGTTTGGGTTTTTAAATACTTCTTTTTTTTTCTTCTTTGTTTTCTTTTGTTCAGGATTTTCATTCATCATTTTTATGTCATTATTTTCATCTTTTTTCGGAAATCGAGCGAAGCGAGTGGTTCGATATGTCTTGCTGTTGTTAATATTGCAGTAAAAGGAGCAAGATACATTCCATATCTATAGTACAGTTCACAACATGTATTAGTTAAAGCATTATTGATAAAAGGATCTTCCTCTAAGTCTTGTATTAAAATTGGTGGATTAACAACTTTGAAAAACTTTGATACACCCATGACATATAAATTTATAAAGAGTTTCCTAATGTCTTGGTCATACTAGCTCCCAATCTTGCTTCATATTTACAGTATAGTTTGTTTATTTGCTCTGTTGTCATTTTATCAATATCTGACAGTTGTAATTCTTTACCCAGATATTGTTTACTGTTTCCACCAGCAACAACGGATGATAATCTTTCGCGTTTTTTTCTTGAAGGAACCGTTCACTTCGCTCACTTCATCATCAATATTTATGTTTTCCATAATTTGCTCGCTTAATAATTCTTCAGCATTCATTTTATACGTTTCAAAAACGGATATAATTTATTTTAACTTTAAAAATTAAATACAACATATCCAACCAATGATAAGACTGCAGTGTTTGTTGCAATTGTTAGTATTTCCAACAGCATTGCTTTTTTTATTGCTTATTTTGGTTAAATTACTTAAGAATTACTTAAGCATTACTTAAGCATTATTTTGCTTATTTTGGTTAAATTACTTAAGAATTACTTATTTTGGTTTAAATTACTTAAGAATTACTTAAGCATTACTTAAGCATTACTTAAGCATTACTTAAGCATTACTTGAGAATTGCTAAAAAATCAATTAAGTAACCAATAATCAGTAGGTTGATCTGTCTTTAATATTAATTTACGATGTTTCTTTTTTTTAAGTTCTTCCTTTATTCTTTGTCTTTCTTCCAAAGTAGGAATAACATCATTTTCTCTTAGACAATTATCAAAACTATCTCTATCTTTTGTGTAAAACATGCACAACCATTTTGTTTGTTCTCTTAAATCTTTTAAAACAGAGTTGTATCTCTGTGAAATGACCCACACTGATTGTTCCGCATGTCTTCCTGAAAATGCAAGCTCAGACAGCATATCTTTTTCTTTGTTAGTTCTTTCGTTGCACTGCAGTCATCAATGATATATAATGTTGGATGACCAGCATATTTTTTAAAGAACATTCTTAGTAGTTCTTGTAGCTTCTCTTCTTCATAAAGGGAACCGTTCGCTTCTCTCACTTCAACAATAGGATTAACAATTATTAGATTTTTGTTTTGGTTTTCTAACATCACCAATCCATTCACGATTTTTGTATGCTTTGTTCCATTGGATGGTTGGACAAAGTATGACTATATATTTGAAAACTCCACTATATTCTCCTTCTAATAAATCAAGAACAAACTCTGTTTTTCCACATCCTGTTTGTCCACATATAATAGCACAATGGGGATATTTTGGTAATTCGGAGTGTATCTCGCTCCGCTCGTTTGTTTCCATTTTTAAGGGAACCGCTAGTAATTAACTTCTTTAAATCTTCCATCTTCAAAATTAATTTGTGCATCTTGTATAACAAACAGATAAACATTTATTGATTTATTTGCTCCTGCTGTTTTAGTTATTTGGATAGTAATACCTTCAGAAGCATTTTCAATTCTTCTACCTGAACCGTGTAATGAGTTGTCATCTGTTGAACGTAAATCTAACCATAATGCATAATTAGTTGTAAGATATTTTCTAATGTTGTATAGGATAAATTTAAATCCTTTAAAACTTCTTCTGTTGTTTTATTTCTTTTGAATTTAAAGCAAAGAATTTATTTATTTCATCCCATTGTTGATATGCTTTCATTCCTTGACTGTATAGTTGATTAGGAACACCTTCTATTGTCATTTCTACTTTTGTTATGTTAGGATTATAATAAGTTTCGGTACTTGTTCTTTCAGGATCTTCGAACAACATTAGAATTCCTTTCATACTTCTAGCTGGAACATTTAAATTTATATTCCACAATGTATCAGATTTGTTTTGGTTATTTTTCTATGTCTTAGTATTCTATCGTACAAAATAACCATTTTACCATTAACTTGTTGTCTTATCTGTCTTGCTAATTCTGCATCAGTAACCATATCAAATTCTAAACAAATGTTTTTGATTGTATAACTTGCAGATGTATCTGTTGATTTAATAACATTGCTATAATTATTAAATGTAAGTTCATATTCAAGTCTATCACCAAGACCTGCTTGATAAAAAGGCATATGAGTTTCTAATAGTTCAAAATCAAGTGGGATACAAAATCTTGCACCATATGCAGTTGCAATTGCTTCATCACCTATGTTTGATGCTTTATCATCCGCACCAACTCTGTGTTTTAACATGTTTGCTTCACCAATTCCTTGGTATGCCATATTTAAACGTTCAGATGTAGATTTCATAAATCAACATAACAATGATAAATATCACTATCATCAATTGACATAATTTCATTTCCACTTATACGAATTGTTGTTTTTAACTATTGTTCTTCCTATGTTTTGATATATAGTTGCATTGTCGTCTGTAGATGTTAGTTCTATTTCAAATGCCAATCTGGTTGTTCCAGGAACAATAACATCATTATTGCTTAGATTAGGGAATCTCACTAATAGCTGTTGATTTTGATCAATAGTTGAAGGATTATTTGTTATTGATACACTTTGACGAATACCTTTCACACCACGGGGTTCTCTTATTTTTCTGTAAGGATTTAATTTGTTTCCGTATGCTGACATTTTAAGGATTAAATTTGTTAAAAAATAATTCAATTACCACTGATACTAGAGTATTGATACATAAAGGATTATTAGTCATACTAATAAAACTTATGAAATCTCCAGCCTTAACTTCAAAAGGTGTATAAAAGTTATTAAAACCGTGTGTAACACCTTATCCAAACTCATTTTGTAACTAGTTGACTTATCATTAACCATCATCTTAATGGCTATAATATCTGAGCTTGTTCTTAAACTTACTAAACTAATACCCAATATTTGTCCTGGAAAGTTCATTAAATAATAACCACCACCATAACCAAAATTAAACTTTTGATTTCCATGTATTGGACCATCAATTCCAGCATATATACTTATTATTTTTCTGTCTGGTTTATTTTAATATTATCAACTATATTTTCAACATTTAAAACTCTGATGCTTAGGGCAGCGACACTCCGATGTAAATTTTTATCCTTAGTATCCATTGTTTGAAGCTCACTCTTCATATTTAATATTTCCTTTTTATTTCCGATGTATCTACGTTTTTTTTTGACACCAAGTATGCTCATTTTATTAAATAAATTATATAACTTCTAAAACACAATTAATTGGTAAATGATTAATTATCTTGTTATTATTTTCATCTCTTATTTCTAATTTAAATTCTGTTATAACATCATTTACTAAACACTTATATTCCGGATGCTCAAATCTCACTGTTATAACTTCACCAAACTCTTTATTCTCGACTGGAATAACAGCCAATAATGTACTTGGCTTACCATCAAGATAATTATGAGAAGTGCTAACTTGTTCCAAATGGATATATAATGATTTATGGATAGCAAAATCCACAAATTTGTTTCCATAATGTAATTCATTAGGTTCGAATTTACGTTTATTATTAAATCCTAACATATTTTTCAAATCTTCATTTATCCTTAACTCAATAGGAGTGTTTAATGACGCAATACCATTTGTTTCATTTACGGATAATACAATATCTTTTTTTTTAAATTCATCCGCTATTTGTTGGAAACTATAATAACCATCTTTAATCCTATGAACTCTTTCTCCTGTTTGTCTTATAACTCCATCATAAACATTATACCAACCTACACTATATCTTATAGATTTTAAACCAATACGTTTATTTCCATCTCTGTTATCAATGTATTGTTCTAAGTTTATTGTATTATCAATATTTGAAATAGTATGAAACATTTTAATATAAAAAATGATAACAAAAGAATTTAAATATAATCCTAATGTTTCATATAATCCAGGTATTAAATATTCTAAAAAGATATAAATCTTGTCGATCAAATAATATTTGTAAATCAAAAGAAAACTTTAAAACAGCTTTCCCGATTTATTTCAAAATATCAAAACCCATCATTACACACCAACGAACCATGGAATACATGGATTCATTCTTCGTTTGATTGGTGGCAATGTCAGTTAAACTTTGCAGTCTGGTGTGCAAGTACAGGATGTGGTGTTTCTTATAATGATCATATACAAAACACTTCAAATCTTACTAAATCACTTTATACATTTCACTTATATTATTGCATTGTCAGAATTTTAAAAGAACTTAAATCACCTTTACCAACAGATTCTTCTTTCTGTTATTACAAAACCCATATGACAAAGCTGCATATCAAAATTATGCAATGAATTTGATGTTTCTCCAAATACAGATTGGAGACAAAAGTAGAATCATCATCTAAAGGATTAGGAACTTTTCTGAATATTATAAACCAAGTGGTGAATACAGATATCATCATTCGGGGATGGTCCTTCTTTAATATTCATGATACAATTCGTCATACAAAAGATATAAGTATGGCTTGGACAACATTTATATTAGATAAATCAGAGGGTTTTACAAAAGCAGGTATTGAACGTATCAATGAAAGTATTAGAATGTTTGTATGGGCATTATTAGGGCACAATCTCAAACAAGGGTAGAAATATTAAAAGTAGGAACAGGATTTGATGCACAAAACAATTCTTAGCAAATGTACAAGATGAAATAAATAGTCCTATCGATTTACCCACCCAGATATCGAATTATGAAAATGTTTTAAAATACGCAAGAAGTAAAGTTGATTATGCTTATGGACTTGGTTTATATATGTCTCCCAGTGATATGGTATTACAAATTGGAAGTATTGTTGGTTATAATAATAAAATTATAATTGCAACAGAAAATCAAACACTCGGTTTAAATGATGATTTAAATAATAAAATTTTGATTTTACCGGTCTCGATCCTGTCGATTTCCAACCGATTCAACAATCTC
Organism: Mytilus coruscus; assembly: GCA_017311375.1. NCBI lineage: Eukaryota > Metazoa > Mollusca > Bivalvia > Mytilida > Mytilidae > Mytilus > Mytilus coruscus. The sequence continues at coordinate 50,195,897 of CM029608.1, read as the reverse complement.
AATCAGAACCAAAAATCAGAACCAGTTCAAATAGAACCAACACAAAAAATGAATATGACGAACACGAAGATAATAAAAAGCAATAATATTTGGAAGTATTGTATTAGGTATTACAGCACTTATTATTTATAAAATTTATTAATTTATTTTTAAATATTCCTAGCAGCAGCATACAATAAACCAACAACCAAAACAAGAAAAGCCAATAAGTTGTTTGCAAACCAATTTACTACGTCTTTTGTTACAGACAATAACCAAGATACAATAGAACCTATAATACCTGGTAATGCAGCTGCTAATTTTCCTGCAAGAAAAGATAATAGTTTTCCAAGATTTTTTAATTGTTTTTTTATCCAATCTTGTGCACCACCTTTTGATGAAGGAGGAGGAGGAGGAGGAGAAGGAGAAAAAGTAGTTCCACCAGTAAATGTTTCTACTATAACACCAATAATCATTCCAAAAGCAGTCAAAACACTAACTATTGTTATTCCTTGTTCTCTGAATAATGTTCTTATTCTTTCACCTAATGTTGTGTCTTCTTTTAATACTTTACGTATTGTCTCTTTAATTCTGTTTAATTGACTACGTAGTTTTTCTTTATTAATATTAACTACTTCTAGTCTCACACTTCTCTCAGATTCCAACTCTCTTATTCGACTACTTATTCTATTTGTTTGAATTTCATCATTATCTTCTTTAGCTTGTTCTAATTTGGTATTTTCTTTTGCTAAGTCTTTATTTGTTTCATTCAGTTTTGCTAATTCATTTGCAATCTCTTCTTTTACTGTTGTCATTGCATTGATTACACTATCCATTTCTCTTTTTGTCATACCTGTTTGAGTTTCCATTTCTTTGTAAGTTGCCCCTTCTTCTATAAAAGAAGTTTCCATTTCTTCGTAAGTTGTCCTTCTTCTATAAAAGAAGTTTCTATTTCTTTTACATATGTTTCTGAATTACTTGCTGTTTCTAATAATTCTTGTACTTCTTGTTGTGTAGATATTTCTTGTAATGGAATTTCTATATTATTGAGTTCACAAATTGGACCTTCATTTAACATTCTCTGAAACTCTGCTCTACCTTCTATTGTTCTTTCAGGAAGTCTATAATCATCTACACCTAAAACATCTCTAACAAAATTAACACCGTATTCTCTTTGAAGAGTTCTAAATTTATAAAATTTTAATACTCCTTTTTATAATATGTTAATGCACTTTTCCTACCATATTTATCTTCTACATACAAAATTGTTCTTCCATTAAAATCTTCTTTGGTAAAAAATATTTATAATCTTTTTTGAATATAATTCATTATTTTGTTATAAAATCTTTTATCATTTTTTGGTAATTTCTTTTTGCGAATTTTAGTGTCATTTTCTGATAAATCTCTTAATTTTTCAAATTCCTTATTTATATTATTTTGAAACTCTTCATCATCTTGAAAAGACTTTTTCTTCTTCTTCATCATAATCATTATTTTAAACTCAGGATTATCAAACTCATCCATTTTATTCATCTAAAATATTAGATAATAAACAATAAAAAAACCTGTTAAAACAACTTAAGATAAAAATAATTAAATTTTTATTTAACATTATTTTACATTTTTACTAATTTTTCTTTTGTTTCTTCATCCATTTATTTAATTAAAATTGATTCATAGTTTGGTGGATTTCGTTATCAACTAAAATTCGTATAACGATTTTATTAAAGAAAATCAAAGATTTTCCATTTTTTTTAATTCGTTTTTACTCTATTTTCTGTTTCCTCAATTAGTTTTTTCTTTCATCATCTGGTAAACTTTTAAAATTACTTTTTTTATTTTTTTTATCTCATTAAATTTTTCTAATTCATCTAAAATAAGTTTAAATTCATCTGCACTTATCTGTCCGTCAGTTAAAGATTTTGATATTAAATCTTTTATGCTGTTTAACTTGCATTCTGCCATTGTTTTAATTTCATAATGTTTTTTGATTTTGTTGTCAACTTTCTTCTAATTAATTTAACTAGACCTCCTAAACTTCCACATACAACAGCTGCAATTTGTATGGGAAGAAAGATAGGAAAAGCAATTCTATACCAGCTAAAACAACAGATGTCGAAATTAAACTTGTATCAACACCATCAGTAACATTAACTCCGCGTTTATATTTTTGTATAGTGATTTTCGTTTATCTCTCATTTATTAATGTTTTTCTATTTCTGTTATTTTTGTAGTCTATAATTTTGTCCATCTTCTATAGGTAATTCTGGATATAATGGTATATTCATTGATAAATCAGGAGCTGTAGGTTGTTTCATTTTAAAAGTAAAATTGATTTTTTTTTTCTCCAAAATCCAACAGAATTTTTTGCGGTGTGTTCTCCCGACCTTTTTTTATTTTTTTTTTTTTGAAATTTTTTTGTTGTTTTTTTTGGGTGTTTTAATAACGTTTTTTTTTATAAAAAAGTACAAGTACTATACTACTCCCTTAGGGGAAAATGAGTTTTATAAAAACCCAGGATTAAGGTTTTGGTGTGCTCTTTACAAAAAATGTTTTTCTTTTTTATGGGGTATAAATGAAAAGTGTGTTTTTTCTTCTTAATTTTGAAGTTAAAATCACACAAAATGTTGGTAAAATTTTATTTTGGATGTAAAAGGGTTTTTTCTTTAAAATGGGGTCAAAAATTGAAGATAATTTTTTTTTTGAGGGGTATAGGTGTGTGATATTGTGTCTCTACAATTTCTACAATTTAGCGATCCGGACACAATAATTAATTGGCAATCTTTCGCCAAACCCACCAACGTATAAAACATCCTAACTTACGTCCAAAGTTCACTTTTCTCCACAAAATAAAAGAAAGGCAGTAATACAAATAGTATTGTCTATTGTTCTTCCACTAATTCTTTTGATTACGCCTTAGTATTTTCTCTGCATCTATTTTAATATAATAGAGTATTTTCCTATAAAAAGAGTACTAAATTCAGCTATAGCGAAGACATGGTATTTTATTAATAATACTATCTAAATTGTTTCCTATAATTTCCATCCGCTGAAACTGGTACGCCTATCATCATGACTCCAGATAACTCCTTGTATATTATCAGTGGGGTGAGCGCGTATGTAGACAACAATTCCTTGATTTAGTTCTGCTACTACACTTCCCGTTGTTGTGTGCCAATTATCAACCTCATCGCTGTCTGTTAAAATGGCCCCAAATGGATTAGAATTAATTACTAGCTGAGAAAAATGTATTTATGTGAACCAGAGACAACGGTCCATATGAATACGTATACACCATTATCTGGAACAGTAAACGTTCCATTGTGTTGTTTGAAGGCAAGTCCGACGTTTTCCTGGTTGGGATTCGCCGTTACTCATATAGGCATAAATGCTACAATGTTATCATTCAAACCTGCAAATATCAACGAGAAAGAAATTATTTATAAATATTTTTGACATTGTACATTATGTTTTCATATCATTCGTAGTTGTAGGAGTCGATACAGTATCACATTGTTGATATGTATGAAAATGTTGTAGATCGAGATAATTTTTTTAAATAACTAAATAAACATTGCATGGTTATTACGCTTGTTTTCGATTAAAATGATGTCCAAAATCACTTTAATTGTGTTGGAATGTTCTCTCACTTGAAATTTTCTTGGTATTTTAAGTAATTCAAAAGATAAAATTAGCCTTAGTGGTTATATTCAAAAGCTATGATACCTGGTCATAAGAAAAACAAATTAGATTCCAGCCGTATTTTGTTCTTTATTTAAAAATTGAGAACATGTTCGTATTAAATGCCAAATTAAGTTAAACTTGTCGACCTTTATTGAGCTGTTTTTCAAGTTTAAGTTTATATTTTTTGTCAACATTATGATTAGACATAAGTTTAGAAAGTTTTCTCCATAACACATGAAATGTATATAAAATAGTAATACTATTTAGTATGTTACAGAAAAAATGAACGTATAACAGCATACATAATATCAATATTAAAAAGAAATTACCAAAATTGAAACGACGTGGATTGGTGGATTTTCTGGAAGTCGAGTTGACTGTATGCCCATTTATCTAAAGAACTACGTGTAATAAGAAGATAACAATTTGGAATTTAACATTCAATCTAAAGTTTCTTGTATTTTGTAATCTATGTCTCGAAATTTGGCGTTTTATTTGCTGAATGTGATATGATTGATTGATTGTTGCTTGCGTATCGTCCAGAAATTTCGAAATGTAGAGCGAAATAACTAACAATTCTGGCAAAATAACGTTTTGTCATCTTTCATTCAGAGAAGTTATATACTGGGACAATGCATAAGTATGTGAATAGAAAAAGAACTAAATGACAAATTTTTTGCAACACTATGAGACAGGACTACCGGACGGGAGAAGTCCACGATGATAATTATTCTATACCAAGTCAAACCTTGATGTTGTAATGCATAAAAATAAAGAAATAGTAAAACAATTTACTAGTAGCAATTATAAAAACATTATTATGTCGGTGATGTGTAAGGTTGGTCGAAGACCGTCTTAAACTATTAAACAACTCTCGGAGGTGTTGAGCTTGCCTCAGTTTTGTTTTGACCTTGAATTTTTCTGTTCTTTGTCGATTTACGAGATTTGAACATTGGTAGACTATTGTCGCCTTTATTTATCTTTACGTATAATTAAAATATGAATTTTAATTTGTATCGACATTAGTTAAATTGTCACCAGTTTGAATACAAATATTTGAAGTATACATTTTGAATAAACCGAAAGGGCATGACTCTTGTTTAAGTCGAGCGTCCGTTTGGCTGTACAAAAACAAGGCCATGTCCGGTTAGAATTGTGAAGTTTAATCCGATGCCCCGTTTAGGAAGAGAGAAACGTGCACGCCATCTGGTTGTTAAGGAACCATTGAAAAACTCTCCGAAGCGTCAAAATATTTTGATTTACAAACTGTAAAACGTCCATAATTATGACAGCTTTTGATCTTTTATACATACCTACGGATAACCTCTGCTACAAAGGGTCGTCATGAATATTCATTTTCGTAAGTCTAGCTATCTTGTCGAATGTATTGTTTGTTTCAGTTGACACAACGAGTCCATTGGGTGAATAAAGTTTATCAGCTCTGTATTTTGAAACTCCAGTTTTGCTTTGACTACTAACACAATTCTTTTCTAGTTTTATGACCTTAGTTTCCAGTTTGATAATTTTCATTTTGTAATAGTTGTGGTATTTTGCAATCCGTTACGCACTATGTTCTGTATTTGATAGACGTTGGCATTAGAACATGTTACTCTCACAATAAGGATGTATGACAAGATGCAAAACATTAGAAACTTCCTTCCTAAGTACTCCATATTCAATGATATTCTTACGAAAACTACTTGAACGAATGATTAATAACCTATCATTGAAATCGGACGATTTGATCTATAATAGGTACCATCAAACGACAAAACCGTCACGAACATATGATCTAACCACCTGATAAGTACTAATGCATGTACATCGCGATTAGAAATACCATTGAATATTTATAATCTGCTTACAGAGGTCGTGAGTCTAGATTAAGTACAATGCCAAATTCATTGTCATATCGCACAAATGATAATTTTGGTCCAGAAATATAATAATAGCTATAGAACGTTAAACACCAATCCGCTATCATAATCATAGACTTTAAACAATGTTTTACAATGTAAACTCGTTAAGTCATACTTTTAAGAAGAAATTGCGAAAAACTACATCAAATGATTTTGTCGTTTTACACACATAAATATCATTGTATATAGTTATCAAAGGTACCAGAATTATAATTTAGTACGCAAGACGCGCGTTTCGTCTACATAAGACTCATCAGTGATTCTCATATCAAAATATTTATAAAGCTAAACAAGTATAAAGTTGAAGAGCATTGAGGATCCAAAATTCCAAAAAGTATATGAGTGCAATATTAAGATCTGTAGGCATCCTTATTTGTCATTAATTATGTTTCATTGTTTCTCTTTGATTGATACTTTATATAGAAACGTTTTGTTTTAGGCCAGTTTGAATTGAAAAGAGTGATATCAAGGATGTGCTTGATATACGAATCTTTTAAAAGGCAATGGGTTAAACATAAGATTTCAAAACTTTCCCAAATGTTATAAAGGATAGTCTCTACATTTTAAAGTCATCCATATTACTTCAAGCTTTTGTGTTTCAAGCCTATTATTACCGGACATTCCTACCGGACGTGGCTTCGTATCAAAGGCTATAGGATTTGATATGTTTATAATAAAAATTCAGATGTTTATTGCCCTATTAACTTTAAACAAAATGTTTGTGACAAGTATAAAATAAGTATACAATATAACTGAATATTCACATCTATATATACACAGTCATTTAATTACCGTAAATAGTACATATAAAAATATCAACACAATCGTTTGTGTTATATGTTTTGTCTGGGTTCGTCGGGTTATCGTATAATAATTGTTTTTCTGACTGTATGTAAATACTAGATATTGTGATAATTTGATAAGGTTCAAATCATATGAAAATCAGACTAACTTGTTTTGCAGATTGGATGAAATGCAATAAGTTTTAACCATTAAACAAATATTCAAAACAAAATTCAGACGTAAGTATTGTAATACATGACACACTTATGTCTTGGTAAAGCATCTTAAAATAACGAAACAGTAGTTTACAGTATTTTGTGATTTTACTTTTACCGATGTTCAAATCTCGTAAATGGATTAGGAAGCAACAAATCACGGTCACAAACACAAACTGTGGAAATCGATAAACTACATTTGTTAAAGGTCAAAGCTTCGAAAGGAGTCGGCATGCATATCCAAGTTTATGATATGGACAGAGGAATGGAATAAATTTCTTTACTACTATCGCCTAGCTGCAATGCATTTGATCCACCTGCTCTTAATGTTTTCCTTACACTGAAAACTAGAAAATAACAATTATGGTCGCTAGAAAAATAACCTTTGTGAAAAAGCAAATGAGTTGAACATTATTTTGTTATGCGACTGTCATACAAGTGAGAGGTTAAGCTAGCTATAAAACAAGGTTTAATCCAGGATGAAATGCCTGTACCAAGTCAGGAATATGACAATTGTTTTCCATTCGTTTGATGTGTTTCAGCTTTTGATTTTAAGGGACTTTCCGTTTTGAATTTGTTTGGAGTTAGGTATTTTGTTATTTTACTTTTTCTATATAACAGTGTGCTAGAAGCACCTTTAGTTAGAGTATTTTCATCCTAATTGATTTAAGGATTCGTGTGTTCTTTAATTATCTCTTTGCAAAGGTGTTATGCTTACAATACAGCTATTATACTAAAGATTCCTTATGCTAGGTATTTTTCTCTTTGAAAGTTATACGAATGTGTCATGATTTGGTTCACTGTGAAGAATATAATTTGTTAAGGACATGAAGGATTATCATGTATTGTTCAAGTTGTAGTTACAATTCCGTCCACTTGTCCTCGATTGTGCCATCTGACACCAATTACCACTGACCACTAAGTTTAACTTGCAATGAGCAATACAACGGGTCCCATGATGGAAAAGGGACTTGTTCTTATTTAGAGCATCTAGGTTCACACTAGGTTTGTGTTGGTATTATGCCTGCTGCTCAATTTTATAATGTGTTCTGAGAAGTGTTTTTGTCTCGTCTTTTATTTGTCTCTGTTTGCGCCATTATAGAAAAAACAAAGGATGCGGGGTATCCATCCATGACACAAAATCAGTACATGCACAGCAAAACACAAAAAAGCAAAGAAACATCGTTTTTATTGTCACAGTGAGACCTTCAACACGGAGCAAAACAACTCTCACCTCACTGCTTAAGTTTAACTATAGTTTGTTTTATTTGTTTATGACCCCTTGTTATATATGTTATATTCTTCCCTTTTATAATTATATAGTGTTGTGTTCCTTCTTAATGATTAATTTCTCTTCGTGAAGACTCGAACGGTTAACGATAGGTGTTGTGAAAAGATTGTTTCTTAATAGGTCTTGGTAGAAATTCTTCATCAGCTTCTCTTCGAAGTATACTTGGGCCAAACCAGTTTTTCAATACGATATTACAGAGCACTCTCTATTAAAAAGTAAAATCACAAAATACTGAACTCCGAGGAAAATTCAAAAGGAAAGTCCTCAATCAAATGGCAAAATAAAAAGTTCAAACACATCAAACGAATGGATAACAACTGTCATAATCCTGACTTGGTACAGGCATTTTCTTAATATATGTAGAAAATGGTGGATTGAACCTGGTTTTATGGCTAGCCAACACATCTTTGTTATTAAACTTTGAACGTTACAAAGGTAGAATGAAGAAAAATCAGACAACACCACTTCGAAAGCAATAGGCTGATTCGGCATGTTCAATATTGTAATCAGTACATAATATAACCAGTTACAGTGTTAGTTGAGGAAAGTTACGAAAGCGTTGTCTATTACTTGTATTAGTTGAACTGTAGGTGACTCGTCTATGTATTTATGACAATGTTCTGGGTGCAAATCGGCTTGGTATTAATACGAATAGTGTTGATATACAGAAGTATAAGATGATATAAAGTTCATGTCTGTTGGTATAACTTATATTTTTCTCCCGAGGGTATCACCAGCCCAGTAGTCAGCACTTCTGTGTTGACATGAATTATCATTGATATGGTCATAGTTATGAATTAAGTGTTTACAAAACTTAGAATTTTTCGAAATACTAAGGATTTTTACTCTAGGAAAAGATTACCTTAGCTTTATTTGGCAAAACTTTTAGGAATATTTCGTCTTCAATGCTCTTCAACTTCGTACTTAGTTTTGCCTTATTAATTTTTTTTATTCGAATGTCACTGATGGGTCTTTTTAAACGAAACGCGCGTCTTGCGTAGAAAATTTCAATCCTGGTATCTATGATGAGTTTATGTCATCATGTGGTAATTCATTCATATGCGTTATCTTTAATAGAACTGTTGCAGATGAATTGACACTACATATTAAAGGTTCGTGTTATACTGCTACTAACATATACATGATGATATGAAATCCATTTGCATTCAAAACCTACTAATTGTGAAAAAAGTTTGACAGTTATAAAAAATAATATATTAATAATGCATTGTGTGGGTTACTAGTCGTCTTGGATTCCCGTTCACATCAGTATCCTCTTGTACATGTGGAGAAAATTTGACATCACTGTACTTCAAATTTTTCCCAAAAACGTCATTTGGGGAAATCCGACCTTTTGTGGTATACGCAGTACCCAATCGACTGAAATAGAAACAAAATAATAGTAAAATAACAAATATTAACGATTTTTATCTTCACATTGGATGCCTTACTTCACAAACATCCTTATAAAGAACAAAATATAACCAGGTCGGCTAGATCTTCGACTTAGTATGTTTTCGAGTTCTTCCACCATTCTTTCCACAATAAACCGGTTCTGTTAATCAGGTGTGGAACTTTTAAATTTTCAAATGATTTACTTCAAAATCTTAAAATCTAAAAATGTGTTCGACTACACTCAAAATCAAAACTCCTTTCCACCTTTTTCAGGTAGAAATATCGTAATGGAGAAAAAGTAAAACAACAAAAATACCGAACACCGAGGAAAATTCATAACGGAAAGTTCCTATTAAATAGAAAAATCAAAAGCCCAAACACATCAAACGAATGGAAAACAACTGTCATATTCCTGACTTGGTACAGGCATTTCCTTAAGTAGGAAATGGTGGATTAAGCCTGGTTTTAAAGCTAGCTTAACCTTTTACTTGTATCACAGTTGCATATAATTCCATTATATTGACAACAATGTGGGAACAAAACAAACAGAAATAATAGGAAAAATGTCAAAAACAGGGCTGCAGCAGTCAACATTGTGTTTTCATCTTAATAACTATAAAACAAATTAATATGTCAACAAAGAAAATCAAAATGGCATATAGACAAAGCACATCAGAAAAAAATGACCATAGCACAATAACACAAGGCGGAATGTATAAGTACCAGGCCACGCCAAAAGGATGTTACCAAAATGGACTAAACAGTAAAGGTTAATAATTTACAAAGACAAATAAAAGAACACTATAACACGCAATTAAGATGATTAACAACGTCAGTACCTAGAATCTATACTTCAAGACCATCATGTATTATTTGTAAAGTTGAATACGGAATATTTAGCAACAAGGTCTTGGTATCTTCCGAAGAATTTTTGTTTTGTTTTAGAAAAGGACGAGACGTTCTTTGAAATAACCCTGGTTCATCAACTTTCTACTCAGACACTGGTGACGTTTTGTAAAGTCAGAGTAGCAGCTGCAAGCTCTTAAATACCAAATGAGTTGGGAAAGATATATTCCATATGCAGAAGAATCAATCAAACATTGCAAAAACTTATTTGAGGAATAGCTTCACTAAATCTGATACATCAAAATACTGAATTTTTTTATTGATAACATATTTGTTACGTTTGTAGGACGTATTTTTAACAGACAATACGCATTGCCATGGAAACCAACTGTGACATTCTGCTTTTTACTTGTGTCTTCATTTGAATGAGACAAACTTCAGACATAAGCTTTTCGTAGACTAGAAAATATATATAAAGGGAAGTTGGCATTGTCCTACATCGTCCCTCCGCTACAAAGATAAGGTTTTCAACTCAAAAGTTTAATTTTGGTGACTATGTTGACTGCATTTATCCAATTGAACTTTAAAACAAGATTCCACTCACACAGTTGAATTAAGGTGAAAGTCGATTCATGACTATTGAACACCGGTATACTACTGTTGCCTTTATTTACCGATGTTCAAATCTCGAAAATCGATTAGGAAGAGATAAATCAATGCAACAAACAGAATATCAGGGAATCGCATCAACTTCAAAAGGAGCGACAAGGTAACCGTTTCCTGATATGTAGGCATAACCTACCATGCGAATTCACACTCCGTCAAAATGTCACAGTGGAGAAAAGGGCCAAATCAGTAACATTACAGATAAGACGACTTAACTGGTATCTTAATATCTACGACCGTGGAAACATGTCATTTTAAGTATGTCTAATTTCTTGATTTGATCTGAAAAAGGTTCGGTTTTGAACTAAATTTTACAGTAAATGAGATGATTTCAAGTTTCCGATTGTGAACTTCCCATTTACCCATTGTGACTATCCAGATAAAAGTCAAGATATGTATAAACTGATCATAGATACCAGGACTAACATGTTGTACATCAAACACGAGTTTCGTCTACAAAAGACTCATCAGGGACTCTCGAATCAAAAGAATTTAAAAGGCAACATCAAAGATGCAGTTGAAGAACTTATGAGGCACACTTAATTGTATATTTGGTATCCTTTAGTTCAAGTTCTATGGAATAGATGAGTTCAGCATTGTCACCAAATGTTTTATTATTAAGAGTGAGAAAGCGGGAAGTCAAGTTAAAATGTAATGCTAGCTTATTTGTGTCCTTCCTGAGTCCTGAGACACGCCTGTATGAAGTCTGCCTAAAACGAATAAAGGAATAAGTCGGCAAGAAGAGGTTTACAGTTGGTATCCACAGGAATGCCGATTTATTATTTAAAACACGCCCTGCGAACGTACATTTACGTAGTTTAGATATGTAGTACAGAGAAGGAAGATCACGATCTTTATTTTTGGTTGAAATACCAACATAGAAACAGACCTATAATTGTTCAGAACTGTCCCATAGATAAATTACTGTCGTTGGAGTAAATTCAGAGTTTCCAAATGAATTGTCACGCCTTTGCCTTTATCAAAACATTTATGTTATGTGATTTAAAACAAAAACTATGTTGACTTGTCTACGGAAACAAACATATTTGTCATGGATGTCGGACAGATGTTAGGCAATAATTGGGTTTTAAAGATAGATGTAGCATGAATGTTTATAGAGCAATTAAGTTCTTTTATTATAATGAGTATCAACGACGTTTCAGACTTGGGACAGCTACTAAATGCATGTTGCGAGGTTACACATGTGTTCGTCTTTCCTTTAAACTCGGACAGTGGTATAACAGCAAAACATAAAAGAACAAACTGTAAAACTAAGCCGAAAAAGCTAGACTAACCGGCACAAATCACAAAAACACCTTAAAAAGACTAAAGACACACAAAACTGAAACCAGACTACTTCCAGCAACTAAAAGCTAATTCAAAGCCAATGACAACTAATGCATAACTCATGTGTCCCGACACAAGTCTCAATCTGTTATGCCGGATTATGGTAATTTCATCTGATGCTAAACATATTTGTACATACTCATAACAAATTTTGAGTGTAATACAACAAGTGAATTAAAATCATATTTCGCTTAGTAAAATATGTATTATTAGACAACAAGTTAAAATGTGCTTTCAGTTGTCGAAAATTTATATTTGTTAAGCATATTCCTTATACTATAATTTCAGACTATTTTGTATGAAAGTTCGTCTATAATGAACTGTATAATTCCAACAATTAATAGTGCATCAATTAAGATAATTAAGTGGTACTTGAGATCACCAACGATATTGCTTTACTAAGAAAAGTATTCACATCAGTAGTTTAATTACGAGAGACAATGGATAAGAGTAAGGTCGTTAAAAGATACCATCTCCTCATGGCACATATTATCTTTTAACGAACACAAGTTCATTGTATCTCAAACACATAATTACATACTTTCACAATTCCAAAACGCCATTTATAACACATGGAACAAATCCATTGATCTGCCTTAAATCTTCCGCTGATAATGGTGAAACAGCCAGTATGATCGCAGAGCATATTGACACAATACCTAAAATTAAATTCAAGTGGATATAAGGTTATATTTTATATGTATTTACATCCGATTCTATGAATTATACCTGAGAATTATTGATACATGACATAAGCAATGCATATCGTTTTCTACAAATAAGAAGTCTGAACATTTGTTTTCCACTCGTTCCGTTGAATGATGACGTTTGATTCTGTCAGTTTTAATGGACTTACCCTTTTTAATTTACCTAAGAGTTTGGTATTTTTGTTATACTTTTTCCCATTATATTAACCGATTTTCTGTATAAATACTATTTTAATTTCCTTAGATTTAAATAACACCTTAAGGTGGCTCACCCCAATAAGGACCCCGGTAGAATTTTTTATTTTCCCATATTTTGTAGATCTTTTATGTTGAATCCAAAATGCAAAGAAAAAGGGGTCACCAGGCTCGTTTTCCCTCAAACGGAAGCGAAATGTGCGATTTTGACCCTATTTCCAAATATTTCCACCCTTTCAACAATAACGGCTAATAAAGACTTTTAGAACCATGTCAATGTGATTATTATTTGAAAAACATTAAGATTTGAAATGTAAACGTTTCTCTTGGTTGTTTTAGACCTAAAAGTCCTTTTATTTACAGATTTATGTCTAAATTTTGCATTTTCTAATTTCAGTTTAAGGCTAAAATATTGGTTAAATCAATTTTTCGTAAAATTTCCCAGTAGATTTTTTTTTAAAACGGATATGTCAAAGCTATGAACTTTTCGAGCATTTTAAGGTAAAATAAAATGGGGTCACCAGGCTTTTAAAAATTACGGACTTTTGTTTAACGCCTCTTCCCATGAGGTCTGATTTCAATGCACTCAATAATTTCTTTGTTGATGGCTTTACTGAAATAATGTTTGCAATTATATCAATGGACGATAGCTGAATATAAATGTGAATTACATATAACTGTTTGTTATAAAAAGCGAAATTTTATTATTTTGGGGTAATACGGTAATTTTGTCTGGCGCGAGTTGTTTCCCTCTAAATTGGCGCCATAATCGGACAACAGAAATTTCAGGGTCGCCATTGTGGATCAGTATACACCACTGATGAAAACGACCATGTACATGAATAACAGACAAAGTGACGAAAAGACAACGATGCACGTAGAGTCATTACATAAGAAAACATAGATTTCAATATTTTAGGCAGTCAAATGTTATTAGTATTACGAAAAATACAAAGTGGGGGTTGTCTCAAAATACTAGCTACTGTAGAAAATCTCTGCGCCTGAAACCTTGCATGGCTAAATTTCTGTTCTATGTATAATCGTTATGGCTGGTATCTTATTTATGTGTTTATCTGATCCTTAACAGGCAAGTTGTGAACATGTATAGCCAGTTGGGAAAAATATCGAGGGATGGACAGGGTAGGAATGCCCTTTACTGCCAAGCATCACAAATGTCCTTTTGCGCTATCGTAAGGCTCAAGTAAATCTTGATTTTAATCGTCATTTGTACAATCTAATTTCGTAGCTTCGTTAGGGTCAAATCGAGTAAACTATTTATCGTTAACGTCTAATGTGGGGTACCTTTATAACTGCCCTCGGACAGGAGTCCATGATTCCACTCCCTATCCTCAACTCCCATTTCCTTCTCTTTAATCTTATTTATTTCCTCCTACTTCCACTTCCATTCCCTTGCTCCCAGACAAAAATTAGCCAAATATATTTCCCAGAATATTCATCCCCTCTTTTCGAATTCTGGTCCTTTCACCCAAAATCATGTTAGCTCGCATTAACGTTCATCCCTTTTACATTCGCACCCCACACGTTCGCACTCTGGGTCTGTTTGCAGCCTTCCTTTTTCAATCGGGCTTTAGTTTGTATAGTTCTATAAAATGATAAAATAAAGATATTAAGTTTATTTTATTGTTTAAAAATAAAGTGACACACAAGATCAAAGGGCACAGCTGGCTGTTAAATACAATTATCTGGTCTTTTCTATTTATAATCTTCATAAGAATTACTTCTACCCTCAGCTTCTACCAAACTAGTTACTTTTATTTTCACTTGAGACCAAGCTAACAGACCCAATACCCCTTTTCCCGCCCTCTGACTCCCTCTTCCTGATCCCTCATTCCAATGTTTGTTCCTTACCCTGTCCACCCCTCAAGAGTTTGATGGTTTTATTTGTTTTCTTGGGAATATAAATGGCCTAATTTGTAAATTTTACCCCTACAGTACGAGGCAATTCATTTTATTGATGGATTTGTCTTGATCATAATTTGTTTACAATTACCCCCTCCTCTCTCTTTGGTATAAAAAATTTCTTAAAGTCAAGTATCAGGTTTAAACATACATTGTAGGGCTTATTTAGTTTACCAAATAACACATTTGAGTTGAACAGTTCATTATTGTTTTGTGCTTAGTATTTTATATACAAAACTTGTGTTTCCTTATTCCAAACAGGGTACAAGTAACCCCAACATAATTTGGTTGACCTGAGAAGTCTGTATTCAACATATAAAAACAAAATCATTATTTATACTTGCTGTGCATGTAATTTTATTTTGTTTGCTCATCATTGATCGCCACAAATTCTTCATTTTTAGCTCACCTGGCCCAATGAATTCTAACCAAACTTGGCCACAATCATCATAAAGGTTTCTAGTTTGAAAATGTGTCTGATGACCCTGCCTGCCATTCAACATGACAGACATGGCTAGAAATAGAACATAGGGTAAAATACATTTTCTGGCTGATATCAATGAAACTAAACATTTAGAGCAAATCTGACATGGGATAAAAATGTTCATTAGGTTAGGATCTATCTGCCCCAAAATTTTAGATGAATCAGACAACACGCTGTTGGGTTGCTGCCCTGAGTTGGTAATTTTAGGAAATTATGCAGTTTTGGTTATTATTTTGAATATTATTATCAGTCAAGGATATAACTCTATAGGGTTAATAGAGAAAAATAACATACATTTGTTATTGAGGACTAAAAATCAAAGAACTGTGATAACATATGTATGTTATATGTTTCAAAGGGACAGTATACATCATTAGTTTTGTTAAAATGTCTATATTACAGCCCTTGGATGGTGTAAACTTCCCAAAAAAACGTGTATGGTGTAATGGTGTATGGCATATATTGCAATGGTAGAAGGTGTATGGTGCTATGGTGTATGGTGTAAGGGGAATGGTGTAATGGTGTATGAGGAATGGTGTGATTGTGTAACGTGCGATCGGGAATGGTGTGAATGAATGGTGTACGACATTTCATTGGTTGAAACCGAAGTTCATTTTATTTTAATTTTTCGGATTGTAAACATGAACAATAATAGTAATCTTATTGTTCTTTTTTCCCAGTATAGCAAATTACTTTACTCGTTAGACTCTATGTTATAGATATTATACACATTAAAAAAATCTTTCTTTTTTTCACATATTCTTATTTACATTAAACAATGGCTATAAAATTACACACTTATGATCGCATGCAGCTATCATAAAAGAAAGGATTTTTTTAACTAGAAAGCGGATAGAAAGGTTATCCACGCATCGGAACAATATTTTTATATCATGGGTTATCAACATCATTTTTAACGTTGCTTCGTTCCCCAAGTTTTGACAGTCTCTTCATAAATATTTCATCGTATATTCACCTTTGTTTGTCTTGGATTTACGATTCTGTTTTCCAAAAAATGTTCAAAGGAAAACTGTACAGTGTTATTGCACATAAGGTGTTGTATAATTATGAACAATCTCGTCAATTTCGTTAGATTTGTCTTTACGGATTTAGGCGGATTATAAATGATATCTTGAACGTCCGAAAAAATATACTTATGTGAATAGGAATGAAATATTTGCCACTTGATATTTAGCTACCAACAAAATCAACCAACAAAATCAACCAACGACATATTAATATACTAACAGGATACTTTTCCAAGAAGAGAACTTCTCATACTTTTCATTATCAAGTACAAATGAAATCTGTCATGTCAGTCACAGTGTTGGATGATGTGGTGGAATAGTTTTATTATACAAACAATCCTGAACTACTGAGTTTAAATCAGCATACCTCAGCAAGTACGACTAATTTATGTGCAGACCAACCCATCACACGATAGCCGAAAGGAATCTGTGACGTACCCATCCATTTCAGAAGTGGGTGTTGCAATTTTGCTGTCATATGTATAATGCAATCCATTCTGACAATAAAATATTGCTGATTTACTATGCAGCTATATAAATTTTCATAATAAAGTGCAAATATGGTCAGTTTTAAAATTGGTAGATGTGTTAAAATAATTTGCTAGACAACAATGTACGAGTCAGCCTGAAGTATCAAAACTACTGAAATTTTTTTGTGAGACAATATTTTGAATAAAAAGAGGACATGCTGGCAATCTAGATTGATGGAGACAATTTTTTGTTGTCATTGTGTTGCAATGTTGCTGTCATTTGTATTTTACAATCCATTCTGACAATAAAATATTGCTGATTTACTTAATGCGGCTATATAGATATACAAAATAAAGTGCAAATATGGTCAGTTTTGGTTGATGCGTAAAAATAATTTTGTTATACGAGTCAGCCTGAGTTATCAAAATTACTGAAATTTTGTTGCGAGACAATATTTTGATTAAAAAGAGGACATGCTGGCAGTCTAAACTGATGGGGACAATTTTTTTGTTATCATTGTGTTGCAATGTTGCTGTCATTTGTATAACACAATCCATTCTGACATCAAAATATTGCTGATTTATTATGCAGCTATATAAATTTACATAATAAAGTGCAAATATGGTCAGTTTTGGTTGATTCGTTAAAATAATTTTGTTATATGAGTCAGCCTGACGTATCAAAATTACCATGATTACTGAAATTTTGTTGCGAGACAATATTTTGAATAAAAAGAGGACATGCTGGCAATCTAGATTGATGGGGACAAATTTTTGTTGTCATTGTGTTGCAATGTTGCTGTCATTTGTATAATGCAATCCATTCTGACATCAAAATATTGCTGATTTACTATGCAGCTATGTAGATATACATAATAAAGTGCAAATATGGTCAGTTTTGGTTGATTCGTTCAAATAATTTTGTTATACGAGTCAGCCTGAGGTATCAAAACTACTGAAATTTTGTTGCGAGACAATATTTTGAATAAAAAGAGAACATGCTGGCAATCTAGATTGTTGGTGACAAATTGTTGTCCTTGTGTTCCAATGTTGCTGTCATTATTTTGTATTATACAATCTATCCTGACATAAAAATATTTCAAATTTTTTAGGCGGCTATATAAATTAACAGATTGACACATTCCCCATTTCCATTCTCAATTTTATAATAAAGTGCAAATATGGTCAGTTTTGGTTGATGCGTTAAAATAATTTTGTTGTACCAGTCTGCCTGAAGTATCAAAACCACAGATAATATATATGTTCCTGAGACAGTAAAATAAAATGCCAGTCTGAGATGTGAAAACTAGTGATTTCTGGTGATGATTCAATTATTTGAATAGAAAAGGACATGCATGCTTGCACTGTTGATTGGTGCAGAAAAAGAAATATTATTTATGATATGCTGGCCATAAGCATGATTAACTGTACACCAATATTGCTTTCAATTATCATGATTATTTTATATGATCTAAGTACTATTTGTTTTTGGCATTGTTTGTCGATTTTATCTGAAAATCAAGTTTATAAGATTTACGCTACATTTTAAAACCGATCAGAACTTAATAATAGCACTGTAACCAATATCGTTGTTAATTTATAGAAACTTCAAGGCAGATCACGGATAAATTTGTATTACAAGCAAAGTTTTATGCGTATTTTATTTACAAATACATGTATATATATTTAATCTGTATTGTTTATATAACCATGATCACGGAGGTCTTAATTTTATATATTAATTTACAATATTGTGATCAAAATTGTTTTAAAACAAAATAAATAATTTTGTAGTCGCACGCTTTCTTTGAAATTTAATTGCATTATGGGTAATTTCGGATCGTGTAGATAGAATGGGGAATGGTGTATGGTGTAATGTGTAAGGTGTATGGTGCAAAGGTGTAACGTGTATGGTGTAATGGCACAAGGTGTATGGTGTTATGGTGTATGGTGAATGGTTTAATCGTGTATGGTGTTAGTGGGAAGTTTACACCATCCAAGGACTGTAAGTGCTATTGATATTACTATTGTCTTTGTGTATTCTAAACTATAGAAAAATATAACAGTTCATAGTTTGTCAATCATGCATAGTAAACTTATGTTATTACAAAAAAAATATGCCTGTAATAACTAAAGGGTGTTATTACAGCTTCTCTACATCACTCCAAAGCATTTGCTCAGACATACATCATGCTTAATTACAATGTATTTTAATTCATTGTAAGAAATCATGATCAGAGCATGAAATGAGGTTCTCCGCAAGTTTCCTAGTAATTCCCACGTGTCTCATATAATAAGTTACATGCCTTTAATAACTAAGCCTTGTTATTACAGCTGAGTTTATCCCTTAAAACCCTTGTCTCATTGATTTACCATGGTAAATGAAAATGTACTAATCTAATTAAAAATTAGTTATCAATGCTATGCATTTAGTTTCTGCGCAAAGTTTCAAGAGTTCCTAGAGCCCACTAAAAATTAAAACATTTATGATTTATTTTACAAATAACAAACATGTGTTATTACAGATTTCAAAAATTAAAGATTAAACAGTAGACAACTCATCAAAGTGTCTGTAATAACACATGCACGATATTTTCTGTAATAACTCTATAGAGTTATATCTCTGACTGATTATAGATAGCGATAAACTGTAAACAGCAATAATGGTGAGCAAAGTAAGATCTACAAATTAGTCAACATGACCAAAATTGTCAATTGACCGCTTAAGGTAGATTCATGGTATACCGCCATCTTGGATTGTACAATCGCAGTACACAATCGGTCTAGATCTGCCTAAATCTGCAAATTTGGAATCAGATAGGCAATTTATAGGTTAGACTTTTATTTGATGAAAGAAAACTTGGTGATTTATTACATTATTCAAAATGTTTAAATAAATACCAAATATTTTTGTTTTAGAATCATTTTTCAACTTTGCCATTTAAGGGAGATAACTCTTTAGTAAAAAAATTATACTGGACTGATAGGAAATTATTATTTTTACTTGTAGCAAGAAAACAAGTTTGGTGACACCATTTTTCTTTTTCTAAAGCATATCATATAACCTATCTTCTCATATTTTATTTCAAAATTCTATCTCATAGATTTCTTTCTATGCACAAAATGTGTTTTATCATGAACAATCTAAGCAAATTTGGGCAATTTCGTACGACCCGTAGCTTAAAAGATAGCACGGTGACCCATACTTTTATTATATTTTGGAAAAAGCATAGAAAAGCTTTATTTTGACAAAGTCAATATAAAACAATTTTGAAAATTTTGTTATCTTTACAAAATCTTCTCCTCTGAACTATTGAGACAAATTTAACTTACTTGGCCATAATCATCATGAGGGTATCTAGTTTAAAAAATGTGTTTGATGACCCTGCCTACCAACCAACATGGCTGACATGACTGAAAATAGAACATAGGGTAAAATGCAGTTTTGGCTTATATCTCTGAAACTAAAGCAAAAGTATAATGATTGCATTATTTCATGCATCAATTGTGAACAAAAATATCAGGTGAGCGACACAGGCTCCTTGGAGCCTCTAGTTTTAAAATATGAACTACATTATGCATTTAAATGGCTATCGTGGTTGATTTTCTGACAGAATTACTCTCACATTTAATTTCAGGCGTCAAGTACATGTAAGAGGAAGAAGTGATTTGTTGTAAAAGATACTGGAATGTTCAACTTTACTTGGAAACAATTGGCAAAGTACAGACATAATTAACATGAGAAGTCAGGATCATCTTGTCTTGCAATTGGGAACTATATATGTAAAGTGCTTAAACCTAAGAACAACATTACATTAGAAGCCAAGATCAACAATACTTGGAACTACATATATAATCAAAGTACTGTCAGAATCCATATGAGAACCCAAGATCATCTACACTTGGTGTCTATATGCAATGTGTTGAGAATCCACTTAAGAAGCCAAGATAAACAATAGTTTGGAAGTATATGCTAAGTGCTGTCAAAATCCATAGAAAAAATCCAAGATCAATAGGACCTACTGTACATGTACCTACATGTCCCAATGATGAATAGATTATTGAGTCATATAAAAACACTGAAGAGAAGAATATTGATATATAAATTATGAAAATATGGAGCTGATCAATTAATGATTGTACATGTACATGATGTATACATATTAACAATTACTAGTATATTGAAAATAACAATGTTAATAAATGTTTTATAAATTTGATCTCATAGACATTTGAGGAATAAAATCAAAATGTTTCAAAAATGAATTTTAATAGAGCTGTTTTAATTTATTTTGCTGCTTGAGTGAATTTTGCTGCAAACATGATTCATGATATGCAAACTGCAATATATGCAGTTGTTTTAATACAGAATGTAGCTAGTGAGATTTGTAGATTTTGGAAATCATTATACATGTACCAAGTGACAGTTGTGGTAAATGCAAATGCTTTTCCTCATCTTTTACCTCACCAACCCCTGACCCTATTGGTCAGTCACTTGAATTATTTTACATCATTTGGCATTTTTGCCCATCCATATGCTTTTCATTTCTATTTCAAAAGTTATATTTTCGGGATAAAAGGAGAAATATAATATATAGTTTTGTTCAATGAGACAGCAACCAAACAAACAATCAAACGAATTATACATGTTATATATTGTCTGGAAAACTTGTCTCACTAACTGACAACCTCATTACCTATCACAATGATCAAGATTACTGAAATCAGATAAATATGGTTTTGTAAAATTAGATATGCACTCAAATTGATAGAGATTGCAACAAAGATTTCAACCTCATTTCATGGATCAGTGATCAAGGTTAAAGTTACCTGATTAGATATAAGAAGATGTGGTATGAGTGCCAATGAGACAACTCTCCATCCAAGTCAAAATTTATAAAAGTAAACCATTATAGGTTGTTTATCAGATACTGTTAGCAATAGGTCATATGTCGATGTCAAGTTTTTGTGTTTTGTCTGTTTTTCTAATACTTAACAGGGCCGTAACTACATTGAGGCAAATGAGGCAAATGCCTCATGTTGAAAATTTAAAAAAAAAACTAATAAGTTGAAACAAAAGTTTGTCTTCATATCAAATTGTTTTCACGGCGAGTGTCAAGTGCAAGAAGCAAGTTTTGTTCACCCTCTGACGTCGCCCTGTTTTTCGGGATCCACGTTTCTCATTTATTTTAAGTTTTTGGTGTTGATTGTCTATAATTTGTTGTTATGTGTCATATATGTTCACGGGTTTGTCTTTTGTTCATTGATTGCCCTTCTTCATGACTATTGTCTTAGCGTTGAATTTCATTTGTAAATTAGTAATTTTGTTTTAAACTTGAGTTTTATTATATTTAAGGACCTTTCGTCTAATTTCAAAACTACTTTAAAATGTAAAAATATGTATCGGTTTGTCTATGAAACATTGATAATGAAAAATTTGAAAATATCGAAAAGCATAGTCGAAGTGTTCGGTAATGACAGGTGAACGGTCGTGTGGTTTGGCAATGTTACATGTCCACCGGTGTCCAGATATTGTTCAAGAAAATGTTTTAGAAGATACGAAGCTACCGGACATAGAAAAATTGGTCATTTTTCATGGAAATTTATACTTTATATTAAAGAATACAAAACTGGCTCTCTTTTCTGTCAAACTAAAACATGTAAAAACTGACATGGGTTAAATTAAAGTGAGACAACAAATCTCCCGGAATCAAATCATTTAAAAGAAAAATAATGTCCCTAAAAACTAAAAGTATTACACTGAATCTATATATTTTGCTTTGAGACCAGAATATTGTCAAAAATTATTAAAACAAAACATGCGTTTCAGATTAAGAAAGGATCCAGGAAACGCTCAGAATGCACGATTTTGCGTCATTTTTTCCAGACCCTCGCCGAAAATTGTTTCGCCTCCTCTGCTCGGCGAATAATTTTGCCTTACTTCTAACAGAGGCTAGTTACGGACCTGCTTAAAGAAGTAGATAAATTATATTTGATGTATGTAATGATTCACAAATGTAAGGAGTACATGTCTGTCTGTCAGTTGTCATTAACCACATTTTCATGGTTCATTGGTC
Organism: Mytilus coruscus; assembly: GCA_017311375.1. Classification (NCBI taxonomy): domain Eukaryota; kingdom Metazoa; phylum Mollusca; class Bivalvia; order Mytilida; family Mytilidae; genus Mytilus; species Mytilus coruscus. Next base: position 50,172,891 of record CM029608.1, on the reverse strand, counting down.
AATGGTAAGTCCTCTTTAATATGCTAGCCTACATTGTGTAATCAATATGTCAGCTATATTTGGTGTATGGAATGATTATTAAATGAATGTATTGAAATATTAAATAAGAAGGTGTGGTATGATTGTAAATGAAACAACTCTCCACAAGAGACCAAATGACACAAAAATACACTAAAGGTCACCATATGGGATTATGGCCTTCAACAATGAGTAAAACCTATACTGCATAGTCCGATATAAAAAGCCTCGAAATGACAAATGTAAAACAATTCTATTGATAAAACTAACAGCCTGATATATGTACAAAATAATGAATGAAAAACAAATATGCCTGTCTTGCAGAGTCTATCTGAAAATAACCTCATTTTCATGGTTTTGTCTGTTTCTTGCATACTATATGTTTCAAAATATTTGGTTTAAGGAATGATTGTAACAAAGGTGGATTTAGGGGAGGGCCCATGGTGCCCAACCCCTTTTGTGAAAAAATTTGGTTGTTTAAATAGGGAATCACTGAAGCATGACTGGAGCGGGCCCTCTTAGGCAGTCAGTGCCCCTCCCTTTATGAAAATTTCTGGATCTGCCACTGTGTAAGGCTGGCTTGGTTTAACTGACCTTGGCCTCATTTTCATGATTATTGATAATTGATAATATTAATTTTTCTGATACTTGTAGTAAAACTTTATCTTTAGGAATATCAACATAAAATCAATCAATAATGATGATTAGTAAAGCAAGTGAGACATTTCAGCTTGTGCACTCTTGTTTACACAAAAATGTGCTGTAAGGTGTGACTGCCATACATGTACATGCAGATGTATCTAGGAATATGTCTTAACAACTTGAAAAATATGAGATCTATCCTAATACTTCTTGTTTGTAATGGAACAAGTCCTAATAGTTTACATCTTTTCCTTGGAAGCATTGTTTTTTAAGAAAACTTATTTCCATATTTTGTGTTCACAGCTATCGTGGTTGAAATCAATATCGTTGTAATCCCGACTAATCTGTCTACTCACCATTTTCAAATTTGGTACATCAAGTTAACGTTGGTCTTTCAGATATATTACAACTGCGATATTCAAGGTCTAAGGTGACCCTCAAATAAAACTTTTCACCATGAAATATAAAAAAAAAAAAGGAAGATGTGGTATAATTGGCTATGATGCAACTCTCCACCAGAGACCAAATGACAGAAGATAACAACTATAGGTCACCGTACGGCCTTCAGCTATGACCAAAACCCACACCGCGTAGTCAACTTCTAGTATGATAAAAGGACCAGAAATGACGTTCTTTTGTATATAGTTGCACACAAAATAACAGTTTAATTTGTGCTTGCTGAACGTTCACTGGCAAATATTTCAAGCATAATACGGACGAGAACATATGGATGATAAGTACCATATGAAGGTTCTGCAAAGTAGTAGGGGCTAGATAATATTATGGAAAATGAATGGACAATCTATGTTGGGTATGGGCAAAATTCCCCTTTTACCCTACGAGGCTGCGTATTTATACATCCAGCTGTATGATCTCCCTGTCTAAGCAAGAGTTATCTGTCGGATTAGGAAATTCATATTTCTATACCCATGTTAACCCTACGATATAAAAATAAGGAGATGTGGTATGATTGCCAATGAAACAGCTATCAACCAAAGTTCAAATTTAAAAGTCCAGTTAAAAATATCATTTTAGCTCACCGTTCCGAAGGAACTGTGAGCTTTAGCCATCACTTGGCGTCCGTCGTCGTCCGTCGTCCGTCGTCGTCGTCGTCGTCGTCGTCGTCCGTCTGGTGTAAACTATTTCAAACATCTTCTCCTCTGAAACTACTGAACCAATTCCATCCAAACTTAAGCTGAATGATCCTTAGGGTATCGGGGTAAAATGAAGTTTTGGCTTATATCTCAAAACCAAAGCAGTTAGAGCAAATCTGACATAAATAAAAGTGTTTATAAGGTAAAGTTCTATCAGCCCTGAAATTTTCAGATGAATCTAATAATCCATTGTTGGGTTGCTGCCACTAAATTGGTAATTGTAAGGAAGTTTTGCAGTTTTGGTTATTATCTTGAATAGTATTAATAATAAAGATAAACTGTAAACAGAAAATATGTTCAGCAAAGTAAGATCTACAAATAAGTTAATATGACCAAAATTGTCAATTGATCCCTTAAAGAGTTATTGCCCTTTAAAGACAATTTTACACAATTTGTTTATCATGTTTTCTAACTTTAAAAATCTTCTCCTCTGAAACCACTGAACCAATTCCAACCAAACTTAAGCTGAATGATCCTTAAGATATCTAGAATAAAGTTTGTGTTTTATTTTTGTTTCGTCAAAAACATGGCCACCATGGCTAAAAATAGAACATACGGGTGAAATGCAGTTTTGGCTTATATCTAAAAACCAAAGGAGTTAGAACAAATCTGACATGGAGTTAAAGTGTTCATTAGGTGAAGTTCTATCAGCCCTGAAATTTTCAGATGAATCTAATAACCCAATGTTGAGTTGCTGCCACTAAATTGGTAATTTTAAGGAAATTTTGCAGTTTTGGTTATTATACTGAATAATGTTAATGATAAAGATAAACTGTAAACAGCAAATATGTCCAGCAAAGTAAGATCTACAAATAAGTTCATATGACCAAAACTCAAGCCTTCAATTTCTATAGACATGGCTTTTTACCGGCAAAAGCAATACAGTGAATTTGTAACCCATGCTGGAAAAATAGAAAATATATTATTTTGTTGGCATTAAGTAAGCGGAAGCCAAGTTAAAACTATTTTGTTTACACATATTTGCAACTCAAATAAATAACTATTATTCAAAAAGCAAGGTTAATTGAAACATTTTGATTTTTAAGCTATGTGATTGACTTTGTTATGTTGTATAATGTTTTATCAAATTTATGATGCAATGAGATTTTTAACTCTTTATTTTTTATAACACACAGTTAAAAATCTGAGATTTTATTCTTATGCATATATGTAGCATTAGACTGTCACTGACTGATTTTAGAAATAATTTCATCTACATGTTTAGTTATGATTTCATTGCAACAAATAGATGCTCAATATTTTCATTTTTTTTTTTTTTTTTTTTTTCTTGTTATAAATTCTTAATAGTTATTTATACTTTGACTGATAAATGTTACATTCTCAAACGATTACATGTGTCTCCAATATTGTTAGCAGTTTTCTTATTTTAATAACTATTGATAAATCAGTAATTATTTTATTTTATGTTGACAGTGCACATAATTTTTCATAATACTTTCAAAAGTAAATAAAATATTAAATTTCACTCTTTACAAAGAACCTACAAAATAACAAATTCACTTTTTGCTGGTGCCGGTAAAATAGCCATTTCTATAGAAATAGGCTAGTTTGCCGGTTTGAATAAGGATATTCTAATCAGAGCCGGCAAAATAGCAAATAGCAAAACAGACCGGTGCCGGCAAAATAGCCACTGCCTTTCTTATTATCATCACAGACCGATAATTACTTTTTTTGCGACAAGTGGGTCAAACACATGTCCACACTTCAATAAGAAAATTGTCATTCATATTTTTGCCGCGATGACACACTCCACTTTCATTTTGTAAATCAAGAACATTCCTTATTCATGTTATTAGCTTCCTTTAAAAACGCATGTCAAAATTAAGACAGAAGTTAAAGTCTGCCAATATCACCGACTAATATAGCGTCCCTGTGTACTGAGCCGAGTTTAAAATTACAATCCCAACTTTTCCTGAACCTAGTAAGTAGTATAGATTTTGTTTATATATAAAGTCTTTAGCTGGAAGTGTTTGGAACTGCCCGATAGACTTCGCGTGTAATACGCTAAATCCAGACTTGGTCAGACCAAATATATTGCCCTTCTCCGCAAAGCATGCGGTATTGAGGATAATAGCATAGACCGATATACAATGTAGGTCGGAATTCTAGGTCCAGGTTACTATATATATATTGACCAATTTTCATCTACATGATCAAAGGTGGAAAACAGCAAATAATTGAAGTGTCGGGGTATTTTTCTGCGTAAAACAAGTAATCAATTTAGTGAAATGTTTTGCTCGAGTTCCAGTAGTCACATTCTTGTTCAATTAATTAAATTTTACATTGATGTTTCCTCTTTTTTTTAATGTGAACTCGATTGGTATATTGATAGATAAAACAGAAAATAGAAAATTAACAAAATAGCAAAATAAGTAAAAGGAATAAATAGAAAACATTGACCCCGAGGTCTTTTGTTAAAGGACTAGAGTTCCGGAATTCATAGAATTATGATACGAGAAAATTTGTTAGATATTTTTGTGCCCATGAGCTGATAAAGTATATAAATCTTTAAATAAAATGTTAGGTGTGACTATCATGTATTTAGTCTTTGCTTGAAAATAGTCATAGTTCAAAACTATAATCAAAATTTTGCAGTGAGAAAATATTTCACATACTCCGGAATAAAATCCTACCAATACTTGGAAATGAAGATATTTCAAATAAAAAGAGATTTATGGCTGTAACAAAATTTTATAATACGCCAAACGGATAGCGTGTAGATGAACCCCGATGCCTTTATACTTGTTTTTTTTTTTAAAGCCGTACGGTGACATGCAGTTGTTTACATCGCTATCCTTTGTTTACGGTTAAACATTGCGTCATTGACAAAATATTTTCATATGTACATCTAAAAGACATCTTTTATTTCAACCGGTATTTAAATGAAAATAGGGTGCGAACGGACCCAAGGATCGAACATGTAGGGTGAAAATGTGTTTTCGGAGCGAACGCACCAGATACCGTCGTACATGTCAATATTTATAATTTCTTTTTTTTTAATGTTATACTCATGTCATGTATATTTATGTGCATTTTATGTGAAAAAGGAACAAACCACTCTGTATTTCTGACCGTATTTCCGTTTTGAAGAAAGATTTGCATCGTTTGTTGACATCGGGAAAGGGTGCCCTCAGACACGTCCGCGTTCCAATGTCGTCAACACTACTTTTGAGAAGACCCTCAAAGCGATCGTTGTCAAGGCGCTCGTCGTTAGAAACATGCGTTAAAAACTGCGCACTGTTAAAGGGCCGAGCCACCTTAATTCATCTTCAGCATGTTTAAATTATTTCGACAGTAGTACCTCTCGTAAATCGATAAGGAGGTAACAAACAAAACTGACAGAATCGCAGAAACTCGAAAAGTAGCAAGACCGGATGCGTCGACAGGTAAAGCGTCAAATGCTATGCATGTACTACCCTTTATGCGAATTCACACTAAGGCAAAATGTCACAATCGGGAATAGGACAAATCTGAAAATTACTTATCAGACGACTTTTCTGGTATCTAAACATCTAAGACCGCGAAAACATGTCGCTAGTGAGTTAATATACAGACATATCGGTGAAGTGAATTAATTTGTTACCACAAATTACTTAAAACTTTACTAAATTCATCCATAGATACAAAGATTTGGTTTGAAAGTTTGGCTATACCTGTAGAAGACTCATTACTAACGGGATAGCACATCCTAAATTTTACGGTGATGTTGTTTACCGATCTCGTAAATTTAGATACAATCCGGGTTAACTTATCATTCTTTTAAATAAATCAATTCTAAATGCTACCAATTCAACATTGTAGTTAGATTTTTGAATATTGTTTTCAGCGGTATAAATATTGATTTTGTTATCGGTAAATTAAAACAAACTAAATATAATTGTAATACACATATGTACATTCACGGTTCTAAAACCTGTCAATACCTATATTTTGGCATTATACAAAGTCATGTTTTCTCTGACTGTTAATGACGTCTTTTCACTTAAACCATTGGATGTTAGATATGTACTGATTGATATTTAAGTCTTAGACACATGCTTGTATTAATTGTTATTGTTATAATTTGAGATAGTTCATTAAAAATGATTTTTAAAATCATTAAGACAATAATAACGAGTCTTTTGATTCATCCAAAAATTCAAAGTGATCACATGATGCAAAACTAAAGACTTAGTTTAATTATTTCGTTGTTACGAACCAGCAATTTATTTATATATACAAACCTGAAATTGCTTCAAGCACAATCCAATTCAATCCGCATTTCGAACAAGCTGAATTCCAGGAATCATAGCAATATTTTACACAAATGTGTTCTGCACAGAATAAAATTCGGCTACACAAAGAAACCAAAGCAGCGATCTGTAGAATAAGGCAAACGATTTGCATCAAACCGAATGCATCATAAGCGTCTTTAGCTGCAATTATATAAATATGTATTATAGTTCCATGCCTCCCTTTACTTTTAATTATGGTGTATTATGATGAACTTAGTAGAAAAAAGTGCCTTTAGTAATAGGAAGCAGGTTGCAATGTAGGTATATTTCATGGCTGAAACATGGTTTTAAACAATAAGAGACAAACAGAAATTTCTGCATGTCATGACGCGTAACAAATCAATCCAGAAAGTGATGCTGTTTGGAGGTATGATAATGTTGTGGACACTTTTGAAATGTCACAACACTTAACAATATCGAGCCTAATCATAACAGGACTGCAGACATGTCAGTTTATATGTTTTATTACAGTAACCATATCAGAGTGAAATATATATTCGCCTGATTCAGTAACAAATCCGTCAAAGTGTTACTTCGTGTTCTATCTAGGATGCATACAAATATACCCGTGTCACCCCGACATTACAAATAAGTATTAGCAACAATACCGAACTCAAGGTAAATTTTAAAAGGGAAGTCCATAAAATCCATAAAACACAATCGAACACTCGAATATATCAACCAACAGAACGAAAGGAAAACAACGGTAATATTCCTGCACAAAACAGTATCCTTAAGCTCTTGTTAGAGTACTGATTAAAAGTATATATTTATTTACAACGATTTACAGCATGTCATATTATTGAGATATTCACCGCTATAAGCCGCATGGTAAACAGTCAATACTTATATCGATTGAATGACGAAACAAAACGATAACAGTCATTATTTGACTCCACAAGAATGAAAAAAGTTGTTCAATCTGAAAGTAAGAAGAAGCGGTATAATTTCCAATTAGACAATTATCCACCAGAGACCCAATGACATGGATGAAGCAACTACAGATCACTGCAAGGCCTCCAATAATGAGTATAGTCCATACTGTATCGAATTCTATAAAAGGCCTCTACAAGACAAAATGTAATGCAATTCATTCAAGAAAACCATTGGCCAGATTTATGTAAAACAACAAATGAAACACAAATAACAGCTTGCAATGAACGACAGCATCTTTATTACACGCTCCTGACTTAGAACGGGAACATAACTTATATATGATGGGTTTTAACATGATTGCTAGCGGTAAATCCCTCCTAAACTGGGAGACTGATGTAACAACACAACACAAGAAACAAGCTTTATAAATCAGTTAGAAAGGGCTCGACTCTTTAGATTGGCATGAAGACGCAACAAAAACAACGAAGAGTTATATCATTGGCAACCATACCATATCTCTTTTTTTTTATAAAATCACCAAAACCTACAATATCGATTTAAGAATACTCCTCGTTATTACCAATGTTATTTCAACTGCTCAGGCGGAGCCTACGTTTTAAATTGTATAAGGACAGAATATTTGATGATGTGTGTGATAAGGATGATTGCTGTTATAATTATTATTATTGATTTCGAATCACCTATCAGTGTCACTGATATACAAAAGAAATGAGTGTATGATATCATTCATATGTGCTTTAGCTAAGTATTTTAAAGTATCGGCTGTTGTATTATTCTGTTTAAAACCTTTCTAATTGTGAGATTATTATTAAACGTGATTTAAAAAGATATATATATATATAATAACCAATTCTATTTGCTAATTGAAAAGCTGAATAGAATCATTTAAGACAACAGGAAGATTAATTTTGTATTGTTTATTATTCAGACTTAAATAAAGAGGAACTATCTATCCTGTAAATTTACGATGTCTCTGTACTAGTCAATGGGTCAGAATTGTCATACCTAATTAAAGAATAAATTGTTGAAATTAGATAACATGTTTTCACGTGTAGAAATTTGACTTATGACCAGTGCATAATTGGATTAAATCTTTCTTATTGGTCACTGATCTTGCGGGGTCAGCACGAGTTCACGTGTATGTGCTCTGTGGGCACCTCATTTTATCATCAGCTTTTGACTTGTTAATTTATTATTCTTTAAATGAATACTTTTATGGATAATTTTGGATAGGAGTGATTTCCTTTTGCAATTTGAGGTAAAATCGAACCATATTTTTGTGTTTTAACTATTTTATGCTTACATTATATAGTATACAAACGTACTGTTGCTTTTTGTCCATTCTTTAATTTCTTATAGATTATACGATTTTGTTTTACACAATACACGTAGCGGTTGGTTAAATTTGTCTCTTGTGAAAGAGATAGTGAGGTAAAATTATTTTTGGTTTTGGTGGTGACACTGTGTGTTTTCGATCAAAATGTACTTATTTACCATATTTATGGAAAATGATAGCTGATGATAAACCCGATATTGTATTGTTACAAGTTAGGGATGATGATATTAAGCATAATAGAGCTGACCCGAAGAAGATATCATTTCATTTGCAAAGTTCATCTTTTTGGTAATGTAAAACATTTCCAAGCAGGCACTTCAAAGTTTAAACAACGTTGAAATGACGTTGAATGAACTGTTAGTTTTGAAATTTGAGATGTCATTGAAAAGGTGATGTTGAGATACCCTTATTTTTCTACGTTTTTTCAACGTTGATTTTTTATTGAATGTAGGTTGAAACTTAACATTGACACAACCTCACAATTCAACATTGAAATAACCCTGTTTCGTCATGTTTATGTTTGAAATAGACAATTCAAAGGTTGTTGTTGGTCCATGTCTGTCATATTCGTTTTTCGTTTTAAATCAGGCGGTTGGTTTTCTAGTTTGAATTGTTTAACATTGTTCATACCGGTGCCTGCTTAGCCTACTATATGTTATTTGTTTTGTGCATTGTTGAAGGCTGTACGGTGACCTATTGTTGTCTCATTGGCAATCACACCACATCTCCTCATTTTAATAATTCATTGTAATTAGAAAACAAAACGAAGTCACTCAGTTTATTTTTTCGCTTCTAATGAGGATTCAGTCATGTCATATATTACGATCTAATAAATGAAACAATCATGACAAATAAACTCTATAAATTCAAAGTGGGATTATTATCGGCCAGATTTTGACTGTTTTGCAGTTAATTAGCCACATTATTAAAATGAACATATTTATGAAGTCATGGATATAGAATTTGGATCAATTATCGTGATGTGGTCCGATACTGAATCTTTTATAGCATATGGCGTTGTACATTTAAATGCACAAGTCATCCTAATGTTTCCAAACGAATAAGATCCGCCTTATTTATCTGTATGAGACATGGTTTATTTAAATATAAATACAAAAACTTATTGGCATACATTCATTAACAATGAATGGTTAAGACCTATTTCATATATATATATTATATATATTTATAAATATATAATTACTCTAAATATCAATACACAACAATTATAAATCTGCAAATTTGCGGAAGCAAATGTTTGTTCTTCCTCGCCGGGAATCGAACTCATGCTATTTGGGATATCGTGACAACTCCGCCTACACTGTGTCCAGTGCTCTAGACCACTCGGCCATCTAGACTGAACTAAAATTCACATTTCGGTGGCCTAGTGTTACCTTTCATCGTCAGTAGAATCTAGAGTGTAACACAGTACATGATATATTAGGCATGAAGATGGAATTGATGGCAGATTAGCTAAATTATCTGTCGTATTGGATCGTTAAATGCAATCACAGAAATAATTAAAATGTCAATTGTTTTGAACAATTGAGAGGTCTTTCCTTTTCGTAATGTAAAATATATGCTTTAATAGGCGTAGAATGCATTGAAAAGCTCAAAACACACATAAATCCTTAAAATATGACAAATAACACATAACCCGCTATTTGCCAAATGACCTGGACTTTTGACCTTTGACCTTTGACCTTTGTCAAGGTCATTGGTCCACGATGTCAGTATAAAAGACCCAATGGGTCTAGACTCTTTAGTTCAAGAGTAAAGGCTAATTTCGTCTTTTCAGAAACAGTTAACAGGGGTTATGCCCTTACGGATAGGTCAAATCTCTTCGGTCAAATGTCAAAAGTTGCGCCTTTATGTCCCAAACATTTTCACTATTTACAATTTCTGTAAGATTAACCGTTTTGAGATATCCAATTAAAAGTTGTAAGGTCAAAGGTCAAGGTCAACCTTAAAAGCTTTAAAACACACTAAAATCCTTTAAATAAGGTCAAAACACATAATTCACTATCTTGACATGACCTTGACCTTTGACCTTGTGACCTTTGTCAAGGTCATTGGTCCCAAATGTCATTGTTGAATACCCCATGAATCTAGGACCTTTGGTTATATAGTAAAAGCTTATTTTGTCTTTAGAAACCTAAGACAGGGTTATGCCCTTATAGAAAGGTCAAATCTCTTCGGTTGAATGTAACAAAGTTGCGCATTAATGACCCAAACATTTTCACTATTCAAAACTTCTGTAAGTAAAATGATTTCTGAGATCATCCCATAACAACGTGTAAGGTCAAAGGTCAAGTTCAATTACAAATTTGACCTTGAAAAATTTTCAAAGTCACATAAATTGATGATCATTGGTGAAGATTCTAGGTGGCTACGACTTACGGTTTCTGAGTTTTAGTGGCCAACCGACATCTTTTAATTTTCATAAGGGCATAACCCTACCAATGAGTCGAATCTTTTCGATCCAAATGTAACGAAGAACCAGGGTCTGGTCCTGAACATATTTCACCCTTCGGTTTTTGTACCTATTACGGTTACGGTGTTTGAATGATAACAAGGTTTTAGGTTTCGGAGGATAACTCTGGACCGACAAAATTTTACCACTCACAGGGTTAGTTCCGGATAGGTATTTATGACTCCGATACAAAGTGTGAACCTGAAAGCGACATGGCTTATGGTTACGGAGGAAATTTTGTCAAAGTTTGGCGGAACAAAAGAATAATAATCAGAAGAAATACAGTAAGGTCTTTCCATTAGAAAAGGAAAGACCTTAATTATGCTATATATATATAACTAGAGGCTCCAAGGAACCTGTGTCGCTCACCTGATAATTTTATTTACAATTGATGCATAAATCAATGCAACCGTTATACTTTTGCATTAGTTTCAGAGATATAAGCCAAAAACTGCATTTTACCCTATGTTCTATTTTTAGCCATGTTGGTTGGCAGGCAGGGTCATCGGACACATTTTAAACTAAATACCCTAATGACGATTGTGACCAAGTTTGGTTAAATGGTTAAGTGTATCAGTTGTTTCAGAGGAGAAGATTTTGTAAAACTATCATAAATCATAAGCAAACGAACTTACAACGAACTTACAATGCTTCACTGTCGTACAAGTGAGAGGTTTACCAAAATTGTTAAAATTGACTTTAAAGGGCAATAACTCCTTAAGGGTCAACTGACCATTTTGGTCATGTTGACTTATTTGTAGATCTTTCTTTGCTGAACATTATTGTGGTTTACAGTTTATCTCTATCTATGATAATATTCAAGATAATAACCAAAACTGCAAAATTTCCTTAAAATTGCCAATTCAGGGCAGCAACCCAACAACAGGTTGTCTGATTCGTCTGAAAATTTCAGGACAGATAGATCTTAACCTGATGAACATTTTAACAAATGTTAAATTTGCTCTTAATGCTTTAGTTTCAGAGATATAAGCCAAAAACTGCATTTTACCCTATGTTCTATTTTTAGCCATGTTGGTTGGCAGGCGGGTTCATCGGACACATTTTAAAACTACATACCCTAATGATGATTGTGATCAAGTTTGGTTAAATTTGTCTTACTAGTTTCAGAGGAGAAGATTTTGTAAAAGATAACAAAATTTACAAAAATTGACTTTAAAGGGCAATAAGTCCTTAAGGGTCAATTGACCATTTTGGTCATTCAACTTTTTGTAGATCTTACTCTGCTGAACATTATTGCTGTTTACAGTTTATCTCTATCTATAATAATATTCAAGATAATAACCAAAACGGCAAAATGTCCTTAAAATTACCAATGCAGGGGCAGCAACCCAGCAACGGGTTGTCCGATTCATCTGAAAATTTCAAGGTAGATAGATTTTGACCTGATAAACAATTCTACCCGAGTCAGATTTGCTCTAAATGCTTTGGCTTTAGAGATATAAGCCAAAATCTACATTTTACCCTATGTTCTATTTTTAGCCATAGCAGCCATCTTGGTTGGTTGGCTTGGTCACCGGACACAATTTTGAAACAAGATACCCCAATGATGATTGTGGCCAAGTTTGGTTAAATTTGGCCCAGTTGTTTCAGAGGAGAAGATTTTGTAAAGTTAACGACGACGGACGACGGACGACGACGGACGCCGGACGCCAAGTGATGAGAAAGCTGACTTGGCCCTTCGGGCCAGGTGAGCTAATAATATTAGCATATATGATAGAATGAAAACTTACATACTTATATATGATATTATTAAACTATTACTTACATTTAAACACTTTGATATGAAAGAGGCAGACAGTTTAAGTAATAAGGCTAAGCTATTGTTTATTATGTAACAAACCAATTTGTCTTACTTGTTGTGGGTAAGGTGGACGATCTTTTAATTTGTGCAGAGGGCGTTGTTGCTTGTACTTATAACCTTTGTGTATTTGCTTTTGAAAATATGTTATTATGTAGTGGGTATTGTTTTATGCTATGCCATGAAACTCATGCTAATTTGTTATTTTCGTCATGCTGATTGATTTGGAACAAATTATTTTGTAATTAAACCTATTCGATATTATTGCCAGTATTTTAAGACATGTAGCTATTTTCACATGTTTTCCAGTATTTTAATACTGCAATGTATTAGTTAAATTATGTTTACTATTATAATTCATGAAGTTTTGGTTGCGATTAACTTAATTGATAATTTTAATTCTAAAAGTAAAATAACAAAAAACCGAATTCCGAGGAATTTTAAAACGGAAAGTCCCTAATCATATGGCAGAATCAAAAGCTCAAACACATCAAACGAACGGATAACAACTGGCATATTCCTGACTTGGTACAGGCATTTTCTTATGTAGAAAATGGTGGATTAAACCTGGTTTTATAGCTAGCTAAACCTCTCACTTGTACGACAGTAAAGCATTGTAAGTTCGTTGTAAGTTCGTTTGCTTATGATTTATGATAGTTTTCTATTAAAAATAACAATGGACAAGACATAATTTATCAATATAATGATAAAAGTTTAAAGTTCATACTCTCTATTTAAGACATATACATATATGCTTTATGGTTGATTGATTGAAGAGAAAAATAAATTATCGCATATTATACCTTAACATGTGTTTTATTTATTGTTTTAGAGTTAGATCGAGTTTGTTATATAAATTGACAATTTTGTTTTCATTTTTTATATTTTACTTTTGTTTATTTCATGTTTTAACTATGGACGAAGAGCGCTGAGTCTGGTATTCATCTACGTAAGAACTTTCACCCATTAAAGGAAATATGCAATAAAGCGTAATATCAACAACTTACATATACTTCTATATATCAGTTGTTCCGATAATACAAACATACGAATGTTGATAGGTTTCTGTTTCACTGAATTTTATGACACATACTTAATTTTTAGATTAAAATTTTGATCTGGACATGAGAGTCGTATCAACAATAATCCTTCACTGGCTTACGTCTAATTTGAGTGTTTTATCAATACAGATTTACAAAATGTGTTTTCGATCAGCATTTGGATTCACAACTGGGCCCTAGTTCCAATGTTAGTCTGAAGCACCAGTTGCATGCTCTTATTTCACCACCTCTTTAAAGTTGGCTCTGTCGTTAATTAGTTTCGACTCTCGATACTATACAGCACCTAGTTTTAAAATAAAACTACTCCTGCAGCTAATAGATGGAATTCCTGTCTCCGTGATTTAAGGATTGAAGTCAAAAATGCGTTTATGGAATTTTTAAGGATTTTAAGATAGTAATAAAAGTTTATCCTTCAGCTGTTTTTGGTCAGTATTGCCTGCCAAAACGTTTGTAATCTGTGTTAATAAAATACTTTACTTCTGTTTCGGATGAGTATTGCCTACCAAAACGTTTATGATCTTTATTTCTTACAATTACAACTATCTGTTGATTTGTCGAGGAAGAAACTTTGTTCCTTGGTTTACGTTTTATATAGTAATGAGAAATGGTATTTTCAATTTAATATGATGATTGTCGAGTTTATAATTATATACAATTGCCTTTGGTAAATGTAAATTATATTTAGGTGTCTGGATTGGGTCAGTATTGCCTGCCCTCCTGATGTCTTTACACATTATTAAGACTGCAAATGTTAAAATTTGACAGGCTACTATTGTATTGTTTTTGTTTAAATTTTGTGACTCAGTTTAACTTCCTGTATGTATACATGAATTGTTGTTAGATCATGTTATGGCTCAGTTTAACTTCCTGTATGTATACATGAATTGTTTTAGATCATGTTATGGTTGTCAGCGTTGCCTATTTAAATGAAATCGCAATTTTCAAATTAATATATTAAACGACATGATGGTTTATCCCAATTTTGTACTAAATGCTCTAGTCTTTTGAGGTTAATCTATTAAAACCAAAGTTATTATATTTACCTCACCTGACAAATATTTAAAAGAATATTTCTCTTTCGAGAAAGATATTAAAGTATGTTTTAATAGTTATAAGTATTTTCTAGGTATAAAATCTACATCTCATGGACTTTACCGCAAGGTAAAGAAGAATTATACAAACAATCACTAAAAGCTGTATTTAGATTTCAAAGATATTTTCAACTCAATTAAGACCATACAATAAAACATTTTTTAATGTATGGCAGTGAAATTCAGGTATGTTCAAAACTAGCTCTGCAGCATGTCAGAAAGAACATGAATTATTTCAATACATTTATAGAAATGATATTATTTTTTTTTTTTTTTTTTTATTTTGATTTTGTTTTTAAATCCAATTCTAGATATATGAAGTATATTTCAAGTGTAAATAAAAGTCCTCTAGCTTAGCTGTGCTATGTAAATTTGGTATATTCCGTTATATTTTATAGTGGTATTATCAATATGAAATATTGCTATTAATATCGAATACTGGTATTCATCCATTCATTAAATTTCTAAAAGCCGAATATTCAAAATTCAGATGTCAAGCTTAACTTTTTATCAAGTCATCAGTTAGGCAGAAACTTTGTAAAGTTGTATATCAATTGGGAACACAACAAAACTAAGGAGTAAAAAGTACTAAATTAGATACTTATTTACTTATTTCAAACTGAAAAAATTGTTTTCATTAAGGTAGACTGTCATAAGTGAGAGGTTTAGCTAGCTATAAAACCAGCTTTAATTCACCATTTTCTACAAAAGAAAATGCCTGTTCCAAGTCAGGATTATGACAGTTGTTTTCCATTCGTGTGATGTGTTTGAGCTTTTTCCTCGGAGTTCGGTATTTTGTTATTTTACTTTTATCTATCTTCATACAATTTTTGATTGCGAAATGCCAAGTGTAAATGAGAATCAGTGCCCATGATCTCATAAAAGAAAGATTCAGATCTAAAACTTCATATATAGAATGAAATCAAGGCTTTGTAAAATGTACTTTTATTTTGTTTGAAGATTAAAGATGAACAACATTTTATTATTAGTTGTCCTGTATAGAATGATTATGGAGAGATATTTCAGATTTCTCAAATGAGGCGAAAAATTTTTGGTTAATTACTGTACTCATACAAATTTTGTGTACTAAAATATTTTGGGGATTATGTTTTAAATGTCTAGATGTAAGACGAAATGTGAATAAATATACTTAATAATGATGATTATTGTAACTTTATTTCTGTGGTTCTGTCTGGAATAAGATTTACATCATTTATCATGTTTATCAGCAATACATAATTTAAAAGTAATATATGTAGGTTGATAATTATATGAACCTTTAATATTTCATTTCAATGTGGACAAAAATATAGTGTTATTTTTTTTTTTTTGTGTATGTGATTGTCATGTTTCCAAATTCTGACAAGTTATATACAAATTGTATTCACATTGCCAGAGTCCTCGGGTGGGAGATCCACTCTTTCAACCTAAGAGTCGATTTGTGGCAGAGTTTTCCCCACCTTTGCTATACTTTGTTATTTATTCAATTGATATGATTTTAGTTGATATAATTTCGTATTAATTATGTATATTAATTTCATATTAATTATGTATTATAATTTCATATTAATTATGTATTATAATTTCATATTAATTATGAACTTTTATGTCAAATATTTTATTTGCAAAATGTATTTTTGCATTTTATGATTTTGAATAAATGACCTTTTTTCGTCAATTTAGTTTTTATATCATATAGACTCTGGCCTGTGTATACATTAGTATGTTTATGGTATCCGTCTGTCTGTCTTTAAAAATATTTACACCTATTTTTCCTTCCTTAAATATGATCATTATATACAGCTTTAAAAAAAAAAAAATATTCGATTTACGCGTGTATGTTTCACAGTTTTTAAATCCCTTTTATCAGAAAGTCAACGGCTGTGTCTCACTATTTACTTTGCGAATACACATATACGTCATTGATAAGTTTATCCCAAAACATCTATAGATGGACTGGTCTATGATAGGCGAATCGGTTAAACCCCGCCCAGTCAAGTAAAATAAATTATATAAGTAATATTGAAAGCTAGTTCAAATCCAATAACAACTAACAAATAAATCATGTTTTTTTCCCAGATTTAACCTTCAAAATCATGTATAATATGGTCATTTAGCCACTTAAAAGGAATATGTAACGTCACTATCAATGATTTCCTTTAACACACTTGTTTTAGACAACACAGAGGCTAGGTCTTACCCAAACATACATTTTACACAAGTTAAAAATCTTTGTAAAATACATCTTGTATTGGGTAAATACCTAAACATTAATGACAAGATCTCATAATTAATGTACTTTGGCAGATCTTTATCGATTTGGACTTCTATTCGTTTTAGATGGAGCGTAACTGATCAGTCTTGTGTTAACTAAACGTGACTCACAACATTATCCGCCTGGTATCTTTGATGAGTTTTACACTAAATGCAAGAAGTATGGCCTTTAACGCTATTATGTTACACAAATTCCAAATTTTAAGTACTGGTTTATGACAGAATTATATCTCATGAATATTTAAAAGATATAACTTTTGTTGATCTACAATAATTTAAAATTTTCAAGATGCAAAAGTGTCCTTTTCACGCCCTCTCCTTTGTATTTAATTTTGTTTTTTAAAATTGGACGTCAATAACTGTGGTATTTTGAGTTTATCCAATCGAAATATTACTATAAAAACCACTTTGAAAAAAGATAACGATGTTTGTTTGATTTGCACTGTGTCATAATGAAAATGTTCTATTCAACATAAACAGTGTACACAAGTCTATACTGTTTATTTCAATTTTCTAATGTATAGTTTTCATCATAATTAGACCTGTTATGATATTGTAACTATCATATCTATTTAGTTGGCCTAACTGTTTTGTGTGGCCTCAGAATGTTTACATTGTTTTATATTGTGTACAAAATAATACACATTGTGTTACAACTATGCAGTTTAGAATTCACTGGAACAATCATTGATACTCATGGAATGATTAGAACTTTCTATTTCACTTACACAACGTTTCCAGAATGATCATAACAAAAGATGCGTAATTTATATTTCTAGCCTAGGCTCCGTGCTGAAGACCGTACTTTGACCTATAATGGTTTACATTTATAAATTTTGACTTGGATGGAGAGTTGTCTCATTAGCACTCATACCACATCTTCTTATATCTATTGTCTAGAAGTTTCCGTTTGAGTATATATATATAAGAATGCAGACCCTCAAGTTAGACTTAGACATAGATAGACTAAGACATCGATAGACATCAACATTCTCAACAGTTGGATTGACACTTTTATTTACAAACTACATCATACTAGATTGTGACATATTGGATATAATATTCTGTGGATTCCGAGAAGATTTCCGGATAAAGAAAAGATGAAAAAGATTGGACATATATTTTGACAGTTAAGTTGACATTTCTTTTATGTAATATTTCTTGTAGACTTGTGTATAATAAATCTTGTTTCATTTTATTATTGATTTGTGTCTTTTGTTGGCTACAATTAAAAGGCGATTTTCTGGCGTAACAGAAATTGGGGCTCGTGTCCGGGATAACGTTAATATCTTATTAAAATTTTTTAGTATTTTTATTAGAACTAGCCAACAAAATTCTGCAATATGGCTTTTGATGCCGGTAAATTTTGAAAACGCCAGACCTGGAAGGGTTTGATAATTTAAAGAAAGAGGAAATAGTGTTGCTTGCTAAACATCTGAAATTAGACTTTAGAGTATCTATGAGAAAACAAATTATAAAAATTTAATAATTGACAAATTAGTCGACGCAGAAATTTTAGGTGAAGAGGCTCATGAACTTAAGGTCGAAAATGTTGACGCTATCAAATTCAAAACAATTGAATTAGAACATGAACTTAAATTAAAAGAACTTGAAATGAAGGAAAGGTTAGAGATGGAGGAAAAGAAAAGAAGAAAGATTAGAGATGGAGAAAAAGAAAAGAAGAAAGGCAAGAGATGGAGAAAAAGAAAAAGAAGAAAGGTTAGAAATGGAGAAAAAGAAAAACAAGATGAATTGAAATAAAACAGGCAGAACTTGAAATGAGGAAAGGGTAGAAATTGAGAAAATGAAAATTGAAATAGCAAAGAAGAAAGCAACACTAAATTCCAATCAAAATCAGAACATTTTAATTTTGATGCAGCAAAAACATACGTTTGGTTCCCAAATTTTGTGAAAAAACAGTTGATAAATTTTTCCACAGTTTGAGAAAGTTGCTCACAATTTGACATGGCCGAAGCCTTTTGGACTACAATGCTGCAAAGTGTTTTTGAGGACAAGGCCGCTGAAATTTACTCAGCACTTTCATCAGAAATTAGTTCTGATTATGACAAGGTTAAAAAGAGGTTTTGAAAGCTTATAAGCTAGTGCCAGAAGCATATAGACAGAAATTTAGGTCTTATAAAAGTTTGATTCACAAACCTATGTTGAATTTGCTAGGGAAAAGAAGATCTATTTGGATGGAGCTCTCCTTGTCTGCTTGTGCCCAAACCAGATAAAACCTTTTGTTTTGTTACTGATTTCAGAAAAGTAAATTCTGTTTCAAAATCTGATTCCTATCCGATTCCAAGGATAAAAGACTTCATTGATAACATTGGAAAAGCAAAATTTGTGAGCAAATTTGATTTATTGAAAGGTTACTGACAAGTCCCATTGACACTGAGAGCTCGAGAAATATCAGCTTTTGTCACACCAGACGGCTTATTTCAATATACTGTAATGCCGTTTGGCATGAAAAGTGCTCCAGCTACATTTCAAGAATGATCAATAATGTTATAAAAGATTTAGACTGTTGTTATGCTTATATCGATGATCTTATTGTATGTAGTGATAGCTGGGAAGAACATGTAACACATTTATATGATACTTTTGATAGATTGTCACAATCAAATTTGACTGTTAATCTTTGTAAAGTGAATTTTGCCAGGCCACTATTGACTATTTAGGGCATACAGTTGGCCAAGGTCAAGTGAAACCTATTACGGCTAAAGTGGACGCATTTACTAAATTCCTCCTCCTACAAATACAAAACAACTTATGAGATATTTAGGCATGATTGGTTTTACAGAAAATTTTGTTCCAATTTTGCTACTGTTGTTCAACCATTGACTCATCTTTACGGAAAGATTCTAAATTCATCTGGAGTAAAATTGTCAAAACGCTTTTGAAAATAGCAGATCACTTTTAATTAATAGTCCAGTTTTCATCACTCCAGGCTTTGAAAACAATTTAAACTTGCCGTTGATGCAAGCGATGTAGGAGTTGGAGCTGTTTTATATCAAGAGACAGATGATAATGTTGAAAACCTATATCATATTTTTCTAAGAAATTAGATAAACATCAGAAAAATTATTCAACTACTGAAAAGAGTATTTTGCACTGTTGTCTGCACTTGAACATTTTGATGTATATTTAAATCCCACTGTCCATCCTATTCTTGTTAATACTGATCATAATCCTCTCACCTTCATACATAAAATGAGAAACAAGAACCAGAGATTTACTAGGTGGAGTTTGTTGTTACAGGAATATGATGTTATTGTAAAACATTTAAAAGGTAAAGATAATGTAATAGCAGATGTTTTCTAGAACTTATTAAAACACTATGTATATACTATGTATTTTTGTACATATTATTCATGAAAAGTTTTGTTACACTCAAACTTTTTAAGGGGAGGTGTTATGATATTGTAACTATCATATCTATGTAGTTGGCCTAACTTGTTTTGTGTGGCCTAAGAATGTTTACATTGTTTTATATTGTGTACAAAATAATACACATTGTGTTACAACTATGCAGTTAAGAATTCACTGGAACAATCATTGATACTCATGGAATGATTAGAACTTTCTATTTCACTTACACAACGTTTCCAGAATGATCATAACAAAAGATGCGTAATTTATATTTCTAGCGTTGTCTAAAAGTTTCCGTTTGAGTATATATATATAAGAATGCAGACCCTCAAGTTAGACTTAGACATAGATAGACTTAGACATCGATAGACATCAACATTCTCAACAGTTGGATTGACACTTTTATTTACAAACTACAGCATATTAGATTGTGACATATTGGATATAATATTCTGTGGATTCCGAGAAGATTTCGGATAAAGAAAAGATAAAAGATTTGACATATATTTTGACAGTTAAGTTGACCTTTCTTTTATGTAATATTTCTTGTAGACTTGTGTATAATAAATCTTGTTTCATTTTATTATTGATTTGTGTCTTTTGTTGGCTACAATTAAAAGGCGATTTTCTGGCGTAACAGACCTAACATTGTACAGAACGAGTGTTCTTTTCTACGGAATGCTTTTAGTCAAGCAGCATTTTATTTATTATGAAATTGATATCAATAACATAAACGGTACCCATTTTACTACACCAGATGCACATTTCGACAATTAATGTCTGTTCAGTGATGCCTGAGACCAAATTATTTGTAAATCCCAAACCTAATACAAACTTTGAAGAGCTGATCAAACAAAAAGGACCTAAAGAATAGAAAAGTTTGGAGAAGGAATCAGAGCTTTGCATGGAGAAATATACAGGAAGTACTAATCATAACTTTTATCAATAAGTCAATCAGTAATTGATTATTTTGTTTGCACTATCACAACTATTTCCGTGAAGTATGTGATGCAATTTTGTATCGCATTCCAGCAAGTGGAATGACACTTCAACAGACATATCACTATTTGTATAATAATACATGTTACATGTTTGACTATGTCATATTATCTGTATAATTTTTCAAAACGTACTCAGTTATGAAATTCAGCCGTTATCAATAAGGATACCCATTGCATATGATTGCAGTATTTAAACTGCTTTCATTGTGCTGTTTACTTCATTTGCTTAATTTATACACGATACAATTTTACCTGAGTTTTCTTCTGATGAATCATGAGTAGAAACATCTGCACACGGATCACTGTTTGGAACAACAGAACATAAACGTGACATATTCCCATCAATCGACGGGTAAAGACGTGACAATCCATATGACTGAAGAGCAATAAAACCGCCAATAAGTATAAATAAAACAAGAGGAAGCAAACACGTATTATGGTTATTTACTGCTACTTCGTTGTTCCTGCCATTTTCTACTCGATTTATTATAGGTGTGTACGTGTGTTGTAATAATAATAAACGTCTAGGGAATAATCTTTGTTAACCTGAATTAACGGTTATTTAAAGCCCCATTTGATATTCACTTATTATCATGAAATGTCACTATTTTTAAAGCTATTATTAGGTTATATCAAATCTTTATTCACTAAATATAAAAGGCTATACAAATTAATAAATTAATATGCCAGTGATTTTGATGCGCTTCACATACTACGATTAATAACATCACGCATAATAGTGAGAGATATTCCGTCTATTGTAGAGTGTTATTGTGCATTTCAATAGCACGATTGAAGACTCTTTTCAATAGGAAGTATTCTGTAATACAATGTAGGCATATAAAAAAATATCAATTTCTAAAATAAGAATGAAAATTGGCCTATTGGGTTGTTAATTTGATCTACTACCCAAATGTTATAATGAAAATGACTTGGTTTTAATCAGCAATCCAGATTTTAATCAAATAGGATAGTACATAGAAGTTTTGTGTGCTCATTGAATTATCATCATAAAAACTTCATGCTGGGTTGCAGCTGATATTCTATAACACAATTTTATATAGTTTTCCTGCTCTTAATTGTTTTATATTGTAAAAATATTTACTGTATTTTCCAGTATTGATAATTACTTAAATTTCTCAAATACAAATCGAACGTTAGCCATAAGGAAGCAATGTTTCCGCCTTTTAAACAAAAAAAACCGCATCTGTTTTGTCCGGTTTCTGTATGCGAGCAAAACTTAAATTATTTGTTTTGGCATGAGTTCTAATCCAGGCGAGTGAAGAAAAAAATTTGCTTCCGCAAATTTGCAGATTTAACATTGTTGTGCTGATATTTAGAGTAATTATGTATATAATATGTGTTTTCAGCCGTGTATCACCTTCACTTTTGCATATAGAATATCCTTGTATGTAGCTTATCAACCATCTTTGTATTCCCGTTGCAAACATTATTTTCATAAATAAGGCTTTGTCAATGGCATGTTACGCGACCTAACCAAAGAAGGATTATGGTTATGAATTTGGGCAGGTTAATCATCCTCTTTGTTTTCCCTAGCGATAGTTTACGTTTCTATACAAAGTAATATCTATATGCGTTTGGCAGAGCAATTGAATTTGTATCGAAGAAATTGGATAATCCGTTAAAAAGCTTTTAACATCTGTCGTATAGTTATGTATGTTGCCAAATGTTTTAAGCAAAATATAGCTTTATATAAATGATCACACTTTGGCAAATTTATTTTGTGGGATAATTTGAAAGTAAATAGAATTAACATTTTCGTATCGGCAAATAATACATACAGATTATGTGTGTCTACAAGTGGCATCGACTTGAAGGTAATTAACAAGAGTACAGTATGTATAGAACAGCTGATATAAAATCAATACTTGGGAATATTGATCACAGTAAAGGACCAATAAAGAAACTTTATTTCAGCATTTAGGGTAAGGATTGTTGTGCAGGGCTGTGGCTAGTGTAAGTGGTAGTTTACATCTTTGCTTAGGTTCTCAATAGGTCCTTAAATTATGAATTTATTGCAAATGAGGAAGAAGGGTTAACATTGCAGTAGAAAAATACTAATAACGTTGATAGATAGATCAGAATTTGTTAAATTTGCATGTAAGAATTTTGCATTTTCAGTAAGTGGTATATTACTATTTCTTTATACGCACTTTATCTCTATATACTAAAATATCTCTTGTACAAGAAGTGTTCAACAAATAAACGAAACAGTCTCAATAAATTATATTTACAGCACTGTATGTATACTCTGTTAAGTTTTTCTGTGTACACGGAAAATTCGCTATATATATAAATAAAAAGACTTTTTTACAACATATACAAGTTTTCTATATACAGGAATTTTTTTCTCACACACCATCTATCATTTGAACAGTCTCTTATCAAAACATGAATGTTCACCTGCTTGTACGGAAATAACATCATGGGTTTGACGGCAATGGATATTCAATAACTTAAAGTTTATATTTATTTCAGTATACAAAAGCACTGTAAACGGGTTAATTTTACCAATCGAAGATTCGTTCAGAGATATCTTAGTTTTCGGCCCGGATTTCTTGTCATGACACGTTTTTGACAAAGTCACGAAAAATATCATAAGTTTTGTTTATAAATCACAATATTCACATTTCGTTTAAAAGATTTAGGTATTGACAATTCACTTGAAATAAATCAATGTTTACCTTTTGTACATTCACTCAAGAAAAATTCTTACCTATCAAAGGACTGCAAAATGTGCCTTCATTTTAAATAAAGAAAACAGGTTGATTACCCTTTCCTACTTAATACTCAAATAACGTGTGCCTTTAACACATCATTATATTGCCGCCAAATGCTCAACAAAACAATTTTCCTTATTATTCAAAGCTATTTCACCAACTATCAAACAGTGCTCGAGAACTACTCCGAAAAATACCTAGACATCAAAATTGTTTAATCCATCTACTTTGTGTGCCTTTACAAAGTCAAGATATCTTGACTATGAATTGTTGCTTGTCTTTGTTTTATGTATCATTATTTTGTATGAATTGGGTGTTGATGTTTGATGTGGTTTTTTTTTTTTTTTTTTTTTCTGTTGAGAGGTATTTATTCTAATTAAACTTATCCCTTTTAATCTGGATGGATCAAAGCTATTCCGTCATGCAATCAGAAGCGCATTAAAAATCTACTACGTACAGTATTAATAAGCACATGCGTATTGAACCCTTTCTAAAAGATGTGAAATAATAAGATAAAGCAATCATTGTCTAGTGCTTTTATAGAAATTAAGAGAAATCTTTATCAAAGACTTCTGCAATCACCTTTTGTGTACATAACTCTTCACATTTCAATTGCTTCAAAACGCCATCAAATCCAGACCATATATAATAAATTTTGCATATTGTGTCTGTGTAATATACTTTCTCTAGGTTTAGAGTTCCGAAATGATCAATAAAACTAAAAATAATCCTACAACAACAAATTTCATGAAAACCTGTCAGATAGTACTTTAATAATAGAATGGCTTTGAAAAGCTGTATTTTGGGAATATTATGCCAAAATGAGACATTTTACAGATATTTAATCAAATAAAAGTGGAAATCATCTCTTATTATTATTACAAATTAGTACCATTAAATCATACAAGGAATGTATTTTTTTTTACTTAATGCATCTTTTCGGCAAGAGAAAACAATTCATGTTGTAGTGCATTTCCTATAAAGATATACAGACTTTGGTTTTCAAATTTTCGGCACTGAGCGTTCCTGGTGAAGGAAAATCCTAAAAGCGCTTTGGACGCAGGAATTTATAACATGCTGTTTTCACTTTTTATACAACACTGGGTCGATACCTCTGCTGTTTGAACTATCAGTCTCCGAGGGTATCATCAGCTCAGTAGTCGGTTGATCTTAGATTGAATTGGCTATTTTTTTGTGCATATAGCTCTCCAACTGTTTATGATCTTATACATCCCTGTCTATCAAGTATTCGGCACTGACCGTACCTTATGAAGGTAAATCCAGAAAAGCGTTTCGGACGCATGGAATTTATGACGCGTTATTTTTCTGTTTTAAAAATCATACCTGCGTTTTCGGTAATAAGGGTTTCAAAGATAAGATTTTACTACTTTTGGACAAATTATATTTAAAGCTATACACAAATTATCAGCTCTTACTCAAAATATGGCAATCTAAATTAAAGCTTTAAATCTTATTGACAGCTTCAGACCATTTCTTTTTACCTTTTTCAACTGGACCAAATCACTTCATTACCTTAAGAGTATAATACCATCCTCTACTTGCTTGTTTATGCAGAGAACTTAAAGAAATGAATTGACGTTTGATGCATTGTCTAATTAAGAGACTATATTTGTACACAAATGAAAATCATATGGAGATAATTGTAGTCTCAAGTCAGGTGTGATAAGAGCAAATATCTAACCCCTAAAATTGAAAGAAAGTACGTTTCTGAAATTTAAAAAAAATATGTTATGTTCGATAAATGACAAGAACGATATAGTCTGGACATTTGATTGTAGAAATATAAAAATAATGTAACTATGATGTCAGACTTTTGTAAACATATTCCACCTCAATTTGGTAAATTTACACTAATTTTTGGCTGTGGATATCAGCTACTACCTTCTTCCTTTACGATTTTTACTCATACCAAAATCTTTGTAACAGACTTGTTGTAACGCGATATATCTTTTTTTTTTTGATAAATTTTGGGCTAATATCTAAATATCAATGAAAAAATAAACTAGAGGCTCTAAAGACCCTGTGTCGCTCACCTTGGTCTATGTGCATATTCAACAAAGGACACTCTCCAACATTGTAGACAGGAATACAATTCATGAAAAAATCTGTTTTGTTGATCTTTTATGGCTGATAATTTAGCTTATTTAGTTTCTCTCTATCTTCTTTAGTTTTGCTCAAAACACAAAGAGGATAAACAATAATCCCATTTAAGGGCAATCACTCCTATAAAGAGTGACAGTCTACTAAACTATACTGGCAAAATTTGACTTGTTAGTAGATCTTGACTTGCTGATCATTTTGTGATTTAAAGTGTATCTTTATCTATTATAATGTTCTATCATATATGGCAAAATGCGCAAAAAAAATGAAAATCGTCTTTAAAGGGCAATAACTCCAATAAGGAGTCGTCTGACCATTTCTTCCATATTGTCTTCACTGTAAATTTTGTTTTGCTGATCATTTTGCCTAGCTAAGTTTCTATCTGTCTATTATAATTTTAAGATATAAGGCAAAAACGCAAAACTTGGTCAAAATCATCATCAAAGGGCAATAACTCTAATAAGGAGTCGATTGACCATTTCGACCATGTTGACTTATTTGTAGAACTTGTCTAGATGATCATTTTAAAGTTTATCTGCATCTATTATAGTTTTCAAGATTGTAGGCAAAATGAAATAAAATGGTAAAATTTGTCTTTTAAGGGCAATATCTCCTATAATAAGTCATCTGACAGTTTTGACATGTACGGACAATTGAAGGAGCTCAACATTCTGAACATTTTGCTCTTGTCAGATTTACTCTCTTTATAATGGTTTTCAAAATAAAACACAAAACTTGCATTTTACCCTTATGTTCTATTTTTAGCCATGTAGGCCATGTTGGTTGGCAGGTGGGGTCATCGGACACATTTTGTCAACTAGATACCCTAATGATGATTGTGGCCAATTGTGATTAAATTTGGCACAGTAGTTTCAAGGAGAAGATTTTGTAAAGATTACAAAATTTAAGAAAAATTGTTAAAATTGACTATAAATGGCAATAACTCCTTAAGAGGTCAATTGATAATTTCGGTCATTTGACTTATTTGTAGATCTTACTTTGCTGATCATTATTGCTGTTTACAGTTTATTTCTATCTATAATAATATTCAAGATAATAACCAAAACTGCAAAATTTACTTAAAATTACCAATTCAGGGCAGCAACCCAACAACGGGTTGTCTGATTCGTCTGAAAATTTTTAGGACAGATAGATCTAAACCTGATGAACATTTTATCCCGTCGGATTTGCTCTAGATGCTTTAGTTTCAGAGATATAAGCCAAAAACTGTATTTTACCCTATGCTCTATTTTTAGCCATGTCGGCTATCTTGGTTGGCAAGCGGAGTCATCGGACACATTTTTAAACTAGATATCCCAATAATGATTGTTGCCAAGTTTGGTTAAATTTGTCTCAGTAGTTTCAGAGGAGAAAATTTTTGTAAAAGTTAACGACGGACGACGACAGACGACGACGGACAACGGACGACGGACGATGGACACCAAGTAATTTTTTCGGCCAGGTGAGCTAAAAATGAGGCTAACATTAAATGCAGTTTACCTGAAATGCAAAAGATTGAAACCATAAATCAAACATGCAAGTCAGACGAATGAAGATCGATGTCAGTTGCAAGATTTTAATAATGCAATGTACAACCACGTGGCATTTTATATCTTCTTTTCTCAGTTTATATAATATCGTGTATTTCCACTACAACCAGTATTTCACATTTAAAAGCAGTGTTGAACATATAGTGTTTAATGCTATTTAATGTTGATCGTTAGAAACGTTTGTTTATTTTATACTTGGCACCCAGACCCAGCACTATGAGCGAACCTAATAAATATTATTCCAAAGTCAATTTAATCAAATCAACGAAAACACTTGTTGTGGAAACTTAATTGCTCTACACATAATCAATATAATATTTAAGCATTCGAATTTGATTCTCAAAGTTACAGAAAGGAATAGTAAAATGGTGTTAATAAATAGCTATCTGCATCAAAGAGGGACGAAAGATACCAGAGGGACAGTCAAACTCATAGATCAAAACAAACTGACAACGCCATGGCCAAAAATAAAAGACAAACAGACAAATAATAGTACAGATGACACAACATAGAAAACTAAAGACTACAACACGAACCCCACTAAAAACTGGGGTGATCTCAGGTGCTCCGGAAGGGTAAGCAGATCCCGCTCCACATGTGGCACCCGTCGTGTTGCTTATGTTATTATAAATCCGGTAAATAGTCTAATTCGGTAGGTCACATTCGTGAAAAGGGAAGGGTATTGTAGTTACGACATAAGGAACATATCCGATATCATCTGTGAAACGGTTATTCCATAACAGTCAACCAACTCGTGATGGCGTCCGTAAAATTTACGAAGGGATGATTTCAACTTCACCATTTGGAACTCTTGGTTTAATAGCTTCCTTGTGAGCAGCAATCCTCTATCAAGGAAAACATGATAGGAAATACAAGCCCGGGAATATCGTATCAATTGGGAGATATATACTCCTTATGCAGGCGCTGCTGGAATGTTGCCACATAGAAATGGAAAGTTCACAATTGGGAAGCTGAAATCATCTCTTTAAAACATACGATATGACCATTCACACCATATTAATCATTTCAGAGAATTTAAATTTCATAAAGGCGTGTACTTTTGTTTTGTTTTAATCTTTTCTCATGGATAACAGTAACAAAGAGTTCCCCAACCATAGTATTAAAAGTTATGCCGCATTGTCCGACAAATATCACTTCGTACAATTAAAACTGATGGAAAATGGAAAATTTCACATTTTCAAAATCTCGGCCCTTCAGCATAGTTTCTGATGTAGGTAAATCCAGAAAATTCTTACGACGCACCATACTTATAAAATGCTATATTCATTGTCTTTTCTTTGATTTTAGGTTTGTTTTATTTTAATTTTGGTTTGTATGCACACGAGATATATTTAACGGTACATCAAAATTACCTCTAAATACCCTTAAACGTAATGCTTTCGGAGGACATCAGATCTCCTCCTCCTCGGATTTTGTTGGGGTTTTTTTTGGGGGAGGGGGTCAGTTATAAATTTCTATGTTTTGTACACTGTTCTTTGTTGTTTCATCGTATTTTTGTTTTACTATGGTTTCCAGTTCTCTCTCTGTCTTAAGATTTTAAGTTGTCGCTTTTGTATCTTCTTCCTTTTTTACAAGCCATTATTTATTCATGTAGGACAAGCAATGTATATAATGCATCAGTCGCAAGTACAAAATGTAGTTTATTTGTAGACATGCACTATACTTGTTTGAAACGGTTTGAAACACTATTTGAATGTATTAAATACATGTCTAAAGTTATTGATACAAGTGTAAGTTGACACTGACAGAGAGTATATTGGTGTAAGGCTCACATCGATTGTCATATAGCCCTCATGGTTTAGGAATTCTATATGTAACTGCAATGAATAAAGCTGATCAGAAAATTATATTGAACTACTTCGACATGACTGTTGTTTTTTTTCAAATAGTTTCCATTAGAATTTTCTTATTCATGTTACATGTAGTTTTTTTTCCACTGATCTAGAATTAAAGGAAGAGAGTTGAAACCATATGTTTTATGAATTTCACGTTATGTCCCAAGTCAAAACACTGATATTGGTTATCTTCTGTTATATAAGTGTGTTTTTCTCATTTAATTGGTGATCTTTGGTAGATTCTGTTACTTTTTCGACTGGTGCGATAAGAAGCTTTATATATTCTAAAGTCGCATGTCTATTGTTGAAGACGTTTGTTGACCTCTAGATGTGTTTTGTTTTTATTTTGTTGTTATCATATTGCTAACCTGTTGACATTGATATATTTTCGTTTAAAATGAAAATGCATCAACAAATAAAATTACAAGGTTATCGTTCAACCTTTGTTTCCTTTTGAAGTATATAACCTTGGATAAATAATAAAATCGATTACTTAAACAAACATATTTAAGACAATTTATGTTAACTACGAGAGGAAACTTGATCTTTGTTTGAGAGGATAAGCAGTCAGTTCCACTTTGTCTGCTAGTTAATTTGCACAAAATCATACTTTTACAATATTTAGGATATTGTCAATGAATTGAATTAACATATTTTTTGATATACTTCATGTTATTTGTCGTTAACTGAACTTTATACTAGAAATCGAAATAATCGAAATAATAAGGGCGTGATTAGTTCTCGCAGAGCCACCACCAACTGGTTTGTTTATAAGTTGATTTTTATACTTACTCTTTCTTACAAAAACAAAGTTCCTAGCATATTTTCACAGTTTTTTAATGTTGTATTGATACACAACAGTCCAATGTTAGGCGAAGGATTTAGTGCTTGCAAATATTGTTCACCCACATCTTTCTTTAACTGCCTGTCCAAGCCAGAATCATGTAGTGGTTGTCGTTGGTTGCCGTTAAAGATTATGATGCAATTAAACATTTTGAAATTTGTATTGATATAACAATTCTTAAAACATTGCATTGCCGTTTTGAATTTCCCATGGAGTTCAGTATTTTGTTATATTATTTTTATTGGTGACACACAAACACGTTAAACGTTGTTTGTACACAAACTTTAAAAAAAGTATAAATATAAACACGTTCTCATCTAAATTTAATAAATACATTAATTTCTATGCCTTATTTAAGTACCTTTAAATCATGTGGCATTTGTCTTTTATATAAAGATAGAAAGAAAAATATTCTGATCTATCTGACGCAAGTTTCACAAACATGGATTTTAAATCATTGAAAAGGACTAAATAAACATTGATGATATAAAGTTGATATTTATGAGGATTAAAATTTTAAAGAAAATCATCCCTGCACTTCTTTCCTCAGTTAATAAAATCCTCAATGCTTGAGTGGGGTCTATTTACCTGCGTGTGATGAATAAATAAGCAGTCACATCGTTAGAAACACAATATTTATCTGAAACGGTCAGTTTGATCTGATAAGCTCTTTAAAGACTAAACAATAAATTATTAAGTTATTTTCAGTCTTTCAGTTGATTTTCAGACAAATAAGATGTGTTCAGTCAATGTTCAGAGTGTTCAGTAGATATTTTAACCTAATCACATCAGCATCATACTGAATCGCCCGAAAAGCCACGGAAGAATACTGAATGGACTTCAAGCGAATTATCTGAACAGTACAGAATGTATTACCGCAGTTTAAAATTCTTGAAATTGACTGAAAGACTGAACATGACTGCGTTTATTGTTGAGACTTGTCAGATGATGTAAAGATCAAAATGACCGTTAAAACTGAAATTAAACTAAACATAAAGTGCCCCAACATAGTTTATGACACTTACCCTGTCAACGCATCCCGTTTCGCTCCTTTTGAGTTCATTAGATCCCCTCAGTTTTTTATTTGTTACCTTGATTTTATTTCTTCAACCGAGAAATGAGATTTAAATGTTAGTTCTGGTTCCTAAATTACAGTTCTTCTTTACAAAAATAGAAATACATGTACAAATCTCTCAAGCTAGTGTCCCGTAATGACAAGCATAGATTATCATTATTTCAATAATAAATATACATGCATTTAGGTAGAGAATTTGAGGTTGTAAAACATCAACCTTCCGCAGACCTTTTCCGTCCACTTTATGTACCTCGATGAATGCAAAAGTCATGGAAATTTCAGTTTAAAAGTTTTATGATTTTAAAATGTTTGTTAGACACTGTCCGTCAACCAACAATCATTCCGTATAATTATCAATGACGTAGTATTATGATTTCCCAGTATACAATCAAAGTGATGTAGAAAAGGATCGAGTATATAAATTTAAGACACAAATGCAATTAAATTACCTGATGAAGAAAAAACAAAAGCGAAGGAACAACTTTTATGTCTTCAATAACGGTTAGGCCTCGAAGATAGAGAAAACGCTCACATGAGATCCTAGTTGTTTCAAAGGGGTTCGTGTTGCTCGTGGTGTTGTTTTCAATTTTGTACTTAGTGCTTTTACTTTTTATTTTTAAATTTCTGTTTTGTTTATACCTGTAACAGGCATGTCTAACATTTGTACTGAAAAACTTTAACGATTAAGAAAATTTTTAAATCAAAACACGTTTTTTTTCAGGACAAAGGGTTGTCTTCCTGAACAACGTGTTTTTGTATCAAAATTGCTCATTCGTTCAAACTTTAAGGTCAGAAAATGTACCTGACAGCTATTATTTGGTAATGTTGAATTAGATTATAGTCAAATACCTTTCCGCTATGACGTGATGCCAAATCACTTCATAAAACTTATCTACATATTTCATATAAGTAAAATGACTGGTGTCACATGTGGAGCAGGATCTGGTAACCATCAAGAGCAGAAATAATTTTTTATTTGGTTTGTGTTACTAATTTCTTTTTAATAGTGTTTAGTCATTTCTTGTCTGTTATTTAGTAATTTTCGGTGTTTTTTGGCGACATTTTGTAGATCTCTTCTCGACTTTTGATTCTTATCCCTTAGATATCTTTGATATTTTATCCCCTTTTCAAGTTTAAGTCGGCATAAAGCTACCGTTTGAACATAATTGTTGGTATATGTCGATCAGGCTTCATCTGTACAGCTGTACATTAGCAAAACCAAGCTGCAGAAGATCGGTATCCAAAGATTATAACGACGACGACAAGGGGTTTTAACGACCTTGACTTCCCATGAGGGTCTTGCACGGTCGGTGTACAGATGAACAGATAATAACTATATTGGGCAAAGAGTTCAAACAAATATTGTCAAAATGCTCCATAATCTGAAGGTTAACAACTAATACACATACTAGTCCGACCACGTGGCACACGGAAATATGTTAGAATATAACCGTGCCTGTGTGTCACTTTTTGTCTTACTTTATAATATATTCACCTCTGTATATTGATATGCCATGGTGTTCTTATTCATGAAAAAAGATACTAAAATTTCAACACGGACCACAGTTTCATAATTCACCACAAGCTCAAGTGCCATATACATATATTTGAGTGGAAACATTGTTAGATCCTGATCATGCTGTTGCACTGAAGATGAAGGGTAATATCAACAAATTACTAGAATCGGCAACAACATTTCCACATCAATGTCTAAACAATGAAAATAACTGTTCATGAGACATGTGAGATGACAAATGATTAAATTTGAAATATTTATTTTAAAATATTCTAAATCCAATGAAACTGGTACGGATATCGTCCCGGCTAACTATACTTCCTCGAATGCTGTCAGTTGGATGCGTACGTATATAAACCACGTCTCCCTGGTTGAGTTCTGCAACGACACTCCCCGTTACTGTATGTATATCATTAACTTCCTCGCTATTTGTTTAAATGCTACCAAAATGGTCGGAATGGATCATTAGCTGAGAAAACACATAACCGTATGTCCCAGATGCAACTGTCCATGTCAGAACATAATATCCGTGACTCGGGACATTGAACATTCCATTATGCTTATTGTATGCAAGTCCAACATTTGTCTTTATGACATCAAACACAAGTATTTGATGTTGTCCTGTGTGTTCTTTCCTGTACACATATAGGCATAGAAAGCTACCATAATGCTAGAATTCATACCTGCCATAACAAAACACGTGGTGAAAGACTTTTCATTTTAATCTTGTTTTTCGTTTGTTGTTTCCATTTAAGTAATGTATTTCACTCGTATTACTTACTTGACCAAAGACATTCCACAAGGTGAAATACCATCAGGCCTGTCTTAACTGAACCCCTAAGGATATGTACTGGTTTTCGGTTTACAATATTTTGTATTAGCAAGTATTTAATGTTAGCGCTAAATCGATGTTCAGTTTGGACAAGTTTTAGCTTTGCAAAGGCATTGTTGTAATTAAAAATAAGTACGTTTGTAAAATAAACTCGAACAATACAGAACTATATATCAAAAATTAAATCATAGTCTCTGTTGTTAGCAAAGTCATGTTGTTCAGAATGTATCAAAGGACTTATTTTGGAGATTTCTACCAGTGATTGTTTCTGGTTCTTTTGATCGACTACCACTTCCGATTTAAAGATTTGAGCAACAAGTTTATCAATCCGTCCATCCTGTCTACGGATTTGTATGTCCTGAGCATTTATGCGTCTCTGTTGCTCATGAATTCGTTCCTTCGGACTTTGAATTTTCTCATCCTGCCTATGAATCTGCTCATTCATTGTCATGACTATCGATTTCAATCTTAAAATCTTTGGATTGTAAAAGTTCTGTATTTCTTCACGAACTAGGTCACGAATCTTATCGTAGTCAATATTTTGAGTTTCACATTCACAACGAATGCTAGAACACAGACGAGAAATCCAAATAAATCCAACTTCATGATGACAGTTAGTTCTGTTAATCTTATTTCAGTAGGACTTCATAGAAGTAAGTGTTTGTAAGTATTTAGAAAAGATAAAGCACGGTTATCGCGGGGTTCAGTTCATGACAGCATATATATCGAACTTGTCTTCAACAAAATGGTATTTGCACTTCAGTTTATTTATATGGCATTATAAATGACACATGATATGGGATTGGTTTACGATTTAGAAAGGGGACTTGCATAAGAAATAATCATTTATTCAGTACACCATTAGCCCTACAAACTCAGAATCAGGGTGGGGAAGGTTCAGTTCCCGGTTAAGTACATAGGACCGGGTCTTTAAGGACAAGCAAAGATTGAGGAGGGTATGGATCATTTCTAATTACAAGTATTTAGGTCAGTTCAAAAGTTAACCTGTATTCATATTATTGTATTTCTAAGAGAATGCAAGGTTTTATTACATCACAGTTTTCCCTTTCACGAAAATATCACTGCATATTCTTACTAAGATGAAAGGAATAACAAGACCAGCATGACCAGTATTTGGACCTCTGAATTAAAAAATCATTATAAATCTGCAAAATAACCTACCATAAAATTCATACTTTTAAGATGATCCATAATTTAAATCGTTAATAACTATTAGCTTGTCGTAATGTTTTATCGTATTGTGTCTTTGTGTGTTTCTCTGTCCTGTATGTTCTTCCATTTATTTGTATTGTAGTCCTGTCATGTAATGTTGCCATTTTAGTGTTATATTTAACATTGCCATTAAATCAGGAGGTTTGGTTAGCCACAAAACCAGGTTCAACCCACCATTTTTCTTAAAATGTCCTGTACCAAGTCAGGAAAATGGCTATGTTATCTTATAGTTTGTTTCTGTGTGTGTTGCATTTTAGTGTTTCTGTTGTGTCGTTGTTCTCCTCTTATAGTTGATGTGTTTCCTCAGTTTTAATTTGTAGCCCGGATTTGTTTTTCTCAATCGATTTATGCATTTCGAACAAAGGTATACTACTGTTGCCTTTATCTATCAATCGTTAACATTTATTTAACACGTATATTACAGAGTTACTGTAACAATTTATACATATTTTCCTTGTATAAATCTTTTATATAAAGATTAATTTTTTCAAGGAGTAGAATTGCTTCTTCCAAGTTTGTTGCATGACGTCACGGCAAGGTGTGTATCGTTATGTTTTATAAGCAACATCGATCGGATAACTAGTCACATTTTAATGCTCCAACTACGATAAAAGAGGCTATTCGTCCGCTCGTCAAATTCATTTCAGGTTAACCTTTAGGTTAAGGTACCTAACCATAAAGTTTTGGTCACCACAAATTATAACTTCTTATGCATATTCATAACAATCATGTATCTGTTATGCTATAATACGGATTAAACCCTATTTTACGATACAATAATATGGAAATATGATAGCACGAGTGGGGCATGGTGTTCTTTGACTGATTATGAACACATATTCATGTATATTTTGTCATCAGCAAATTAAAACATAACTAAATTTGTATTCTTTTCAAAAGGTTTTTGGAATGTATAAATACACATCCACTTTCATTTTCTATACAGAGTACAGAGATTACTCCATCTATATATAACATTATACATATTTATTAAAGGTTAACTCCTAACTCTCCTACTGCCTGTCGATACTTTTATTTTGGCATTGCACAAGTAATGTCTTCTTCGACTGTCCATGACGTTAAGACACTAAATCCCTGGGATGTGTTTCAGTTGATGTTAGTCTTTGGTGCATGCTTTTTATTATTAATTGTTTTTGGCTTTTAACTAGCTTTCAGTAACTGCGAGTACTCTCAAATCGTACTTTCCTATTATTTGACCTGCTGATACAATTTGTAATGTATTTTTGTTATTTAATGTTTACTTATTTAGTGTTATATCTCGTCTCACTATTTTTAATATTTACCACCATTGATAAGCGTTTAGTATTACAATAAATTTTCACTTCTGTTCTTGTACTTTGAACAATTACAATTATTTATTTTGTAAAACATATTTTCGTACTCCATAGATATAAGAAGATGTGGTATGAGTGCCAATGAGACAACTCTCCATCCAAGTCAAAATTTATAAATGTAAACCATTATAGGTCAAAGCACGGTCTTCAACACGGAGCCTAGGCTCACACCGAACAGTAAGCTATAAAGGGCCCCAAAAATTACTAGTGTAAAACCATTCAAACGGGAAAACCAACGGTCTAATCTATATAAAACGAGAAACGAGAAACACTTATGAACCACATAAACAAACGACAACTACTGAACATCAGATTCCTGACTTAGAACAGGTGCAAACAAATGCAGCGGGTTTAAACGTTTTAATGGTACCAAACCTTCACCTTTTTCTGAAACAATAGTGTAACATCACAACATAGAAAGACACACTATAAAATATCAACTGAAATAGCTTAACTCAATCAAAGGATGTATACCTTACAACAAGATTAATTCTATTTACCTGTGTACGTTATTTTATTTGGCGGCAATTTTTCCAAGGTAATGGTTGTCTTTCTGATATTGTTTTACATCTAACCCCTTGTTTTAGTAGTTTTGTATTTACATTGTGTCACAGATCAAATTTATTCGTTCAGTGTATGTTCACTTGTTTTTGTTAATATGTTTTCTGATTGAGCTAAGCCAGTGCAATTGATATTTTATAGTGTGTCTTTCTATGTTGTCATGTTACACTATTGTTTCAGGTTAGGGTGAAGGTTTGCGCCTATTAAAACGTTTAAACCCGCTGCATTTGTTTGCACTTGTCCTAAGTCAATAACCTGATGTTCAGTGGTTGTCGTTTGTTGATGTGGTTCATAAGTGTTTCTCGTTTTCGTTTTTATATAGATTAGACCGTTGGTTTTCCTTTTGAATGGTTTAACACTTGTCATTTTGGGGCCCTTTATAGCTTGTTGTTCGGTGTGAGCCAAGGCTCCGTGTTGAAGGCCGTACTTTGACCTATAATGGTTTACTTTACAAATTGTAATTTGGATTGAGAGTTGTCTCATTGGCACTCATACCACATCTTCTTATATTAATATATGTTCCGGACCATATGAGTATTTGGACCATCTTTCATCTTTGACATTTTGTAGGAATCTGGTGTACTAGTATCTGTTTAAAACGATTTTATCGTGTTGACTTTTTCGTCCGTTATCAAAACATTTGACTTCTTGTTTACGCATATGGTCATGTATCAAAGAGACAATTATCCATCCAAGTCACAATGTGTAAAAAGTAAACAAATATAGGTCAAAGTACGGCCTTCAACACGGAGCCCTGGCTCACACCGAACAGCAAGATATGAAGCTGTAAAACAATTCAAGCAGGAAAACCAACGGTCTAATTTATATAAAAATGAGAAACGAGAAACACTTATGAACCACACCAACAAATGAAAACCACTGAACAACAGGCTCCTGACTTAGGACAGGTGCATAAAAATGCAGCGGTTTTAATTGTTTTAACAGGCGCCAACCTTCACCCTAACCTGAAACAGTGGTATAACATAACAACATAAAAATCACACAATAAAATATCAATTGAAATGGTTATAACAGTCTCCGGGACAAGTTTGCAATTCCGCTGAGTGCAAAAGTTGTCACCTTAATTTTTGAAGTTAAGTCAAAATGAAGTTGATAACTTGGTTGGTATTGGTTCCCTGATATTTGTCCTAAATTTTTTTGGCTCTAGCACCACTGTTGAAAAAGTAATGCCCTTTTTCAACAATTTCCTCAGAGGAAAAGTAGTTTTCCTCAAGGAAATCAAATTTCCTAAAGGAAAAGATTTTCCTCAAAGGAAATTGTATTTTCCTCAAGGAAAAATTTCCTAGGAATTTGCTGCATTAATATTTCCTTTGAGGAAATTCTATTTCCTCTGAGGAAATTTGCAACTTCAAATTTTAATCTGAGGAAATACTTTTCCTCTGAGGAAATTTGCAGCTTCAAATATTCATTTGAGGAAATACTTTTCCTGTGAGGAAATTTTGTCAACTGCAATTTCCTTTCAGGAAATTTTGACAAACACATTTCCTTGAGGGAAAATTCAAGACCACAAATTTCCTCTAAGGAAAACATTGTTCTCCAAATTTCCCTAAGGAAATTTCTGTACATCAACTTTCCTGTAGGAAATGTTTTCCCTATTTTTACCCATTGTAAATTTCTTCACTATACAAACAGTATGAGCATAATTTTACAAGACTTAATAAATGATACAAATGATATTTAAAACTTTAATAATAAATTTTGACTCAAAATTATCATGACATACAAAAACAATACTGTGAGTCTGACTTTTTAGCTCAAGGTATCGTACATACTTTATATGACTTTAACTTTGATTTATAAAATTTTTGTAGCAAAGTATTCTGTTTTCTTGTTATTGTTTCAATGGAATACATTAATAAGCAACCGATTTGAATGTCATACCATTTGTGGTGTTCTTAGGAATGTGTTCATATTTGCAAATTTAATAGTAGAATA
Organism: Mytilus coruscus; assembly: GCA_017311375.1. Taxonomy (NCBI): domain Eukaryota; kingdom Metazoa; phylum Mollusca; class Bivalvia; order Mytilida; family Mytilidae; genus Mytilus; species Mytilus coruscus. Next base: position 50,133,818 of record CM029608.1, on the reverse strand, counting down.
AACACTTTTCTTGTAAATTTTAATTTTCCTCTGTTTCAGCTGCTGTGTACAGTTATTCAATCCACTATGTAAGAGTTCAATGCATAAACTATTCCATTCACTAAACATTTTCCTTCAATTCTTAGAGAAAACATTTTGAAATTTGTTCTTTGAAGATCTCCTTCAGTATATTTGATATGAGGGACCGATGTAAATGAGTGGATAAAGCTGGTGTTCCTTTCAACATCAAAATTCTATTTTTCTTCATTTCTCCTTCTTTCGACGAATATATATAATATGTTGTTGCCAAGTCAGAGTGTTCAGTAAGCCACTTTTCCTTTATAAATTTTAAAGGTCCCTAACAGTGTGACCAAATACCAACTCAAAGGGACTAAAACCAAGGGATTCTTGAACAGCCTCTCGGACCGCAAAAGTAAAAGTGAACACCATCATCCCAGTTCCTGTCAAATTGAAGACAAAAGTTCTGATCATGTTCTTCAATGTTTGATAAAAACGTTCTAAGGCACCTTGAGATTCTGGATGATAAGCACTTGACCTATACTGAGCAATCCTTAACTGGTACACTGCTGGCTGAAATAAACCTGACATGAAATTTGAACCCTGGTCGGACTGTATAGACTTTGGAAGTCCTACTAGCGTGAAAAATTTGATCAGAGCTTGCCAATAGTAGGTGTCTTGATATTCCTTAACGAAATAGCCTCAGGAAAGCGAGTGGAGGTACACATGATTGTCAATAAATACGCATTTCCGGTCTTGGTCTTCGGTAAAGGTCCAACGCAATAAATGAGTACTCGGCTGAAAGGTTCTTCAAAGGCGGAAATAGGCAGAAGTGGTGCTGGTGGTATTTTTGGTTAGGCTTACCAACAACCTGGCATATATGGCATGATTTACAGTATTCTGCGACATCACGTCTTGGTTAGTAGAAATGCTGCAAGATCTTAAGGCACGTCTTCCTTATACCTAAGTGTCCAGCCAAGGGGTGTCATGAGCAAGACCAATAATGTCTTGCCTGTAAACTTTAGGCACCACCATTTGGTATACCACTCCATTCCTCCTCTGGGTTAGCATCAGGGGCTTCCACTTTCTCATTAAAATGCCGTCTTGATGGTAATAGCATTCGGCCACTTTGTCTGCTTCTTCCTGTGGTTGAGCCGTCTTGCAGAGCTGAAGAACCTCAGGGTCTTTATTTTGTTCTTCGACGAATTTCCTTCGGTCTAATGAATGGCTGTTTACGTATGGCCATGGCATAATTACATTCTTGCTAATACTAGGTGGTCTTATTACGGCCTTCTCTGAGCTTCCGGGACCTTTAATGTCGGCTAGAAAGGAGTCAGAAAGGTCCATGTAATCAAACTGGTCTTCTTGCAAATCCTCATTTTGTTGTTTTCTAGCCATCGCCCTAGTAATGGCACAAGCTGGATACAGTTCAGCATCATCTTCAGGTGATTTAACATCCAACACTGGTTCACTGGTAACAATTGGTTCAGCAACCACTTTGTTCCTAGCTAGATCATTTCCTAGCAATAATGAAACACCATCAACAGGAGATTAGGACGAACACCCACAACAACTGGTCAAGTTATCAAATCTGACTTCAGATAAATACGATGGAGGGAACATTTATACAACCTAACTCCACACCTTGTAACAAAACGGAGGCACCAACAGAAGTATCCTCGGACAAAGGCAACACACCTTCTAACAATAAAGACTGAGGAGCTCCAGTGTCCCGTAAAATCTTAATAGGCTGCGGAGTAGTATTATCAACAATAGAAACAAACCCATCAGACATAAAAGGTTTATAATCCTCCATGTAATCACAAAAACTGGACTTAAAAGCCTGACTCGCAGGACATTCCAACGTATTGGTAACACGGGGTGTCGTACAAGCACTGGTCTTGGGCTTATTATCTCTTTCATTCTTCTTCTAAAACAATCAGCCATCAGGTGACCATTCTTCTTACAATAAGCACAAGTCAGTGACTTCTTCTCAAAAGTATCAAATTTTGACTAGACATAGTAGAACGTTTCCCCGTTCTTGAGGTGTATGCTCTTATAATATTTACAGTTATGGTGTGCTTGTTCATGTGATAATTTCTCATATTAATACACCGTCAAAATTTCATGTTTGGTTAAATTTCTTCAAAATACTGGTCTGGTCATCTGTTTTGTATATTGCCCTTTCATACTATTTTAAACTGCTAGGTTTTCTTACATATATTTCGATGTGCCCCGTGCTGTCTATCATTTGTTGTTTAGTTTTCTATGTATTGTCTATCATTTGTTGTTTCGAAATTATTGGTCTTTTGTTGGGCAATGTATGACAAATATATGTTCAAAAACCTCGCCCGTAATTATAAATTATGTAATTCATTGACCGCTCCCGACATGTGTAACTTCAAGGCATATTTTAGCGGCGATCGATGTCTTTCAAATTACTTTATTTTTATCAATAGTACCGCTTAAGTCGACGTTAGGGCCGTCTTGACCTTGTTGTAGGGTATGAATAATTTGTTCATTGTTGAAGACCCTACATCAACTGTCAAGATGAAGAACAGGAATAAAAGTCCTGTTCATTGATAATTTTCTATGTTTTCTATGTATTGTGTGCGATTTTGTCCCATGTATATTTACTCCATATCCTTTCATTTTCTATATATTATAACTAGACTGACTCTTATTCTGTGCAACAGGCTTACTATCAGTACGCTCAGTGCTTTGATTCTTGTAATTTCCACTGAAGTATTACAATTTTGACCTTTGAAACTTCTTTTATGTGAAAGGGTATAATATCGGAAATAACAGCTGCATCTTGTAAAGTCTCAACAGTTTTGTCATCTAAATGTGTTTTAAGTCTAAATGAACACACTGCTTGAACTCTTCTAATAACATCAATTGTCTTAAATTATCAAAATTTTTTTTTATTTTCTTTGACGTAAGCCATTTATCAAATAGATCTTCTTTTCCGCTAGCAAATTCAACATAGGTTTGTGAATCAAACTTTTACAAGACCTAAATTTCTGTCTATATGCTTCTGGCACTAGCTCATAAGCTTTCAAAACCTCTATTTTAACCTTGTCATAATCAGTACTATTTTCTGATGAAAGGGCTGAGTAAATTTCAGCGGCCTTGCCCTTAAAAACACTTTGCAGCATTGTAGTCCAAAAGGCTTCGGCCATTTCAAATTTTGAGCAATTTTCTCAAACTGTGGAAAAAATTTGTCAATTGTTTTTCACAGAATTTGGGAACCAAACGTATATTTTTGCTGCATCAAAATTAAAATGTTCTGATTTTGATTGGAATTTAGTGTTGCTTTTTTCTTTTGCCATTTCGATTTTCATGTTCTCAATCTCTAACCTTTCTCTCATTTCAAGTTCTGCCTGTTTTAATTTAAATTCATCTTTTTCTTTTATTTTTCCATCTCCAACCTTTCCTTCATTTCAAGTTCTGCCTGTCTTTCTTCTTTTCTTTTCCAATTGTTTTAATTTAAATTCATCTTCCTTTTCTAATTGTTTTAATTTAAATTCGTGTTCTAATTCCAGCTGTTTTAATTTGAAAGCATCAACATTTTCGACCTTGAGTTCAAGAGTCTCTTCACCAAAAATTTTTGAGTCAACTAATTTGTCTATTACCAAATTGGTCACAATCTAGTATGATGTAGTTTGTAAATAAAAGTGTCAATCCAACTGCTGAGAATGTTGATGTCTATCGATGTCTTAGTCTATCTATGTTTGTGTCTTTCGGGTCTGCATACTTATATATATACTCAAACGAAAACTTCTAGACAACGCTAGAAATTTAAATTACGCATCTTTTGTTATGATCATTTTGGAAACGTTATGTAAGTGAAATAGAAAGTTCTAATCATTCCATGAGTATCAATGATTGTTCCAGTGATTTCTAAACTGCATAGTTGTAACACAATGTGTTTAATTTTGTACACAATGTAGAAACATATAATAGGCCACACAAAACAAATAAGGCCAACTAAATAAATATGATAGTTACAATATCATAACAATTAAGAATAAAAACTCGAACGAACATCAAAACAAGCATCGTTTAGTTGTACTAATCCTTTTATTCTTTCATATGTAAATAGCGATTTTATCACTTTCGCTGCCGGCCCAATTGTTACAAACAATACTTTTTATGACATCACCGAGTAGGAAAAGTTTGTGAAAGCACACTTCAACATCATTAAAACAACATACATTTGTACATTCGGATAGCATTCGTCGGAATGAAAACCACTTAGTTAGATATGTATAATAAAAGAGACGTAACTGCGAAACTAATCTACACAATAGTTTTTCTATACATATTTCTAAGAAAGAAAATAATAAATCAAATACGTAATTAATTACAATTATTTTTCATAATATTTTGCATTGTAGTATACAATTGAATTGATTGAATTACCGATTCCGCATTTATTAAGATCAAAGGGTTTATACATATAGAACTTCATTTACATAACTGTCTTCCTTTAATTTCACCTTTAAGTCCAGTATAACCTTTGCTGTCACTTGGCGTCCGTCGTTCGTTTGTTTGCTTTAAGTCCAGTAAAATATTTCATGCAGGTTCATGAAGAGAACAAATTAACAATAATTACAGTAGGCAGGGTCTGCAAGGTAGGTTGGGATCGAACGAGTTAGAGGGCTAGAAATATGGACTGCCACTTGAAAATAAGGGTATGTTGAATAGGCGACAAAATTGGCCAAGTAACACGCCATCAAAGGTCCATCAGATAGTCGTTGTCATGGTTCTTTAACCTGCAAAAATCATGAAACTTTCTGTAAGACGGACCCCATTTTGACCGGACGTAGCCACGTATTTATGCATCCCGCACAACCAAACGGATGTCCCACTTTAACACGAGTTACACTGTCGGAATAGGAGAAGTAGTCCATGGATGACCATATTTCTTTACCCTCGAAATCTAGATAAACAAGTTTGTTATTATTATTCTGGACAATCAACCTACATGACCGAGCAATGTGTCTTTAAAGGATCCTTAGCATACCTTTAAACCAAATAATCAGAAAGGACACTCTTGTTCTCTTACAAAATGTTGAGTATTATAATATATGGGAAAACGATTATTATTCAATTTTCATTAGTCCAGGTACAAGAAGACAAACCTTAGACCTAATTAATGATTTGTTTCGTTCGTTTGGTGTCTTATTGACACATCTCCTTTTATTAATGAAATAGTCAAAGGAATACGCCTTTATGTACAGATAGCACTTATGTATTTCTGCGACTTCATAAACTGTTATCAACATATCTTTTTCCGACCGGCAGTCAAACCCTTGCGAAAGGGAGTGTCCGATGCCTCATATAGGGAGAGAAGGACGCTTCCTGCGCATCAACGCGCTTTTGCAACAACTCTTTAAGGGGTCCGCTGGTGGCCTGTTGCAAAGCACAATTATACCTGCTATTTAACATATCTACTCATTTTTAGTTTTGACGATTAACAAGGTAATATTTAGGTCCCTTTTGGAAATATAACTCCTAGCGTTTCAATTTTTTTATACATTCCTTGATTTCAAATGTTTAGGGTTAAGCGTTTCTGAAGAAGGTTTTCACATGAAATTTATCAAATTTTATTTTTAAGTTTTCCACACACATTAGTGGATGATTTTGCAGTAACATAAGTTAACATTGTTAAGTTCTAAAATTAAGGATTGTGTTTGCCTATTTTGCTAACATAGCAGTAATTTTACTTTTGTGTTGTCTCGTGCTTAACATTTCCTCCGTGTTATGAATTTTTAATGCTTATGCATTGATTGTGATATCAAGGCTGCGTAAAAGGTTATCACAGAGGATAATATCTTCAATTTAGCGCTACGGGAGCTATATACTTTTGTAATTTCCCCACTTTACCAACACTATAAAACATTCCCACCACTGTCCAAAGCGGCTTTTCTCTACAAAAAATAAAGAAAGGCAGTAACACAAATGGTATTAACTATTGTTCTCCCACTAATTGGTTTTGAATATGCCTTAATAATTTCACTGATATTATTTTAATAATAGAATTTAATGATCTGATTATTCATTGATTTATTGCATTGGAAATACATTTAATTGTTTGTTTGTGTTTTAAATATATAGTCAGGTCCATTATTTACAGTTTGCCATTTGAATCCTCACATAACCATACATTTAAACAAACGAAAGAATATGCTTTGAAAAGCCTCCTGGATTTTGGTTATATAGAAATACGTGTTTCCACTCAATTTTCATTCCAAGATTAATTTTCAACAAGATTGTACAACCCACCCTCCCTCCCTTTAAAAACAAAATTGCTGCTGTTTTAGTTTATTTTTTGATTGTATGGTGAACAGATCCAAATGCATTGAATGTTCCAATTAGATTGTCATGTATCATCAAAATGTCACACATTTCATCCCGGAAATTCACGGAATTTGCAGTACTAAATGAAGAAAATATGTCTATTGTCATGGCATTCCGTTCAGTATGGAAAGTGCGTTGGATGTATCATCAACTTGATTCAATTGGCAGTGATTTATTCAAATATTGTTCATTCAGCTGTTATGGATCTGTCAAACAGCTAGAAATTGTTTTGTATTTACTGTTGGTTTTCCCTTCAGTGATCAATTGTCATTAAGTTTTAACTTTTTGGCCAGTTTGTTGATGTTGGTTGTTTTTGGTTTATATTGTTGAATATTGTTGAATAAATGCCATGACAAATAATCAGGCAAATTTCAAATTTCAATTTGTTTGTTGTTTTATTATTCCTACGAAGGAAGGAAACAAAACGAATCTGTAGTAGTATATTCATCGCGCACAATGAATATGCAATGAATTAAAGTATTTTATATTCAATGATAATGTAATGATATTAAAGTATAACTGAGGTTATCACCAGCCCAGAAGTCAGCACTTCTGTGTTGGCATGAACTATCATTGATATGGTCATTATTATAAATTAACGGGTAACCAAACTTTGAATTTTTCTAAATAAGAATAAGAATAAGAATATATGCAATGTTAGATGCATGTTATGAACAGGTAGCACCTTTTCTACCTTTTTAACTGTAAGGTGCATGTTAGAAACAGGTTTTAACTTTTCTACCTTTTATGTCCAACTGTTAGGAACATGTATCACTATTTCTACCTTTTTAGTTCAACTGTCAGGAGCATGTGTCACTATATTTGATATTCCTTTTAGTTCAAATATTAGGAGCATGTGTCACTATTTCTATATTTTTAGTCAAATATTAGATGCATGTTAGGAACAGGTGTCACCTGTTCTACCTTTTTAGTCCAACTGTTAGGAGCATGTTAAGAAAGGGTCCCTTTCTACCTTTTTAAATGTTGGGTGTATGTTTGAAACAGGTGACACCTTTTCTACCTTATGTAGCCCAAGTGTTAGAAGCATGTGTCACACTATTCTACCTTTTTAGTCCAACTGTTAGGAGCATGTATCACTATTTCTACCCTTTTCAGTCAAAATGCTAGGTGCATGTTAGGAGCATGTGTCACTATGTTTGCTATCTCTTTTAGTTCAAATATTAGGAGCATGTTAAGAGTTTGTGTCACTGTTATTATCTTTTAGTCCAATGTTAGATGCATGTTAGGAACTGTTGCCACCTTTTCTACCTTTTGCATGTTTTGTAGTCCAAGTGTTAGGTGCATGTATCACTATTTCTACCTTTTTAGTCCAACTGTCAAGAGCATGTGTCACTATGTTATCTTTTTAGTCCATTGTTAGATGTATGTTAGGAACAGGTGTTACCTTTTCTACCTTTTTGGTCCAACTGTTAGGAGCATGTTTAGAATTGGTGTACCCTTTTCTATCTTTTTTAACTGTTAGGTGCATGTTTACCAAATGTTATGTGTTAAGAACTGGTGTACCCTTTTCCATCTTTTTAACTGTTAGGTGCATGCAGACCAAGTGTTAGGTGCATGTGTCACTATTTCTACCTTTTAGTCCAACTGTTTGGAGCATGTATCACTACTTCTACCTTATTTTAGTCCAACTGCAAGGAGCATGTTAGGAGAATGTGTCAGTTTTTCCTTTATTGTCGTATAATTATCAAAACGTTTCTTTATTTTGAATATTGTTTTATAATCATTATCTTCTTATTTTTATTTAGTGGAATATTTTAACATATGAAACTTATAATGCACCAATCTACATTTCACGCAGATAACTTTATGGGAAAACAAACTGCACGCACGTACTGAACTTTTCATACTTCTTGATTCTGAGCTAATTTAGTAGCATTTATAAGGACAAAAACAACTATACCTTACTAAATATCGCAGTTCACTGATATCATAAGGCAAATTAATCCTATAAACAACAGTAAAAGACGATAAAATGAACAACAAGGCCCTTTACTATATTGCTTAGAGCTATCAATCAAACGAAGGTCTCTTTGTTAGCAGCCAACAATATAATAATCAAACGAAGGTCTCTTTGTTAGCAGCCAATAATACAATAATCAAACGAAGGTCTCTTTGTTAGCAGCCAACAATACAATAATCAAACGAAGGTCTCTTTGTTAGCAGCCAACAATACAATAATCAAACGAAGGTCCCTTTGTTAGCACCCAACAATACAATAATCAAACGAAGATCTCTTTGTTAGCAGCCAACAATACAATAATCAGACGAAGGTCTCTTTGTTAGCAGCCAATAATACAATATCAAATGTATGTCTCTTTGTTAGCACTCAGTAATACAATATATAAACGAAGGTCTCTTTGTTAGCAGCCAACAATATAATAATCAAACGAAGGCCTTTTGTTAGCAGCCAATAATACAATGATCAAACGAAGGTCTCTTTGTTGGCAGCCTATAATACAATAATCAAACGAAGGTCTCTTTGTTAGCAGCCAACAATACAATAATCAAACGAAGGTCTCTTTGTTAGCAGCCAATAATACAATATCAAATGTAGGTCTCTTTGTTAGCACCCAATAATACAATAATTAAACGAAGGTCTCTTTGTTAGCAGCTAAAAATACAATAATCAAACGAAGGTCTCTTTGTTAGCAGCCAACAATATAATAATTAAACGAAGGCCTTTTGTTAGCAGCCAATAATACAATAATTAAACAAAGGTCTCTTTGTTAGCAGCCAATAATACAATGATCAAACGAAGGTCTCTTTGTTGGCAGCCTATAATACAATAATCAAACGAAGGTCTCTTTGTTAGCAGCCAACAATACAATAATCAAACGAAGGTCTCTTTGTTAGCAGCAAACAATACAATAACCAAACGAAGGTCTCTTTGTTAGCAGCCAATAATACAATAATCAAACGAAGGTCTCTTTGTTAGCAGCCAACAATACAATAATCAAACGAAGGTCTCTTTGTTAGCAGCCAACAATACAATAATCAAACGAAGGTCTCTTTGTTAGCAGCAAACAATACAATAATCAAACGAAGGTCTCTTTGTTAGCAGCCAACAATACAATAATCAAACGAAGGTCTCTTTGTTAGCAGCCAACAATACAATAATCAAACGAAGGTCTCTTTGTTAGCAGCCAACAATACAATAATCAAACGAAGGTCTCTTTGTTAGCAGCCAACAATACAATAATCAAACGAAGGTCTCTTTGTTAGCAGCCCATAATACAATAAACAAACGAAGGTCTCTTTGTTAGCAGCCAATAATGCAATAATCAAACGAAGGTCTAAATTGACGCAGAAGAAAATGCTTTGTTAAACATGGATATTTAGAACCCGTCAAACTTATATAATTCTTAATAAAGGCCCGATTATGTTCTCAACACGAGTAGATTGAAGACGTCCTGATAATAGGATTGTCGTGATGTGAGAAAATTCTCCTGTTGTGAAAGAAAAATCTACAAACATACCAATCAGTCAAAAACAATCTAATAAAACCGTATCTTTATGTCTGTTATACTTGTTAAATGTTTTGACGTATCTTTAAGGCTAATAAACTTACTTGACATGCGAACTTTGATAGAAAAACGAAATGCACTTCTCTTTTAATTGGCCGTTTCAGAATCTAAAGGAGTGTGGGTTATTGTTCGTACCCCAAAGTGAAAAAACGTCACGTCATTAATTAAATTTTCATTGTATAGCACGTTGTAAGCCAATCACAACGTATTGGTGTATCCTTGTGAACACATTACCCAGATCACATTAGATTCTGAAACGGCTAATTCCTGTCAATTTCGTGAGAGAATAAAAACATTGCTTCTTTAATGTATTCCAATATTACCATTATTTTATTATAATTTCTTTAATCTTCAGCCTCAGTCGTATTGTGAACATTACCTTCTTTTCCGTTTTCGATGACAACGCATAAATTGTGGTATCAAACTTGTATTCTTATAAAGTCCCATCATATATGATTATATATAATCTCATATATCATATATATTCTTTAAATAAGAGCTGTAGTATAACTTAATCATCGATCACGTAAATGTATATGACAAATTGTACAAACATGTATATGTGAAGAATTGGGGAATGCTGAAATGAGTTTTACAAATACATTCCTTATAAACAACTTTTGATCAGTGACCAAAATGACGAAGAAGTTAGCGACTGTAGCTCACCGTACGGTCTTCATCAATGAACTCAACCCATACTGAATACCATTGTATAAGAGTGATCCACATGATAAGAGTAAAACATTTCAAACGAGAAAATTAACGACCTGATTTATGTACAAAACCATACACGAAAACCTGTAAGATGTACAGCAACAAACTTAGCTAAAGGGCTAAAGTTCTCTAAAACTAAGACTTGTCATTTGACAGGCCGTGCAGTCTTTAAGTATTCCCTCTCTTTTTACAATTTTGCGACGAAAACCCAGTTTTGATAAATTCTTGTATAGCCTGTCTAAGTTTTATCTTCGAAAAAATAACCCATTACCTCTGGACCGTGGGTCATTACTTTTCAGTCCGCACTAAATACTCTCTAGCGCACAACATCAATGGATGTTGATGTATTCTCTTTCTATAATAATTTTTATTGTTGTGTTCAACATGTTCAATATGTTATATAAATCGATGGCTACGCATATTTTTTCTCCTTTTTACAGTACAACTGATGAGTACAAAACAGTATTCATTAAACCTAACAACACAATTTTTATCGTTAGGTTGTATTTCGGTTAATTTGTCATTCCGCCCCTTGATGTTACATAAAATAATCACAAAGGGTCATTGACCATACAAATTTATTACAGTCTTCGAGTGATTCCTAAAAGGTTTTTATTTTTGTCTTAAAAACCTCATACGATGTGTTTACACTTCCGTTTGATAACATACAGTGCTACCGAAGCTGTCTAATTTGTTGTACATAACCATTCCTGGAAATCTGTCGATGAACTGTTTTTTTAACGTCTGTAATGGATACTTTATTGGTTATCGCCACTTGAATGTAAGCTGTTATAGCAAATTTTACGTTATCTGAATTCGGTGGTTTACTAGATTTTCATCAAAGTATATGAAATTCTCTTAAAATTACAATCATAGTATTGAATTTTATTCAAAATCATGTAAAAGTCAATAAAAATTTCTGTACACTAACCTTATGCGTGCTTTGATACGTATAGATAATCAGGTCTTCTACACATTGATGTAAAATAGCAGCTACGAGTCACAATATAAATCTTTTGGCGAGTGACTGAACTTATTTTACGGTATCTCTACGCGTAGAAACCCCGATAATCTGTTCATCGTTCTATTGGTGGTCTTTTCACCTTCTTTATAGACAGTTATACGCTTGACGAATGTAAGCTTGATAACGTCTCCTCAAAACTGTGATCTTGCTGAAAATTATCCTCACAAATTGTGATCTTGCTGATAACTTCACTTCACAAATTGTGATCTTGCTGATAGCTTCTCCTCAGACATTATGACATCGCTGATAAAGTCTGCCCACGACTCAAGCCGTGATTAAAAATTGCACAGCTGATAAGTAGGGTGATATAGGCGAAGGCGTGCGATTATGTATAATATTGTTAGCTTTTCGTTTTTGGGGAAATGCAAGTTAACACTTGTAAACAAGAATGTTGACAGGTAAAACAAACAATTATGCGATATGGGTTTTACACATTGTTGAACCCCAAACGGTGACCTATAGTTGTTAATTTCTGTGTCATTTGATCTCTTGTGGAGAGTTGTCTCATGGCAATCATACCACATCTTCTTATTTTTACAACTATGCCTTTCAAATAGTTTTTTCAACAATATGTTCGTTCAATATCTGGCTTTTCGGTCTAAACAATTGGAGTACGAATAAGACCGAATCAAAATATTTGATTTTGTGTTTCGAAAACAAAAAGTGTGCTCCTTAATTATTTTTATTATGCCTAAGTTATTTCTCTGCTTTTATTTTAATATATTTAAGTATTTTCTCATAGAAACAAAATCTGCTCAAAGTTTTCGTCCTCTGGTTAAAATGTAATGCTTCTCACTGGAGAGAATCATTGGTCAACACTGTTATAAAACTTGAGAAAATAAATAATATAGCAGGATATTTTATTAGCTCGCGATTTCAAATCTTTACTGTAATTTCCATCCGCTAAAACTGGTACGCATATCATCTTGACTTATGATAACGCCTTTTATAATATTAGTGGGGTGAGTACGTATGTAAACATCATCTCCATGATTTAATTCTGCTACTACACTTCCCGTTGCTGTGTGGTAATCGCCTATCTCATCGCTGTCTGTTTGAATTGCCCCAAATGGATCTGAATTAATTACTAGCTGAGAATAGATATAACTACGTTTACCAGAGACAACTGTCCAGATAAATACGTATACACCGGTAACTGGAACAGTAAACGTTCCAGTGTGTTGGTTGAAGGCAAGTCCAACGTTTGTCTTTACGACATCAAACACGAGTATTTGATGTTTTCCTGGTTGAGATTCGCCGTTACTCATATAGGCATAAAATGCTACAATGTTGTCATTCAAACCTGCAAATATCGACAGGAAAGAAATTATTTATATTTATGTTTACATTGTACATCATATTTATATATTCGTAGTTTTACAGTGTCACTTAGTACTGTTGATATATAAATAATGTTTGAGATCGAGGTAATTTTTTAATAACTGAATAAACCTTGCATAGTTACCATGCTTGTTTTGGATTAAAATGACGCTCAAAATCACTTTAATTGTGTTGGATGTTCTCTCAGTTTTGAAATTTTCTTAGTATATTTAGCAATATATCTTTTTATTCAAAATGGTTATGTTCAAAAGCTATAATAAATATTCCTTAGAAAACAAATTAGATTATAGCCGTGTTTTGTTTATCAAAAATGCGGAAATTTTTAATTAAATGCCAAAATTTGTTAAACTTGCCGACCTTTATTGGACTGTTTGACAAGTTTTAGTTTAAATGTAGTGTCCATAACCATGATAACAATGACAACAGGATCAGACACAAGTTTTAAAAGTCTTCTCAATTACAAATGTATATACAAATAAGATATAACAGGACAAAATCAAATGTGAATAACACTATAATATCAATATGGAGACAATAAAATCCAGCCCGAAAAATTTGAACGGATATTGTCTTTGCTAACAATACGTCCTTACAAGAGACATTAGAAGGATGAGTTCATATATAAACCACGTTTCCTTGGTTGAGTTCATCACAACACAACCGTTACTGTATGGATATCGTTGATTTCATCACTATTCGTATTTATGCTACCAAAAGGGTCACAATTGATGACTAACAATGAAAAGACACAACTTTGTTGGCAACATTTGTCTGGATGACATCACCATGATAACTAATATTATATCGCATTAGATTAAACGTTTCTAGGAAAACTGTTGAGAGTAAAGATATAATGCACCCTTTTTGTGACGAAATATACATATTACCTTTTAAGGAAATCATAACCACAAAACCTTTGAATGGTAATGCTAGGTTAATTTGTTTTATAGTCAGATTTCCACTTATCTATGCCTTAAACAAACCACACTTCAACAAACAATGTCAACGAAAGGTTTGATAAAAGTACATTGTTCTATATGGTTACAAAAGTGAGACAACAACCAAAACGCAAAAGTCAACTTCAGGTAATTGGAAGAACAAATGAAGTATGTGTGTATCAAAGTGTTTATTGAGTGACAACATTCGATAAAGAATCAATAATATTTCAATCAGTCACCTAAAAGTTTTTTAACCTGTGTGATATACTATACCTAATCTTTTTGTGAAAGAGGATCTTTCTTTCCTTTTTCCTGTTTTTCTTCTGGCATGGACTTAATCGACTGACGTAGTGCATAGTATATAAATGAATTGCTACTAGTGTTTCCAAGGTCACGTGCTTCTTTATGTTTCCATGGTTTGATTATAGAGCCTCCTACTGATGGTTTCGTGTTCGCTTCATTGATTGTCTTTCCTTCCAGCATAGAAATATGTTCAATAGCCTCGTTTATCTGTTTCTCGTGCTTACGAATTTGTATGTCCTGACCATTTAAGCGCCGCTGTTGCTCATGAATTAGTGTATTCTGATTTCGGATTTGCTCATTATACCTATGAATCTGCTCATTCAATGTAATGACCATCGATTCTAATTTTAAAATCTTTGGGTTGTGAAAGTTCTGTATTTCGTCACGCACTAGGTCAAGAATCTTATCGTACTCAATATTTTGCGTTTCACATTTCACAGAGAATGCCAGAACACAGAAAAGAAATCCAAATAAAATCAACTTCATGATGACAGTTAGTTCTGTTAATCTTATTTCAATCGGTTTTATAGACGTAGGTGTTAGAGATAATACAAGGTTATCTCAGGGTTCAGGTCATGACAGCATATACATTTCACAAGACAAGAACGTGGTATTTATATTTATGACATTAAATGGCACATGATATGGAATAGGTTTGCAATTAGAAAAGGCGGACTGAGAAATAAGGAATAATTAAAAATATTATGTAGAAGGAAGAGAGACAGAACCATTGTAAAGGCAAAAGAGACTTCCATACAAACTAAAATAACACAAATAGATGCTGAACAACACGACAACCGCACCGATTGTGACCACAGGTGTTCCGGGAAGTTTACAATGTACTGATATCCTTGTTACCATACAAAACAACAAAAGCATAGCATAAATTCATAAGATGATCCGTAATTCAAATGTATCAACTCTCGACTGTCAATGGTTAACAATTTATACATATTGACATTGTTTGAATAACAATCAATCTTCTGTTAAAACAAATTATTCTTTTCTAAGAGTGGAACTATTTAAGATTTGTTGTATGACGTCATGGCAAAGTTTGTACTGTTATGTTTTATAAACAACATTGACTAAATTACACAGTTTAATGCACCAACGATGAAAGAGGCTATTTGTCCGCTCGTCAAACTTATCTCAGGTTAATGTTGAAGGTTAAGGTACATAACCATATAACCATACAGTTTTGGACACAACAACTTATAAATTACTATACATTATCATAATGATCATGTTATAAAAAGAAAACACCAGGTTATAAATTTCATGCGTCCGAAGCGCTTTTCTGTGTTTACCTTCATCAAGAACGCTCAAAGCCGAATATTTGAAAGCCAGTGATGTATAAGAACCGAAATTGTTGAAGAGCTATAAACTAAAAGGACATAAAAAATTGCAACATCCATCTAAGGCCAACTTTGCCTGAGGGAGTTGAAACTTTAGTTTATGTATAATTTCAAAATTTATAAACAGACAATTTAACATACTTTATTATGAATTATGTCAGTACTGAAGTATTGACTACTGAGCTGATGATACCCTCGGGGACTGATAGTCTACCATCAGAGGTATCGACTCGGTGCTGGCAAAAAGGAAAACAACAGGTTATAAATTCCATCCAAGGGCTTTTCTGGATTTACCTTCATCAGGAACGCTCAAAGCCGAATATTTGAAAGCCAATGATGCGTAAGGACCGAAAATGTAAATGGTATGCTGTATTGCTGTTGTGGCGTCGGTAGGATAATGTGTTATGTCTTATCGTTTGTGATTAGTCAGAAAAGTCGAGTTAATTTCCATTTCAATGGATAAAGTATTGTGTTATTCCAAATAAATATGACGTCGCCACAGTTTTTATTTAAATTATTTCAATATCGTTATTATCATGATAATTGTTTGGACTAGTGTTGTGAAAATAATTGTATGAATTTCAAGATTACATATTCGTTACAAAAATACGTCACTGTTTGTGATATTCTGTGATGTCTGTCGTCAAAGGAAGATGTTCGTTGCTATTTTGCAGTTTACATGTGGTAACGACTTTTATATTATTTGTTTGTGCGTTTCTCTGAAATGAGTATTCTTCCGTTTGTTTGAGCTGTATTTCTGTCACTTAGTGTTGTCATTTTAGCAATACTTTGTAACACTGCCATATAAGCGGGAGGTTTGGCTAGCCAAAATCCAGGTTTAACCAACCATGTTTTTCTTAAAATGTCATATACCAAGTCAGGAATATGGCAGTTGTTATCACATAGTTCCTGTCTATGTATGTTGGCGTTTGTTTTGTTGCACTTTAGTGTTTCTGTTGCTCCTTTGTTTTCCTCCAATAGTTGATGTGTTTCCTCCGTTTTAGTGTGTAACCCGAGTTCGTTTCTCTCAATCGATTTATGACTTTTGAATATTGATATACTTCTGTTGCCGTTATTTGAATCCAATTTCACGATACAATTATATGTAAATATGATAGAATGAGTGAGACATGGTGTCCTATGCCTGGTTATCGAAACATATTCATGTATATTTATTTTTGTGATTTAATTATCTTGTAAAATGTATGGTGTATTTCTGTTGACACAACGAGTCCTCGTGGTTCAAACATTTTAATAAACTTGTACTTTGAAACTTCCGTTTTGCTTCGTTATGTATTATATCTGTATTCGGTTGTCTGTGGTATCAATACATATAACTATCACAATAAAGATGCATGACAAGATGCAGCACAGTAGAAACTTCCTTCTTAAGTACTCCATTTATAGATATAAGAAGATGTGGTATGAGTGCCAATGAGACAACTCTCCATCAAAGTCACAATTTGTAAAAGTACATCATTATAGGTCAAAGTACGGTCTTCAAACAATACCGAACAGCAAGCTATAAAGTGCCCCAAAAATTAATGGTGTAAAACCATTCAAACAGGAAAACCAACGGTCTATAAAAACGAGAAACGAGAAACACTTATGAACCACATCAACAAACGACAACCACTTAACATCAGGTTTCTGACTTAGGACAGGTGCAAACAAATACAGCGGGTTTAAACGTGTTAATAGCTACCAATCTTCACCCTTACCTGAAACAACAGTGTAACATCATAACATAGAAAGACACGCTATAAAATATCAATTGAAATGGCTTAACTAAATCAGAAGACAAATTAGTACAAACAAGTGAACAAACACTGAACGAATAAATCTATATATGTTCATATGGTATGAGCACTGCATGAACGAAAGGTTGACAACCTCTGGTTTTGTTAAAATCGAACGATTTTATCTATGATAGGTAACAAAATAGTGGCGAAGACGTCACGAACATGTTACCTATTGATATGACAAAAAGTCGTGCTTATACAATGTGCATCGTGATTAGACATATTTAATATCTGATTGCATAGGTTGAGTGTCTCATCCCGGTCAGGTCAAACCATAGACTCGACAATTGATATTTGCTGTTTCTCTGCTAAGCAAGCAAGAAATAAGAATAATAGGTCCGTGTAAGGAGCATATCTTCATATGGACTGTTACAAAGTACAAAGAAGGGTTCATATTCATATAAAAATGGTATCCTCCCGAAATACATGTAATATTTCATGTAAGGCGTTCATCACAGATACATAAGCATAATCAACATTAATTTTAATGTAAACTCTTTCGAACTACACATGATGATTTGTAATTATTTATGCATTTTCAATGGTATATTTAACTACATGATGTATCATTCTATACCTTCATAGTATAGTGGGAGTAAAAGTAATATAACAAGAATACCAAACCCGAGGAGATTTCAAAACAGAAAGTCCCTACTCACATGGCAAAATAAAAAGCTCAAACACATTAAACGAATGGAAAACAACATGATTTTATAGCTAGCTAAACCTCTCACTTGTATGAAAGTCGAATAGAATTCCATTATATTGACAACAATGTTTGAACAAACAAACATACATCGTATGGCCTTCACCACGGAGCAAAACTCATAGTCAGCTATGAAAATGTAACACAATGATTATGGAAACAGTGATACTAACAAAGACGGACTATATCATTTACTCAAGGTCAAGGAATAGTTAGTTGGCTATGTCCTAGATTTTGGTAAAATTTTCAGTACAACTTTTGCTCATTGACCATTAACTATAAATCAAAAAATAATGCATTTTATAATTCCGTCATATTCATAAAATTGTGTGAGCAACCAAACAGACATATTTGGTCAATGTGGCAATAATTCGGATCATTCAGCCACAAATGTGTAAACATACAACACAACTGAATCAACAATGATATAGACACTGAATAATTATATATTATATATTGGTACTTTCATACGAACTCTTTGAGAAAAAGGACGGAATTTCTTTGACAAAACCCTTGCTCATCAATCCAAGTGTAGATACAGGCCCTTGAGTCACGTTGATAAACGCCGATGAAGTTGGTATAGCTAACAAAACCTTAAGCTTTAAACAGACTTATTAAGGAGAGATAAAGTTACGATACTGTTGTCAGGTCATTAAAGATGGCATATTTTTGCTTTAATATTGATTCACTTATAGGGTCTTTGCATTGAAATAAACACATTTATTCTAAAACCAGTTGTTGGCAAGATACGGGTTATGTTCTTCTCATATATTTTATGATTGTATGATACTAAACCCCTAACGGGAGGGATTGTGCTTGATATTCGTATGATGAAGACATAATCTGTCAATCAGTTTAATTTAGGTCTGGAGCTGGCATGTCAGTAACTGCTAGTAGTCCTTTGTTAATTTATGTATCATTGTCATTTTGTTTAGTTTCTTTTGTTACCTATTCTGACATCGGACTCGGCCTTATTTCAAACTGAGTTTTATTGTTCGTATTGCTGTGTGTTTGTTTTTCTACATTGGCTAGAGGTAGGGGGTTGAGATCTCAAAAACATGTTTAAATTCTCCGCAACGTCAGGAGCCTCTGGCCTTTGTTAGTCTTGTATGATTTTAATTTTAGTTCATTTATATGTTTCAGAGTTTAGTATAACGACCATTATCACTAAACTAGTACACATTTTTGTTAAGGGGCCAGCTGAAGCACGCCTTCGGGTGTGGGATTTTATCGCTGTATCGAAGACCCATTGTTGGCCTTCGGCTGTTTTTCTGCTCTTTGGTCGGGTTGTTGTCTCTTTGACACATTCATCATTTCCATTCTCAATTTTATATTGATAATATGATAATAATACCCAAACGCCTATTCAGATAAAAGTGTTTAAAGATAAGATTAAATTGTCACCTATATTTTAAATCTCCATGCATCGTGTAATACAGTTATATTAGATTTTGTGTAAAAATATAAGATGGGGTATGCTTTTATAGTATTCAAAACAACCGGAAAGAATGTGGTACTAAATTTGTCAGCTATTCATCACTACCATTAAAGTCTCCCCAGATTTTATCATTATAGATAATGTTTTGTTTCACAAATCTTCAAACAATTTCAACATTCAAGAAGTATTCATATGTCAACTTTAGTTGTTTATATAAGGTTATTAGGTAACAACTTACAATACTAATCTACAAATAAACATGTTAAATTAAGAAGATAGTTACATCTTCTTTGGATATGTGAAAAATAAACAATGTTATTTTTAACATTAAACATGACAGTATATGTGTAAGCCTCAAATCTATGTCCAGCCTCAAATCTATGTCCTTTCCGCAAATCTATGTCCATTCCGCAAATCTATGTCCTTTTAATATTGCGTCATAGACGTTCTAAATTTATGTCCTTTGTTGTCTCAAATCTATGTCTTTTATTGTCTCAAATCTATGTCCTGTATCGTTTCAAATCTATGTCCTTTCCGCAAATCTATGTCCATTCCGCAAATCTATGTCCTTTTAATATTGCGTCATAGACGTTCTAAATTTATGTCCTTTATTGTCTCAAATCTATGGCCATTTTGTCTCAAATCTATGTCCTTTATCGAAATGTGGTCTTTACTGTTTTTTTTTTTTTTTAGTGAAATAAATATGTGTAGTTTCAGTCTTGAAGGCATATTAATAAAGTAAGTATGCTTGTTATGCCAAGAATTTGTACACTGAATTATGTTGTGTTTGTTGAATGTTGATGTCATGGTACACAACGGATTTTAAAAATACATACATTCGAAACTGGAATAGTTTCACCAGAAAAACTTTTTAATAAGATAGTGGCACAAAATGTCGTTGTATCCTAAACATTTTTATGTGGTACCTATACATTGAAACATTGAACAAAACGTTTGTAAATAGGTGTATGTGTTTATAACTTACGATACATAATAGGTTTAATTCATTGTTGATGGCCCTACATGTATCTTTAATTGCTTGTATACAGATGTCAGTTTGTCTCTGGTTGTTTATTAACTTATATTTCGTATTTGCTATCAAGATTTAATGAGTAAAGGAAGTAACGATAATTACTACAGAACAATTAAACACGGGATCAAGAAAAGCAAACAATTTGAAAAGGTTGTAGTTTAACAATAAAATGTAAATCATACAATAATTATACACGCATGTAAAAATTTTAAACATACACATGCAGAACACATCCCAACTAAGCATTGAAGTATGGGAAATGACTTAATAAAACAAAAATCCTATAAGGCCGTACTTATTGACGGGCATAAATTTGTGCATGGCGAAACAAACTGGAAAAAGATTACAAAAGGACACTGATTTGAGGCCGTATCTTTTTAACGGACATAGATTTTCGAATGACGTCACGATTGAAAACAAAGTGAAAATAGGACACAGATTTGAGAACGTATCTTTTTAACGGACATAGATTAGTGATTGACGTCACGATGGGGCACATATCTGAGAAACGGACAAAGATTTGAGGCCGTACACAGATCTGTGGTTTACATGTTTTCGAATTTGTAACGAACAATTCTTTTCATGCCTTTGATTTCCAGTATCAAACCATTTAAGTTCTAAATGCTCTACAATGCTATTAACACATGCATAAAGAATATATTAATCCTAATGACAACGAGGGTCACTGTTTCCTTCAATTTTCTCGTCGCACAACACGCCTTTTGTACTGGCCCATGTTATAGACTCCTCTTTTTATGATTATATCGTGCTGTGTTCCTACAGAATAATATTTGTTTCCTTGCGAGAAGACTCAAACGCATATTTCTTTAGGTGTTACGACAATGTTGTGTCTTAATAGGTATTCGTAGAGATTCTCGATCAACTACATTGATCGACTCTTCGGAGTATATTTGACCAAAAGGACTCTCTGTCAACACATTAAAGCGGTTATGTTTTTAACATTAGAAAAGTACCAAAACAGACAAAATCAGCTTGAACGAATTTATCTAGACTGTGTTATATCTATATAAGTTTGCCATCTTTATTTAATATAATCAGTTACACGTTTAGTAAGTTCCCAAAGTATTGAAATGGCCCTACAATGTTTATGTTTAATTTTGCAATCTGGTTAAATGACTACAACTTTCACATAGAAATAGATGTGATATTACTGTGAATACAAAATAACTTTATTTTGGCATATTCTCATTAAAATTATGAAGTATTGACTCCTTAAGTGTGCATATAGTTGTTGTAACGTTAGTTTTGGTCAAATTTTCCAATAATTCGTAACATTTTTAGCATAATTTACTTTGGCCAGCACCCATGATCAAGAAAATAATTGTGATTAGGGATCCAATAAGATCATTGGCAACTTTTGATTACATAACATTTTGAATCCTAGATTGCTGCCAAGGGTTTTTCAAGCTTTTAGGTCCAAACAAATAAACAAAATTATCGTATCTTGACAATTATTATCGAAATATTCTGATTTTGAAGCCAAGAAATTACTCTTATGAAGATATTTATTTTAATAAAGAAGTTAGGCTTTTGAAATACATCCATTTAAGAACCACGATGTGGCTATTATGAAATTGTATGATAAAATTGAAATTAAAGGCGATATTTGGCCTAAAATGAACCT
Organism: Mytilus coruscus; assembly: GCA_017311375.1. Taxonomy (NCBI): domain Eukaryota; kingdom Metazoa; phylum Mollusca; class Bivalvia; order Mytilida; family Mytilidae; genus Mytilus; species Mytilus coruscus. Next base: position 50,111,611 of record CM029608.1, on the reverse strand, counting down.
TGTCCTTTAACAAAGGCTATTGATTATTGTCTTTTATCAATTGAACTGTAAGAATCTCATCATTATGACAATTGTATTTATCTTGATGCAAATCGTCTTTGTATTATATTTCTAAACGAAGTATATATAAAGTTCATGTTTATTGGGATAACTTTTATGTAGTTTAACCATATACGTCAATTAAGGTAGCACAATACAAAAGCAACTAAATTTTATAAAAAATTCAAATATAAACAAATATAATTGTACAACAATTTTAAATGTTGCTGATGTTTATACTAGAATTTCCTGAGGAGAAAATTTAAATATGAATTCTTTTAAAAGAAAATACAAATTAAATTTTCATTTTCAAACTGCAAAAAGAAAAAATCTACTTTGTGTAAAACACCATATTGCCAATGTATACAGTTATAATTTTAGAAATCCCCATAAGGATCCTCTAGACTGACCAACTGATCATTTTGTGTACACATGCATAACTTACAGTAACAATGCAAAAACAAAATATATTATTTTATGTACTATGTGATTAACATCCATATTGGAAAAAGTAAATGCAATGTGAAATTAAACTTCTGAGATCATTAATAGTAAAGTTTTATCTAGTGGGCGGAGTTTTGACCATATCAGTAGCAAGTGACTTACAGCAAGGTCAGTAATGATATAACATCTCCCGCCAGATCTGATTTTTGATGCATAGGGTGTGCATTTTCTTTATATATTTAGAATTGCTGAAATGGAATGCTTTCTAACTGGTCAAAACCTTATTGATTTCTGATTAAAGGTCAATCCTGAAGTATCCCCATGGTACATGTGTGAATTATATTTAAGTTAATGGGGTACAAGTAGGAAAATCCGTATTAACTCAATTGTGACACATTCATTTTATCATGAAAATGAAGTTTTAAATGAAATTAGCTCTAGATGGGTGCCCCTATATGCCTGATTTTCACGTATGTTGTTCCTTGACAAGTTATCTTCAGAAGGATGTCTTAGATTTTCCAAAAACATCAATAGAACAAATGTTATACCCAATTAAATTTAGAGATCTCTTATGAATTGAGGTTGCAAACTTCATTGAAGGTTTATGAGAGAATGAAATACAATAGGAAAAATCTGAGATACCCTTTTGGAGGTCAAACTGTGTTGTACAAGAATCTATAAAATATTATGGTTTTGTATGAATGACAAAGAAGCTCAATTCATTCAAGTGTGAACATCACAATGTAGCAACTAATATCATATAATTAATTATGTAATAATTATGTCATAATGAAATTATCACCATTTGAAAGATTAATCTTTCTTCTTTCTTTGGTACCTCATTTATAAAATTTAAAGCTGGATGAAAGAAATTACATCAGTTTAAAGTTGTCTGATTCAGGGTGAAAAATCTTTGTATTGTGCTACCTTAAAACTAAACTTGTAAAACTATGCATTGAATAGTTATGGTATAATGATGCTAACCTTAAACAAATATATAGAATCAATTTGCAACAAAACCTTACTAATTATGAAAAAAAATTAGTTATATCATCACTATACAATATTACTAGCGCATTCTGACTGATAACCTTGGGATTCGGTTCCCATTTCCATCAGTATACGTGTGTACACGTGTAGAATATCTGACATCACTGTACTTCTTATTTTTTTAAAGAAAACGTCATTTGGGGAATCCCCTTTTCTTGGTATACACAGTATCCAATCGACTGAAATAGAAACAATTAACAAGTTAACTAAAACAAATAATGAAAGAAAGTTGATAATAAAACATTTGTTGATTTACCTAGTTATATTTGTTCAGTGATAACATTTCCATATACGGTGGTTTTGACTTTTGTATACTCCTAGTCTTTTGTCTAATTTTATACCTAGATTTTAAAAATATTTCTAAATATGCACTTCCATCATTTTACCATACCCTCAAACAAAATAGCTGTTCTGTACAGTACACCATCTACTTGGCACTACACATCATGTACTGTGTAACAACCCTAGATAAAGCCGACGAGGAAAGGCATTACATCTACCTTCAGGTGTAACACCACTAATTCGGGCCCGGTCAGAAAGCACATACAAGAAAGTAGTACATATTTAACACAAAATAGTTCCTACGCATGAGTGTAACTTTTCAAATATGTAGAATATTTAAGTAATTTTGGTATCAAATGTAAGCTGAATGACTGGTGATCGAAGAACATGTAGAACACTTTTTGAGTGATAATTTTGAATAATAAAAACATTGCATGAAATTTAAAAAAAAAGGTACATGTTGCCTATTTGGCAGATCTACAGTACATGTTTGGTACATCCTAAGTTCTAGGAACAAGTTCTTTTTTATATGCCGTTAAATGTATGTTGATTTTAAGTACAATACACCATAAGGAGTTGCTTTGACATGCAATGATTGTCACTTTCTTTGAACTTAAAACAAAATAGCTGTGCCTGCTTGAAATTAAGGAATTTAACATAGAAAGCAATGGGGCCATGAAGTAGTGGTGTACTTCCTATTACAGAGAATCATTAGAAATTCAATTTTAGAAGTTGTACCTATTCCAATGAAAATTGGTCATATTTAATGTAAGAAATCATGTTTAATTAACTTTTTGGATAAACAATTCTGTATATGGAAATTTCAGCTCTACAATTGACACAATAAGGTATTTCAGCCTTTTATGGTCATACAACATGCATGCAGTTAAGACTTGACCCCAAGTTCTTATTTTGGCATTATTTGGGATTGAAATCAATTAATCATGTATATTATTATTATTATGACTTGTTTATTGTGAAAAAATAGCTCTTGGTCAAATAATCCTATGATTTTTCAAGTTTTATTGGTTTTCTTATGGTAGCCTATTACAATCTAGGCAATTGGTATATACTCATATAAGAATTCCAAAATCTCACTGTACATGCAATTTTTAACCAGTTTAGCAAGTTTTCCAGCTGAGGGATATATAAATTGCTCTTAAGAATCTATGTTGTACAACAGAAGTATGTTTTATACCAAAAATGTCCATTTTCCAATTTGAAGAAAACAGAGGGGATAGTATTCTCAATTATGTCTTTGGTTTGGACTAATAAATTTTTATTTAATGGACAACTTCTGATGAAAATATGACTATTGGTAAGCACATTGTTTTCCTAGTAGAAATTAACAAATAGAACCATGATATTGAGATTAAAAAATCATATTGGCCATTTGTAATATCCATATGCAGTTTTCTTTGCATAGCCCATATGTTACTTCCAGTCCAATTTGTCAGTAAAATAGTGTTTGGACTTAAGCTTTATATGTTTTTATTGCTTGAAATAAATCATAGAATGAAACTTAGTAATGCTGAAGTCAATATAGCAAGTTTGGTTCTGTTATAGGTGCAACACCACTAATTCGGGCCCGGTCAGAATGCATATACAAGAAAGTAGTACATATTTAACACAAAATAGTTCCTACGCATGAGTGTAACTTTTAAAATATGTAGAATATTTAAGTAATTTTAGTATCAAATGAAAGCTGAATGACTGGTGATCATTGTAGAACACTTTTGACTTATAATTTTGAATAATAAAAATTGCATGAAATTTTAAAAAGAGTGTACCTTTTCCTGTTTGTCAGATCTGTAGTACCTGTTTTGGTACATCCGAAGTTCTGAAACCAGTTCTTTCTTATATGCCATTAAAGGTATGTTGATTTTTTAGTACAAGACACCATAAAGTGTTGCTTTGACATGCAATGATTGTCACTTTATTTGAACTTAAAAGAAAAGAGCTGTGCCTGCTTGAAATTGAGGGATTTAACATAGAAAGCAATGGGGCCATGAATTAGTGGTGTACTTCCTATTAAAAGCCATTTTTATTTAGCCTATGGGGTCGAGTAGTCCGTGGTGCTAGATACGGTTTAGGTGCAGTTGCCACGATGGACGGAAGAACAAAAATTTGATATCGCACACTTGAAGATTTAAATTTATTGGGTTAAATTTGAGACGAATTAAATATACATGTATATAAATACCTACACTTCATAAGTATGATTATAATGTAAAATGAATCATACCAATCAATTTTGTATCAACTACAAAAACTTTAAATTTATACCATTAAAACCGAACAACGCTTGTACAGTTCTAAAATTTCAAACATGATGTACTTTCAACATAGACTTCATAGATATGCTTCTTTACGAGAAGTTATAGAGATATATAACCTGGTACATTTCTAAAGGTGACGAAAAGTTTATATATAATTTGTACATCAACACATACAAGAAAATAGTCAGACTATATGAATAAAGGCAACAGTAGTATACCGCTGTTCAAAAGCCATAAATCGATTGAGAGAAAACAAATCCGGTTTACAAACTAAATCCGAGGAAACACATTAACTACAAGAGGAAAACAACGAAACAACAGATCATGTGCAACAAAAACAAACGTCAATGCAACATACATAGAAACGAACTATTAAATAACAACTGCCACATTCCTGACTTGGTATAGGACATTTTAAGAAAAATGGTGGGTCGAACCTGGTTTTGTGGCTAGCCAAACCTATGCGCTATATGGCAACGTTAAATATACCGCTAAAATGACAACATTACATGACGGTAATACAGTACAAATGAATACAAGAACAACTAAGACATAACATACATAAATATATAATATAATAGTACATTTCGACATGTTAACCACAAAATAACAACGAATAACTATAATTAATTTAGGACAGTACACAAAAACAGCTTAATAGAATAACGAATTGTGTGTCTGTCACACGAATGCATCAACGCTTCAAGGCATATACTTTTGTATTGAAATAGTTATAGGGCAAGGAGTGAAAATATAAATTTAGATAAAATAGATAAATGTGGGTAACATGTAACAGACTGATAAACAATGATAAATGTGCTAAATTATGAAATAATGGTTGGCATATCAAATTTGAATTACCAAAAAATACTTTGGAACAAAGCAATTTTCAGTATGACAAAAATGAATACCAAAAGGAAAATTTACTTTTAAATTGATTCTGGAACATTGAATACAAAGAAATATGAATTAAATTCTTTATACTGTAATTTCGAACAATTGTATACGCATTTTCGTGTATGTGTTAAATCAGCAACGTGACTGTTTACCTTTAATATAAGTATCAACCAAGATAATTAAGTGGGTATTTGAGCTAATTAAATATGGGTCACAACATTAGCTGCAGTACGAAACGCAGTGGTTAATAGCTAGTTCATTTAAAAATAACTATCTCGCTCTAGATTCATGGTATTTTTAACGAACATATGGTTATCCATTGTATCTCAATATAATAACTTACTTTTATAATTCCATTAATTACACATGGAACAAATCCATTGAACTGCCTTACATCCTCTACTGATAATTCAACATCGAGTAATAAAGCAGATCATATTGATACAATACCTAAAATTAAGTTCAACTTCTAATAGATTTTTAGTAATATTTCACATGATATACATCTATAAATTATGGTTGAACCAGAAAATTCTTCATATATGACGTACTTAATGTATATATATTATCTAGACATCAGAAATCTGATTCACAACTTAATTAACCAAAATTTGATTCCATCATATCTAATTTAAACCCTAATTTACCTCTTGTGTATATAAGTAAAAGCAACTGTTACAGTAGTTTACCGACTTTCAAATCTCGTAAATCTACTAGAAAAGGACTAATAAATGTGATAAAAATCTGAGAAAGTTGCATGAACTCCAAAAGGACGAGACCATATGCGTTGACAAAGTGAGCGCCCTATGCCTGCACCATTCTATTTCACACTCAGTCAAAAGGTCATCCTCGGGAATATACCACAATCGGTTAAATTACAGAGCATACGTTTATACTGGTATTACTGATCTAAGACCGCGAAAACATCCTGCTAGTAAGATAACACAACGCCACATTATATCGTTCAACCTTGACTGTAAAACTTAATATTGCGTCGACTTCAGTCATATCTCTCAGGAAGACTACGTTAATGAAGTCCGTGTAATGAATAGCATTATGTCGCTTGTGTGTTTTTCACTGATAATCCATTGTTATAAGAAACCGTCCGATGGAAAGATAATCTTGTAAATTGACAATGTTTATAACCACATGACACATTTCAAGCTTAGCACATGAGACATCCCAACATTAAGTTGTTGTGCTATGGTAAAATTTTGTATTCTTGTCTTTCATTTTGGCTTATGTGCTTTGTCTATATGCCTTTTTGTGTTTCTTTTATTATTTTACTTTTTATGCAACTTAAATCTGAAATTATATTGTAGTTTATATACTAAAGACTTACAAGATATACTAAGGCTTTAGTTTTGTTTAAATTGATTGTTAAAAACATTTATGACAATAATAACCTATCCTTTAATACATTAAAAATATAGTGATTATTTGTTGCAAAACTAAATTTTACTAATTTCATGTTTGGAAATCAGCTTTTGTTTACCAACCTGAAATTGTTTCAAATAATATCCAATACAATCCGCATTTCATGCAAACTGGATACCAGCATTCAAAACAACATTTTACGCATATGTATTTTGCACAGACGTAGATTCGGGCAAACACAGCAATCAAAGCAACGATCTGAAGTAATAGGCTGGCAGTTTGCATATACAAGAATACATCAACAGCTGCAATAATTTCAAATATATAGTATAGTTTTATGCCATTGTTTATTTGGAATTATATAACGTAAGTAAAAGAAAATGACTTTAAATAGCGTTTTTGAAGAAAATCATGGTTGTTTATAATTTTGAAAGATTTAGACAACAAACAAAAACATAATCTTGATATTCAGAGCAAAATGATGTAAAACTTGTTTCATGTTAAGAATATATCTTGACATATACTTATTCATCAATTGTATCACATGTTATTAATCAAAAAAGGGATATTGGCCTGTGACATGTATTATTGGCACTTTTGAAATGCACGCAAATCAAAACTTAATTTCAACTAAAACAAACAGAATACTAAAAAAAATTTCGATCACTATTATAACAGAACTGCAGACATTTGAGTTTACGTTTTAATTACAGAGACCAGACCAGAGTGCCATACATATTCACATGATTTAGTAGCATTGTCATCAACGTACATCATCATGCTTTGTACAGAAGGAATAAAAAATACCTGTGTCACCTCAACATTGCCCCAAAAAATAGTACCCTAAAACATTTTTTATTTCATTTTCTGTTGTCTCCTTCATTTTTCAGACTATTTCTTCCTTTTATTTTGTTTAGGAAGCGAAAGATGCTTTGGAATGAATAACCTTAAAACTTGTCACTTTGTAAATAGAATAACACTTCAACAAAATTATCACTTTATTGAAATAAAATATTTTTTTTTTTTTTTTAGTTTCGAATATGACACACTAAATTTATACTTTTCCAAAGTAATTTATTATTAAAATTCAGCCGTTATCAATAAAGATATCAATTGCAGTCTTTAAATTGCTTCAATCCTGCATTTAATTGATTTGTACAATTTATACTTTATACTAATTTACCTGTAGTTTTAGCGATGCATTATGTGGACACCAATCACTATCAGGAACAATATTACAAAAACTTGACATATTCCCACTCATTGATGAGACAATTTGTGACAGTCCATATGACTGGAGAGCAATGAAACCGCCGATAAGTATAAATAAAACCAGAGACAATAAATTTGTGTTTTCTTATCTTCTTCTCGTTCGTTGTTCCCTGTCATTTTCTTATTGTTTAATTATATGCATGCACTTGTGTTGTAACAATAATACAAGTCTAGGAACATTACTGTTAAATATTCACTTTTTATCAGGAAATGTCACTTTTAAAGCTATTGTTAGGTCTTTTATTAAATGTTTGTTGGCTAAAACACAAAAAGCTATACAAATAAGTAATCTAATATGCCAGTCAAATTGAAGCACTTCACATACTACAATTAATTATACATCGTATAATACTGAGATATGTACCGTCTGTTGTAATGTGCTATTGTACAATTCAATAAGAAGTATTCAGTCAATACAAGTCAGGTATATCAATTAATAATACATAAAATAAGACTGAAAATTGGCCTATTGGGTTGTAAAGTTAATCTACAACACATATGTTATAAAGATATTGACTTGATATTAATCAGCAATCTAGTTTGTAATCAAATAGGAAAATACATAGAAGACGTATTTGTAACAATGGTAACTCCTTCGTAAAATTCTACAAAAATGTCATGCAACTTGTCAGAAATCAAAATTATCTCAAAATACCCTTACATATAATGCGTTTGTCGTACTTCAGATGTCGTAGTACGATTTTGGTGGGGTTTATTTTGGGTAAGAGGGTCAGTCATAAATGTTTTATGTTTTGCTATTTCGTTGTATTTCTTATTTTTACCATGGTTTTGAGTTCTCTCTTCGTCTTATGATCTTTTATTGTCACTCTGATACTTTCCTTCTCTTTTTACAAGCCATTTTCTATTCATGTAGGACAAGCAAGGTGAAAATTGCATCAGATGCGAGTACAAAATGTTTTTTAAGACATATGCATTATACCTGTTTGAAATATTATTACATAATAATATTCCCCATTTCCATTCCTTATTTTTCTGTCTTAAGTTATTGATAAAAGTGTAAGTTGACACTGACAGATAATATTTTGGTGTAAGGCTCATATCGTCATATTTCCTTCATGATTCAGGATTTTGTATATTACTGCATTTATTGATATTTCTGGAATATTTTGAACTTAAAAGTCCGTTTATTTTAAAAATTATATTACAGAAGGTAACGTACGACAGGGAGCTGTAGATGTAACCCGACATGCTTTATAAATGAAAGTAACAGTAGTATACCGGTGCTCAAAAGTCATAAATCGTTTGAGAAAAACAAATCCGGATTACAAACCAAAACCGAGGGAAACAAATCAACTGTAAGAAGGAAACAAATGAACAACAGGAACAACGAAGTGCAACAAAACAAATGCCGACACACATATAAACGAACTATTTGGTACAACTGCCATATTCAGGACTTGGTACAGGACATTTTAAGAAAAATGGTGGGTTAAACCTGGTTTAATGGCATGCCAAACTCATCATAAATATCAGTATTGGCATTTTATGCGCCAACAGTGACGCTCTTATAAAAAAGTTAAAAGGCAAAATGAGTAACGAAATTGAAAAGATCGTACGGAAACGGTATACCTGTTTACAAAAAGCAATGGGAAATGATATGACACTATGAAACAAATGAAACATGACAATTCCAAGGAAATATTGTATACTAGATTGGAAGATAAACAATATCTAAACATTTTGCAGAAGTATATCACAGTAATGGCTTAACATATTACTGTTCTTGACCAACGCACCATTAAACCGCAAAACATGACTTTGCTACATACCATAGTACTCGTTATATGCGAGGAAATTCGTTATCACCAGCGTTGTCGTGGCCATCTCTACGTTTGCTTCAGACATAAATATACAAGTGTTACACCAGCACGTTTTGATGTATAAACAGTGGGTAATTATGAATAAATGAATCATTTTATTGTTAATTGTTTTGGCTTTTAACTAGCTTTAAGTAACTAAGTAACCGCAAACACTCTTTGATGTAGAAACAGGGATAATTATGAATTAATGCATGATTTTGTATTGCTTTTGACTTTTAACTAGTTTAAATAACAGTGAGTACTCTCAAATCGTATTTTAGTGTTAATTTGAACTGTTGACTTTCTTATGCTTTTCTGTAACTCAGTGTTTACTTATTTTGTGTTATATCTCGTCTCACTTTTCATATGAAACAACTTTGATAAGTATGCAGTATGACGATAAATTATCACTTCTGTACTCGTACTCTGAACTACAATTTTATTATTTTGTTATATGTGTTTACTTCTGTATTCCTTAAAACAAAATTATTATATTCAAATTTACCTGTGTTTGTTGTTTTATTTATCGCTAGTTTGATATTGTATTTATATTGTGTCATATACCAGATTTATTTGGTTAGTGTATGTTTACTTGTTTTTGTTTAAATGTCCTTTTGTTCGAGTTAAGTCTTTTCAATTGACATTTTATACTGTGTGTTTTATGTTGTAATTAAAACTACTGTCTCAGGCTAGGTTTGAGGTTGGCGCCTGTGAAAACGTTTAAACCCGCTGCAATTTAAATGCACCTGTACTATGTCAGGAGCCTGTTGTTCAGCGATTGTCGTTTGTTTTGAGGTTCATAGAAGTTTGTCGTTTTAGTTTTTTATGTAGATTAAGCCGTTGTTGTTTTGTTTTGTTTTACACTTGTTATTTTGGGCCCTTTATAGTTTGCCGATCGGTGTGAGCCAAAATTCCAAGTTGAAGACCGTACTTTGACATATAATTGTTAACTTTTATACATTGTGACTTGGATGGAGAATTGTCTCATTGGCTTTCATACCACATCTTCTAATTTATAACGAGACCAAAATTCACTTTTCCTGGCAGTAATTGTCCAACAACAGTCTTGATAATATAAATACACTTCATGGAAACTCGTGACCAGTCCTATAAAGATTCAATACAATAGTTCATTCGAGCAGCACCAGCAAAGTTTTACTAAGGCACCAGACTGGTAAAACCGCCTGACTCATCTGGAAAAAATACAATTTTACGATGTAAAATTCTAACATAAGTTATAATAAAGGAATCATCATTTCTGATACCATTGTTACTGCTAAAAAGGCATTATATGCGTGATTGATAATTAGTTATATGAACAACAATGGATGATACGAACTTATTCATTTCATACTGTGCGTACTATAATAAATACCTGATTATACAAACAAAACATCATCAATTACTGAACATGTAACATTTGCAAAATGCTAAAGTAATTAAGATGGTAAGTCAAGTTTTATTTACCAGAACTAACAACTGTCTTTTCAAAATTCGACACAAAAATGGATAAATATTTAAAACCTAATTCGACAATAAAATGTTTTAATTCACCTGCATTAAAATATCAAGATTATCAAATATTCAAGAAGGTGGTTGTACTTTGTGCTTCGAAAATATTTTTAATGATATTGGAAAGAAAATTCATCGACAAATAAAAATGCATGTATCTGTTTTGAAAGGGATGTAAATGATATATCTGAAACTGACCCTAAACAGATGTTATATAACATAGTAGATTTCTTTTCAGATGCATGACAAGCAGGTGAATGTACACACGTGCTATAGAAGTAGCATGTGGCTATGTGACAATTATGTATATACATCTACACCGGAAATAAATTGGTCAAATTCTAGATGTGTTATCATAAAGACAGCGAACTTATCCATAGTCTAATTATTAAAATAAATGATCTCAGTGAACGATGCAATAGTCAGGAATAGCAATTATCAAATAAAGTACAGCCCATAAAATTAACAAACACTATGGAAACACAAACGATAACTGATATAAATGTATTAAATCTAAAATTCAAAAGGAAAGTCCGTTATCATATGGCAAAATCAAAAGCTCAAACATAACAAACGAATGGATAACAACTGTCATAATTCCGATTTGGTGCAAGCATTTTCTTATGTAGAAAATGGTGAGTTAAACCTCTCACTAATATGACAGTCGCACAAAATTCCATTATGTTGACAACAATGTGTGAACAAAACAAACAGACATAATAGCTAAAAATGTCAAAAATAGGAGGACAGCAGTCAACACTGTGTTTTAATCTAATCTCTAAAAACAAACAAATATGTCAACAAAGAAAACAAAAGATATATAGACAAAGCACATTGGCAAAAACGATAGACAAGCATACAAAATTTACGTTCTCACAATAATACAACCACGGGATGTTTAAGAACCGAGCCATGAAAATGGTATTACCAAAAATAGACATTAATAGACAAACAACTCCAGTACCAAAAATTCATAGATAAGGAAGATATATACTTCAAGATAATCGTGTATTATCTGTGAAGTTGATACAGAATATTGATCAACAAGGTCATTGCATCTTCCGATATATTTTTTTTTTAGAAAAAGGACGAGACGTATTTTGACATAACCCTGGTTCCGTAACTTTGATAAGATTCTGGTAACGTTTTACAAATAAAGGCAACAGTAGTATACCGCTATTCGAAATTCGACACACACAGAAACGAACTATAGTATAACAATGGACATTTTCCTGACTTGGTACAGGACATTTTAAGAAAAATAGTGGGTTCAACCTGGTTTTGTGGCTAGCCAAACCTCCTGCTTTTATGGCAATGTTATATATAACATTAAAATGACAAGATTACATGACAGGACTACTATACAAATAAATGGGAGAACATACAGGACAGAGACACACACAAATAATAGCTATCAAAAGTGACGCTCAGATCAAAAAGTTCGAAAGCCAAAACAAGTACAAAGTTGAAGAGCATTGAGGACCAAAAGTTCCAAACAGTTGTGCCAAATACGACTAAAGTTATATGCCTGGTATAAGAAAATCCTTAGTATTTAGAATAATTCATACTTTTGCAAACAGTAAATTTATAAATATGACTATATAATAGATATACATGTTAACACCGAAGTGATGACTAACTACAGGACAAAGTCTGAGTGGCAGCTTTTGAATCCTGTGTGTGGGGAAATGTATATCCAATATGCAGGTGAGGTTGGTATATTGATACTAAGATGGGGCCACTGAGAATTTGAAAATTAAAATCGTTTGTTTGTCATAGATTTCGGTACTGAGATGACTACTTATGTAACCTGGTATCTATGATGAGTTTATTATGTTACTTCGAGGTTTAAGTCTAATAATAAGGCGAAGGAAGTCGTGTCTGTTGTTTCTTTAATTTCTAGTTCTGGAGGATATATAAATGGAACCCAATCAGAAAAGTTTGAATTGTTTATCGAAAGAACATCATCAATATATCTGCATGCAAAATAGACCATTTTCATTACCGACTTTTGACTCTGAGTTCTATAATTTTTGACAGGTTACCTACTCTGTGGTAGGACATCCTGATACTCGGTCAATTGTCGATGATTTAGTCATGTATAGAAAGTATTAAACAGTTAACTTTCCTCAAAATTGTACCGATTAAAATCTTAAATTTATTTATTTACGTTGATCTTGCTTGATCGAGTACCAGGATGCCCTACCTCATAGAAGGTAACCTGTCAAAAGATAAAAATTCCGGAGTCAAAAGTCGGTAAAATGAGAATGGTTTATTAAATGATCTGACTTCTATCATGTCTTTAATCTTCTTGTTTTTGTGTCGGAAGGAACTCAGACTCATATGAAAATAAGAAGAGGTCGGCAAAGAGAGGTGTACAATTCGTTCCGATAAGAATGTCGACATTTTGTTGAAAACTTCTACCTCAAATTCAATAAATGTGTTGTAAATAAAAAAACTTATGTTCTATATGTTTTAGCGCTTAAATTACAGTATTTAAGTAATCAAGTGTGACATTATGATTAAATGTGGGTTCATAATATGTTGTTGTGCTCTGGTCATTTTTGTATTCTTGCCTTTCATTTCTTGCGTATGTGCTTTGTCTATAAGCCATTTCGTTTTCTTTGTTTTCTTTTTGACATATTTCTTTGTTTTAAAAGTGATTGAGACTATAACACAATGTTGACTGCTGTACCCTTTTGTTGACATTCTTACCTGTTTGTTTTGATCACACATAGTTGTCAATATAATGGATTTTATGCGACTGTCATACAACTGAGAGGTTACGCTAGCTTAAAAAAACAAGTTTAGTCCATCATTTCTACAAAATAACATGCCTGTACCAATACAGGAATATGACAGTAGTTATCCATTCGTTTGAAGTGTTTGAATTGTTGATTTTCTATTTGAATATGGATTTTCCGTTTTGAATTTTCCCCGGAGTTTGGTAATTTTGTTATTTTACTTTTCGATATCTTATCAATTTATTTTTAGTTTAAGATGGCACAAAACTGACGTTTTAACATAATTGTTGATAGATGTCGATCACGCTTCATCTGTACATCTGTGAATTGGAAAAAATCAAGCTGCAGAAGATCGCGGATCGGTATCTACAGATTGTAACGACGGCAAAACAGTTTTTAACGACCTTGAATACCCATGAGGGTAGTCAACGGTCAGTAAACATATGAACAGATGATTATTTTTATTAGGCAAGACATTCCAACAAATGCCAAATATGCTCCATAATCTGAAGGTGAACAACTAATACACATACCAGTCCGACAAAATGGCACACGGATATAATGTTAAAATATAACCGTGTCTTTTGGTACTTTCTTGTCTTACTTTATAAAATGTTCATCTCTGTATGTTGATGTGTCTTTGGTGTTCTTATTCATGCAACAAAACTAAAATTTCAAAACAGAACGAAGGCTAATACCTCACTGTAGCTAAAGTGCCATATGCATATATTTGAGTAGAATTCATTGTGAGATCCTGATCATGCTGGTGCACAGAAGATAAGGTATATCAACAAATTACTAGACACCAATGTCTAACCAATGAATAAATACTGTGCATTACATGAAAAATAATTAAATTTTACATATTTATTTTAAAATATTCTAAGTCCATGAAACTGGTACGGATATCGTCCCGGCTAACTATACTTCCTCGAATGCTGTCAGTTGGTATATAAACCACGTCTCCTTGGTTGAGCTCTGCAACGACACTCCCCGTTACCATATGTATATCATTATCTTCCTCGCTATTTGTTTAAATGCTTCCACAATGGTCGGAATTGATCATTAGCTGAGAAAAACATAACCATACGTCCCAGATGCAACTGTCCATGTCAGAACATAATATCCGTGACTCGGGACATTGACCATTCCATTATGCTTATTATATGCAAGTCCAACATTTGTCTTGATGACATCAAACACAAGTATTTGATGTTGTCCTGGGTGCTCCTCCCTGTACACATATAGGCATAAAAGCTACCATTATGCTAGAGTTCATACTGCAAAACAAAACACGTAGTGACAGACTTTTCATTTTAAAATTGTTTTCGTTTGTTGTTTCCATTTAAGTTATGTATTCACTCGACCAAAACATAAAGCATTCTCAAGGGTGAAATACAATCACGTCTGTCTTACTATTAACTGACTGAACCCTAAGGATATGGACTGTTTTTGGTTTACAGTATTTTGTATATGCAAATATTCAATATCAGCACTAAATCGATTGCGCTATTATAAATCCCGATTTTCAGGTGAACATACCTGATTGTTTTTGATTGAAAGAATGAATATCACAGAAAATCGCTAAAAACATCCGAAAAACAGATTATTTAACCTTATCTCGTATGGAACAATATAACTCTCTGTTTTCCTGTTAAAATGTAATATTTAAAACGCTCAGGAAGCCCCATTTTTTGCATTTGCCAATATAAATGTTTCAAAACGGAAACTATTGTACCATACTCGGTGCAATGTTTGAATTTATCTATATATGAGCCGAGGAACGAATGCATTCGATTAATTACTTTTCAGAACCTAATACACATTAGATTCATAATAGTCTACGTGGAATAAATTAAGCTTTACTCAAGATAATATGAGTTGAAAAGTGGTTTAACACAATAGTTGTCTATGTTATTCCTTACAATTAAAACAAATTTATTTTCTGTTTTTTTTTTTTTTTTTTTTTTTTTTTTATGATGTCATTTTACATGCCTCCTTTTGCATAATACATGTATCAAAGCTGCAATCCAAGTGAACAGCACATTTTACGTCATTGTTACTGTGGATTCATTATTATTCCTTGGATACCAATTTTCGTTGGTTTCATGGGAACAGGTGAACCACGAATTCAAATTTTAACAAATAACAAATTTATGTAGGCTTTGTATTAGTCATTGACAAAAGTCCGAGAACACAGTTATTTCGTAGTGCATTTCTTTTAGACAATAAATTCAATTTAAAAATCTCAACTGCTCTATCTCAAAAGAATTATACAGTGTAGTGTACTACTATTGGGACAAATAATATCAAAATTATTGAAAAGTCTACCAGCTCTAACTCAAAATATTGATAATTCTGTGTAAAGGAGGTCTTAAATTCAGTTTGACAGCTTCAGACATACTAATTGTTGACCTTTTTTAACTGGACCAAATCACTACTTAACATAAAGATTCAGCACCCAAATTGCTTTTACATGTAATTTCATCCCCTTACTCAATATTTCATGCATAAAATATAAAGAAAAAATTTGGAAAGTGTATGAAAAAAATTGCAAGTTATACACTGTCCACACTAAGGACTATATTTGTAGACACCGAAAATCAAAGGACGACAACTGTGTCCTCGGACCTTATAGGATAGAAAGACCAATTCTAATAAAACTTTGCATGACCTAAGTTTAGGGAATTATAATATAGTTTGCCAAGTTTCATGGCCATAGGATATATATTATAGAAACTATAGCCATTTTCATATTGAAATTTGGATGTTTAATTTTGACGTGTAAATCAAATATTTTCAACTATCAAGAGTTAGACCTAAACAATTAAAATATTGCAAAATTTGCTTTTGAATGCTCTTAAATATAATATATTAAGTATTAAAAGCAACTGAACACTCATTTGATTTATCAGATTTATTACAATTATTAAAAGTCAAATTTATATGAGCCTGTGCCTAAAATTAGAGATTTTCGAATTAAGGAGAGCCTTACATAAACATGCATTTTTTCAACCAATTTGAAGTTTTGGGGTTTTTTGGAATGAATTATTCTTTTGTATATATTTAATGTACTTTAAATAGAAAGAAAAGTTACAAAAGCATACCACATGAGTATAAAATGGTCTTAGGCCATGTAAGACTGAAAATTATTTAGAGTCAATTTAGGCCGCAGCACATATTTACATATAAAATGCATACAGAAGCTATAAGAAATGGAAATTTGTTACTTTTTGCTCATTTCTATGCTTAGATGTCATGATACAAGAAGTCTAATTGCAAAAGGACTCTTGCATTCAACTTTTTTGCAGACAGTATTGTCTGATGCACAGTTTTTCACTTTTCAATGGAAACCTTGCATGTAGTTTTAGTCTCAACTGGCATATATTTGAGCCACTAACACTCCTCCAGAAGAAATTAAAGGTAGTATATAAATGAATCAGGTGCACTGATCATTGTCAAGTGCTTTTCACAGATTTAGTAAAATATTTATGATGGACTACAAATTTTATGTACAAAACTCTTAACATTTGACATACATCAAACAGGCCGTTCGACCAGGGCCATAAATACAACACATTTGCACATTTTTCTGTGATAATCTACTTTTCTCTAGATTCAGAGTTCTCAAATGGTTAATAGAATTTGAATTAAGCATAAAACAAAAATAACAATACACAAAAGCTGTCAGATAGAATGTCAGCATGCCTCTTAGGCATAAAATGGAAACTGCTTTTAAATGCTTATTTTAGCCGTATAATGCCAAAATGGGACATTTTAACAGAATTTCGATCAAATAAAGATGAAAATCCTTTTCTTTTATTGAGTTTGACAAATTGAAACCAGCAAATTATTCAGGAAGGTGCCAATGTACAGAATCTACATTTACTGAATTCATCTCTTAGGCCCGAGAACACAGTTATTTCGTAGTGCATTTCTTTTAGACAATAAATTCAAATTAAAAATCGCACCTGCTCTATCTCAAAAGATTTATACAGTGTAATGTACTACTATTGGGACAAATAATATCAAAATTATTGAAAAGTCTACCAGCTCTAACTCAAAATATTGACAATTCTGTGTAAAGGGGTCTAAAATTCAGTTTGACAGCTTCAGACATACTAATTTTGACCTTTTTTAACTAGACCAAATCACTACTTAACATAAAATTCAGCACCCAATTTTTTTAACATGTAATTTCATCCCTTACTTTATATTTCATGCATAAAATATAAAGAAATAGATTTAGAAAGTGTATGAAAAAATTTGCAAGTTATACATTGTCCACACTAGGGACTATATTTATAGACAACTAAAATCAAAGGACGATAACTGTGTCCTCGGCCCAAAACTACGAAATCTAATATCTACGAAAACGCAAGTTTTCCTCAATCCACGAAAATAAATGAATCCATAGTATATCGTATCTTATAAAGGGATAAGAACAGGCATACTACAAATTAATTATTGAGTATAAATCAGTGTGACTCCAGCCCAAAAGCCCGTCTTGAGATAACAAGTTTTTCAATGTTTTACAAGTACCCATAGAAATTGAGTTTTCAACTAAGTCGCGTTGCGTCTTAAAATGTAGGGTCAAACACGGTATTCGTTATAATACGTCCGAATTATTAAGCTGTTTTATTTTTCAATGTGTCTTTTAAGCTCTTTATTGGTTTACATGCATGCTAAGACATAACAGTTTTTGTCATTTAATGGTTTATGGTATACAGTTCGATCAGTTATGAATGTCTATATTTGTTTACATCCTTGACCTTTAGTCTCTTGTGGAATGTTGTTTGACCGAATCGCTTCAGTTTTATATGGAAACGATGAAATCTTAATCTTTAATATGAACTTATATTATACATGTGGCTAATCGCTTCGAAAATGAATAGCTTTTGTTCCTCATCCCAGTTCTTTTTATTGAAGGACCTCCTCGAATGTCGTAGTGTAAGGTTTTAGAAACATAGTTGTAAGCAAAATCGTGTGGTTCAGAATGTATCAACGGACTTATTTTGAAGGTTTCTACCAGTGATTGTTTCTGATTATTTTCATTGACTACTCCTTCCTGTTAAAGGATATTAGTAGCAAGTTTATGAATGTGTTCATCCTGTTTATGGATTTTATGTCCTGATCATTTATGCGTCTCTGTTGCTCATGTAATCGTGTCTTCTGATTTCGGATTTACTCGTCCTGTCTATGAATCTGCTCATTCATTGTCATCACCATTGATTCCAATTGTAAAATCTTTGGATTATAAAAGTTATGTATTTCCTCACGCACTAAATCTCGAATCTTATCGTACTCAATATTATGAGTTTTGCTTTTCACAGAGAATGCCATAACACAGATGAGAAATCCAAATAAAACAAACTCCTTGATGAAAGTTAATTCTGTTAATCCTATTTCAGTAGGATTTCATATACGTAGGTGTTAGTAAGTATTTAGCCAAGATAACACAAGGTTATCTCGGGGTTCAGTCAGGGCAGCATATATATTGCACTTGTTCTCAATAAAATGGTATTTGCACTTAAGTTTATATCTATGGCATTAAAATGACACATGATATGGGATTGGTTTACGAATTATAAAAGGGTTGGCTAGAGATAAGAAATAATCCAAAACAATATGGAGATGTAGGACAGACAGTCCTATAGTCAAAGCAAAATAGACAACCATACAAACAAACAAGGAAACAAACTGAAGATACAGATCAACACAAAAACTGGATTGACTATAAACAGAGTGAGATAACTTTATAAAAAGTAAAGTTACAAAATACCGAACTCAGAGGAAAATTCTAAACGGAAAGTCCCTAAGCCAATGGCAAATTCAAGAGCTGAAACACATCAAAGAATGTATTTATTGGAAAACAAGTAAGAAGGGTTACAGAAGGGAAAAACTGAAATGTGGATGGATGACAATAAACTGTAGCAGATTGTTTTTGAATATGTACAGTGATTTTGTTTAACTGAAAGAACTGGCCTATGATGGTTTATTTAATTATGTTTTGTAAATAGCAACTCATTAGTCAGAAATTTTACTGATGTTTCTGTAAATGAAACTTTCTAGGCGTATTTGATGTCGTTAAAGATGACATTACAACAATCATCCGACATAATGAAACTTGCATTTTGTGAAGGGCATATGCCCATGCTGAAGTGCTTGTGGAAAAAGCTAAATCACAAAATACTGAACTCCGAGGAAAATTCAAAACGGAAAGTCCCTAATCAAATGGCAAAATCAAAAGCACAAACACATCAAACGAATGGACAACAACGTGCACCTCCATTTGAAGTTTTACAAGTTGTATTGCCTTTTTATCCATGTGTTCTTCTAAACATACACTTATTGGACGCAATAATAGAAACTTTATAAGCAATTGAATGATTAAAGATATTGGATGCATTTTGCCTTTGCTTCATTGGCTAAATTGACACCATGATATTATTTGAGAGTCTATATATATAGGTCGTCAAAGATATGCAAGCAGTTTGATTCAGTGACAGATCGTTTAGGAAAATCAGACCTGCAAACGAGTTGAACTATCAAAGGCGGGAAGCAGTTGAAAGATTATCCAGATTCTTCCGTTTAGGGTGTGAACCTCTATGAATCTTAGTTCAGTTGGATATTCAAAAGTCATGGTTTACAACAATAAACATAATATAACATCAGTTACCATGCATCATATTTACAAAATTGAATCTTATTCCACTTTTAATATACTAGAATAATTTAAAAGAAAAAATAAAGTAAAGAAAGATATTTTCAAGAATTTAATATCCATACTTTGCAACAATGTTTAAGTTTTTAGTAAAATGCTTCGTTAAAAAAGATATTTCAGCATATCGCAACACTATGATATTATTTTTGTGTAAAACATTTTGATAAAAAATACTGTAAAAGATTTATTTTCATTTTACAATATTATTTCTTTTAGAAAATATACCCACTTGATATATTAAAATTTCAGTATATTCTGAGAATTGATACATGTCGATCAAATGATTTTGCTTAAACAAACAGAGTAAATATTCTTCCATTTCTTACAATAAGACGCTTCAGTAAACAATGTTATGTTTTAATCAAAATTACCTATCTAAATAAACATAGTAAAGGGTTGATTTCCGTAGTGTATAATGTTGTAAAACCACGCCCTATTTTCCGTCTTGCGGATACTGTCGATGCAAAAGGTAATACAAATATAAATCTGAATGATACGATTTAAAATCCATTGCATCGCAATGGTTGTTGCACAGTCGGAAGTCAGAAAAAGACTTCTGAACGTTTTAAAGCACAATCGGGAACACATACCCTATTGTATATGTCGTCATGAAAGCCGCTAATAGTGCATGAATACATTTTAATCATTATATTTTGATAAAACGAACATTCCAGTTTTCAACATTGTAATTTCTATTAACAATTCTGTAGCCTTTCTATCTGCCGTTAGGTTTTAAATGACGATAACTCTACCGGAAGTTGAAATGCGCAATGCAATCACAACTTATTTTCGCGAGACATGCAAATCTGGCAGACAGGTCTAGAAATAAGGTATTGTTTTTTAGGGTTGAAGTGTAGTGACACAGTTTCAAGCTAACGAATAAAACAAGTATGAATGTAATTACATGATCCTGTTAGCTTGAAATGAAATAATTGCATTATAAAAGAAAAACAAGACAAATTCCACGACCAAATTAATCATTTCCGTGTTTGGTCCGTAAATCTTTGCGTATTTCCATCATTAACACTGTTATTTTCATCTTTTGTTATAATAGATAAAGTCGTTGTATTGAACAAAATCATTTCTTTTGTATAATAATGCATGGTGATGCACGTTGACTAAATATGAAAGTGCATATGTAGTTGTCTTCCTTACTAGTAAACTCAGTTTCAGAATGTGCATATCTGGCTTCATGATAAAAAGTATTTGATAAATTAATCCAAGCATTACACAACTATAGACATTAAACATTTACTAAAAATAATAAATTTGGCTTGAAATAAAATGCCACACCTCCCCTAAAAAATAATACAAATGGGTTATGCCTTTGATCACACATTATTCTTCTAAAATACGCAATATGACATGTCACATATTAAGCACCTGCATTGCTGCAAGTGTGATAAACTTCCACTTTTGACATGGTTTTCATAGCTGAAATTTTACCACATCAGTGGTTTCTTGGTAGTATGTTTGCCTTTGAGTGTGCAACCCTAGCAATAAACATAACCATATCTGATGCAAATCCTGCTAACCATGCAGCATTTAGAATTGAGAACAAATACTGGTGATCTAACATGTTTAGAAATGTTTATTCATGTGTTATGAAAAAAATCGACTTTTAATTGTAGCCAACAAAAGACACAAATCAATAATAAAATTAAACAAGATTTATTATACACAAGTTTACAAGAAGTATTACATAAAAGAAATGGCAACTTAACTGTCAAAATATATGTCCAATCTTTTAACTTTTCTTTATCCGAAAATCTTCTCTGAATCCACAGAATATTATATCCAATTGGTCACAATTTAGTATGATGTAGTTTGTAAATAAAAGTGTCAATCCAACTGTTGAGAATGTTGATGTCTATCTGCATACTTATATATATATATACTCAAACGGAAACTTCTAGACAACGCTAGAAATAAAAATTACGCATCTTTTGTTATGATCATTCTTGAAACGTTATGTAAGTGAAATAGAAAGTTCTAATCATTCCATGAGTATCAGTGATTGTTCCAGTGAATTCTAAACTGCATAGTTGTAACACAATGTGTATTATTTTGTACACAATATAACAAAATATAATGTAAACATTCTTAGGCCACACAAAACAAATTAGGCCAACTAAATAGATATAATAGTTACAATATCATAACACCTCCCCTTAAAAAAGTTTGAGTGAAACAAAAACTTTTCATGAATAATATGTACAAAAACATAGTATATACACAATGTTTTAATAAGTTCTAGATAAAATATCTGCTATTAAATTATCTTTACCTTTAATATGTTTTACAATAACATCATATTCCTGTACCAATAAACTCCACCTAGTCAATCTCTGGTTCTTGTTTCTCATTTTATGAATGAAGGCGAGAGGATTATGATCAGTATAAACAAGAATAGGATGCACAGTGGGATTTAAATATACATCAAAATGTTGAAGTGCAGACAACATTGCAAAACACTCTTTTCAATAGTTGAATAATCTTTCTGATGTTTATCTAATTTCTTAGAAAAATATGATATAGGTTTTCAACATTATCATCTGTTTCCTGATATAAAACAGCTCCAACTCCTACATTGCTTGCATCAACGGCAAGTGATTAAAAGTGATTTGCTATTTTCAAAAGTGTTTTGACAATTTTCACTCCAGACGAATTTAGAATCTTTCCGTAAAAGATGAGTCAATGGTTGAACAACAGTAGCAAAATTTAAACAAAATTTTCCGTAAAACCAATCATGCCTAAATATCTCATAAGTAGTTTTTATTTGTAGGAGGAGGAAATTTAGTAATTGCGTCCACTTTAGCCGTAATAGGTTTCACTTGACCTTGGCCAACTGTATGCCCTAAATAATCAACAGTGGCCTGGCAAAATTCACTTTACCAAGATTAACAGTCAAATTTGATTGTGACAATCTATCAAAAGTATCATATAAATGTGTGAAATGCTCTTCCCAGCTATCACTACATACAATAAGATCATCAATATAAGCATAACAACAGTCTAAATCTTTTATAACATTATTGATCATTCTTTGAAATGTAGCTGAGTACTTTTCATGCCAAACGGCATTACAGTATATTGAAATAAACCATCTGGTGTGACAAAAGCTGATATTTCTCGAGCTTTCTGTGTCAATGGGACTTTTCAGTAACCTTTCAATAAATCAAATTTGCTCACAAATTTTGCTTTTCCAATATTATCAATGCAATCGTCTATCCTTGGAATCGGATAGGAATCAGATTTTGGAACAGATTTTACTTTTCTGAAATCAGTTACAAAACGAAAGGCTTTATCTGGTTTGGGCACAAGCAGACAAGGAGAGCTCCATTCACTGTTACTCGGCTCAATAATATCATTGTCAAGCATATATTTAATTTCTTGTCTCATAAATTCAAGTTTGAGTGGATTGAGCCGGTAAGGATGTTGCTTAATTGGAGAAGCATCACCAACATCGACATCATGACAAACAGCAGTGGTTTTGTTTGGCACATCTGGAAAAGATTTTTAAAAGAAAATACCAAGGCTTTTAATTTTCTCTACGATCAAAAGACAGATGTGCAAGTTTTGAATCTTAATTTGACAAAATTTTGAATTTTTCAATCTAACTGTCTCTTCCATAGTTTTAGAACTAAAAGGTGGTTCAATTATGTCTGGTTTGTCATGATTGTTCTCCAATTTAACCATGGCTAAAGTGGCAACTGGTTTACTCTCACCTTCATAAGTACGCTCAAAATATGGTTTTAACATATTAATGTGACACACTCTATTATGTTTACGCCAAACTGGTGTTTTTACAATATAATTCAAATCATTGATTTTACTCTCTATGGTGTAAAGACCACAATATTTAGCTTGGAATGGATGTCCAGGGACTGGTAAAATACAAGAACCTTATCACCTGGCTCAAAAACTCTGTCCCTGGCATCTTTGTCATACCATATTTTCATCTTATTCTGAACAGTTTTAAATTGTTCTGAGCAATTTGACAAGCAGTATACAATTTTCTTTCAATCTAGATACATAGTCTAGAAGATTCAAGTCAGTGTGTTCAGTAAGCCACTTTTCCTTAATCAATTTTAAAGGTCCCCTTACAGTGTGACCAAATACCAACTCAAAGGGACTAAAACCAAGGGATTCTTGAACAGCCTCTCGGACCGCAAAAGTAAAAGTGAACACCATCATCCCAGTCTCTGTCAAATTGAAGACAAAATTTCTAATCATGTTCTTCAATGTTTGATGAAAACGTTCTAAGGCACCTTGAGATTCTGGATGATAAGCACTTGACCTATACTGAGCAATCCCTAACTGGTACACGACTTGCTGAAATAAACCTGACATAAAATTTGAACCCTGGTCGGACTGTATAGACTTTGGAAGTCCTACTAGCGTGGAAAATTTGATCAGAGCTTTGACAATAGTAGGTGTCTTGATATTCCTTAACGGAATAGCTTGAGGAAAACGAGTGGAGGTACACATGATTGTCAATAAATACGCATTTCCGGTGTTGGTCTTCGGTAAAGGTCCAACGCAATCAATTGGTACTCTGCTGAAAGGTTCTTCAACGGCTGGAATAGGCAGAAGTGGTGCTGGTGGTATTTTCTGGTTAGGCTTACCAACAACCTGGCATATATGGCATGATTTACAGTATTCTGCGACATCACTTCTTAGTCTTGGCCAGTAGAAATGCTGCAAGATCTTAAGGCAAGTCTTCCTTATGCCTAAGTGTCCAGCCAAGGGGGTGTCATGGGCAAGACCAATAATGTCTTGCCTATAGACTTTAGGCACCACCACTTGGTATACCACTCTCCATTCCTCCTCTGGGGTAGCATCAGGGGGCCTCCACTTTCTCATTAAAATGCCGTTTTGATGGTAATAGCATTCGGCCACTTTGTCTGCTTTCTCCTGTGGTTGAGCCCTCTTGCAGAGCTGAAGAACCTCAGGGTCTTTATTTTGTTCTTCGACAAATTTCCTTCGGTCTAATGAATGGCTGTTTACGTCTGGCCAAGGCATAATTACATTCTTGCTAATACTAGGTGGTCTTATGACGGCCTTCTCTGAGCTACCGGGACCTTCAATGTCGGCTAGAAAGGTGTCAGAAAGGTCCATGTTATCAAACTGGTCTTCTTGCAAATCCTCATTTTGTTGTTTTCAGCCATCGCCCTAGTAACGACACAAGCTGGATACAGTTCAGCATCATCTTCAGGTGATTTAACATCCACCACCGGTTCACTGGTAACAATTGGTTCAGCAACCACTTTGTTCCTAGCTAGATCATTTCTAGCAATAATGAAACACCCTCAACAGGGAGATTAGGACGAACACCCACAACAACTGGTCCAGTAATCAAATCTGACTTCAGATAAATACGATGGAGGGAACATCTATACAACCTAACTCCACACCTTGTAACAAAACGGAAGCACCAACAGAAGTCTCCTCGGACAAAGGCAACACACCTTCTAACAATAAAGACTGAGAAGCTCCAGTGTCCCGTAAAATTTTAATAGGCTGAGGAGTAGTATTATCAACAATAGAAACAAACCCATCAGACATAAAAGGTTTATAATCCTCCATGTAATCACAAAACTGGACTTAAAAGCCTGACTCGCAGGACATTCCAACGTATTGGTAACACGGGGTGTCGTACAGGCACTGGTCTTGGGCTTATTATCTCTTTCATTCTTCTTCTGGAGTCTAAAACAATCAGCAATCAGGTGACCATTCTTCTTACAATAAGCACATGTCAGTGACTTCTTCTCAAAAGTATCAAATTTTGGACTAGACATATTATAACTAGACTGGCTCTTATACTGTGCAACAGGCTTACCATCAGTACGCTCAGTGCTTCGATTCTTGTAATTTCCACTGAAGTATTACAATTTTGACCTTTGAAATTTCTTTTATGTGAAACAGTATAATTATCCGATATAACAGCTGCATCTTGTAAAGTCTCAACAGTTTTGTCATCTAAATGTGTTTTAAGTCTAAATGAACACACTGCTTGAACTCTTCTAATAACATCAATTGTCTTAAATTATCAAAATTTTTATTTATTTTCTTTGACGTAAGCCATTTATCAAATAGATCTTCTTTTTCCCTAGCAAATTCAACATAGGTTTGTGAATCAAACTTTTTATAAGACCTAAATTTCTGTCTATATGCTTCTGGCACTAGCTCATAAGCTTTCAAAACCTCTTTTTTAACCTTGTCATAATCAGAACTATTTTCTGATGAAAGTGCTGAGTAAATTTCAGCGGCCTTGCCCTCAAAAACACTTTGCAGCATTGTAGTCCAAAAAGGCTTCGGCCATTTCAAATTTTGAGCAATTTTCTCAAACTGTGAAAAAAATTTGTCAACTGTTTTTTCACAAAATTTGGGAACCAAACGTATATTTTTTGCTGCATCAAAATTAAAATGTTCTGATTTTGATTGGAATTTAGTGTTGCTTTCTTCTTTTGCCATTTCAATTTTCATTTCTCCACCTCTAACCTTTCTTCTTTTCCAATTGTTTTAATTTAAGTTCATGTTCTAATTCAAGCTGTTTTAATTTGAAAGCATCAACATTTTCGATCCTGAGTTCAAGAGCCTCTTCACCTAAAATTTCTGCGTCAACTAATTTGTCTATTACCAAATTTTTATAATTTGTTTTCTCATAGATACTCTAAAGTCTAATTTCAGATGTTTAGCAAGCAACACTAATTCCTCTTTCTTTAAATTGTCAAACCCTTCCAGGTTTGGCGTTTTCAAAATTTACCGGCATCAAATGCCATTTTGTAGAATTTTGTTGGCTAGTTCTAATAAAAAACTGAAAAATTTTTAATAAGATATTAACGTTCTCCCGAACACGAGCCCCCAATTTCTGTTATGAACAGAAAAATTGACTTTTAATTGTAGCCAACAAAAGACACAAATCAATAATAAAATTTAACAAGATTTATTATACACAAGTTTACAAGAAGTATTACATAAAAAGAAATGTCAACTTAACTGTCAAAATATATGTCCAATCTTTTATCTTTTCTTTATCCGGAAATCTTCTTGGAATCCACAGAATATTATATCCAATTGGTCACAATCTAGTATGATGTAGTTTGTAAATAAAAGTGTCAATCCAACTGCTGAGAATGTTGATGTCTATCTGCATACTTATATATATTTTATACTCAAACGGAAACTTCTAGACAACGCTAGAAATAAAATTACGCATCTTTTGATATGATCATTCTGGAAACGTTATGTAAGTGAAATAGAAAGTTCTAATCATTCCATGAGTATCAGTGATTGTTCCAGTGAATTCTAAACTGCATAGTTGTAACACAATGTGTATTAATTTGTACACAATATAACAAAATATAATGTAAACATTCTTAGGCCACACAAAACAAATTAGGCCAACTAAATAGATATGATAGTTACAATATCATAACACATGCAAGAAATAGAAAACATGCCACAATCCTAAGAGAAAATAATTTATACGCTCTGTTTGGTGTGTATCTCCTGCCATATCAGTATTTGTTGCTTTTATATATAATCAGAAATAATCAATGGAAAAATTGAAAATTTGGGGAAAAGAAAATTATGTGAAAAAAAAAATTCCCTAAAATTAGCTTTAAAATCTTCAAGAAAAGTATGACTCCCCTAAAAAATACAAAATAAATTTTCCCCTTAAAATTTATTTTCTCTCATAAATATGAACTATTTTGCGTGACAGAATTTTTCGCGATCGTATAAAACAAAGAAAATTATTTCATGACATTTATTTGTTCTTTGCCACATAATTGATGAAACAGACTATACAGAATAAAAGTAGTGAGTATCCATTGAGTTATTCCTCATAGTATAAAAAAATGTGAAAGAAAAACTTTGGTTGTTCCCTTGCATTCATTTAACATGCATGTTTATAAAAAATTGTGATACTGTTTTCTCAGGAATGCATGTATATACAGTCAAATGTTTTGTTATGTGTTGCTCTGATTGTATTTAAATGATAGCTATATAAACATCTGTTTCTCTAATGATTAAAATAAATGTTAATTTTGTTAAGCGAAAATCCCTTCGTGTGCCTTCCAAATTCAACAAAGATGTCTATTTCATTAACATCTGCTAGCACATTTTGATTCGGCCAATGAGCTGATAAAAGCAATGACCCTTAAACTCGTCCAATTATTCTCTGAGATCATCTGCAACTTTATTTTTTTTTTTTTTTTTTTTTTTTTTTTTTGTACAATGGGTTCGGAAAGGATTACAGTGACAAAGAATTAGGAAACTAGTATACATATTACTACATGGTGATAATATTGTTAAGATCTACAAGATACTTAGATCATCATGATGATCATTTTCCTACACTAAATTAATACCTAAGAAAGAGAAACTGCAATCACTATGTTTTAGAAACAAACATATATTTCTGTCTTATAACTCTTTAATGGTCACAATTATTGATATAAATTTCACAAAATATGATTATTGCAAATTTCTATTGATATAATATATATCTTAGATGAAAATGTTTTTAAGCCATTACACCATGACCTTTAAACAGGCGAGTTTTGGGTCATTCATTTTTTTTTTTTTATATTCTATAAGTAGCTAAAACGGATTAATGATGCAAGGCTTGCAATTTGGTAACCCTGACGCACGTTTCGTCCACATAAGATTCATCAGTCGCCTTAGAAAACGCACTGGCCGGAAGACCAAATTAATAAGAAGTCAAAAGCGCATTGAAAACCAAACTTTTTAAATGTAAGGCTGAGCACGGCTAGATGTTATGGAGTTTGAAGGTGGTGCGTACAAGATTAAAGTATAATTCACAACCAATTTAAAGAATAGCAACTTCTGCTGGGGTTGCTTTAATCAATAATTTAATTGAGACTTAAGAAATGTATATTGGGAGTGCCATTATTTTTGCACGTAGTATTTTACATTTCAATCGTGGGTAGCCTGTAACAACGCACACTGTATACCTATCCAACATTATTTCATCTCAGTTTTACCCACCTTGCAGAACCTAATTCCTTTAATTATTGTTATTTTGATTTTGCATTCATCTCAATATATGTGCATTGCTTCAGTTGCTAAAAACTGAAATGATGTATACCATACCTTTATTTCCTCTGTTTGATTATTTAGAAATAACTAACAATAGATGGATTTGGCAATTGGTTTATGCCCATCCTAATCACATATTTGTAAAACAATGGCTTTCAAATATATGGTTCTCAGCGATCTTGTGAATATAAAACCAGTAAAGTTTAATAGACAATGCGTATTATGAAAATATGAATATATAATGACAGTAAATACTGTAGTGTCTGTATCTAACTTTCCGTTTCCGTTCGGCAGTTTCCGTTGTATTACGTCGACTGATTACAACACTTTTAATTTTATTTAGACATTTTATATTCTAAATAAGTCCATCATGTTTACGTTTCAGGAAACACGTGGGAGATATATAAGGCGTTATTGTTTGCTCTTAAGAAATAAGTTTTCTGGAAATGATGTTTTCTTCTTGTCAATTTTGTAGTTCATTTGAAAGTCCCGTTTAGATAATATATAAAAAAATAATTAACTGCAAATGCAAAATTATTAAATCCTGTTCCATCCTATTTTTAAAATGTAAAGAGAAGATCAGGAATATATTACCGTAGCTGTATTTTGGAAAAACCTTTTGGAGTTTTGGGACCTCAATGCTTCTCAATTTCATACTTTATCTGGCCTTTATTACTTTTTTTCATTCGAGCATCACCGATGAATCTTTTGTATACGAATGCGCGTTTGGCGTACAAAATGTACAGCCTGGTATACTAGTGTGAAGCTAGCCGGCGTTAATATTCATGAGGCTAGCCGTCAATAATATTCATGAGATGAGACCGCGTTCGATGAAGTGGTGTGGGTAATTAATAGATTTTAACAATAATATAATTTTATGCTGTAATTATCCAATGTGGTTATGTTATTTATAGCAATATCAAATCTTAAATCAATAGGTGTCTTCTGCAAGGTCCGCGTCATTTGAAATGAAAGTAAATAAAAAGGTTGAGGACAAAATACACATAAAACCAAGAAACAATTCATTGAAATCTTGCGATTAGTGAAATAATGTAAACTGAAACTACAATTATAAATAAAAGTATGATTAAATAAAATTATAGAAATTTTGCGATTACTGTAAATAAAGAGATTGAACAAAAGCGATGACATATGCATCTTCAAACTGGGACATATACTCAAACAATCCATATAAATACGGTTCGTATAAATAGTTATCATCTTTGACTTTAAAGTTTGACATTAGTAAATTAACAAATATACTTTACACGTACACTGAAAGAAAGGAATTAAAGGGAATTAATTGTCATATGGGCTTTCCATAATCTGTTCGTTGTCTACAAATATAGTTCCACATCAAAAGTAAAACATATCAAACATACGATCATATATCTTCCATTTTATTAGATCAGAAAGGCAAGAAGATTAATTATATATTTAACTGAAAAAAGAACAGAACAAATAAAAACTATCAGATACAATTTAAACGACATATATTTTTTTTTTCAAAATTACGGAGATTAATCAGAGTCATTAATCTCGACATTATCAGACCATTCGATTCAGAGGTAGGCATTATAGCCTATATATATTACTAATGCCCTAGACCCGTACGGGTAGTTATTGCCTTTAAAATGGCCTATAGCACTTATGCCCTAGACCCGTACGAGTTAGTCAGCAAAGGGTAAGGGGGGTACCCTGGTATATCACGAAGTCGAAATAAATTATTGCCGGCTGGCCAAACTAAAGACTTCTCCACGTGGGTCATTATACCAGAGGAAGAGGTAGTTATTGCCTTTAAAATGGCCTATAGCACTTATGCCCTAGACCCGTACGAGTTTGTCAGCAGAGGATTAAAAGGGGGAGGTGGTACGCCTGTTTACAACGAAGTCGAAATAAACTATTGCCGGCTGGCCAAACTAAAGACTTCTCCACGTGGGCCATTATACCAGAGGAAGAGGTAGTTATTGCCTTTAAAATGGCCCATAGCACTTATGCCCTAGACCCGTACGAGTTAGTCAGCAAAGGGTAAGGAGAGGTACCCTGGTATATTACGAAGTCGAAATAAATTATTGCCGGCTGGCCAAACTAAAGACTTCTCCACGTGGGCCATTATACCAGAGGAAGAGGTAGTTATTGCCTTTAAAATGGCCTATAGCACTTATGCCCTAGACCCGTACGAGTTTGTCAGCAAAGGGTAAGGGAGGTACCCTGGTATATCACGAAGTCGAAATAAATTATTGCCGGCTGGCCAAACTAAAGACTTCTCCACGTGGGCCATTATACCAGAGGAAGAGGTAGTTATTGCCTTTAAAATGGCCCATAGCACTTATGCCCTAGACCCGTACGAGTTAGTCAGCAAAGGGTAAGGGGAGGTACCCTGGTATATTACGAAGTCGAAATAAATTATTGCCGGCTGGCCAAACTAAAGACTTCTCCACGTGGGACATTATACCAGAGGAAGAGGTAGTTATTGCCTTTAAAATGGCCTATAGCACTTATGCCCTAGACCCGTACGAGTTTGTCAGCAGAGGATTAAAAGGGGAGGTGGTACCCTGTTTACAACGAAGTCGAAATAAAACTATTGCCGGCTGGCCAAACTAAAGACTTCTCCACGTGGGCCATTATACCAGAGGAAGAGGTAGTTATTGCCTTTAAAATGCCTTATAGCACTTATGCCCTAGACTCGTACGAGTTAGTCAGCAAAGGGTAAGGGAGGTACCCTGGTATATTACGAAGTCGAAATAAATTATTGCCGGCTGGCCAAACTAAAGACTTCTCCACGTGGGACATTATACCAGAGGAAGAGGTAGTTATTGCCTTTAAAATGGCCTATAGCACTTATGCCCTAGACCCGTACGAGTTTGTCAGCAGAGGAATAAAAGGGGAGGTGGTACGCCTGTTTACAACGAAGTCGAAATAAACTATTGCCGGCTGGCCAAACTAAAGACTTCTCCACGTGGGCCATTATACCAGAGGAAGAAGTGGTTATTGCCTTTAAAATGGCCTATATCACTTATGCCCTAGACCCGTACGAGTTAGTCAGCAAAGGGTAAGGGGGTACCCTGGTATATTACGAAGTCGAAATAAATTATTGCCGGCTGGCCAAACTAAAGACTTCTCCACGTGGGCCATTATACCAGAGGAAGAGGTAGTTATTGCCTTTAAAATGGCCCATAGCACTTATGCCCTAGACTCGTACGAGTTAGTCAGCAAAGGGTAAGGAGGTACCCTAGTATATTACGAAGTCGAAATAAATTATTGCCGGATGGCCAAACTAAAGACTTCTCCACGTGGGCCATTATACCAGAGGAAGAGGTAGTTATTGCCTTTAAAATGGCCTATAGCACTTATGCCCAGACCCGTACGAGTTTGTCAGCAGAGGATTAAAGGGAGGTGGTTCGCCTGTTTACAACGAAGTCGAAATAAACTATTGCCGGCTGGCCAAACTAAGACTTCTCCACGTGGGCCATTATACCAGAGGTAGAGGTAAGCATTGCCTCTAAAATAGCCCATAGCACTTATGCCTTAGACCCGTACGAATTTGTCAGTGAAATGTTAGGGTTACTTTGGTATTTCAATAGTCAAATTAACTGGCATCGACGACAATTTTGGATAATTGTGTTTTGGGTTGTATATGTTAATTTCAATTGTGATGTTACCGATATCGTAAGAAGTGATTAAATAAATGGTGAACCAACCCACGTCCGGAGAAGATTTGGAGTTACTTTTTTCATGATTATTTGGAAAAGAGAATCAAGTCTCAAGCTTTGTCACAGCCATCTCATAATGTGTACTATCTTTCAAGTGGATGGATGTATCGTACTAATTATTGATCCGGCTTCAATTTTCTGACATGATGAATGTTATATTATGTTTATCATGTTTATGGTCTGTATTAATAGAAGAGTTCTCCGTTTTTAAATAGTTTGCCCTAATAAATTTGTATCCATTATTTACTTAAAATCTGTCTATCAGTTTCAAACAATAATATTGTGTAAGAAATCACAAGTTCGAATGCTTATGTGTTTTCTGGAGCATTGCGCTCAAATTCTGCTGTGCTTTGAATTTCAGCCCCGGATTTTTCAACTTATCAGACTAACAAAAATAACAGAGGATACGAATGTAAACAGTCTGAAGGGTTTGTGTTACTATTACTAATAAGATGGTCCATACTGTAAAACTTCTTTCGAGGGTCGAATGCTTTTTTGTATAATGTAGATTTATTACATTGCGTAAATGCAACATTGAAATCTACAACTGGATAGCGATGCGCATTAAGAATGGCATGGATGTTTTACCATCTACAGTGATCAACAAGGCTGCATTATGAGTCTGATTATTATGTTTGTCAGATTGGAAGGCTAAAATGATCCACCTAGCTTTTTTACCGACCACTTCGAGCAGATAATATCCCAGTAACTATGCATTTTGGGAAACAGCTGCGGAACCACACTGTTGCTTATGAAAACCACTTTTAAGCGCGTTGTTGTTGCGTAATGGTTTTGGTTGGGTTGCTCCGTTGTTCAAAGTCGTATATATATATATTGACATTGCTTTCGGCTTCTAAGAGGTAGTCAATTTATTTCCTTTATGATTTGCTTCTTTTTCGACATCTTTTAAAGTTGCACTGGCGGTGGCATTCACAGCTTAACTTCCCAGCGTTTTTGCAACATAAGAGGTAAATGCTCGACTGAGTAAATTACCGACAGTCTAAATAATACTTCTGCCTTCATTAAAATATTGTCGCTGACTACCACGTTTTAAAGTTAATACCATTGTGACGGTGATCGAAAGCATACTCCTGAATACCAATCCATCCCTGGCCTTTCATGGCATCAGCCATCGCAACAATTCAATTTCTTACCCTATTGATGCCAGCTTTATACGAGGCTTTGCAAAGATCTAATCGATCCAAAAAAATGTTGAAAGCAAAAGACAGTAACACGGTTTGTAATCCACTACCATTTTGTCTTGAAGTCTGTAAGTGAGGGAAACTATTCCCCCTGGAAACCTTTACTCGATTTTTGAGTTTCGGAGAGAACATAGTTACCATAGTATATGGCTCTACTGTCTTTCAATTTTTTTCCATAATAAACAACATCTCTTAAATTTGCAGATTCATTCGATTCCAAATACATGAAATAGGCCCGTTTCATCTTAATAAGTTTCCACCATCCTGGTGTTCCTTCGTATAACACACACCACAATTTATCATTCCAAACAATTGTTAAAGAGGACTTTCCAATAAGAATACCACGTTTATCAAATTGCAATTCAAATGTGTGTTCTGTCTAATCTATAATAATAAGTAGGAGTTACTGTTTAGTAAGAGGTTTCAGGAATGCATCTGTAGTTTTGTCAAATAGAATTGAATGTGCAAACTCATGAAATGCTCTAAAAAGATAGTGGATTGGAAAACTCTGGATGTGGTGGTAGAGCTGGCTGCATGGTTGGAATGTCTTCAATTTTGGGTTTTTGAGAAGCAGCTTCCTTTTGCACCTAAACCACAGGTTTAAAACTTTGGTAATGTTTCGAATTAATCCAATATTGTCTATTCGGGGTTGATAGTTGCTTGCTCGAATATTTTGCTTGGCCTCGTGCATTTCCTTTACAAGTGCATCACGCTGTTTATGATCAGAAATCTTAATAGAAGTCAAATATGAATAGAGTTCAATGCTGTTGAACAATGTTAAACAGTGTTTAACAGTTTTGGAAGCTGTTGAAAAGGATTGATCAGTCGTCGTGTGAATCTTATAGAGTTATATGTTCACTTATGGTAAACATGGAGATAGCTATATATTTGAGATCAATGTGCAATGGTCTATCTCCTATACAACTATAATACGAGATTTCTACACTCTACGTGTTTTGTCAGAACTTCATTATTCTATCTTCACACTCCTATTGGATTATAATGACTAATTCATCTACAATGTAGCTAGTTCAGAGAAAATATTTTTAGTGTTGTATCTCCAATATTTCTCATGTATTTTGCTTTTCAATAATTGTTATCAAAATTATGGTAGCAGTACTATGCTTAAATGGTTGAATGGTTTGAACTCAATCTATGAGCAATTGTTAGCAAATCCAGCAGTACAAATTGGACATATTGCAAAGTTAAACAAGAATGTGTCCATAGTACACGGATGCCCCACTCGCACAATCATTTTCTATGTTCAGTGGACCGTGAAAATGGGGAAAATCTCTAATTTGGCATTAAAATTAGAAAGATCATATCATAGGGAACATGTATTCTAAGTTTGAAGTTGATTGGACTTAAACTTCATCAAAACTACCTCGACCAAAAACTTTAACCTGAAGCGGGACGAACGGACGGACGGACCGACGAACAGACGGACGGACGCACAGACCAGAAAACATAATGCCCTCTACTATCGTAGGCGGGGCATAAAATCCATGGTCTATCTCCAATTGAAATATAGGGATAAATTTCTAAAACTACATTGTTTGTATTGAAATGTTCTATCTCAAAAATAGGGATGCTTTATTTATCTACGTTGCGTGTCTATTAAAAAGTAATCTAACAAAGAGTTACTCTTCATTACGTAAATTCGGTTCCTATATAACTTTTATATCTCAGTCAAATATTTGTGATGTTGAACTTTTAAACTTTAACTTAGATTTTACCATTATTACCAAATGGGAAATACATCATTACTGGATTCACGTTTGAATATATATCTCAAGAATATCCCTTCCAGTCACGGAGCCATTTCATGATCATATTTGTCGGTCGCATAGCCATCTTTAAGTGTCTGAGACATTTGTATTGATTTGGTTAGGTTAGTTATAATTGCACTACACTAAGGCTGTATTTTCTTTTATTGCACTGTAAATTAATATCATATATTTTGGTCATTTTTCAGCATTGCACTTACTACCCTGACGACAGATACTTTTCTATATTTCAATGGGTTCCTGTCTTGTTAAAAGAATTGGGAATCAATGCCATTCGGCTGTCTCGGAGGTGGTAAATGTAGACTGTTCACCAAATCCGGTAGCAAATAGGAACACTTCATTCTGATAAAGATACCACATCTTCTTTTTATATGAGATTATAATTGTCTTCTTTAGAAAATCTTTCGTCCAAACCAGTCATCAAGATACTAAATTGGTTGATCGGTTGTTGTAGCGATATTTGAAATACATACAAACCCAAGTCCAACCAATCCGATCGAACAGTAGATGTCAGCAGAGTGTTTTGCTGCTTCCTGATGTTCAAATAATAAATCCTTTTCGAACTATTGACTTGATCTCTTATTATAAACACAAGGATACATTCATACGAAATTATGTGTGTGACAAAAAACGTCAAGTGAACTCAATCGTATTATCAATCCTACAGTTAGAGAAAAAAATAGATAGAGGTATTGTTCAACCTCTTATTGGAACCTCTATGCAACATTCAAATTTAGTGTGGGTGACATAGTTTAAATCACTAGAAAGAAATGTTTGAAAAGGGATACAAAACAAATTGAATCGAAGAAGAGTTTACTATTTCCTAAGTGATAAGTAATCAGCCACCGACCTACTATATCAAACATTTCAACGATGATGAAGTCCAATGATCCTTTTACGAGCCTGAATTTCAGAAGACTAATACAGATATATGCCGCATTGAACAAATATTGCGAAGGTCACCATGGAATTGAGTAAAAGAGGTCTATGACAATTTGATAGATTATCCCGCGATATTCAACTCATGGATCAAACAATCGGATATTGTAAAGATTTAAATTTGTTTTTGTCTTGACATTTAACTTCATTAAACAAATAACCTTAACTGTCCAGGTTTTCATGGGGTAGTCTCTTACACCGCAAACATCATACTAGTGCATCGGTTTGTTGTTGCATAGTGCAGTCAGAATTGTCCACTTTGCTCTCTATTGTTTTTGTAAGTTCTTTAAGGTGTTGATCGTATTTTTTCAAAGTTTTGTTATTGTTTTTTTTTTTTTTAAACTTCTCTTCATACGAGTCATTCCTATCAGTTGTAGTGGAAAGCTCTGCAATCATACAGTATTTTACATTAAAAATCAATGTCATTATAGCTAACCCATTTAAATTCCACCACAAAACATCTTATGTTTGGAAGACTTAGCGTATCTAGTAGCTGTATGTACCGTAGGTACTGCAATCAAATAACAAATCAATTTATCAGCTTTTCGGGATATTCAGAATATTCCTCTTATTCATCTTAAGCCGACAACCAATCTTAGTAATATAAAGTGAAGATGACTCCTACTTATATTCATGAATATGTATATTTCCTAATGTGATTCTAATATGGTTTTTATTCTTCAAAGTAACATTTTGCATAATCACATTTTCTTAAAACTTTTGCTTTCTTCGTAATTTCATCTTCTACTACGTAGGCGTACATAATGGCCCTTTAACCCCAAACCTGAATCTGTATTTTACCAGCAAATTCTTCTTACTTATAGTTACTTATAGTTCATTTCCAGTACAGGATCCTTAAGGTTCCTCTTCACCAGACTCATAATTTAAATTTTTCTGTTTTGTCCGTGACTTCCGGATATTTCTGTTCTGTAGTCATTATAATATAGCTCTTCGTCGGACCAATATTTATCTAGTCTGTTTTTAAAGGCATTAATGGATGGGGCCTTTGTTATTTTATCTGGTAGTTTGTTCCAGGTTTTAGCAATTCTAACAGAGAATGAGTGTTTACGGATATCTGATTGGAATCTTTGGTGGATGACTTTGTTACTGTTTGTCCTGCTACTAAATCTTTGTTGAGAATCATCTGCCATTTTTAAAAATGAGCTTACTTCTTTGTCATAGTAGCCATTGATTGTTTTGAAGGTTTCAATCATATCCCCTCTTATTCTCCTATAAGATAGTGTTGGTAAGCCTAGTTTTTAAGTCTCTGGATAGCTCAATGTCTTTGAGACCTGGTAGTTGTTTTGTTACCCTTCTCTGGACTCCTTCTATTTTATCAATATATTTTTCTCGTATGGAGACCAAACTGAACTTGCATAGTCCAAATGAGTTCTAACCATGGTTTTGTACAGTGGTATGAATGTCTCAATTCCCAAGTATTTAAGTGTTCTTCTGAGAACTGCAAAATGGAGTTGGCCATGTTCACTTTTTCACTTATGTGATTCTCAAAGGTGAGTTCTTTTGTCCTCGGTTTTATCTGTTTTGTATCTTCTGGATCTGTGTAAATCCCAATTCCTTCTTTGGTTTTGTTTTGATTTAATATAACTCCAGATAGCTTTAGGGTTTTCTTTAGCTTTTTCTGACAGATTTTTTCATATTCCACTTCAATTTGTTTACTCTGCTTTTCACTTGATTCCTTATTTTATTGTATTCTTTCCTCACCTCTGGGTCATTGTTTTGCGTTATCTTTTTGAGAGGATATTTTTCCTTTTAATTTTATCTATGGTGTTTTTGTCCATTGGGAAGTTATTTTTCCACTGCCGATTGGTTTCCTTTCTTTCGTTGGGACATATTTTTGTCCATATCTTGAATAATACTTAAAAGTGCCCTCCAGTTTTTGTCTATATCGTTATCTTTTGTAGTAGATCTATCCAGTTTATTTTGTCTAATTCTTCTTTTATTTTATGTAGTTACCTCTACTAAATAATTTGATTATTTTTGGCTTACTTTTAATATTTTATAGCAGTTAAAGTCAAATTTCATGGTACAGTGATCGCTTTTTCCTAGTGGACTTTGGTATTCTAAATTTGAGAGCATTTTTTCTTCATTCGTCAAAATCAGGTCGAGGGTATGGGGTGTGTTGGTACCTCTCCATCTTGTTGGTCTAGTAACATGTTGAAATAGGAAATTTTCTTGAAGATTCTCTAGAAATTTGTACTCATTACTTTCCGTACTATCACCTGGTGAATTCCAACTGCCCCAATTTATTTCAGGAAAATTATAGTCTCCATTATTAAAATGTGTGAGTAACCTTTACTACAAGCTTCAGTAGTAAGCATATTTAATTGATTAATATAGTCATGTGATCTGTTTGATGGTGATCTATATATTAGGCCTATTAATAGCTGATCTGACTGATTTAATTTAATCTTTATAAATAAGTTTTCTTGGAATTCTGCATTCATTTGGACCTGTGATGCGTCCAATTGTTTGCCTATATACAATAAAAGCCCTCTGCCTGTGTCATTGTCTAGATTTTTACCAGACATATTGTAATCGGATACATCGGCTAAAGAATATTCTGAAATTCCTGGTTGGTACCTGTTATTTTTGGTTTAACCTCTGTAATACCGATTATTTTTGGTTTATCATCTCTTGTTCTTACTATTAATTCGGGCAGCTTGTTAAATAACTGGTCTGCGTTCGTGTATATACAGCTTAATTTGGGTAAAACTGTAAAATTATCTACATTTACACTTTTAAAACCTTTTACCATTAAAATTATTTACATTCTCGTTTCCTCTTTTCTGTTTTAGGAGTCTAGCTTTCTTAGTTTGACAACCTTCCTTGCCCAGGAGGGCCCCTTACTTTGAAGTGGTAGTCCCCTAAACCTCTTTTCGGTTTGTTTCCTCGCTTGATCCCACAACTTTTCTCTTGTTCTCTTTCTGCTTGGGTGAGGTCGTTACTCACTCCAACTTTTGTATATTTTGGATTAGCTTTTATATAGTGAATGTTTTAAATAGGGTAATCTTTGGTTCTACACTTGGTAATTTTACTAAGATTGGTCTATTTAGTTTTTCTTTGTTCAATTTTCCTAGTCTTTTAACAGTTTTCAAATTTTCCATATCTAGTTGTATTTTGCAGTCTTTAAAGAGCTCGTTTAGGTTTTCTTTGTCAGCTATATCTTTTTCTTCTTTACTCTCTTCATCCTTTTCAAGAATTCCAAAGACAATCAAATTGTTTTCTCTTGATTTTCTCTCATTGATTTCTTCTAGAACATTTGTTACTGTCTCCTTTCTTCCTTGAGTATTGGTTGTGTTATATACCTCCTCATTCGGGGATTCACCGTCTCCTGTATTTTCTGGCTTTTGTATCTTACTTATTTCCTCAGTTATTATGGCTTTCACTTTCTCCTCATTACAACTTTCTTCTGTGATTGATCTTGTTGCCTCTAATTTGCTAACTTCCTCTTTTACCATCATCTTTACCATATCTTCATTACTGTTTTTTATTTCCTCTCTAACTATCACCTTAACTCTGTCCTCGTCACATTTGTTGTCAACTGTCTTTTCTAGGGATGTAATTCTCTCCTCAAAGTTCTCCATTATCTGTTTGCACCTTCTTTCAATTTCAATATCGGTGACTGCATGCTGCTCCATGACTATCCTGCATTTCCCACAAAACCACATAGCATCTGTTTTACATAACATACTGTACTCTGCTTTTGTTTTCTTTAAGCAAGTTATGCAGAAATGCTCCTTGCACCTTTGGCATTCCATAAGTTGAGCATCTGGTTCCTTGAAGATTTTGTACATTTAGCACACGTCCATGCTTCATCCTCATCCTGACTTGTTTTTAGTGACGATTTTGAGCTTGTGATACTGCTTTTTCTGGTTAACGCCATTTTCTTAATTTATGAAAAATAGGGCTTCCTAAATTCCTTGTTTACCTTTTTATTTCTTGTACTTAACTGACAAAAATTTTATAAGGCTTCCTTACACCAATTTTTATTTGTAATTTAGTTAGTTATTATTTAAAGGACAAGGCTTCCATATCCTTGACTATTTAGATTTTCAAACGAAGCTAGACTATCTTATTGAGACAGGGCTTCCCTGTCACGGTTTTAGTTTATTTAGGGACAAGGCTTCCTTGTCCATGTGCCATAGACTGCACTCTCCAATTTTAGAAACAGAGCTTCCTGTTTCTTGATAACTATACCCTTTATTTATTTCTAGGACAAGGATCCCTTATCCGTATAGATGTTATACAGCACTGACCTTTATAATGAAAACAAGGCTTCCTTTGTCTTTTTCTTTCTTTTATATTCCTTCCTTTCCTCTGAGTTTTAAATCAGAGACCTTTACTCAGAAGACAAGGCTTCCTTGTTTTCTGTTCCCTTTAATGAAACTAAGCTTACCTCGATGTAACAGGGCTTCCTATCACTTTAATCTACACTCATTTTCTTTTAGAATATGCTTTTATGGCATTTATCTCAAGACAAGGCTTCCTTGTCTGCGAAACTTATTTATCAAGCTTTGGTATTCCCTATCTATATATTCAATATTGCGCTTAGTTATATACAGAACAAGGCTTCCTTATTCTGTCTAATCTCAATAATATTACTTTGCCCAGACAAGGCTTCCCTGTCTGGGTTTTAGTATATATGTATGCTTACAGTTACCTTCTTATATTTGTGACTGAAACAGGGCTTCCTATTTCAGTAACACCTCCTTATCTTAACAAGTTTCAGACACCTCTAGTGAGAGTTCCACCATTTTGTATACCCATAGTTTTGCCAGTGTTCGAGTTGGGTGTATGCCGTCAGACAGTAGTTTGTAGTTCTTTCTGTACCTTACCCTGGTCCTGTTTTTAGGTTTATTGGATATGATTTGGTCTTGTGAGAACCTCGGTACTGTGTACTTTTTATTGAGCAATTTTAATTGTCTATTGTAGTAATCTACTTGGTAACACAGTTCTTTGTCTAGGATACTTGCATGTGTGACGGATCTATACCCTTTTGTCTTGTCTATAACTAGTGCCGCATAGTGCCTCTTGCTTCCTTCCTTTTTTGTTACTATTCTGGTGCCACTATATTTTTCACTACTATGGAGTATTTTGTTGGTCTTTATTCTTCCCTTCTCTGAGTGTTTTGTTGAATATAGAAATAGAATAATATGGACATTCAAGAAAGATTATTGTGACATATTTGTATCTTGCAATTATTCTGTTCTTTAATTCTCTGTAGCCTGTTAATATTGATTCTATATTCTGATAGGGTAATTTCTTAAATATATATACTTTCCTTTTGTAGTGATTTCACAGGTGCCAAACCAGACTAGAATTATTGGATCTTTTCTTTCAGTTCTTCCAATTTTATAAGGAAACTCTTTATATGTTCTTCAGTGTCGGTTGTACTTCCGCTCCTGGCTACGACATGGAGCTTATCCCGGACACTGTCTGGGACCACTTTGTTCACGCTGAACCCCTTGCTGTCCGTGAAGAGCACGGTTTCTCTTGTGAGGCCCTGCCTTTTGAATAGGTTATAAACCCTTTTGTATTCTTTAATAATTTTATTCACTGACATGAAGTTCTAGTGTTTACTTAATTTCAAGTTCAGATTTCAAAATTTAAAATTCAAATCAAATCCAATATGGCGGCAATATGCCTAGTGTCAATGCACAGATTCAAAAAGGTGTCTCGCTACTCGGACATTAATTAATCCATATTTACAGTTATACACAGTTATTTATGACTTATTGTTTGAAAATATTTCACTTATTTTACAAATGAGTCACAGAAAGCACACAGAAAACTTATCTTTTGCCTTTTGCTGAAGCAGAAAAAATCTCGACCATGCCGACCGGATGTCACTGTTAAACTTTTAGAAATGCCAATTACTTTTTGTTAACACCAGTTGCACTTCCTGATAAATGGTTATTTGGGTAATTAGAAGTAACAAATCTGTCTTGAACATGGAGAGATATATCCTTGTAAAATCACCCGTTTGATTATCTGTATCAGTAAACAAATGCTTAGCATTGTCGTCATTTCGTTTGCATATAAAATTGTAATGAAAGTCATAACTAGTGTTTTGAAAGATCTCAAATACAACTCCCAAATTAAAAAGTTTTACCAAATTTACCGAATTTAAATGGAGTCTTTTCATATGAACGGCTATCAACTGTTCTGTAAAATAACTCTACTGTCAAAACTTGGTTTACCCACGAATTTAAGTGCTTGTTTTTCACTAA
Source organism: Mytilus coruscus (assembly GCA_017311375.1). Lineage (NCBI taxonomy): Eukaryota > Metazoa > Mollusca > Bivalvia > Mytilida > Mytilidae > Mytilus > Mytilus coruscus. The sequence continues at coordinate 50,068,210 of CM029608.1, read as the reverse complement.
CGACTAATTTCACATCGACTCTCTTGCAAATATGTTCCACAGTTTTCAAAATACAAAATAAATCATCATTTTTTCATATTCTGACATGGCTTTAGTTTTCATAATATATCTAAGACTTGTATATAAATCTATATATTTATCAAGCCATACGCATTGAACAAAACTTATTATACTATGAACCTAGTCAATTTCATTTCTTCTAGTGATAAATATAATGAAGCACATACTTGGCGCAGTTATGTTATGATGGTATTCGTTTGCCAACCTTAATAATTTCAACATTTTCTTGTGCTAGTGAATAGTCAATATGTGTATCATGAAGTGTTTTGGATGTTCAAAATATCATTCAACCATGTATTCATAATTAGTATCATCTGGACAGTTTAACATCTTGATCTACCCAATCAAAATCTCCTTTAGGTAAAGATTGTGCCAAATTGGTAATTGTCATCTAAATAAGTTGAGAATTTAGTTATTTGTGTTTTATCATTATCGACCATATATGAATTATAAGCTTTCCCGTGTAATCATGGCAACTCCTGCTCCGGTTGATTTTTAAACATAAGCATATATCTGGATCCGAAAGCAATTCTAAACTTTAGTAATGTTAAGACCTGCATCATAAGCTTATCCTGATGATGTGTAATACCACATGGGATCTAATTTATAATTTACTATACAAACATCTCTCAAATCTTCCATTTCCATAATATCTGTTCATAATAACACATCAGATTTTAGATAGAGATCGTGGTAATCCCCAAGGTCTTGCACTCTTGCCGGCTGGCCATACTTAGAGATTTCCACATAAAAATGGTACCAGAGTACGAACTACAGTACACCTGGAAAAAGTATTGCAACACCAAATATAAAATGAAATAAAAACTGGAATTTCAATTTTTTTATTTTCATTTTTATTCATCTGATAGAGTACACCTTTCCTACTTATTGACCTTAAATTAATTGTTTTTCGCCCATGCATTTCCCCATGAGCTGTCCGTGCGTGGCCGTCACTTAAAACTTTCAAAGTCAAGTTTAAGGTACGGGTCAAAATGTATGCTGTATGTTAGCTTGTTTGTGAAAAACTTATCAACAATTGATGAAATGGGTCCTCCTCAACTTTCTACTGATGTAAAATGGCAAATTATTGGCATGCGAGAAGCTGAAATGTCGTTAAGGCAGATTGCCCGACGCGTGGGCCACCACCATTCAACCATAAGCAGAATTGTAAGTAAACATTAAAATACCAATCATGTGAAGGACCTTCCCAGATCTGGAAGACCTTCAGTAACTTCCGATCGTGAAAACAGAGCTCTTAGCCGAGTTATTCGAAGAAACCCCTTCATTAACAGTACAGTATTGAAAAGACAGTGGTTTCCACATCGTGCACTCTCCTCAAGAACTTTGAGAAATCGACTCAAAAGGGCAGGATACCGTTCCCGAAGGCCCGTGAAAAGGCCATTGTTAACGCCTAGACACAAAGCTGAACGATTACGGTGGTGTCGAGCTCGTCGTCGCTGGAATTTGGTATCTTGGAGAAGGGTGCATTGGTCCGACGAAAGCAGATTTTTGTTGCATGTCACGGATGGCCGAGTTCGTGTTTGGCGGCAGCCAAATACCGCATATGCCGAAAGGAACATTGTTGAGACAGTCGCTTTCGGTGGTGGCTCCGTTATGGTGTGGGGATGCGTGTCTTATGACTGCAAGTTGGACCTGAAAACTGTTCGTGGTAACCTTAATGGGCAAAGATACCAGCAGGAAATCCTTGAGGCAAGTGTAGTGCCGCATTTTGACAATCACCCGTTGAGGACAAGGCCCATTTTCATGGACGATAATGCACGACCGCATCGATCGCGGGCTGTAACAGCGTATCTTCACGACGAGTCAGTGGAGACATTGCCCTGGCCAGCATGTAGCCCCGATTTAAACCCGATAGAGCACATTTGGGACATCATCGGTCTAAAAGTGCGAAAAATGACACCTCCTGTGCAAAATCTTGCAGAATTGGACAATGCACTGCACCATGAATGGCAACAGTTAACACAACAACAAATACGACGGTTATGTGGTGGTATGAGAAGGCGGCTGGAAGCAGTGATCCGTGTGAACGGAAGTTATACAAAATATTGAAATTTCCGGTTTAAATTGACAAAATGGACCAAAATGGGTGTGTTTGACATCAACTCGAAGTTGTCCGATGGAATTGGAATCGCGTAGACCAATAGTTGTAAACAGTGCATTTGTGCTCAAAATGATGTCTTTTAAAATAAAATTTTCTATAATTAAATTTTTCAGTGTTTAACATGTCTATCAGCTTTAAAAGACCCAATTCACCCCAAAACTATGAACATTTAACCATATTTTAGAAAAAAATGGTACACGTAAGGTTTGAAATTTTCTAATGGAAAAAATCAGGTGTTGCAATACTTTTTTCCAGGTGTATATTTAAAACATTATTCAACTACATAATTGGAATATGGCAAAATAAAAATAACAGAACTATGTTTGAGTAGGAGGATCATGAATTTTCGAGGAATACGTGTTGGAGAGAAAGCCAAAGAACAAAGTGTAGAAATATGTACAACTTGTGGTGCGTAGAGAAGGGTTAGATTTGAGAAGATACAACTACCAATAACAACGTTTCAAGCGCCGCTTATACGAAAATAAAACAGGTTTTGTATAAGAAAACCAGGTCCCATTAGATTATGTTAGAGGCACATTAAAACCCATTATAGGAATCCAGAAAGGATGAAGACCTTACTCCTATGGATATTTTAAAGTAGCTAAAGGGTAAAAGAACTACGTCAAATTGCCAAGGAGGATTGATTAGTGAGGTACAGCAGACTTGAAAAATTATTCAGTCAAACTTATTGAAACAAAGAGCAAAAGAAAATTTCCCAAAGAAGATGCCTTTAACAAAACGAAATTGAATACTATTGAAAATGGAAAAGGATTGTTTCAATATTATAACAATAACTAAATTAAAACTAACCCGCTAGTAGGAGCTCTTATATACACCTTCCACAAAAATTAGCACAAAAGAAAGCTATTATTTAATGTTTATCATAAGTATCAAAAGTATTTCCAATAGGCAATTTTATCCGCGCTATATAATGAGAAGGTAGATCAAAATCATACTAAGGAGAGGTAAATACCAAAAGTGGTCCGATGAATATTCAGTGTCACTCAAAATGATTGAAAAATTTGATCCTAGTATAAAACGTTTTTGTTGTAAGGAGGTAGAGGAACCATTTCCCTTATGAATATCGAAAAGTAAAAGATCAAACTAGTAGATCTTGTATTTGTAACCAATAATGAAAGCCAACACTACTGTTGGATCAAGACCTTTGTCTCAAATTTAGGATCACATGTATCTTCCATGGAAAATAACACTTTTTGGTGTCGACACTGTGTAAGTCACTTTAACAGACAGGACATCTTTCCAATCTTAGAAAAACACAGCAAGTACTGCAGTCAGCATCAGTCTGTAAAAACAGAATTACCAGAGGAAGGTACATATATCAAATTTGTAAATAACAATCGCACGTTGAGAGTTCAATGTCAACCAAATCAATCAGGGTCTTATGCTTGAAAATGAAAAAGAAGACTATTTATCTTTCGATTCAGGTGTAACAAAGTAATATATGCGTAAGAAAATTAAAAATGATAAAGTTCGCTACCATCAACATTTAACTGATAATCTCTTAGTTTGGCCAGCCGGCAATAGTTAATTTTGACTTTGTGATATACCAGGATACTCCTCTTCCCTTTGCTGACAAACTCGTACGGGTCTAGGGCATAAGTGCTATGGGCCATTTTAAAGGCAATGCCTACCTCTACCTCTAGTATCATGGTCCTCGTGGAAAATCTCTTAGTTTGGCCAGCCGGCAATACTTAATTCCGACTTCGTGGTATATTTGGGTACCCACTCCCATTTTAAATCTTTCCTGACAAACTCGTACGGGTCTAGAGCATGAGTGCTATGTGCCATTTTAAAGGCAATGCCTAACTCTACCTCTGGTATCATGGCCCACGTGGAGAATTTCTTAGTTTGGCCAGCCGGCAATAGTTAATTTTGACTTTGTGATATACTAGGGTACTCCTCTTATCCTTTGCTGACAAACTCATACAGGTCTAGGGCATAAGTGCTATAGGTCATTTTGAAGGCAATGCCTTACTCTACCTCTGGTATCATGGCCCACGTGGAGAATCTCTTAGTTTGGCCAGCCGGCAATAGTTAATTTTGACTTTGTGATATACCAGAGTACTCCTCTTACCCCTTTTACTCTTTGCTGACAAACTCGTACGGGTCTAGAGCATGAGTCCTATGGGCCATTTTCAAGGCAATGCCTACCTCTACCTCTGGTATCATGGCCCACGTGGCGAATCTCTTAGTTTGGCCAGCCGGCAATAGTTTATTTCGACTTCGTTGTAAACAGGCGTACCACCTCCCCTTTTAACCCTCTGCTGACAAACTCGTACGGGTCTAGGGCATAAGTGCTATAGGCCATTTTAAAGGCAATAACTACCTCTTCCTCTGGTATAATGGCCTACGTTGAGTAGTCTTTAGTTTAGCCAGCCGGCAATAGTTTATTTGGACTTCGTGATATACCAGGGTACCCCTTTACTCCTTGCTGACTAACTCGTACGGGTCTAGGGCATAAGTGCCATAGGCCATTTTAAGGCAATAACTACCTCTTCCTCTGGTATAATGGCCCACGTGGAGAAGTCTTTAGTTTGGCCAGCCGGCAATAGTTTATTTCGACTTCGTTGTAAACAGGCGTACCACCTCCCCTTTAACCCTCTGCTGACAAACTCGTACGGGTCTAGGGCATAATTGCTATAGGCCATTTTAAAGGCAATATCTACCTCTTCCTCTGGTATAATGGCCCACGTGGAGAAGTCTTTAGTTTGGCCAGCCGGCAATAGTTTATTTCGACTTCGTTGTAAACAGGCGTACCATCTCCCCTTTAACCCTCTGCTGACAAACTGGTACGGGTGTAGGGCATAAGTGCTATAGGCCATTTTAAAGGCAATAACTACCTCTTCCTCTGGTATAATGGCCCACGTGGAGAAGTCTTTAGTTTGGCCAGCCGGCAATAGTTTATTTCGACTTCGTTGTAAACAGGCGTACCACCTCCCCTTTAACCCTCTGCAGACAAACTCGTACGGGTCTATGGCATAAGTGCTATAGGCCATTTTAAAGGCAATAACTACCTCTTCCTCTGGTATAATGGCCCACGTGGAGAAGACTTTAGTTTGGCCAGCCGGCAATAGTTTATTTGCACTTCGTGATATACCAAGGTACCCCTTTACCCTTTGCTGACTAACTCGTACGGGTCTAGGGCATAAGTGCCATAGGCCATTTTAAAGGCAATAACTACCTCTTCCTCTGGTATAATTGCGCACGTGGAGAAGTCTTTAGTTTGGCCAGCCGGCAATAGTTTATTTCGACTTCGTGATATACCAGGGTACCCCTTTACCCTTTGCTGACTAACTTGTACGGGTGTAGGGCATAAGTGCCATAAGCCATTTTTAAGGCAATAACTACCTCTTCCTCTGGTATAATGGCCCACGTGGAGAAGTCTTTAGTTTGGCCAGCCGGCAATAGTTTATTTCGACTTCGTTGTAAACAGGCGTACCACCTCCCCTTTAACCCTCTGCTGACAAACTCGTACGGGTCTAGGGCATAAGTGCTATAGGCCATTTTAAAGGCAATAACTACCTCTTCCTCTGGTATAATGGCCCACGTGGAGAAGTCTTTAGTTTGGCCAGCCGGCAATAGTTTATTTCGACTTCGTTGTAAACAGGCGTACCACCTCCCCTTTTAACCCTCTGCTGACAAACTCGTACGGATCTAGGGCAATAAGTGCTATAGGCAATTTTGAAGGCAATAACTACCTATTCCTCTGGTATAATGGCCCACGTGGAGAAGACTTTAGTTTGGCCAGCCGGCAATAGTTTATTTGGACTTCGTGATATACCAAGGTACCCCTTTACCCTTTGCTGACTAACTCGTACGGGTCTAGGGCATAAGTGCCATAGGCCATTTTAAAGGCAATAACTACCTCTTCCTCTGGTATAATTGCGCACGTGGAGAAGTCTTTAGTTTGGCCAGCCGGCAATAGTTTATTTCGACTTCGTGATATACCCGGGTACCCCTTTACCCTTTGCTGACTAACTTGTACGGGTGTAGGGCTTAAGTGCCATAAGCCATTTTAAGGCAATAACTACCTCTTCCTCTGGTATAATGGCCCACGTGGAGAAGTCTTTAGTTTGGCCAGCCGGCAATAGTTTATTTCGACTTCGTTGTAAACAGACGTACCACCTCCCCTTTTAACCCTCTGCTGACAAACTCGTACGGGTGTAGGGCATAAGTGCTATAGGCCATTTTAAAGGCAATAACTACCTCTTCCTCTGGTATAATGGCCCACGTGGAGAAGTCTTTAGTTTGGCCAGCCGGCAATAGTTTATTTCGACTTCGTTGTAAACAGGCGTACCACCTCCCCTTTTAACCCTCTGCTGAAAAACTCTTACGGGTCTAGGGCATAAGTGCTATAGGCCATTTTAAAGGCAATAACTACCTCTTCCTCCGGTATAATGACCCACGTGGAGAAGTCTTTAGTTTGGCCAGCCGGCAATAGTTTATTTCGACTTCGTTGTAAACAGGCGTACCACCTCCCCTTTAACCCTCTGCTGACAAACTCGTACGGGTCTAGGGCATAAGTGCTATAGGCCATTTTGAAGGCAATAACTACCTCTTCCTCTGGTATAATGGCCCACGTGGAGAAGTCTTTAGTTTGGCCAGCCGGCAATAGTTTATTTGGACTTCGTGATATACCAGAGTACCCCTTTACCCTTTGCTGACTAACTCGTACGGGTCTAGGGCATAAGTGCCATAGGCCATTTTGAAGGCAATAATTACCTCTTCCTCTGGTATAATGGCCCACGTGGAGAAGTCTTTAGTTTGGCCAGCCGGCAATAGTTTATTTCGACTTCGTGATATACAGAGTATACCACCTCCCCTTTTAACCCTTGCTGACTAACTCGTACGGGTCTAGGGCATAAGTGCCATAGGCCATTTTGAAGGCAATAACTACCTCTTCCTCTGGTATAATGGCCCACGTGGAGAAGTCTTTAGTTTGGCCAGCCGGCAATAGTTTATTTGGACTTCGTGATATACCAAGGTACCCCTTTACCCTTTGCTGACTAACTCGTACGGGTCTAGGGCATAAGTGCCATAGGCCATTTTAAAGGCAATAACTACCTCTTCCTCTGGTATAATTGCGCACGTGGAGAAGTCTTTAGTTTGGCCAGCCGGCAATAGTTTATTTCGACTTCGTGATATACCAGGGTACCCCTTTACCCTTTGCTGACTAACTTGTACGGGTTTAGGGCATAAGTGCCATAAGCCATTTTAAGGCAATAACTACCTCTTCCTCTGGTATAATGGCCCACGTAAAGAAGTCTTTAGTTTGGCCAGCCGGCAATAGTTTATTTCGACTTCGTTGTAAACAGGCGTACCACCTCCCCTTTTAACCCTCTGCTGACAAACTCGTACGGGTCTAGGGCATAAGTGCTATAGGCCATTTTAAAGGCAATAACTACCTCTTCCTCTGGTATAATGGCCCACGTGGAGAAGTCTTTAGTTTGGCCAGCCGGCAATAGTTTATTTCGACTTCGTTGTAAACAGGCGTACCACCTCCCCCTTTTAACCCTCTGCTGACAAACTCGTACGGGTCTAGGGCATAAGTGCTATAGGCCATTTTAAAGGCAATAACTACCTCTACCTCTGGTATAATGGCCCACGTGGAGAATCTCTTAGTTTGGCCAGCTGGCAATAGTTTATTTGGACTTCGTGATATACCAGCGTACCTCCCCTTTACCCTTTGCTGACTAACTCGTACGGGTCTAGCGCATAAGTGCCATAGGCCATTTTGAAGGCAATAACTACCTCTTCCTCTGGTATAATGGCCCACGTGGAGAAGTCTTTAGTTTGGCCAGCCGGCAATAGTTTATTTCGACTTCGTTGTAAACAGGCGTACCACCTCCCCCTTTTAACCCTCTGCTGACAAACTCGTACGGGTCTAGGGCATAAGTGCTATAGGCCATTTTGAAGGCAATAAGTACCTCTTCCTCTGGTATAATGGCCCACGTGGAGAAGTCTTTAGTTTGGCCAGCCGGCAATAGTTTATTTCGACTTCGTTGTAAACAGGCGTACCACCTCCCCTTTTAACCCTCTGCTGACAAACTCGTACGGGTCTAGGGCATAAGTGCTATAGGCCATTTTGAAGGCAATAAGTACCTCTTCCTCTGGTATAATGGCCCACGTGGAGAAGTCTTTAGTTTGGCCAGCCGGCAATAGTTTATTTCGACTTCGTTGTAAACAGGCGTACCACCTCCCCTTTAACCCTCTGCTGACAAACTCGTACGGGTCTAGGGCATAAGTGCTATAGGCCATTTTGAAGGCAATAAGTACCTCTTCCTCTGGTATAATGGCCCACGTGGAGAAGTCTTTAGTTTGGCCAGCCGGCAATAGTTTATTTCGACTTCGTTGTAAACAGGCGTACCACCTCCCCTTTAACCCTCTGCTGACAAACTCGTACGGGTCTAGGGCATAAGTGCTATAGGCCATTTTGAAGGCAATAAGTACCTCTTCCTCTGGTATAATGGCCCACGTGGAGAAGTCTTTAGTTTGGCCAGCCGGCAATAGTTTATTTCGACTTCGTTGTAAACAGGCGTACCACCTCCCCTTTAACCCTCTGCTGACAAACTCGTACGGGTCTAGGGCATAAGTGCTATAGGCCATTTTGAAGGCAATAAGTACCTCTTCCTCTGGTATAATGGCCCACGTGGAGAAGTCTTTAGTTTGGTCAGCCGGCAATAGTTTATTTCGACTTCGTTGTAAACAGGCGTACCACCTCCCCCTTTAACCCTCTGCTGACAAACTCGTACGGGTCTAGGGCATAAGTGCTATAGGCCATTTTGAAGGCAATAACTACCTCTTCCTCTGGTATAATGACCCACGTGGAGAAGTCTTTAGTTTGGCCAGCCGGCAATAGTTTATTTCGACTTCGTTGTAAACAGGCGTACCACCTCCCCTTTAACCCTCTGCTGACAAACTCGTATGGGTCTAGGGCATAAGTGCCATAGGCCATTTTGAAGGCAATAATTACCTCTTCCTCTGGTATAATGGCCCACGTGAAGAAGTCTTTAGTTTGGCCAGCCGGCAATAGTTTATTTGGACTTAGTGATATACAAGAGTACCCCTTTACCCTTTTCTGACTAACTCGTACGGGTCTAGGGCATAAGTGCCATAGGCCATTTTGAAGGCAATAACTACCTCTTCCTCTGGTATAATGGCCCACGTGGAGAAGTCTTTAGTTTGGCCAGCCGGCAATAGTTTATTTCGACTTCGTTGTAAACAGGCGTACCACCTCCCCTTTAACCCTCTGCTGACAAACTCGTACGGGTCTAGGGCATAAGTGCTATAGGCCATTTTAAAGGCAATAACTACTTCTTCCTCTGGTATAATGGCCCACGTGGAGAAGTCTTTAGTTTGGCCAGCCGGCAATAGTTTATTTCGACTTCGTTGTAAACAGGCGTACCATCTCCCCCTTTTAACCCTCTGCTGACAAACTCGTACGGGTGTAGGGCATAAGTGCTATAGGCCATTTTAAAGGCAATAACTACCTCTTCCTCTGGTATAATGGCCCACGTGGAGAAGTCTTTAGTTTGGCCAGCCGGCAATAGTTTATTTCGACTTCGTTGTAAACAGGCGTACCACCTCCCCTTTAATCCTCTGCTGACAAACTCGTACGGGTCTATGGCATAAGTGCTATAGGCCATTTTAAAGGCAATAACTACCTCTTCCTCTGGTATAATGGCCCACGTGGAGAAGTCTTTAGTTTGGCCAGCCGGCAATAGTTTATTTGGACTTCGTGATATACCAGAGTACCCCTTTACCCTTTGCTGACTAACTCGTACGGGTCTAGGGCATAAGTGCCATAGGCCATTTTGAAGGCAATAACTTTCTCTTCCTCTGGTATAATGGCCCACGTGGAGAAGTCTTTAGTTTGGCCAGCCGGCAATAGTTTATTTCGACTTCGTTGTAAACAGGCGTACCACCTCCCCTTTAACCCTCTGCTGACAAACTCGTACGGATCTAGGGCAATAAGTGCTATAGGCAATTTTGAAGGCAATAACTACCTATTCCTCTGGTATAATGGCCCACGTGGAGAAGACTTTAGTTTGGCCAGCCGGCAATAGTTTATTTGGACTTCGTGATATACCAAGGTACCCCTTTACCCTTTGCTGACTAACTCGTACGGGTCTAGGGCATAAGTGCCATAGGCCATTTTAAAGGCAATAACTACCTCTTCCTCTGGTATAATTGCGCACGTGGAGAAGTCTTTAGTTTGGCCAGCCGGCAATAGTTTATTTCGACTTCGTGATATACCAGGGTACCCCTTTACCCTTTGCTGACTAACTTGTACGGGTGTAGGGCATAAGTGCCATAAGCCATTTTGAAGGCAATAACTACCTCTTCCTCTGGTATAATGGCCCACGTGGAGAAGTCTTTAGTTTGGCCAGCCGGCAATAGTTTATTTCGACTTCGTTGTAAACAGGCGTACCACCTCCCCCTTTTAACCCTCTGCTGACAAACTCGTACGGGTCTAGGGCATAAGTGCTATAGGCCATTTTAAAGGCAATAACTACCTCTTCCTCTGGTATAATGGCCCACGTGGAGAAGTCTTTAGTTTGGCCAGCCGGCAATAGTTTATTTCGACTTCGTTGTAAACAGGCGTACCACCTCCCCCTTTTAACCCTCTGCTGACAAACTCGTACGGGTCTAGGGCATAAGTGCTATAGGCCATTTTGAAGGCAATAACTACCTCTTCCTCTGGTATAATGGCCCACGTGGAGAAGTCTTTAGTTTGGCCAGCCGGCAATAGTTTATTTGGACTTCGTAATATACCAGAGTACCCCCTTTACCCTTTGCTGACTAACTCGTAGGGGTCTAGGGCATAAGTGCCATAGGCCATTTTGAAGGCAATAATTACATCTTCCTCTGGTATAATGGCCCACGTGGAGAAGTCTTTAGTTTGGCCAGCCGGCAATAGTTTATTTGGACTTCGTGATATACCAGAGTACCCCTTTACCCTTTGCTGACTAACTCGTACGGGTCTAGGGCATAAGTGCAATAGGCCATTTTGAAGGCAATAATTACCTCTTCCTCTGGTATAATGGCCCACGTGGAGAAGTCTTTAGTTTGGCCAGCCGGCAATAGTTTATTTCGACTTCGTTGTAAACAGGCGTACCACCTCCCCTTTAACCCTCTGCTGACAAACTCGTACGGGTCTAAGGCATAAGTGCTATAGGCCATTTTAAAGGCAATAACTACCTCTTCCTCTGGTATAATGGCCCACGTGGAGAAGTCTTTAGTTTGGCCAGCCGGCAATAGTTTATTTCGACTTCGTTGTAAACAGGCGTACCACCTCTCCCTTTTAACCCTCTGCTGAAAAACTCGTACGGGTCTAGGGCATAAGTGCTATAGGCCATTTTAAAGGCAATAACTACCTCTTCCTCCGGTATAATGGCCCACGTGGAGAAGTCTTTAGTTTGGCCAGCCGGCAATAGTTTATTTCGACTTCGTTGTTAACAGGCGTACCACCTCCCCTTTATCCCTCTGCTGACAAACTCGTACGGGTCTAGGGCATAAGTGCTATAGGCCATTTTAAAGGCAATAACTACCCGTAAGGGTCTAGGGCATTAGCAATATATATAGGCTATAATGCCTACCTTTGAATGGAATGGTCTGATAATGTCGAGATTAATGACTCTGCTTGATCTCCGTAATTTTGAAAAAAATATACTTAGTATGTTGTTTAAGTTGTAACTGATAGTTTTTATTTGTTCTGTTCTTTTTCAATTAAATATAAAATTAATCTTCTTGTCTTTCTGATCTGATAAAATGGAAGATATACGATCGTATGTTAGGTATGTTTTACTTTTGAGGTGGGACTATATTTGTAGACAACGAACAGATTACGGAAAGCCCATATGACAATTAATTCCCTTTAATTCCTTTCTTTCAGTGTACGTGTAAATTATATTTGTTAATTTACTAATGTCAAACTTTAAAGTCAAAGATGATAACTATTTATACGAACCGTATTTATATGGATTGTTTGAGTATATGTCCCAGTTTGAAGATGCATATGTCATCGCTTTTGTTCTTCATTGATAGGAATCGTTAAATTTCTATATTTTTATTTGTTATTGTTTCAGTTTACATTATTTCACTAATCACAGAAATTTGAATACACCAGTTCCTGGTTTTATATTTATGGAAGCATTAACATTTTGAAATTACATTTAAAATGTTGTTTAAAGACGCAGACCTTGCAGAAGACCCAAAGTTCCTTTTTCATTTGATTAAGTAAACGCGGACATCGAAGAAGCCACCCACGTACTTGCCTGTTAGAAACAATACCAAAAATAAACAGAAACGTTATTTAATCATAATGATCGTTCATAGTTTCTTACAACACTTCTTCGAACGCAAGTCATCTCATGAATATTATTGAAGGCAGGCCTCATGAATATTAACGCCGGCTGTTATCGACGGCTAGAATCACACTAGTGCCTGGACTCTATATTGAGTTGATTAGTTTTTCATAATAAAGATGCCCGGCGTTTCATACTTTTCTTCAGTGTCTGGCCGATCTCACATACACTATACTAATTTTAGTCATTTTTAATAGTTGAGGTTTTGATGAACAGATTGAATCATGTCCCTCGCCAAATCATAATAAGTCTGTACCTGAAGTTAAATATAAACTATGTAAGGATTATGTTGCAAGTCCTGACTTCACTAATTGTATGTAGTAAGGCTTTGGTGGAAAGAGGAAAACCATTATTTTTGCACAAGATTCTCGATTCGGACTTGATGATCATTGTCCAGGTATAATTATTCAGATTAGCTGTTCTATCAAACGGCATGAAATACCCACTTCTCTATTATTTAAGTCCTCACGTATGGTATCTGTTTGGTATTAACTCTTTTCTCGATTGTGACATCATCGAATGCGATTTATCCCCGACTTTGTACCGACCAAGATCAAAATAACAGATGTCACATGTCGAGTAGGATCTAATTACCCTTCCAGAGTACCTTAATTAGTTCTTCACCGGTGATTTTGGTGTTGTTTTTTAGCCTAGGCGTTGTCAATATACTCTTCGACTCTGCTCTTTTTTTAGTGATTATAACATGTATAAGCGGAATCTAGATATTTACTATGCCCATTAAGACGCAAATGTCTTTCGTTCTCATACCCATCATTTTGTATATGCTTACTAGGAGTGTATGCCGATGTCAGCTGAAATATCAAAATTCCAAATTTTAATAGATAAGCTAAGGAAGGGAAAACAACGTCATTGAAATCCAAATAAGAGCATTTAAAGATCAAAATCTCAAAAGACAGCTATGTCAAATCATAGTCCACCCTTGCTTAGGAAAAGATAGACCACATTGTTGCATGTCATATCAACATCGTATGAATAGAAAATTATAACAAATATAAAAGTGAATTCAATCTGAATAGAAGGCAAATGCGTCGAATGGGTAGTTTTATCCTACCGCGTATGCAGAAGAGTTTTGATTGGGGTTATTTAACTATAAATAAATTTGGTGTATTTACTGTCTTCTGATTGGTTAAAAGTATTACGTTTATTTTCAATGTTGTCAAGTTTTATGGCGACACGCCCACTCTGACGTTGTGTATTCATACGCCAACATGTGTGTACGTTGTTATTGTTAATATAAATAATATAAAAGTTCTTTGAGCCTTATTTTGATAGAAATTTATTTATAATGAATGGCAATGATTTATTTTGAATTTATTGAACCATAAAATTAATTTTGACTCTTCATTTAACATAATCCGCTTCGCGGATTATTCAATGTGAAGAGTCAAAATTAATTTTATGGTTCAATAAATCAAAATAAATAATAGCCATTCATTAAGTATTTTCACTCAATATCTTCTATTCTTTCCATTTTAGCACAGAAATATTAATTCTATACAATTGTATACCGTTTTCTTTATTTCATATGTTGTTTGCCCATTAATTCCAAGTCTGCAAAGAGAGGCGAAAGATATCAAAGGGACATTCAAACTCACAAGTCGAAAATAAACTGACAACGCCATGGCTAAAAAAGACAAAGACAAACAGACAAACAATAGTACACAAAACACAACATAGAAAACTTAAGACTGAGCAATACAAACCCCACCAAAAACTGGGGGTGATCTCAGGTGCTCCGGAAGGGTACGCAGATCCTGCAAACCTCATCCAGCCCCTTATGCATTACTGGTCACGTGATTTTTATTGTTTATTCTGCAAAAAGTGTCAAAATCACTCATTGTTAAACTGCTTATAATTTCCTAGAGAAAATACGGCGAAACAAAACTTTATTTTGATTTCTCTACCTAGCCTACTTTAGGCCTCAAATTGCCTACTTTACGACTTTATTTACATTTTTGGTAATGAATCATTACAAAATCCCAACATAATCAAGATAAGAATATTCAGTAAACTTCAGCGTATTTGTAAAATGGTCTTCAAATGGTTTCAATTGGCTTCAGTTTATTTCGAAACAGGTAAAAGTCAATTGTTTCTATTAAATAGTTTTCGGAATTCTTGTCGTATTTCTGAGATTCGCCATGCATATATGATAGGGTTCGACAATGAGTTTGCTAAATATAGGAAAAAAAGTGTAAATTTTGTCTGGATAGACAACATCGTTCCATTTATGATTTCTATCCAGAATGAAGATATAAAGGGTCCTGTTAAAACTATTGTCTGTACAGCTATCACAATACTCGTGACAAAGGCTCGGACTTCCATGATCTCTTAAATTTGAACTTCTGTTTCAGTCCCTTCTCATTTTTCTTTCAGAGCTTTCGTTATTGTGTCGACAGTTGAAAATATCTATATCTTTTTTCCTTTCGCTTGTAGTAGATTGATCATTTTGATCGTTCTTGAGAGAACTCATTGCCTTCTGATCTTGAAATACACCTTTCTTCGTCGTCTGTTTTCTGTTATCTTCTTGTGACCTTGTGCTAGATTCCCCAGTAGCTAATGCACATCTTTTGAAATCATTAACTATTGGCACAAATATTCCAGCTTCCATTTGAGTGCTTATATTTGTGTTTCCAATTTGAGTAATTTTGCAGTTTTGGTCTCCGTGCTCAAACCGAGGCTCAAACTTTGTATCTTTTCACTCACAAAACAATTTCAATGGAGGTTTCATTTGAATCCTCGGTTTGCATTACCTTTGTATTTGTATCTTGTGGATAGATATGACTTGTGCGGTTGTCTTCGTCATCTGAGCTGCATGAGCTGCCGTCTAAATCTTCTAAACGTTCTTGTGTACTTAATTCACTATTTATGAAATGGCTTGTTATTCGTTTTGGCAACTTTTGATCAAGTTCAAAACGTTTTGACTGCATGTTGCAAGCATTTTTCCTTCTTGCAAGAGTATCTGACATTGGTTGTATTTTTCGTATCTTGAAATATGTTTTCCATAAATGAAAACAAGTGAGTATTGAAATCAAGATTACCAGAAATATTATAATTATTGGTGGTCCGAATCCAGCACTTACATAATATACATATCTGCTACCATATAAATGATGAGCTGTGCATTCAAAAAACTGGTCTTCTTTTGGAGTAAGAATCATTGTTCCGAAAACTATGATAAATACTAAAATTACTAGAGCACTCACAATGAAATATTTCTTTCGGTCAAATTGTTCTACAGTTCCAAAGTTGTATGATCTGACGGTCAGGTACCTTTGAAGACACATTAGAAAAAGAAAGCAGTAGGTCAAAGATACTCCTAACGTCATCGTGAAAAGCTGTAATATGCAGGTCTCCTTCAATCCATTCGTAACCTCTAGAAGAGGAAGAGATGCAAAGAATATGAAAGACAATCCTGTAACGACATCGCTGCAGCACAGACCCAATATGACAAGATTATGAAATGATTTTCGTAGAACTTTAAAGCATACGATGATGTAGGTGATATTAACAAGAGATAGTATGCCTGCTGTTATAGCACATAATAATCTAATGAAAGAGATTACATCATTGTTGTGTGATATATTCGAAGTTGCCTGCAAAAGAAAAGAAAATTATCTTTTAAGGAGGAAAATAAGCCTCAACTGTTTTAAATCCATACTGCATGTGCTCCTAATTAGTAGGAGATAGTTACAGAAAAGAAGAAGGTGGGATGAATGGGAGGTTGATGATCAAAACACAGTGATTAATCTTACATGAATTAATCGTACTTTGACCTATAATGGTTTACTTTTACAAATTGTGGCTTGGATTAAGAGTTGTTTCATTGGCACTCATCCCACATCTTCTTATATCTATTAAACGGTCATTTTGATATAACCATTCTCTGAAAAGAGAGGCGAAAGATACCAAAGCGACATTCAAACTCAAAAGTCGAAAATAAACAACGCCATGACTAAAAACAAAAGAAAAACAAACAAAAGTACACAAAACACAACATAGAAATCAGGAGACTGAGCAACACGAACCCTGAACACTGAAATGTTTGAACAACAAATGATTAAGTCAATTTTCAGAAGTCTCTACTGCGTTCAATTCATTACTGTTCAGACGGTTCCCTCGCAGTCAATTCAGAACTATTCAGTGCGCTTTTCAGACAATTCAATATGCCGTAGATGTTTACAGGTAAAACAACAACTGAATAGTCTGCACATTGACTGAACAGATCTAAACTGACAACTGCAAGCGAATTATGAAAACATTACAAAGCAGTAAAATTATAAATAAGAAATATGTGTACTCGACCAGGCTGATTTCTACTCAACCAGGCCGATTTCTACTCGACTAGACTGATTTCTACTCGACTAGACGGATTTCTATTCGACTAGACTGATTTCTACTCGACCAGACTGATTTCTCTCGACCAGACTGATTTGTACTCGACCAGGCTGATCTCTACTCGACCAGGCTGATTTCTACTCAACCAGGCTGATCTCTAGAATCGATCAGGCTGATTTCTACTCGACCAGACTGATTTCTACTCGACCGGACTGATTTCTACTCAACCAGGCTGATTTCTTATCGACCAGACTGATTTCTACTCGACAAGACTGATTTCTACTCGACCAAACTAATTTCTACTCAACCAGACTGATTTCTACTCAATTATTCTGAATGAATTGATTTTACTTGATATTACTCAACTTTATCTATATACTATAGTTTTCCAGATAATAGGGACGCACTTAATATTGATGATTTCAGCCATGTTTCTTGTCTAGCTGATCATTTTGCACTCTATAATATCTCTTCACTTTTATAATTTTCACAGATAATAGGAAAAATTCTTTTATTCATCTTAAGAGCAATATCTCCAATAAAAATTCGTTATGACTTAAATTGACAATAGGAGGAGCTTAACATTCTGAACATTTCTATCCCTGTCAAATTTTCTCTATTTATAGCGGTTCTCAAAATATTACATTTTATCCCTATAATCTGCTTTTAGCCATATCGGCAATTTTGGTTGGCAAGCAAGGTCATCGGGCACATCTTTAAAACTAAATACTCCAATGATGATTGTGGTCAAGTTTGGTTAAATTTTGTCCAGTTGTTTCAGAGGAGAAGATTTTTATAAAATTTAACGAACAACGACGACGGACGCTTAGTGATGAGAAAATTTCAATTTGTCCTTTGGGGCTAGGTGAGCGGATCCAGAGGGGGCGTAGAGGGCGTACGCCCCCTTTGCCAGCACTTTTTTTTTTTTTTTTTTGTAAAATGATTAATCAGACTAGACTTCGTGAACTTTGCCATTTCCCGTGTATTTAATTTTTATGCGACAATTCTTTACTTATAAAGATATTTTCGCTCGTATTTACTGTAATATATTATTGATTATGTCAAAGTCATGTGATTCGCTACGGTGGAGTTGACCAGTACGTCGAAAAAACGTCACTCAGTCAATTTGAAATTCAAATTTCAGTAACACATTGCTTAGGCTGAGGATGACAAGCATGACGCCTTCAAAGCGACAAAGTATTGAGCAAGAACGTATTGACTACTATTTCACAATTCCACCCAACAGAAAGTAATACTCTATTACACTCTCATGAAAAAAAGTTCCACAGCAATATTATTTACCTACGAAAACATGTTTATCCCCACACGCCCCAGCCCATTAATAACATTGCTGAATAGTGATCTCCAGTCAGTAAGCTCTAGATATAAATTTAAAGTCTAAGGTACGGACAATTTGATTTGAGGGGAATCTGAGATATTTTAGAGAAAAATTCTGACCCTGATTTTGCCTTAAACAAAAATTCTGGCCGTATCTGGATTGAAAGCAATAATCTTGTCCACTTTTTGCTATTAGAACAAAATATTTTCAACAAAATTATTTAGCATTAAATGAATTAAAAGAACATGATGAATAAAAACGGGCGTAATTGTTTTCTGGGGGTTGCATGTGAATCCCATATCTGACCGGAATGTCTGTTTGGCCGAACTGATATACTGAATACTTTTTTCAAGGCCCGGCTGCAACCTGCCTGCTGGGTGTGGCCTATATGTCTCCATGTGTCGACCGTCATTCACAACTTCATTGTCATTTCCGACTCATTCGTAGCCTTTTGGTTGATTTAGAACCCTCACTTCCCTTGTTGGTTGAAATATTTCAACCAAACATTTTGATAAAATTGCTTGTTTGTCTTTCTTCGTGTCGGTCGTATTGTAAATTTCGTTGAATAGCCGTATATCTTGTTTACAACAAGAAATCTGTGAGGTTATGATAACTAACCATACAACAAACGAGAATTTTCCATGTCCATTTTTACCGACAAATCCCACATCAAATATATTAATTAGTACATAGCTTTGGATCCATCCAATCATTTTATAATAGACAATTAATTGAGAGAATACGGCACCAAAATGTCCAACCCCTACACTTTAACTATAAAATGCATTTTATATACACTTATTTTATGTTTTTAGCCAAAACAAGGTCCAAAATGTTTTGCCTCGCTCCGCTCGGCAAACTTTAATACTACGCCCCTTTCCAAAATCCTGGTTCCGCCCTGGAAAAAGCTAATGAATTTATTTAGAAAATGTTTTTTCTTGATAAGATTTAAAATTCGTATTTTTCATAAAATTTATTTAAAATTTCGCATACATTATTCGATTTGTCAACAGTTTGTAAGAACTAAAATAAGTCTATTTAGATATAAGAAGATGTGGTATGAGTGCCAATGAGACAACTCTCCATCAAAGTCACAATTTGTAAAAGCAAACCATTATAGGTCGAAGTACGGTCTTCAACACGGAGCCTTGTCTCACACCGAACAGCAAACTATAAAGGGCCCAAAATGACTAGTGAAAAACCATTCAAACGGGAAAACCAACGGTTTAATCTATATTAAAAAACGAGAAACACTTATGAACCACATCAACAAACGAAAAAGCAAATTTTAAAATTGCTCACCTTATCATAATTCGAAAAATTACAAATGTTCTAATACATGTCTTTGAAAAATGCTCCCACCTGCATCATTGTTCTTTTTTTATGTAGAACAAAACTGAATTTGTTTCAATATTGCCGTCAAAATTTCTTTTAATTCTTTGTTTACATTTTCTTTAGGGGGTAAAATTCATGTAAATTGGTGAAGAATTATGATTTTTTTTAATACATTTTCTCTTTTTGCAGATGGACTCAAACAAGTCCCTTTAAAAATTCAATGTTAAAGTGCTGTTGCAATTTTATCATTAAATTATATAAAATACTGAAGTAAAATAAAAAAAAGATGTCATTTGTCTTGTTTTTTTTTTTTGTGTTGTTGGGTTACTTACTCACTGAGTAATACAAAATATCTCATTGTATTCGTATGATAAAGTTAAACAGACATAAAGTCACAGCACAGAAAAAATACAAAATTGATAGATCAAATATTCACAAGAAAACAAATCACAATTAAGTAGTTTACAATTGTTTTAATATATAAAATAAATATTTATTTAAATTCAGTAACTTAGACGTTTGTTTTTGTTTAAATTCAGTAACTTAGACGTTTGTTTTTGTTTAAATTCAGTAACTTAGACGTTTGTTTTTGTTTAAATTCAGTAACTAAGACGTTTGTTTTTGTTTTAATGAAAGGAGTCTTCATCTAACACAGCTTGTCAAAAAACAAATTTAAAATTAATTTTGAGAATTCGCAAATATGGTAATTATCTTCTTTAATATTGATTGTGAAATTTCAGATTTAATTACATGTTTGTTGAAAATTCTTTACGATTGTATTTGTACAATATGCATGAGGTAACTGTGGGTACTCTTAGATCTGTACTTAGTGTCGTTTTTGTTGTTATATATAGGGATGAGAGATGGATATATACCCTGCCTAGCCCTGTCTGTGTTTTTGTTTGGAGTTTTCTACTCTGTATCGATTTGATGAGGTAAGCCTTTTCCAACTGATTTTGATAGTTTAGTCTTATGTTGTGCTGTTACACCACTGTCCCAGGTAAGGGGAGATTTGAGCGCTGACAAACATGTTTAACTCCGCCTCATTCTTTATGTGCAAGTCCCAAATCAGGAGTCTTTAGTTCAGTGGTTGTCGTTGGTTCACGTCTTTCATATTTGTTTTTCGTAAATTGTTTGGTTATAAATTAGGTCGTTAGTTTACTCAATTGAAATTGTTTCCTAGTTTCCATGTCGGGGTCTTTTATCCTTTTATAGCGGACTATATGGTATGGGTTTTGCTCACTGTTGAAGGCCGTACGATGACCTATGGTTGTTAATTTCTATGTCATTTGGTCTCTTGTGAAGATTTGTCTCATTGGCAATCATACCACATCTTCTTATTTTTATATTTAGCTGTCACATTGTTGTCAATATAGTGGAATTCTATGCGACTGCCATACAAGTGAGAGGGTTAGCTAGCTATAAAACCAGGTTTAATCAACTATTTTCTACATAAGGAAATGCCTGTACCAAGCCAGGAATATGGCAGTTGTTTTCCATTCGTTTTATGTCTTTGAGTCTTTGATTTTGGCATTTTATAAAGAACTTTACGTTTTGATTTTCCCTTGGAGTTCGGTACTTTTGTTATTTTACTTTTTTTTTTAATAAAATGTTGTATTCATTTCATATTATACTTAGGACAATAACGCAATTATCCTTCTTTATACTTACATTCATAGTAACTTGTTACTGAAGTCTGTACGATTTGTTCAAATAAGCTGAAATATAAGCGATAGAAATATTTTATCTGCATAATATAAAAACAAAATGAAAATTCGTGCTGTGTTGGTTTCATGTGATGTAAAGCTACTCCATGCACAAATTGAGATTCGTTTAGGAATGGAAATTAGATTTGTATTTTATGAGAATATTTTCATAACTAAAACTGTAGCCACTTTTTTAGTTGTAGTATAAAAATAATATTAAATAAATTTCAGAAAAAAAAAGAAAACAATTTCAACGAATTCCATAAAAAAGCAAAGAAATAAATAGAACAACAGTTGTAAGAAAAAAAAAAGATTGATCGATCGATTGTTGGTTGCTTTACGTCCAGTGGCAAATATGTCATGCACGTTCAGGAAAACAAGTAAACAACACATTTAGAAATCCATTCATCCGAAGCGCTTTTCTGGATTTATCTTTATCAGGAATGCCCAAATTAGAAGACTTGCCAAGGATGTATCATAACAGAAACAGTTGAAGAGCTTAACGACCAAAAGGGATCTAAAATAATAGCAAAATCCATCCAAGATCAACTTAGTTTCTTAATAAATTATAAATTTCTAAGCGAACATAAAGTAAGAAGACAGTTTTGTACTAAATCTTGTCGAAAGTGAGACAATGGAACAACCTAAAGTCATTCAAGTTTTTCTATTAATCTCAGATTTGTATAATCAGGTTTTTCAAAATGATTAAAATTAATTCATTAAGGCAAACCATGATCTGATAGAATATTATGAATTCTCAAATGAGTAAATAGAAAAATTCCAATTGAAATTGGCGTTTTATACTGAAATTAACTACATATAGAAAAAAGAATTAGATATAAAAATAAGATGTGTGGTTTGACCGGAAATGCATAATGGCTAAATTTCTGTCTGTACTGAATGAAATTAACGATAAATAAATATTTATTTAATTAAATGGATATAACAGAAATTCCACAATCTCTTAATTCTGTAAAATATTGCTAAAAATAAACAGCTTTGTCTTATGAAGTCAGAGAACACTTTTTTTAATAAAGGTGTCTTTAGGTGGTACATAACACTACAGGGAGATAACTCTGTAAAAATCAGCTGAATGTTTTAATCACGTAAGTCAAACTGCTATATCTCCAATGAATTTTTTTCCAATAAAGTATGTGGTTCCATTGTTTTGAATTTTTTTTATATTTGTCAAAGGGTCAAAACAAATATTTTGTAAAATTTTATGAAAATTGAACGAGCCAAATTAATTTTAGTCGAGGTGTTTGGTACAACCTTAAGATTGCAAGTTTTATTCAAAATGAGTATTTTTGGCATTCTTTCTACAACCATATTTTTTCTGGCATACATTGTTTTAAGCAGATATTGTTAATTCTGATGATTTTGGTGTAATTTTAAAAAAACTTACCTTGTATATTCAACAACGAAATCTCTTTTCAAATGAAAAACCAGTGGACTTAACGGTAGATTCCAGATGAGTTTAATTTATAGTGTTAATAAGCTCTAACAGTCCCACGTACACTAGCCACGCCTTCTTATATTAATTCTAGTACGTAATTCGACGATGTATGCATCTGTATTGATATGCAAGCTTTCTACATGTTGAAAACCTAGCGGTCACTTTAAAGCCTCAACTTCGATCTAGTCCTATTTATTTCGTGTTTCTTTTCACACTTTTAATTACAATAATTTTGTGTAATGATAATATCATAGTTTTGCAGATACACGTACGTGTCTATCTGTTATATATCGCTTTATTAATTATCACTATTTATATTATCGCTATATTAATTATCATTTTATGTAACATATATTTTTCACATCTATGAAACGTGTGAAAAAACGTATGTAAACTTGTATATTTTATAAATTGTGACTTGGATGGAGAGTTGTCTCATTGGCACTCATACCTCATCTTCTTATATCTATATGTATTTAAGTTTTTCTTTTGTTAGATTGATACGCTTTTTTAATGTTCAGTGGCGGATCCCCCACGAACCCCTTTTGTTTTGATGATCAATGCTTTTGAATTGGGACATATGGTTGGACCCCTTTTTATCCCGGGTTGGAACCCCCTTTTAAAAATGGCTGGATCCGCCCCTGATGGTCTTCGTCTTGGTAGTTTATTTTCAACATGAAAGCTTACACCATAAAACAAGATCATACAAACATGTGAACAATTCCAATTGCAATTACAATAAAGTCCCTAACAGTTCTTTAATTGTAAAGTGCTGTCTGTACGCTGTATAAATGTAAGAGGGTGTAGATAGGGCTTACAGAATAGAGAATAATGGCAAAAAAATACAAATGTATTAAGAATAGAGAATCAAAGAGCTGAAAGCTCTGAGGAAAAATGACGCCACTGTCTCTAATATTGTGATATTTTTATGAAAGTCTTGATTTTCACATACCGTAATTAGTTTAACATTCCAACATGTCTCGTAAGCATATAATTGATATTCGTATATGTGTGTGTTATGTGAAGATGACAACTGGCTGTTTTTTAGTACAAATGTATAGGTCAAGACTACCTGAATGATCTACAGTATCCAATGACTACTGGCTGTTTTTTCTATAAATAAAAGGTCAAGACTACCAGAATGATCTAAAATATCCAATGACTACTGGCTGTTCTTTTGTACTAATAAATAGGTCAAGTCTATTTGAATGATCTACAATATCCAATGACTACTGGCTGTTCTTTTGTACATATAAATAAAGACCTGAATGATCTAAAGTATTCTAAGTAATGTGATTTTGTCTTGCAATTACATTTTCTAAATCAAGAATATAGACTACTTGTATCCTTTTCAAACCAATGATTATGAAGAGCCTGTTGTTATCAAGCTCTTATACCCCACATACTCATTAAATAAGTTACTAGTGACCTAGTTATTTCTGTTACTTGAAGCAAATTATATTTCTGTAGATTTAGACAATAGTATAATATTGTTTAACTAGTTTTATTTCACCTTGAAGATTAGACAAATAGGGATACTCCTTTGATTTTTATTTCATGTCAGTCAGGTCGCTTTATATGAAACTTCAAACCACTTCTCTGCCATATAGTTATTTTATAACAACTCTGCCCTTGACCATGTTGACCCATGTAATTGATATTCATTCTTTAACCATATA
The DNA here is from genome assembly GCA_017311375.1 of Mytilus coruscus. Lineage (NCBI taxonomy): Eukaryota > Metazoa > Mollusca > Bivalvia > Mytilida > Mytilidae > Mytilus > Mytilus coruscus. The sequence continues at coordinate 50,043,769 of CM029608.1, read as the reverse complement.
TCATAGTCAGTTAGTTTTTACTTTTGCACTCCCACACAATCTTTCAGTTCAAATGTCTGTCTCCATTTAACTTAATGACATTGAACCATCACGGTATTAAACACAATTTCAATAGTGATAATGCTGTTCTCGTGGATCACCATATATTCAACTTGAGTAGCATTCCAGTTATTGAAATTTGTGTCAGATTAGAACAATGATCTAGACCTTTAGGAATGGATCTTACAATTTAATATGGAGTCATAGTATGGGACCCTACACGGTAACAAAAAAAAAAAAGCTTGAAAGGATACAACGTCAAGCGGCAAAATCTATCACCAGAAATTACAAGTCAAGAGAGGATGGACGGATATGTCTCTAAAATGCTTGCCTAACTGGAACTACAACAAGATCTCCAGACAAGACGAACAAGGAGTTGAAGCCAGAAGTTAATATTTATGTAAAAAGTAGTTGAGGGCTGATTCCGCTATTGAACCATACTGTCATTCTATAATATTACTGCGCAAGTATTTCTGTATTGTCCTTGTTATTGGTCCATGTCTTGGTGTATTGGTCTGAGGCGAAGCCGAAGGCCAATACTGCTGGCCGAGGACCAACAATAAGGCCAATACATAAATACATGTAATAGTATCGTTATTAATTAACTGCAGTGTTACAATATTTTTTATTTCATTTCACAAGAGATAAACATTTTACCTTGAAGTGGAACTATCCAAATCTCAGTTTCTTTTATAAGATGCAATATCTAATGATTTGGTGCCGTTTCCATGTATCTTCAGCCTTTTCTCATCTGATGAATTTTTCTACCCTTTCCAGTCACTATAAAGTGTTACAACTTTAATTTAGACACAATACATAAATAGTAATTGAAAGGTACTGCCATTGCATGTGTAATGCAAATATATTTTTAAAAATAATGCAAGAGTTGAAATTGATACAGCTATCCATAAGCCAATTGACCAAAGAACGAAGATTTGCGCAATCACAGAATGCATATGCCTGGTTCGGGTTTAAAATAAAAGACCGTTTACAAAACATGAGAAGCGAAAGTAAACAGTAAAATCGATTTGTACCATCGTTATGATGAAATTATGAGGTCGTCAAGAAATGAACTTTGTGATAATTTACTCGTTCCCCAAACCTGAAATAATTCCATCGTCTACTTTCAAAATGCTTTTCAAATGAATGGGACCGTCTTTAACCTAAAATATATGCCATACTGAACGTTTCAGCTTGTTTATGGTGAGTAATTAAAAACTGCGTCGTACAAACAACTGTTTACTTTCAGTTTGAGTTTATCGTGACTTACGATCTAAAAACTAGAGACGTTCCGAAATCCTGTTTTGGCCGGATCAAAACTCGGAAGTAGGAGAGATCGATTACGGGAGGGACTGAATTATTCGGGTTAGCAGGTAAAAAGTAAATATGAAACCGAGTGCGGTAGGCGGAGGCATAATGAACTTCCGTTAGTTCTGGTCAATGGTATCGGAAACATGCCGCTGATAGCGTCATTTTCCAAAAATAGACCCAAAAATAAAGAATAAAGAATAATTCAAATTAGTATTTGCTGCTTCTCTGCCAAGCACGCGGCATAAAGTCGTCGTCGTCGTCGTCGTCGTCGTCGTCGTCATCATCATCATCATCATCATCATCATCATCATCATCATCATCATCATCATCATCATCATCATCAATCACCACCACCACCACCTATTTACCAACGGTGCTATTTATTGTTTTTATTAGCTATTGATGGTTTTCAAAGGTACGACGATGCACATTTCGTTAATCTGCCAAGCAGATTTCAAATAATTACAGAATTTTCCAGCTAATGATCTAGATTTTGTTTGGTACAAATACCTAAGTTTTGTCACATTTGGCCACGAACAGTAATATTTAAAATTTGATAAAAATTGCAGCCGTACATTTCCATACACAGGACACACTAAAGTAAAAATCTGTTTTCTCTTGGTATGTACCGATTATCAAGTTGTCTGCATATTGATATCGTAAAATATCAGCTGCGAGTCACAATATGAAGCTTTTTGTCGAATGAGAGTCGCGAAAGAGCTCAAAAAGGCTTCATATTGTGTCGATCAGCTGATATTTTACAATATAAATATACATACAACCAGATAATCGATTTATCGGGTTGTATTTGCATATTTTGCATGATAGAAACTAGTGTTTTCTTTGTTTCACCAGCAAACCAGAAGATGACTTGATAAGTTCGGGTCGGTTCATATATTATAACGTCGGTGATATGTCCGGGTCAAAGTTAATAAGGCCGGGTCAACGTATATGACGTAACAAAGCCGTGATATGCAATTTTATTAAGAGCTGAGCAGAGTGATCTAGAGTGACGACCGATAAATTTGTATATCGCTCAACCTCAACATCTAACTTCATAGTACCACTACGTAGCTTTGTGAAAAAATGTGAGTTATAATTATAATCTACGTAATCTTTAAAGCAAAAATCTAATTTTATAATTCTGTACATAGTAAGTTTCTCACGATTCTGTATAGATGTAAACCAGCTTTGAATATATTGATCTTTTATTCTAGTTTTTATTACATCTAATGATATGTTTATATCAGACTGCTGATACGGCATACAAAGTTTAAACCAATACTGGTCACGAACATTAGAAACCCAATTGTTTACCATTATTTGCATCTCTGAGTAACAATATATAGATATCATACACAATAAGTGGTTTATGAGTTACAATATTTAACCAGTATTTTTTTAATTTTTTGTTTTCTAATTAATACATACTTCGGCAAACGCCCTAGCTCACCATATAAAAAAACAATTTAGTGTACTTTTACCCAGGTTCAAAATTTGTGATTTCTTCAATAATGTGCAAAAGACGTGATCAACGATTCGCAGAATTTATCAATTTAACACAATAAGAGTGTTGACCATATAAGAGAAATAGGTTTAGCACCTCGTGATAATTAAGACTCGGCACAAATGAGTTTATATTGAAATTAAATAACTCGAGTTAATAACAAGCCGGATATCCAATTATCACTCTTTTTGAAACCTATTTATATCTTACACTTGTTATGTATCAGTTCTATATATCAGATTTTTTTCTAGATCTTTCGTTATTATTAATGATATCATTAGTAGAATCAAAGTCACCTTGTATATAACCCAAACGACCTACATAAATATAAGTCATTAACTCTATAAAGGATCACCTAATCAACATTAATCTACATGTATGATGAGTTTATATATATATATATATATATATATATATATATATATGATTTCAAGACAGGAAATAATTTAGTATTGATAAAGCAAAATCAATAACTGCCTGTGTAGGATCAAGATTTACCTCATAAAATAGAAAAGAAATATGTATTAAGGGGATACCCAACACTTTGATTAAAATAGATTTGGCTCGTATAATTTACATAAAATTTGACGAAATATTTATTTCGACCTGTATGAAAATTTCCAGAAATTTGATTCACTCAATTTACAGGAATAATTTGGATGTATTACAGTTTGACAAAGACGAATTTTAATCATTGAAAAGCTTGATTTCTTCTTACTAATACATGTAGTATGTGATTTTTAAAGGGTTAACTCCATTGGTTGTTCTGTACCCCCTTAATTTAAAAAATAAGCATCCATAAATATTAATTATAGGTTTAGTTAGGAAAAGATAAAACGGAAAAATATCAACCTGTGATTTCCCATTAGGTCATATGAAACCATCTGGACGCATTGCTGTCATACGCATATGCTACATGCTTTTGGAATAAAATGGTTTTATTTTCTCGTGAACAAAATCCATTCATTATTCCTGACAATGGTTCACATCATCCATATAGTTTCAGATAGAAAGTTAAATAACAAAAATATCAAACTTCAAGGAAAATTCAAAACGGTAAGTCCCTTACCAAATGGCACAGTCAAAATTTCAAACGAATGGTACACAACTGTCATATCTATTTTATGTCCTTTTTGGTAATATAGCTCTACCACTGTTTAATGTTCTTGTACATCCTAGGCCTTTAAATATTTAGCTTTACTCGTTCCTGTTGAAAGTAAAAACAGAAAAGCGCTCTGACGCATGAGATCCATTACATGTTGTTTTCAATTTTTCCTGATTTGGTTCAGGAATTTCCTTCTGTATATAAATAATAAAGGAGCTACCATTTAACTTCAAGTGGGGAGGTTATGTTTTTTTTTTTTTTTTTTTGTCTGAGTCAGAAATATTTTTTTTTAGTTTTTCGACGCTATCAATCAAATTATTTTTTTCAAAATTTAACACTATAAGGTATGTGGAAATCTGGATTCAGAATATTTTTATTTATCATCTGCTTGACCACAATATTTTTTTTTATCAAATTGGGGATTAAAATATTTTTTTTTAATATTGTTTTAGGAAAAACCATACCCTCCTCCTTTGAAGTTAAATGGTCGTTCCCTAAAGGTTGGAATGAAAAAGTATACATCTAGAAGCAATAATTACCTTTTGTAGTCATGTTCTCATGTATAGATACTTAAATTTTAATTATATCATTACTATAATGTGGATCCACATTGGCTTCGTGCTTTAAAAGAAAAAAATCAAAATTGCAAGAGACAAAAGATATTAATGGGATATACAAACTAATAAGTCGAAAACAAACTAGCAATGTCATGGCAAAACACAAATCAAAGCGTAATAGCATCGGAAAAAGCATTTGCCATATACTACAAAAGATACATAGATATAAGAAGATGTGGTATGAGTGCCAATGTGACAACTCTCCATCCAAGTCAAAATTTATAAAAATAAACCATTATAGGTCAAAGTACGGTCTTCAACACGGAGCCTTGGCTCACACCGAACAGCAAGCTATAAAGGGCCCAAAAAATTACTAGTGTAAAACCATTCAAACGGGAAAACCAAAGGTCTAATCTATATAAGAAACGAGAAACACTTATGAACCACATCAACAAACGACAACTACTGAATATCAGATTCCTGACTTAGGACAGGTGCAAACAAATGCAGCGGGTTTAAACGTTTTAATGGTACCAAACCTTCACCCTTTTTCTGAAACAATAGTGTAACTTTCTTTTAACCAAGATAAATTCTGTTATCACAAGTTACATTAACCCCAAACAGTCTGTTCTTTGTTGGATGTAGATTAAAACATCTGTAAAGATTGGTCCAACTTTGATGACACTTATTTAAGTTTAAGCCACCTGATAAGCCTTCAATGACCAGAGTTCCTGGTAAAAGGTGTCGCTAGACTTGTGAATTGACCAAGATTAAATTTTTGAAAGTCTATTTTTTAAAAATTCTATAGAAAAATTCACTCACTTCCTTTAGACATCAACTTTTTTTCAGTCAAGCAACACTTGAGTGATTTGGACAGTGAATAAATAAACTGTTAACACAGAGATATGTCTCGCCTATTTGTTATTTTGATAATGCAACTGCTGAAATTAAAATATCAGACCTTTAACATGTAAGTTATGCAAATATTCAAAGTCAATGAACCATGACTGAAGGTACAGGGCTTAACAATCTCCATGGAAATCAGATGTGCCTTTGCTAATACAACTGCATACCAAATACCATTGACTTTTCATAAGCCGTTCCCTTTAAACAAACCTAAACACAAACATTAACTTGTAAACTATGTAAAAGTTTTAAAGTCAATAAACCATAATGAGGGGTAGGGGTTATATAATCTCAATGGAAATGAAACTCGCCAACACCGAAACAGCATACATTTGTCTCGCTTTTTGACTCTGTCAAGGCAAGACAGAAACTATGTATGACAAATCAACCACACAAGCATCAAATTATTTTTTTTTTCGTCGGACAAAGTGCAAAAATATTTTTATAAACTTTACATCAAATATTATTGCAAAAATTCTCAATCGGAATTTGTTTTCCTTCTCTCATAAATTGTCGTTCCCTTTTGACTCTTAAGAAATTAATTGACATATGAATGAAAGTAGAACCTAGTAGAGTCAGGAGCCTGTTGTTCAGTGGTTGTGGTTTGTTGGTGTGGTTCATAGGTGTTTCTCGATTTTTATATAGATTAGACTGTTGGTTTTCCTGTTTGAATTGTTTTACACGGGTCGTTTTGGGGCCCTTTATAGCTTGCTTGCTATCTTTCTTAGGTGTTCTGTATCCCTTAAACAAATAGATAAAAAAAAAACCAAACAATTCTTTCATTGTGCCAGGTCTAAACTGTTTGAAACATCCATAATAACATATTCCTTGTTGTATCCATTCGTATTAAAAAAATGTAAAAATGTAGATAGTTCCAAGAAAATTAGGACCCGGTCATATAAACTAAGCCAGAAATACATGTACACCTTACAATCATTCCATACATTGAATATAGTTGATCTATTGCTTATAGTATACAAGAAACAGACCGAACAATGAAAACTTTATATTGACCAATGAACCATGAGGGGCCTGATGGGTTATTTTCGTTCTTCGTGATCGGCGCATTTTCGCTATCGTGATCCGTTTTCTATAGATTTATACTCTTTTATATTTTCGTGATCCGTGATCATGGAAATTTATTTTCTGTGAATCGTGATTGACAAAAAATCAACTCGTGAATCGTGATGAGACCCCCGCCCCATCAGGCCCTTAACCATGAATATGAGGTCAAGGTCAGATGGACCCTGCCAGACAGACTTGTATACTTGACAATCATACCATGGATCAAATATAGTTGACATAAAATATAGTATCTAAGAAACAAATTTAGCCACAAAAACTTATCATTGACCTATGAACCATGAAAATTAGGTCACGGTCAGATGATACCTGCCAGACAGACATATGAGCATTACAATCAATCCATACACCGAACAAAGTTGCCCATTGCTTATAGTACTTGAAAAACAGACCGAAACACAAAAAACTTAACATTGAGCAATGAACTGTGAAAATGGGGTCACGGTCAAATAAAACTTTCCAGACTGAAATGTACATCACAAAATATTTCCATATACCAAATATAGCTGACCTATTGCATTAAGTATTAAAAAATAGACCAAAACATAAAAACTTATATTAACCACTGAACCATGAAAATAAGGTCCAGGTTAGATGACACTTGTCAATTGGACATGTACACCTTATAATCATTTCATAAACCAAATATAGTAGACCTATTGCTTATGGTATCTGAGATATGAACTTGACCAGAAAACTTAACCTTGTTCACTGATCCATGAAATGAGGTTGAGGTCAAGTAAAAAATGTCAGACAGGCATGAAGACTGTGCAAGGTATGCACATACTAAATACATTTATCCTATAACTTGTAATAAGAGAGAAATTTACATTACAAACAATCTTAACTTTTTTTCAAGTAGTCATTGAACCATGAAAATGAGGTGAAGGACAATGGACATATGACTGTCTGAAACTTCATAACATAAGGCATCTATATACAAAGTATGAAGCATCCAGGTCTTCTATCTTCTGGAATATTAAGCTTTCAAGTAGTTAGTTAATGCCACTGCTGACGCCTCATCACTATCCCTATTCTAGCTTTCTGACAAAAGTCACAGGCTTGACAACAAAAGTATTTATATATCTAAATAAATAAGCAAACCACTATTGATCCTTTTATAACATCAATACTTATGTCGTACAAAATAGATTTAACTTTGTTGATACACATTGAAACTGGTAATAAGACAGATCAAGATCAACCAAAACCTTGTGATATTGACTGGTTTCCTTTTGGGTCTCCTTTCGATTCAGATTGTTTTTTTATTTTGTGTTGGATTTTTAATTATGTTAGTTCATGTATCACTGTAGATACTTTAATTGTCAAATTTCACATCTGGTGCAGTAAAATTGGTACTGTGGATGTTATTAGGAGCTACCAGTTGATTTTTATTGGGGGCTAGGATGAAATTTGAAAAAATAGGCAGGACAACAATTTTAAGTAAAAAAGGCAGGATGACAATTTAGGTAAAAAAAGTCAGGATAAATTTTTTCAAAAAAGGCAGGAACGAATAGTGTGAAAAATTAAAATGCAGGACAGTGATTACAACTAAAAAAAATGCAGGACAAAATTTTTCATCCAAGCCCCCACCCCAAAAAAAAATCAAATGGTAGCTCCTTACATGGTTTTACTGGATGTTTATGAAATAAATTGGTTTTTACTTCCTGTTTCACTGGATTGATGGATAACTTCTTCCAATATTAATCAAAATGCTTTTGAACACTGAACGGTAAAGGTTGCTTTCATTTTACAATTTTGTGAATTTATAATAGAACAATGAATTGTATTAGTGGCCTTTTTATAGCCGACCATACAATATGGGTTTTCTCATTATTGAAGGTCGTACCGTTGCCTATAATGGCTTACATCTACTGCATTAAGTGGATAGTTGTTTCATTGGCAATAATACCACATCTTCATATTTTTATATGAACTCAAATTCAAGTTGGAGTTCTCTTCCTTTGTTCATGATTGTAACATTTGCAGTGGAATGCAGATTTAGTTAAAGTTATGCAGATTCATACGCCATGCATTACTTAAGTAATGTTTGGTAAAAAAAAGTTATCTTGACAAGTATGGCAAATAAAATACACATCCTATTGTAACTTAAATATCTAATATATCATCAATAACATAACATTGACTGGATAGAAGCAAAAGAATGATCACTTCAATGCACTATTTTGTTTAAGTTATCAAAAGTAGTGATAAACCATGGAAGATATAGATATCAAGTCAGTACCATAAGGGCCATGTTCATGCAATCTTTACTTTAAAAAAAACAGTGTTCCAATGTCCCCCTGCAGATGCACAAATGTTTATCTGTCAAAGGTCAACAAGAGTGCACACGCTGAAATGTCTCACCTTCTGTACTAACCATTGATTTTATGTTGATAGTCCTAAACATAAAGTTTCACTACAAGTATCACATAAACTTAACATGATCCAAGAAAATGAGATCAAGGTCAGATAAACCAAATGAGATATACATGTACACCTTACATTCATTCAATACACCAAATATAGTTGACCTATTGCTTATAGTTTCTAAAAAACAGACTTAACCAAGAAAACTAAACATTGACCAATGAACCATGAAAATGAGGTCAAGGTCAGATGGACCATGCCAGACAGACATGTACACCTTACTATCAATCTATGCATTAAATATAGTTGACCTATTGCTTATAGTATCTAAGAGTCAAACTTAACCATGAAAATTTAACATTGACCAATGAACCATGAAAATGAGGTCAAGGTCAGATGATACCTGCCAGACCGACATATACACCTTACAAGCCTTCCATACAACAAATATAGTTGACCTTTTGCTTATAGTTTAAGAAAAACAGACCAAAAACAAACTTAACACTGAGCAATGAACCATGTAAATGAGGTCAAGGTCAAATAAAACCTGCGAGACTGACATTTACATCATAAAATATTTCTACACACCAAATAAAGTTGACCTTTGCATACAGTATAAGAAAAACAGATTAAAAAAAAACTTAACTATAACCACTGAACCATGAAAATGAGGTGAAGGTCAGATGACACCTGCCAGTTGGACATGTACACCTTACAACCCTTCCATACACCAAATATAGTAGACCTATTGCTTATAGTATCTGAGATATGGACTTGACCACCAAAACTTAACCTTGTTCACTGATCCATGAAATGAAGTTGAGGTCAAGTGAAAAATGTCTGACGGGCATGAGGACCTTTCAAGGTATGCACATACCAAATATAGTTATCCTATTACTCATAATAAGAGAGAAATTAACATTACAAACAATCTTAACTTTTTTTTTCAAGTAGTCACTGAACCATGAAAATGAGGTCAAGGACAATGGACATGCGACAGACGGAAACTTCATAACATAAGGCATCTATGTACAAAGTATGAAGCATCCAGGTCTTCCACCTTCTAAAATATAAAGTTTTTAAGAAGTAAGCTAACGCGGCCGCGTCGCTGTTGCCAGCGGATCACTATCCCTATGTCGAACTTTCTACGACAAAAGTCGCAGGCTCGACAAAAACTGCTAAATATGGGTGGTAGTCTAAGAACTGATGGCATGAAATCACTACTGACTAGTATGTTGTTTTCTTTTAATTTCTTTTACAAGGTGCATGACTCCTTTCAAAATCTTTTACCAACACTACTTATAAAACACTTACATAAACCTTTGATATAACTTTCTTTCTTAAAAATCACACAATAAATGTAGGTGTGAAAGTGTTGTAAATGCAATGTTCAATATAGATTACATTTCAAAGGGACATAATTCCTGTTAAAAACTCATCCAAGACATTGCTCATATCAACCTTTGGTATAAGTTTAAAAAATCTGACATGAAATGAAGGCTTGAGATGACAATGTTATTTGTTATAGATCTTACATGTCAAAGGGACATAATTCTTGTAAACAATCATTGATTAAAGCTGAATTTGAACATATTGAAGACATTGCAAATATTAACCTTCAATTCAAATTTCATAACAATCCTACAAAGAGTAGGCTCCTGAGCACTAACAATGAATTTTCCAACTTAATTATATTTCAAAGAAACATAACTCCTGAAAATAGTTGATTGTTATAAACCCTTCCATGACCAAACAGAATGACAGACTTCCAACACAGGAACCGAGGGATGTCCTGTACTTCTATGTAAAATTGAGAATGGACCACACACCATTTTGTAACAGTTGATATGAATATTGATAAAAATTTCCTGCTGCCCATTCACTGAGTATATTAAATGGCAATCTTCTTTACAATACACATGGGTATACTATAAATTCAGAAACTATTGCAATGTTTTTACTAATGTGAATAATGCAACTGGGTGAGTATCCCAATAGGAAGAACGTGCATTCTGTTATCTGATTATCTGATGTATATATCTGAATGAACAATTCCTGAAATTGCAACAACTAATCTTGCATTTTTGAACATTCTTCAAAAATTGCAATAATAAATGCAACAAATAATTTCTAAATTTACAGTATCAAGTTATACATAAATGATACAAACACATTAGATCACATATTTAATATCAGATTTTCTTCAAGCATTTTAACAAAGCGTCTCTAATCTTAATTCTGACAGTCTCTTCTCCATTACATATTATATGTGTATTGTCTGGCTCCACTTGAATCAATGTATCATCGTTTGGCTGAAATATACATAATTCATTTGTGTTTTGCATAGATATAGTGAGACAGATTAATTGAGTAATAAATGGGGAATGTGTCCATGAGACACAGATGATGCCCCCGCTGGCATATCATATAAAGTTATAAAGGGACATAACTGAAGAACTGTAAAAGTGATGCTACCCTTTTTTATTGATTTGTGCTTAGTAGTAATAAGCATTGTGTATACCGTCTTCAGGTGTGGATAGTACGCATTTTTTTAACACTGAAAAGTAGTTGGTAGAGGGGTGCATATTATTCATAGCTATAGATGGTTTTTAATTTTTTTTACCATTTTTTTTTTTTTTTTTTTTTATTATTTTTTTTATCAATAGCATTTTTCTCCTTATCATTGTACATGTTCAAGACATTTTTTTTTTCATCTTAATTCTTTATTTGTAATGTAGAAAAAAATTCTTCTTTATTGAAAACACAAGTTTCATAACATTTGGTTGAGGCAAACTAAAGTTAGAGAACAGAAAACTAAAAATTCAGCAATTTTTGCTTTTGTAAAGGGGCAGAACTCTATAGCGGTGAAAGTGACACCACCAAATTTAAAACTTGATCTGTGTTTTGTGGTAATAAGCATTGTACATAAGTTTCATAACATTTGGTTGAGGCAAACTAAAGTTAGATAACGGAAACTGAAAATTCAGCAATTTTTCCATTTGCAAAGGAGTATAAGTCTAGAACGGTTAGAGTGATGCCACCAAATTTAAAGATTGATCTGTGTTTTATGGTAATAATCTCTTGTGGACAGTTGTCTCATTGGCAATCATACCACATCTTCTTTTTTACATTGTATATAAGTTTCATAACATTTGGTTGAGGCAAACTAAAGTTAGAGAATGGAAACCAACTTTGGGACATACGTAAAGACGGACAAGGGTAAAACTTAATGCCCCCTCCGCTTCAGCAGGGCATAAACAAAGTAAAATAACAAAAATACCAAACTTCAAGGAAAGTGCTAAACAGAAAATCCTTTATAAAATGGAAAAATCAAAAGCTCAAACATATCTAATGAATGGAATACAACTATCATATTCCAGACTTGATACAGGCATTCCCTAATGTAGAAAACAGTGGATTAAACCTGGTTTTATAGCTAGCCAACCCTCTCACTTTATGACAGTCCCATAGAATTCTCATTATTTTGACATCAATGTGTGAACAAAAGAAACAGACAAAATAGGTAAAAATGTCAAAAATTGTGGTACAGTGTTCAGTGGCCAATCAGCCAGGAATGTTCATCAAACCCTTTTTATTAAATCTATAAAGAAGTAAAGCAGCTTGTATATTTTATTAACGCTATTTTCTTACATTTTACTTTGATTTTTTTAGTGAATATTTTGATTAATTTAACAGTCTAGGAGGAAGTGTTTTCATCCTCTAGCAAATAATAACTTGATGCTTACCTATCAGCAATTTAGTAACTAGGAGTATTCATTAATATGATATTATTTGTTATTGTTTTATTTGTTTTTTTAATGCATTCTACCTGTTTAACCCCGCTGCATTTTTGCGCCTGTCCCAAGTCAGGAGCCTCTGGCCTTTGTTAGTCTTGTATGTTTTTTAATATTAGTTCATTTATATGTTTTGGAGTTTAGTGTGACATCCATTTTCACTGAACTAGTACACACTTTTATTTAGGGGCCAGATGAGGACCACCTCCGGGTGCGGGATTTTCTCGCTGCATTGAAGACCCATTGGTGGCCTTCGGCTGTTGTCTGCTCTTTGGTCGGGTTGTTGTCTCTTTGACATATTCCCCATTTCCATTCTCAATTTTACCGTAGTTTTAAGACTTTAAGGATTTTTTTTCTGGTTTTTATTTTATATAAAAATAAGAAGTTGAGGTATGATTGCCATTGAAACAACTATCCACCAAAATTCAAATCAAATGGATGTGAGCATGTTCTTTTATTTTCTATTTGTTAACCCTTCCAGAGTTCAGGTCTGGTTTCTGATGGGATTTGTGTTGCTCAATCTCTGATTAGTCTTTTGTCCTGGTTTTTGGTTGGGTTCATGTTTTCTCAATCTTTAGTTTTCTGAGTAATATTTTTTATAGTTGTTTTTTTCTTTTTATCCTTTTCATTTTAGCCATGGTGTTGCCTTTTTATTGCCCCATGGTATATTTTTATGTTTGTTCCAAATTCATTCACAACTTTCATAAACTTAAGGACAACTTAGAGAGTGACATATTGTAACTAATAGTTATAACTGTATCTTGTTCTCTAAATGTTTTCTGATTATTTTTGTTATTGGGTTGCTGTCTCATTGATGTTAACCCCATCATCAAATGTACAAAATATACCCTTCCTTAGAATTTAATAAAATCAATCATTGTTATAGACATATTTTCATCAGATCAAGATTCTGGAACATGGATTCTTACCAAATCAACAATAGTACATCCTTCGCCAGTGTCCTCCACCTTTATATCAACAAAACCATGCTGTAAACAAAAACAAGCAATTATCAATAAAAAAATTTTCTACATAAAAGTACTATGTGGTCTTTAAACAAATTTAAACCAGCTTTGAACAAAGATGAAAGTTTTTTTTCATATATCAAATTAAACTTTCATTTACATAAAAAATTCTCTGCAAGAATCTTCCTAAAATTTAAAAAGGTAAAATTGTTTTCCTGTTTGAATGGTTTTACACTAGTCATTTTGGGGGCCTTTTATAGCTTACTGTTCCGTGTGAGCCAATGCTCCGTGTTGAAGACAGTACTTTGACCTATAATGGTTTTTCTTTTACAAAATGTGACTTCGATGGACAGTTGTCTCATTGGCACTCATACCACATCTTCTTATATCTATAAAAGCTTAAGTAGGAGTGCTGTGTTATAATAAGGATTACTCAAATTCTCTTCAAATATACAATTGTGGAAAGAGTGATAGATCCATACCTTAGTTAGAGCTTCTACAAAAACAATGTTTTATGAGTGATAGATCCATACCTTAGTTAGAGCTTCTACAAAACAATGTCTTATGAGTGATAGATCATACCTTGTTAAGATCTACAAAACAATGTCTTATGAGTGATAGATCCATACCCTTCTACAAAACAATGTCTTTTTAGCGCCTGTCCTACAAAACAATGTCTTATGAGTGAGATCCATACCTAGAGCTTCTACAAAAACTTATGTTAGATCATCTTAGTTAGAGCTTCTACAAAAACAATGTCTTATGAGTGATAGATCCATACCTTTTAGAGCTTCTACAAAAACAATGTCTTGATGTATAATTTGTAAGAGTTTAGTATGACGTCCATTATCACTGAACTAGATATATATATTTGTTTAGGGGCAAGCTTATGAGGATAGCATACCTTAGTAAGAGGTGAGTGATAGAAGTTTTCTCGATGCATTGAGAGCTTCTACAAAACAATGTTTTATGAGTGATAGACCATACCTTAGTTAGAGCTTTACAAAAACAATGTTATGAGTGATAGATCATACCGGAGCTTCTTGTTTTATGAGTGATAGATCCATACCTTTGCTTCTACAAAAACATTCCCATTCTACCATTCTCATGAGTGATAGATCCATCTTAGTTAGAGCTTCTACAAAAACAATGTTTTATGAGTGATAGATCCATACCTTAGTTAGAGCTTCTACAAAACAATGTTTTATGAGTGATAGATCCATACCTTAGTTACAATGTTTTATGAGTGATAGCTTCTACAAAAACAATGTCTTATGAGTGATAGATCCATACCTTAGTTACAGCTTCTACAAAAACAATGTCTTATGAGTGATAGATCCATACCTTAGTTAGAGCTTCTACAAAAACAATGTCTTATGAGTGATAGATCCATACCTTAGTTAGAGCTTCTACAAAAACAATGTCTTATGAGTGATAGATCCATACCTTAGTTAGAGAGCTTATGAGTGATAGATCATTACAAAAACTAGTTAGAGCTTCTACAAAAACAATGTCTTATGAGTGATAGATCCATACCTTAGTTAGAGCTTCTACAAAAACAATGTCTTATGAGTGATAGATCCATACCTTAGTTAGAGCTTCTACAAAAACAATGTCTTATGAGTGATAGATCCATACCTTTGTAAGAGCTTCTACAAAAACAATGTCTTATGAGTGATAGATCCATACCTTAGTTAGAGCTTCTACAAAAACAATGTTTTATGAGTGATAGATCCATACCTTAGTTAGAGCTTCTACAAAAACAATGTCTTATGAGTGATAGATCCATACCTTAGTTAGAGCTTCTACAAAAGCAGGAATATTTACATTCCCCCACATGTAAGTCTTTTGTCTATTCACAGTTCCATCAGATTTTCTTTTGGTTCCCGAGGAAACTTCATCTGGTAATTTCTACAATATAATCATAAAAAAGTGTTTTATTTTCATTTTATTTATAAAATACTGAAAAATCTGTTTGGGTTCAAAGTCTTGGCTGTTCACATTCTGTTACACAGAAAGATTAAAAACAAATAAGAAAATCCAAATTAGTTTGAAAGTTGGTGATTTGAGTCATAAATGATTAAATATAAAATATATTGGTCCAGAGTAACTGTTTAACATGTTGGTTACTAAAAATAAAACTTGTTTTAATATGCATACATCTTTATCTCCTATAAAATATAGATCTGCATTATAAATAGCTCACCTTCAAAATATACTTGTTGTCATGACAACATAATGTTCCTGTTACCATGGTTATATTATACCCAGATCTAACTTCCTGTGGATCAAGTGATGCTGCAAGCTAAAATGAAATAGATTCAAAGTGTTTTTATGGCAAATCATTGGAATATCTGTTGTAATTTGTTATGCTATTTACTGATAATTTATAAATATAACAAGAATGTGTCCATAGTGCATGAATGCCACACTCGCACTATCATTTTCTATGTATGTTCAGTGGACCGTGAAATTGGGGTCAAAACTATAATTTGGCATTAAAATTAGAAAGATCTCACAGGAAACGTGTGTACTAAGTTTCAAGTTGATTGGACTTCAACTTCATCAAAAACTTCAAACTGAGGCTGGACAGACGGACGGACGAACAAACGGATGCACAAACAGAAAAACATAATGCTCCTAGGTGGGGCATAATAATAAGAAGATGTGGTATGATTGCCAATGGTCTAACTCTCCACCAGAGACCAAATGACACAGAAATTAACAACTATTGGTCACCGTATGGCCTTCAACAATGAGCAAAGCCATAGTCAGCTATTAAAGGCCCTGAAATGACAAATGTTAAAAACAATTCAAATGAGAAAACTAACGACCTAATTCATGTAACAACTATATGCTCCCCCCCCTTTAATGGGGTACAGTACACCTAAGGGTGTTAAGCCTTTAGAAATCAGCTAAACGTTTTAATCACATACTATGAGTAAAGCGAAATCAAGCATCTCAATGATCAAAACTAGTGTTTGTCCAACTAGTACTGCTATATATCCAATGAAATAATTTCTGTAAATAATGTGGTTCAAATATCTTGAAATTTCTATATTTTTGTCAACAGGTCATAGCAAATAGTTTGCAACAGTTCTATGAAAATAAATAAGAGCCAAGTCTATTTTAATCAATGTGTTGGGTACTCCTTTCTTAGATAGCTGGAGATAGTATCAAATCTATATTATTTATACATCTGTATTTAAATAGTGATGCACCGATATAAAAAGCTCACACATGTGACCCTTGTTCTTTTCAATAAATGAAACTGTACTATAGATTTTGGGGGGAAAATTTTAAACCAAAACAAATATTTTGTAAATACAGTATTACCTCTTCTTATTTGTGTGTTTTTAGTGGTGACATTACTTCATTGTTCACATTAATATATATGAAACTATACTATAGATTTGGGGAGGGGGAATCTTATTTATGTATTTTTAGTGGTGACAACTTCACCTTGCTTGTATTGAAAAAATTGTTAAAACAGTATTACCTCTTCTTATTTATGTATTTTTTAGTGGTGACATTACTTCACCTTGCTTGTATGAATATTTCAACATTTGATTACCTCAGGAGTTATTTCTATAGTTTCAAACTGTCGTTTTATTGGTAGTGATATGACTTCCCCTCTTCTATATGTCAATGGTGAGGGTTCCTGTAAATGAGAAATTTCAAACTAAATTTTATGTTAATATTAATACTTGATCTTGTTTTTATATCAACAGTGGTTTGTCAAAGTTGGATCCTCTCTTATATGATAACAATAGGTCAAGAAAAAATTGAAAGTTAATCACTGCACAATCGGCTAGAATGAGCTGAATGTGACAAAATGCATTAATGAATTATTAGTATCTGCAGAGCCTATTAATTTTACTTCTCATAGCCACCATCTTCTTCTTCTTCCTGAAGTCCACCCTATTTGCAGGGTCACGGCATTAAATATATTTTAGTTTATTACCATCCTGTGATATTTTTTCATCTATATAAACAAATGCCAATTATCCCCAAATGTTTACATGTAATGAATAATTATAGGTTTCATAATGAGGGAGGAAATGGATACAGGTTGATGTCATCTCTCATTATTTAATTTCAATATAGTAATAAACAAGCTTTGTTTATTATTACTATTCAAGTTGAATAATAAGATTTGATATAAGGCAATATCCAATTCTCAAGAGATGTTAAACCTATTTCACTTATGTTAAGCACTCTCATGGTGTTTAAAAATTCTGTGAATCGTTGATTTATTTTTTTGTATATATACCAGTATGACTTCATATTTATTTTTCCGGCGTCAAACTTTAACATCAGACATTTGAAAACTTTTTGTACGTTGCAGAATGTAACAATATTTGACAAAAAAAGATTTCCAGGTGAAAAGTGTGAATGTATTGTAAACTGTTGAAGAAATCACATAATTGGAACTGGGACCCAATTATTTACCCCATTACTTCAATGCAATTTTGTCATAATTGAGGGCAGATTTTTTTATTCCCTATATTAGACTGCGAAATTTCAAATACTTTGTCATACTAGTAGCCCCCTTCATGGTTACTTTGAAAATTCTTGAAGGGTTATGACAGGCATTTAAGAGAGCAATACTATGTTGAGTATAAATAGGGTAATTTTATTAACTTCCTGGTTAAAATTGAAAATAAAATTCGGACCATTTACTCAGACATTCATCCACCCTATACATTTCAGAATCACTTAAAATTTATTAAACAGAAGTTGAAAGTTTAATGAATACCCTTTGGATATACTACAAATTTAAGCATCTTTACATTATTTTCATCTCGGTTCAATATCCCATTTAAAAGATGGTAGATTTACGAACAGACTTCATTCGCAGGTACTGGACTGGTATCATGTAACTGGGATCCTATTCCAATTATGTACGTTGCCATGGACGAAATGTACATCATTTTAACCTTTGAAAGCTATCAATAACCTAACGTTCAGCCAATGGAAATGTTGTATTATTGTCTCAAGATGCTGGATAAGCCAATCAAATTTACACAGTTTTTCGTATCACTTTTTCATATCACACTTCGTGCAGTGTGACACGAGAATTATCTCTTCAAGCAAGAAATAGATAACAGGTCACAACCATAATCAAATATAATAAATAGAGAATATCATATGGCTTTTTCATTATCACACCTGTATCAACCTGAGACACCAATATAACCACAAGAGCTCTACTCGAGGAATTATATTGGTTGAAGGTTGAGACGATGTGTGATATTGAAAAGCCATATCATATACACTTAATTATATACCTCAAGTACAACTAACCTCTCTTACTCTTATGTATTTTTCACGAGACATGACGTAATACATATTAGGGTTTGATAAAGCTTTTGTTACCGTAACTGATATCGATTACATGATGTCATACAGATTAGGGCCAATAGGGGTTTGATAAAGCCTTTGCAACCGTGACTGATATCGATATCATCACGGATGGCTGATACAGCACGACTGTCATCGATTGTATTACATATACAATTTACCTGTATTTACTACGAAGTATATAATAAATGCCACTAGTGGAGCAGAAACTGCTAACCTTTCCAGAACACCTGAGTTCACTGTGTAGGTTTTTGATAGTGTTTGTGTCAGAACACCTGAGTTCACTACAGGTTTTTGATAGTGTTTGTGTCAGAACACCTGAGTTCACTACAGGTTTTGATAGTGTTTGTGTCAGAACACCTGAGTTCACTCTGTAGGTTTTGATAGTGTTTGTGTCAGAACACCTGAGTTCACTCTGTAGGTTTTTGATAGTGTTTGTGTCAGAACACCTGAGTTCACTACAGGTTTTGATAGTGTTTGTGTCAGAACACCTGAGTTCACTACAGGTTTTTGATAGTGTTTGTGTCAGAACACCTGAGTTCACTCTGTAGGTTTTGATAGTGTTTGTGTCAGAACACCTGAGTTCACTACAGGTTTTTGATAGTGTTTGAGTCAGAACACCTGAGTTCACTACAGGTTTTTGATAGTGTTTGTGTCAGAACACCTGAGTTCACTCTGTAGGTTTTGATAGTGTTTGTGTCAGAACACCTGAGTTCACTCTGTAGGTTTTGATAGTGTTTGTGTCAGAACACCTGAGTTCACTACAGGTTTTTGATAGTGTTTGTGTCAGAACACCTGAGTTCACTATGTAGGTTTTGATAGTGTTTGTGTCAGAACACCTGAGTTCACTACAGGTTTTTGATAGTGTTTGTGTCAGAACACCTGAGTTCACTATGTAGGTTTTGATAGTGTTTGTGTCAGAACACCTGAGTTCACTACAGGTTTTTGATAGTGTTTGTGTCAGAACACTTGAGTTCACTACAGGTTTTGATAGTGTTTGTGTCAGAACACTTGAGTTCACTACAGATTTTTGATAGTGTTTGTGTCAGAACACTTGAGTTCACTACAGATTTTTGATAGTGTTTGTGTCAGAACACCTGAGTTCACTACAGATTTTTGATAGTGTTTGTGTCAGAACACCTGAGTTCACTACAGGTTTTTGATAGTGTTTGTGTCAGAACACTTGAGTTCACTATGTAGGTTTTTGATAGTGTTTGGGTCAGAAAACCTGAGTTCACTATGTAGGTTTTGATAGTGTTTGTGTCAAAACACCTGAGTTCACTACAGGTTTTTGATAGTGTTTGTGTCAGAACACCTGTTTGTGTCAGAACACCTGAGTTCACTATGTAGGTTTTGATAGTGTTTGTGTCAAAACACCTGAGTTCACTACAGATTTTTGATAGTGTTTGTGTCAGAACACCTGAGTTCACTACAGGTTTTGATAGTGTTTGTGTCAGAACACCTGAGTTCACTACAGGTTTTTGATAGTGTTTGTGTCAGAACACCTGAGTTCACTACAGGTTTTTGATAGTGTTTGTGTCAGAACACCTGAGTTCACTACAGGTTTTGATAGTGTTTGTGTCAGAACACCTGAGTTCACTACAGATTTTTGATAGTGTTTGTGTTGCTCAATCTTTAATGTGTAAAGTATGAATGGCTGTTTGTTTTTTCTTTCTTTTTAGTTTTGATTGTCCCTTGGTATCTTCTCCATATTTGCAAATTCTTCACGTGCCCCCACATTGTCACTGGGCAAACAAAATCTCACCAGATTCCTCAGATTAAAGACACATAACTCCTTCAAAGCAAATTGATAAAAATTTCTTCTGGATATGCACATCTACATATTATGTCCTCATTAACTACAAATCTTCATGAAATTCTGTTGTATGGTTTGCTATGACAAGAACAAGACTGACTGACCGACTGACAGACAGACTGATGGACATAATGACGGACAGAATGAAGGACGGAATGACGAATGCACTGACAAATGGACAGGTAAAAAACATTATACCCTACGTAACTTTGTTGCATGGGGTATAATTACAAATCTGGTATTATGAAGAATTTAACTTACCCAATTAATGACGAATTCTGTTTTATGAGGCATTGATACTGGAGGTTGTATATAACTGTCTGCTACAACTAGATGTGTTGGTTTCAGATCTTTTATCAACTTGTTGGCTTGTGAAAATCTTAAGCAGGTGTCTATTGGACAGTAACATACCTTTAAAAGCAAGATCAAAGTACTGTCATACTTTTAAAATAGGATCAAAGAACTGTCATACACTTCACTAAAGCAGCATCAAGTTAGAGTGAAACAGTATACTGTTAAAATATGACGATTTTTTCTCAATTTATTGAAAATATAAAACATGATTGAAATCATGTCAATATATCAAAAGTAAAGTTTGCATGATGCATTTCTACATTTAAACAATTTCTGACGGAAAAATGTCCCCATCAACAGCAAATAAACTGTATAGATTAAAGACCATAGACGTCAGCAGTAAAGATTATCAATAATATCAAATATCACAAATATCACTACAAATTTGAATATTCCTCTAGTTACTTAATACTTCGTCATTTGGTCTCATTGGTAATTATACCACATCCTTTTTTATTTTTATATCACAACCATTATTAACATACCTTTCAGTATGAATATCACTAGAATTTTGAAATTGATATAGCAAAAATATAATGATTTCTATAGGCACTAATTAGTATTTTCATATCTATCAGATTTTTTTTGTTTTGAATAACAGGAATATTGTTTATGTCCAAGACGAAAAGAAATGAGTCTCAGCTGACAAAGGATAAATTCTGGATCAAGTTTCTGTCTTGTATTACAAGGTCATAAGAAGGTGAAAGTATCTGATCAAACTATTTGTAAACATAAATATCTATAAAATTAAAAGAAAGATCATATTCACACCAAAGAATTGTAAAATAATTTATCACAACATCACCCTGCTTAATTATAATCCAGATGTGTAGTGTGTAAAGGCAGAACTTTATATTAGAATTATAAAAATCAAGCACATATCAAATTCAAAACCAAGGTTTAAAAGTGAAGTTTTCTATCAGCTTTAGATTAATGTTCAGTATATTGATAAAATTAATCAATTTCTAACAAAATATTTAAATAAAAACAGGTAAATGAAAGAAACATCAGTTTGCAAAGAGCTAGTTCTTTTGTTCTTAAGTATACTTATTTTTACTGCCCTGTCCATGCATTGAGTATTATCATGCAAATTATGAATATACTACTAGTATCTAGATTTCCTACACTTGTAAGTTTTCCTAGCTATAAGTAAGTGGTTGTAATAAAATTAACAAGAAGTTGCACAAGTTAGCATACCATGATTCCTAATTCAATGCATCTGAAAGCGAAAGTAGATATATGACCGTCATCAATGACATAATGAATAGCCAATGGAAATGCCTCAATATCTTTTATTGATGCTGGATAAGCCAATTAAATTAACACATTTTTAGAATCACTTTTCGTATCACACTTATATATAGTGTTAAATATGAGAAATATCTCTTTATGCGAGAAATAGATAACAGATCACATCCATAAGAGAATAAAAATAACACATATTACAACCAGGCCTCTACAATAACTTTTTTTTCAACTTGCCCAATAGGACAAGTACATAACAAAACTTACTTGTCCGAATGGAATTGTAACTTGTCCAAAAAAAAACCTTTATATTAACCTTTTCGCATTTTAGGTTGATTCAATGAACAAAATGAATTAAAACAATAGAACAGAATTTGATTTATATCTCTTGATATCCTTTTCAAAAATATGAGTCGAGAACAACTGAATCTAGTCATGTTTAGTCACAGGACTTAGGTTCTAGTTTTCATCAATGCCAAAGTCTCATCAGACTCTGCACATCAGGCACAGTCTGGTAGGCCTGTCAGTCTACACTCATTTGGTTGTATCCTGGTCTTTTATGTTGATAAAATATTGATTATTATGATTAATGCCTTACTACAATCAGCTTTGTTTTTAATATATTAAAATGTTTATTCAAACACAATCAAATATTGTTTTGTCTAAATATGATCAAATATGATTTTATGAATTTTATGGTCAATAATTTCTTCATTTTCTTTTAAAATATTTTTGCTAAATAAAATTTATCCTATATTTATCATATAGCAACATAATAACTAGGGAGGTACTGGTTTGTCTTGGTCCCGAAATGTCTCCAACGGTGCCGAACTGTCTATTAAACATGGAGCCGATTCGTTTCCGTGACGGTGCCGAACTGTCTTGTTACCTTATCTACAAAGCGCACCGCTGATTCCGATCGTAAGACTGGTTTCCGAGAATAGTATGCGTTTTATCTGTTATAAAGTATCTGACAAAGAACCAGTTTTAAATTATCGATCGCAAGTAAACATGTCAAATTAATATTTCTTTTCTTGTTTTTGTTTATTACTTTGATCATCAAAGTTGGATTTAATTTATTTTCTTACTTGTCCCGTCGGACAAGCTTGATATGGCTTTTACTTGTCTGACCTTTTTTCCTTTGGTACCGGACAATCGAACAAGCGTTATTGTCAAGCCCTGACAACTCATTATTGTCAGGCTGCTGACCAAATATATTTTAAGGATCCCGACAAAAAAATGGAAAAGGAAAACATTTGCTGGACAAAAGGACAGAAAAACAAACAAAAGGACAAGATGACTACAACATAGCTCCAACTTATAAAATTGGGTGCATAATATTTGTTTTACGTTTTAGACATGAGAACATCAACCATGAAATAAGATGTTAACTTACTCTAATCTGTAATGGTTGATATGGTGATAAGGCCTCGACAAATGGAAAATCTGGTTCTGAAAATATAATAAAAAAAATATGACCTGTAAAGAGAGATGTGTTGATAAATATGAAAAATCTGGTTCTTGAAGTCTAAAAACTAGAACTTATTGCTACTTTTATAATTTATCTCTCTGTGTGATCATTCGTTGACTCAGATTTTGTACTTATGTTTTTGGCGAAATTTAAGTTTTTTTTTTTTATTAAATGGCATAGGCCACATGCATGAACCACCATATTTTTTTGTTAAAAAGTGTATCTTACCAAATATACCTTTGTAAAAAGCCAATGTTTTTCTGAAGTAAATAGACTTTAAAATTACAAACCTGTGAAAATGATTGTATTTGAAGATGAATTTCCCCACATTTCCAGGAAGTGTACAGCATCTCCCATTCTTAATGATGGATGACCACTGAATACAACACATGGTGGTTTAAAATCTTCACTGAGACCATCTGAAATAAAAACAAAACAAACACATAAGCATTATTTGACAGATTAAAATCTTCATCAAAAGCAATGCAAAAATTCAGAATAGAAAATTACCTGCCTAATTAAAGATTACAGTAACATTATATAAAGAATTACAATGGCAGACAGTAACCAAAGACAACCACTTGGCTTGGGCCAGGCACATAAAAAATGTGTTTGCGTTAAACATGTTTGTAAGTGCTAAACCCTGGATCAGCCTTCCAACAATACAAAGATCCATGTTTAAACAATATGTCATGGGCAAAATCCCCAAGATTCTAAAATACTGTAGTTGACAATATATTTATCAGTGACTATCAAATACTTGACTAAAACTATACAAAGCTACATAATGACATGGCAATTAAGACTCCAAAACTGTTTTCAGCAAATTATTTGTAAAACCTTGTATGCATCCATTGTTGCAAATATATTATACAAGCGTTTGCGATGTTAAGCTCACAATAGTGTAAAATTTACCTTACAATACTGTTTTGGGTTTTTCAACAGAAATCAAATTTTAAAGTATAAAATGGTTTCCATGAACAAATGATGTATAAAAACTTACCATGGATACTTTTACAGTTTTTTAACCTTCCAATGGCAACCAGCTAAAAAGAGAAAATAGTGATGAGACATTTCAATATTCAATTTCAATTAAGCGTTTTTGCTTCTTAATTTTTAATAAAGCAGAGTATATAGAAAGCAATTCAACATTTCAAAATCTAAAGTTCGAGGTAACATTTTCAAAAGGGCACACCAAAATGTTGTGATTGGTTAAGAATAGCTAGTGAGGAACATTTTGGTTTAGGAAACTATCAATGAAAATAACATTTTATTATTTTGTGTGTCCTAAGTGCTTTTCTGAATTAACCTTCATCATGAACACAACTCAAACCCAAAAATTTGAACGCAATGAATAAAACTTATTGAATATGAAAGGAGCTTATGACCAAAAACAGCCTCATCATTTTTAATGAGAGATGCTACATACTTCAAATTGGGTTATCTCTCTTTTACCAGAAAAAAAACAAACTTAAATGTAAATATCCAAACTATAAAAAGATTGATTGATTGATTTTGATGTTTAACACCACTTTCCAAATGCATCAAGTTTATTTGATGACCACATTCCAGAAACAATTGGATGCAGTAGTTTTTTATTGGTTCACTTGACTTGTTTACAATAAAACAAATATTACAAATGCATTCTATGTAATGCTTTGTGAGATACTTTAGTCAAGTACAAGTAAGGGCACTTAATATGAGAATATCTCTGATAAGTATTTTATTTAAGTTTTCCAAACATTTATCTATTTTACCATCTATTAAACAAACTTAAATCCACGTCATTCAGACTCTGCTGGAAAGTTGTCTCATTGCTAATCATACCACATCTCCTAATTTTATATTAATGTTGATAATAGAAAGATGTGTCACATTAGAAAGTATTCATTTAAGAATCAAATGCTTCCTTTTGTAATTTAATAGCAGTGTAACACCATTGAAAGAGGCTTATTGTGTATGAAGCCCTTCTAAAAATATGAGCAGGTTCAATCTTTTTACAACCTTATTCTTATAATCACATTTTTAAGCTACAACTATGAAATTAAAGAGCTTTTAGTTTGTTTTTTTCTCAAAGCATTTTATTTAAGTTATCACAGAGATACGTTTCGTATATTACTTTTGACATTCAAAATTACAGAATCATATAAACAGTACAGTCTATGTATGTCATGTAATTAAATAGACGTGATTGAAATATCATATATTGGACTGTTAGTTTAAGAGTTTTATCCAAGTCATTTTGAAAAAAATGATTCTTTTGATGGTACTTTAAAGAATTGGAGAATAATTAATCAACTAACTTGAAAGTTGAAACATATTTGACTGACTGTACTACAGATTAATTTACAAATAAATTCTCAGTGACGTTCAGTCATAAGTTGACCAATATGTAAAAAAAAAAAATTCTTAGATAAGTAACTCTTATTAAATCGAAATAAAAGGGAAAATACAAATCACCATTTTTTCCTCTGAATTCTCTTTTTGCTTTAATGAACTTTTTTGACAACTATTGTTGTATGATGTCAGGAAAGTGAAGATTGATTCACCTGTGAAATATCAGTTTTTAATTAAGTGGGAAATTGTATTTCATCACAACTTAATTGAATGATTAAGCGTAATGCTGAAACTTGGGAATGGGTCCATTTACTAGACCCTTTGACATAAGTACTTACCTCTGCATGAGGGAATGGAGCCTCAGGTAGATAGACCCGTGACTGTTTTGATGCTGATAACCTACAAAATATACATTTGACTCAAAACGTAAAGCCATAAACTTTTGTCATATTTTTATCAGATTGACAAACTTAGAATTGATCACATGTATCATATGATATTGCATAAATTAATCTCCTATTGTATTTGGTCAACAATGGTAATGATTAATGCATAATGACAGTTTACAAAAGTACAAAAAAAATCATTGAGGATAGAAAGGGTAATTTTCATGCATCAAGTTGAGAAGTTATTATTTTATGTATTTTAAAGCTAAATTGCCAAAATTATATCTATTATATATTATATGCAACAAGAAAGAAGTTCTGCACTCTGAAGCTTAAGAGAATTTTATTTTCTTTAAGAAATTATATTTTATTTTAACCTTTCCCATATGCATGGAAACATTGCCCTTTACAATCTTCAACTGTTTACATTGATATAAGAAGATGTGGTATGAGTGCCAGTGAGACAATTTTCCATCCAAGTCACAATTTGTATATCCAAAATTGTATTTCTGCTGTAATGATTTCATTTAAAAATTCTGCTTTTATGACTCATAACAAAAGGCCACAACTCAGATAAGGCCAGGTTAATTAGGAATATGTATAGAGTTTCATTATCCAGTTGTGGCTTTCTTTTTGAGGTTATTTTAGGTTTACTTCTTTTTCACTTTATACAAAATGTATACTGTTGGATTGTCTTTCTTGTATTATTTGAACACCTTAAGAGAAAAATTACATTTTAAAAATATATCCTCATTAGGGATTACTCCAGGATTTAGTACTTTTTCTGCTGATGAAGAGGCAGTCTTGATTGAGGGAAGACTAGAAAAATTTCCACCAAATAAAAAACAATTTGGAATCTGAGTTATCTCCCCTTATAAAGGAAAGTCAAAAAAATTTGGAATTAACAAAATAAATTTTTGTTTTGGTAAAATAAACAGTTATCACAAGATAAAATTACAATAATTTATACTTCAAAATTTCCATATGGTAAATTCTAAAAAAAAATTTGCAGTTTTAATTATTGCAAAAAATGTGACACAATATAAAATTTTGCCTACCAGTATTAAATCTTGATAGTTGTATGCTTAATTTAAGGAAATCACAAAAATTAATCTCACATTTTTTAACACTTCCAAAATCACAAAAATAAATGCATACAAAAACTTAGGAATTTACAGTAAATCATAAAAAATCTGAACCTATATTCATCTGCCGTCATTTGTGTCCTAAGCTTGCAATAGACTCTCATACTAACTAATATGTCAGTTTTACAGGACAGTTTTTGAAATAAGTTTAACTTTTCAATGACCAATTGGGTAGTTTTCTCAATATCCCTTTATATTATTTTAAAAAGTTAAAAAGGAGATATTAAGAAAACGTCATTGAAACAGGAACTATGAAATCCGACATATGAATCTAGAGGTCACAAGGTTTCTCAAACTGGATTTAATATTTTTTAATTGCATGAAATATACCTTTGTACAAATAAGTGTGAAAGCGGAACAGTATACACCTATTGACTGGTTATGAGGGTAATAGCAAGTTTGTTGTCCCTGTTGTACCAACTATTGCTCGAGGCAAAGCCGAGGGCAATAGTTAGTATCAAAGGGACAACAAACTTCTATACCCTCATAACCAGTCATTAATGTTTTATTATACTGAACAAACTAATTTTTAAAACGTCTACATTCACCATCTAAAAGAAAAAAAATGTCACATAAACATGCACAAGATGAACTATAAGTTTTTTTATAGTCCGTGTTGTATTTGTAAATATTTCATATACTGTAATCAAGACCAGCAATACTTGTGTAAAAATTCACGCACATATAATAAACACTAACTAAAGTACTGTACACCAAAGCAATCACAGTTTATGAAGATGACGACAGACCCATATTATACATTTTTTTATTATGTTTTAGATCTTAAAATGTGTCGCGTAGATTTTCTTTTTCGCTTTTAATTGCCTCTGGTAAGTGATATATTAATTTGAAATTACAACGACAGACACAAATAGTTTATACCGCTTACGATATCAGAGTTTTACGTTGTAAGCGCCAAATCCAAGCAGACTATTTAATGACGTCATTATTGTCCAATGAAAATAAGTATGAAAAAGTACGGAAATAGGATCATAAAACTATTGACCGGGTAATAGTCTTTGAAACTATTGACTGGCAAATAGTCTGTGGAATGAAATAGCACCAATATTTCATTATTTTTATATAGAAAAACTACCTGAGGTAAAATAATGTCCTATAGTCAACTTCTACTTGATTTGGTCACTAATGGGGAGCTGTCTAATTAGCAATCATACCACATCTTCTTATTTTAATATCTCATATCAAATCAGGCCTTTATTTGTCTCGTTTGAATTGTTTTACATTTGTCATTCTGGGGCCTTTTATAGATTACTATGAGGTATAGGTTTTGCTCATTATTGAAGGAAGTACAGTGTCCTATAGTTGCTCACTAGTGGAGAGTTGTCTTATTGGAAATCATACTACATCTTTTTATTTTTACATGTATATATAATTTTTATGATTAGTTATTATTCCAAGGGAGATAACTGCACTTACCATTCTGCAAATATATTTGAATATGCTAAAGCACTGTCTGAAACAGGTGATACAAAATACAATGGAACTTGACTTAAACCACAGCTGTCTAAATGTCCACTTAGGCATTCAAATAAATCATAGGTTATACCAGAGGGTAACAGGGAACCAGAACGTTTCCTCCATTCTTAAGGGTAACAGCTGAAATTAGGTAAAATGATAAATTACCAACGAAATCATCTTGTAAAAAAAACCAATATAAGGACAAAATTAATCATCACCATTTTCAAAAAATGTTTTCTATTATAATTTTTGTCAACATTTCATTTAAAAGATCAATAAGACAGCAACAGAAATAACATGTTTGTAAATCAAACATAAACAATTTTGAACTTATTACACCATTACTTCACGACTCCATATAAATAAAATAATTAATGTTGTTCTGTAAGTTTAGTGCTGTTATTATGTCTTGTCACTTCTATGAGCTGAATATTTGGAGTGCTTTTGAGTTCCCATACACTTGTGATTTTTTTGTCTCTTGACAGCCTTATTCATAAGGTCATGCCTTTCTCAAACTGTTAATGATGTCCTAAAAATTAGAAGTCAACAATCTCTTGTCTTTAGTTTTCTATGTAATATTTTGTTATTATTTTTTTGTCGTTCTTATTTTTTTCCATGGTGCTGTCTGTTTATATTGGAATAACCCCTTGGTATTTTCTATTTTTTTTCTCATAAAATAAACACCCAAACAAAGAGAAATAACTGACCTGCATTTACACAGAAATCTCCTATCATAGCATCAGGGTTGTTTGATGGTGTTTGTGTTAAACAGCTGAGTATCAATACATCACTATTTCTCAAGGAAGCTTGATCTACTGGCTGGAAAACAAGTGATCAGAAATTAATACCAAATCAAACTCGTATTAATTTGTTAAAACAGTATTATAGAATAGAGAATGGAAACAGGGAATGTGTCAAAGAGACAACAACCCAACCAAAGAGCAGAAAACAGTCCAAGGCCACCAATTGGTCTTCAACGCATCTGTTTTATAGCAGTTTTCAGTACAAACATTCCAAGTTATATAAATCAAACTCCATCATCATTTTCTTATATGCACATTTATATGGATTCAAAACAATTAAATTTCCTTCTGTTTACAATTACTATTCTATTTTCTAAAACCAAATCAAATTTTACAAAC
This sequence comes from Mytilus coruscus, assembly GCA_017311375.1. Lineage (NCBI taxonomy): Eukaryota > Metazoa > Mollusca > Bivalvia > Mytilida > Mytilidae > Mytilus > Mytilus coruscus. Next base: position 50,013,393 of record CM029608.1, on the reverse strand, counting down.
ACAAGTATATGTATGTGTGTATGTGTGTGTCTCTTTATGGCACAAGATATTATAAGATTATGTGCCAAAACCTGTAATTTTATTCTGAAAAGATGCCAAGAAGTTTTATATTGTAAATAATAATTGAATAATTATGTTGTATAATTTTACCATTCATGTTTAATATTTATTATGTACATACATATTGTTTAAGTTGATTATCGTCTCTCATAAATCTGTACAGATTGGCTTGTGTATACAAAATGTATCTTTTATAAATGTATTGTGTAATTTTATGCATAAGGTGAGACGTAAATAAAATTTGAATTGAATTGAATTGAATTGGCATATACAACTAATTTTTTCCTGTAGATTAAGAAATACCAACCTTTGGATGAGTGGTCAATGTGGAAGTTCCTGATACATAACACACCTACAAATACAAATAATCAAACTTTAAAGTATCTATATATAATGCGGCTTACTGATTCCACAATTAAGAAATTTTAAAACATACATTGCAGTTATCCATAATCCTTATAGGTAAAACTGCAGAATGACAAACTAGAGGCTCTCAAGAGCCTGTGTCACTCACCTGATTCTACTTTGGTTTGGGAAATCATGTTAAAATAACAGATACCCTAATAATGATTGAGGCCAAATTTGGTTCAATATTGGCCCTGTAATTTAATATAAAAAATCCTGGTGGCCATCTTCAACAGTAACTTGGCAACAAAGAAGCAACACTTCATGCACCTCATAAGGAACATTTATGCCATGTTTGGTTTTGTTCCATTCAGTGCTCCTCTAGAAGAAGCATTTCTATGTATTTCCCATAAGGTCTTATGTTAAACTAAGTCCCCTGCTGCCGATTATCTTGGATGATGGTTCGGCTACAATGTAACAACACTTTGTCAGCACATCATTAGGAACATTCATGCCATGTTTGGTTTCATTCTATTCACTGGTTCTCTAGAAGAAAACATTTGTATGTATTTCCCTTAGGGTCCTATGTTAAACTTACTCCCCCTGCTGGCAGCCATCTTGGCTGACAAATCAGATACAAAGTAGTATTACTCTTCAGCACCTCTAAAGAAACATTCATACCATGTTTGGTTTCAATCCATTAAGTGGTTTTCTAGAAGAGGACATTTGTATATATTTCCCTTAGGGTCCTTTGTTAAACTAGTCCCCAGTTTGCAGCCATCTTGGTCAGCACCTCATAAGGAACATTCATGCCATATTTTATTTCTTTCCATTCAGTGGTTCTTCGAAAGAAGATTTTTGTATGTATTTCCCATAGGGTCCTATGTTAAACGAAGTCCCCGCAGGTGGCCATCTTGGATGATTGATCACCTACAAAGTTACAACACTTGGTCAGCACCTCATAAGGAACATTCATGCCATGTTTTATTTCATTCCATTTAGTGGTTCTCTAAAAGAAGACATTTGTATGTATTTCCCATACGGTCCTATGTTAAACAAAGTCCCTCTCTGGTGGCCATCTTGGAAGATGGATCAGCTTCAAAGTAACAACATTTGGTCAGCACCTCATAAGGAACATTCATGTCATGTTTGGTTTCATTCCATTCAGTGGTTCTCTAAAAGAAGACATTTGTATGTATTGTCTGTAGGGTCCTATGTTAAACGAAGTCCCCCGATGTCGACCATCTTGGATGATTGATTACCTACAAAGTTACAACACTTGGTCAGCACTCATAAGGAACAGTCATGCCATGTTTTATTTCATTCCATTCAGTGGTTCTCTAAAAAGAAGACATTTGTATGTATTTCCCATAGGGTCCTATGTTAAACTAAGTCCCCTCTGGTGGCCATCTTGGATGATGGATCGATTCAAAGTAACAACACTTGGTCAGCATCTCATAAGGAATATTCATGCCATGTTTGGTTTCATTCCATTCAGTGGTTCTCTAAAAGAAGACATTTGTATGTATTTCCCATAGGGTCCTATGTTAAATGAAGTCCCCCCTCTGGCGGCCATCTTGGGTGATTGATCGCCTACAAAGTAACAACACTTGGTCAGCACCTCATAAGGAACATTCATGCCATGTTTGGTTTCATTCCATTCAGTGGTTCTCTAGTAGAAGTTCAAAATGTAAAAAGTTAACTAATGACGACAACGACAGACGACAACGACGGACACCTAATGATGAGAAAGGTGAGCTAAAAAGCAAACTTAAACCCTTAATCCAGTGGTTGTCATTAGTTGCTGTCATATTTATTTTTTCATTTATTGTTTTGTCATAAATCATGCTGTTGGTTAATTTGTTTGAATGGTTTCACATTTTGTAATGCCTTAAGGTCATTTAAAGCTTACTATGCAGTATGGGTTTTTCTCATTGTTGAAAGACGTACTAGTACAAAGACCTATAGTTACTTAATTCCACATCATTTGGATAGTCGTCTCATTGGCAATCATACAACATCTCCTTATCTGATAAAGGGTGGTTGGGATGTCAGCTGATTTTTATTTCAATATCAACATACTATACCACATCCCCTGTAATCTGATACTAGTTTAATTTTGTTTGACATTCCTACCTTTTCATATTCTGAAGTAATGACCCAATTACAACTTCCAATAGCATAACCCGAACTACAGGAACTTATTGTCAATGCTCCATACAAATTCTGCAAAAATATATAAATTATGCAAAGTAAATTAAACATGAAAGTTAGTTAAGAAAAGATCTGATATGAAAAAAAGATTTACTTCAGAATATTCATGAAACCTAGAATGTATACTGTTACCATTTTCAATAAGATCAGAAACATTTTGTAATTCAAGGGAGAAAAATGCATTCAAATGCATTTTTTTAATATAGAGACAACTCACAGGGGGTCTCTTTTTATACAAGTGTATCAAATATAATCAATGGATGGCAATTTCACCAAGGTGAAATGTCACTCACTCACTCAGCCTGAGTCAGTAATTCATATCTTTCAATTAGATTTTTGTTTAAACTCAGTTTTATTGTTTAAATCAAATTAAGATATATACAAAATTGTATATGTGATAACTGAGAAATATATGAATAGGTTATGATTTTACTCTAAAACATGTTCAAGGGTCTTGATTTTCACAAGACATCATTTTATGAATGTTTTTTTTTTAAATCCCAGCTGCACTTCTGTACCTATAATCCCATGTCAAGACACCAATGAGAATACTATTTATATATCCAAATTTAAGTTGGAAATAACCTCTAACAAAGATTTTTACTAAAACAAGTGCTATGGGCCATCTCGAACTTGTAGAGTGGTTTGAGCTTTTGATCCATGTAAGAAGCCTCTCTGATCAGGATCATTGGCAGTTTGACATACCCTTTTTTCATTGAATCCTACTGTTTGTACCCTGGCTACACATGACTGAATGTCATGCTTGGTATAACATTTTCTCCAGGCAAATGGATGGACTGCTTCCTTCAGGAAAGGTGGCAACAAACTGAAAGTAGAATGTTGTTATTTATAGAAAACAATTTAAATAAAACATATTTCTGGTTGGGATTTGTCTTTCTTTATGCCTTTTTTAAAAAAAATTGTAAGGTCTTCAACATTTGTATTAGGTTTTGGATTTTAAAATATATTGGCCTTGAGCATGACTGAAGAGACAATTTGCTTGTTGAAATGCTCATTTGGTGAAATAAAATTGGAACCATTAACATGATTAATGTCATTGATAAATTACTATGTTTTTAACCAGATTTAAATGTTTCATTTATTTTTTTCCTGTATAGAAACTTTGCAAAAAAGAGGCGAAAGATAACAAAGGGACATTCAAACTCATAAGTCGAGAGGCGGAGTAAAGCAAACACCAATCAATCAATCAATATAAAGTAGAAAAAACGAACACGAATCCATCAAAAACCGGTTCTTTAGAATACTTTATGTTTAGGAAAATGTAATATGATAACAAACCTGTTCAATGATGAAAGTAAAATTATGTCTATCAATTGTGATCTAGTTTGGTGGACAAAGATCATCAGCCACATGTAAATTATGTTATAAATATGCAATAAATGAAAACTGTCATACAGAATCTTGTTGGTAGCTGCACCATTCACATTTAAATTGTGTATTTCAGTTCTTAGACATATGGTCTAGATATGTTAAAGAGGAGGTATGTTCACAAGTAATACTGCATGGTTTAACCCAATTACATTTTGTGTCTGTAGATTTAAGTTAGGCAAGTTGGAATATGTGTTGTTTGTTGTTGTTAGTTTCTATAGTTTTTTTTAAGGGAGTCAGGTGATGGTAGTTAGGGTAGTCCAGTTGAAACCAGCCTCCAGTTGCGGGATTTTCTCACTGTGTTGAAGGCCCATTGGTGGCCTTGGGCTGTTTTCTGCTCTTTGGTCGGGTTGTTGTCTCTTTGACACATTCCCCATTTCCATTATCAATTTTATTGTGTGCTGTCAAGTGCTTTGGTGATTCCTGTTATGCTTTAAGGTAATATTAATATTAGTTTGGAACAGGTTCTTTATCTTATTAGATACATTTTACTAAACAGTATCTGATATTTCAACTTTTTGATTATACTGATTTTCTAATATAAGTTCATTATTTAACAGTTGACATAACATTCTAATAACAAAACTGTTACTGGTTTTGCTATAGCCATGTTTATTTTTTTGCAACAAATATTCATTCATCAAAAATTTCTATGTGTGTTTTTGGTTTTTTGGTTCATATATACATGTAATAACATTACATGTATGTTTCACGAGAATTCGGTTTGTTTGATTGGCTAACAACAATCGCGCGTCATTCAAAAATTAACCTTCATTTTCCAAATGAAATGTTACAATTGTGATGACAGGTGCTTCCACAAAAAAATGCAGATAGATAAAAGAAAAACTTGATAAAAGTTTTTGTTCATGGTCTTATTAGCATAAAAATGTAGATATAAGAAATGAATGCTTCTTTTTGTAATTTTATTGGGATGTAAGTGTTGATCGTGCACACATTTTTAGAATGAAGCCCTTCCACGCTTCATACAAAATATGCTTTGGTCAACACTTTTACACCCCAATACAAGAGCTCATGAGAGCCTGATATCGCTCACCTGTCTCTAATTTCAGTTTCAGGCATTTGACTTATTTGTAGACCTTACTTTGCTGAACAATTTTGTCATTTACACTTTCTCTCTTTCTATAATAATATCAAAGATAATACATAATCCAAAACTGTAAAATTTCCTAAAAATTAACTATTTCTGGACAGTAACCCAACAATAAATTGTCCTATTGGTCTGAAGATTTCTTGACAGGTAGATCTAAACCTGTTTAACACTTTCACCTATGTCAGTTTTCCTCTTACTGCTTTAGTTTTTGAGATGAAAGCCAAAAACTTCATTTGACCCCTATGTTCTATTTTTAGAAACTGCTGCCATTTTTTGAATGGATCAAATCCCGAATACAATCTATAAACTAGATACCCCAAGGAACATTTAATTAAAGTTTTTAAGTATTTGAAAGTAGTTTCAGAGAAGAAGATTTTGAAAAGTAATAGACTTGCACGAAAAATATAAAAAAAACATTTCAAGGGCAATAACTCCTTAAGGAGTCAATTGACTATTTTGATCATTTGACTTATTTGTAGATCTCACTTTGCTGAACATTTTTGCCATTTACACTTTCTCTCTATTTATTATAATATTAAAGATAATAACCAAAAACAGTAAAATTTCATAAAAATACTATTTCGGACAGAAACCCTACAATTGGTAATCCAATTGGTCTGAAAATTTCATAGCAGATAGATCTTGACCTATAATACTTAAATTCGATGTCACTTTTGCTCTAACTGCTATAGTTTTTGAGATAAAAGCCAAAACTGCATTTGACCCCTATGTTCTATTTTTAGCCATGGTGGCCATGTTTGTTAATGGATCAAAACTTCAGATATAATTTATAAACCAGTTACCCTAAGGAACATTCAAAGTTTAGAAGTATTAGGCCCAGAAGTTTCAGAGGAGAAGATTTTTAAATGTTAGCAAACATGATGAACAAATTGTGTAAAAATGTCTTTAAAGGGCAATAACTCCTTAAGGGGTCAATTGACAATTTTGGTCATATAAAACTTTTTTGTAGATCTTACTTTGCTGAACATTTTTGCTGTTTACAGTTTATCTTTATCTTCAATAATATTCAAGAAAATAATCAAAAACTGCAAAATTTCCTTAAAATTACCAATTTAGTGGCAGCAACCCAACAATGGGTTGTTCGACTCATCTGAAAATTTCAGGGCTGATAGATCTTGACCTATTGAACATTTTTACCCCCCCATGACAGATTTGCTCTAAATCCTTTAGTTTTTGAGATATAAGCCAAAAACTGCATTTGACCCTATGTTCTATTTCTAGCCATGGTGGCCATGTTTGTTGATGGATCAAAACTTGGATACAATTTATAAACTAGATACAATAAGGAACATTCAGTTAAAGTTTGAAGGTATTTGGCCCAGTAGTTTCAGAGGAGAAGATTCTTGAAATAGTTTATGACGACAACAACAACGACAAACGACAGACGCCAATGCCAGATGCCAAGTGATGGCATAAGCTCACATGCGGCCCTATGGGCCCCGGTGAGCTAAAATTTACAAAAAGAAGCATTCATTTCTTAAAGAAATTAAAAAGAGATGGAATATACCAAGGGGACATTCACAATTCATAAGGGGGTGAGTGTCCTCACGAGTTTATACTGTCACTCAATTTAAGTGCCTGATCAATTAAAGGAGATATGATGTATAATGCAAAGTAACAGCCCTCTAACATTATAAAATAGCAAAATACATCCCTATAGTCTTCATGTCTAAACAGTACTGTAAATTCAGATATTATTGCCGTAATTTTTAATGCAAAATTACAACAGTATAATTTTGCAATAATAAAATTCTTATTTCTAATTTCAGTTGTTGCTTCACATAATTTTTGCAGTTGTTTTAATTAAATCTCTTTTTTACCAGTAACCAGTGATTCACAATTATAAATGCATACATTAATTTCTGAATTAACAGTATGCCAAGTTCATAATTTTGCAGTTTAAAAAGTTGTGAATAAGTTTATCTGAGTTTATCAAAGTTCTTGTCATATTTATAGTTGTCAGTTCTTTAATCATCTGAATGATAATCACTTTATCTGGTATTTACTTGTAAATTTATCATATGACATAATCTTGATGTTACCTGCGAAAATCAACCTACAATGATCAAATAGACTGTTATTTTAAAAGCAACTGATTTTATCTGAACATAGTTGAAATCTTATATTGACATATTACAAAAAATGGCGTCTTCTCAGTCTACAGGAATGGCACAGACTCCTACTGTGTGTCAGTTCTGTGAAGAATCCCAGACATTAAGTGGAAATGTGTTAACTGTGAACTATTTCTATGTCAACTGTGCAGTTCAAAGATACATGGCAAAATCAAGGCATCTATGGAACATGAAATTATTAATATTACAGACTTTGGAATTGAGGATTTTGCCACTTCAGTGCGTAAAGTGGAACTTGAAAACATGGTGTGTACAATCCATGTCAAACAAAAGTGCTTTGTTTTCTGTAAAGACTGCAGTAAGCCTGCTTGTTCCAAATGTTTAAACGAGACTCATAAAATGCATGACTACAAAGCCCTTGATGAAAGGTATGATGAAATCATTTCTGAAATGAAGGAACTCATAAAGAAGTTTGAATCCAATCTTCAGTTCTTTAAGAATGAAAAGGATAAACTGCAAAAAGTTCTTTCTGATGGTGAAAACAATTTTCAAGAAACAAGGGACATAATTCTGCAAACTGAGAAAAAATGAAAGAAGTCATTTCAAAACATGCTAAAGACCTCTTACAAGAACTTGATGCTAAATGGAAACCATTAGAAAATAAGATAAAAACAGAACTTTCTGAAATAAAAAAGATAGAGGAGGAGTGGGAAACCAAGAAAAAGAATCTAAACCAAGTGCTACAGTCTCATCAAGTTGAAGACATTTTCACTACAAGTAAAACTTTAGAAAAACCACTGCCAGAGTGTTGGGTTAAAAAAATTAAACCAAATAAGACAAAGTTCATTCCTAGGAATATGGAGGTGAAGAAAGTAGGTCAGTCGATGCTTGGTGATATTTATATAGTCCCAGAAATAGAGCTCATACACACTTTTCAAAGTGATGTTGAAAGTGTGGTAGCTCTACTGTTGAGTAGTGACAATACTGCATTTATTGGAAACTTTGCTAACCCAGAACATTCAAAATTACAAACAGTAAAAATTGAAACTAATAATATAAAAATAGAAAGAGAATTGCAGATACAAGTGTTTGATATGGCATGGATTAATGATAAAGAAATGCTTGTGTCATCTAGAAAATGTGACTTTAAACTATATACCAAAGATGGACAGATAAAGAAATTTAAGTCATTTACTCCATTAAAAACTTCTTGTGTTTATGTAACTAAAGATAATAAGTTAATAGTAGGTTTGACAGAATCTTCTCCTATAACACTTCCCCCACCAAAAGATTGTATCAGAAGACTTGTAATTATGAACCAGGATGGTTACGTACAACATATTATTGAATATGATAAGGACAATCAGAGACTGTTAACATTCCCTCATAGAGTCAAAACTTTCCATGATAAGATAATAGTTGTAGATGTTATAAACAAAGAATTTGAGGGTAGGGTAGTAATGTTAGATTATGGGGGACAACTCCATTGGACTTACAATGGCTGTTATAGTATCCACTCAGGTCATGTTAAATTGTGTGCAAAAGATGTGGCAATAACCTCTTCAGAAATGATTTTAGTTACTGATAGTGCAAATCATGCTATACATATATTAAATTCTTCTGGGGAAGTTATTGTATGTACGGATGTAAAAAGCTTAGGAATAGAATGTCCTTTTTGTCTTTATATCGACAAAAAAGAAGTTTTATGGATTGGGTGTACACAATGGACAATAAACAAAAACAAGAAGGCTAAAATACATTGCGTCAAACTGACTTAACTTTGAGTCCTCTGTCAAAATACATCAAACTAGATCTCTAAAGCTTACGAAAATCTTTGAATTAAATCTGAAAGGTCAGACCTAGGGTTGGATCTAGAAATATTTACTAAATAGGAAAAGGGATTCCGAAATAATCCTTCCCAGATATTGTGCAGGCATTAAGAGCATGTTATTGTTTAATACACTGAACACTCTGGTAAAATCCCGTTTTGGGAAATGAAACAAAAGTAAAAATAATCACTCAAAATATTTCTTCAATCAAGTGGTTGTTGTTGTTGTGTTTATCAAATAGTCATTGTTTTTTTAAAGAAATTATTTCAACCAACTGCAAAAACAAATATGTGGGTATTTGTCAAAAAGACAGCAACTCATAAATGTTAAAAAAAAAAGAAACATTAACTTCTTTCTTTTATTTAATATATCAGATGTTAATCAATCAAATCAAACCTAATCATGATATTCTTTTTTAAACTATTCTATAATGTGTGATAATTGTGATTTTTCAACTCATTGTGGGCTGTGATTGGCAAATAAAATATTTGTTGGTGGTGTTTCTGTTGTTGTTGTGTTAATCAATTAGCCATAGACAATAATAGAAGAACGTTTCTATAACAACAGTGCACACACTGAAATGTCTCACCTACTGTACTGACCATTGATTTTATGTTGATAGTCCTACATATAAAGTTTTACTACAAGTATCACATTAACATTAATGATCCAAGAAAATGAGGTCAAGGTCAGATAAACCAAGCCGGAAATACATGTACACCTTTAATACAATCATTCCATAAACAGAATTTAGATGTCCTATTGCTTATAGTATAAAAGAAACAGACCAAACCATAAATATTCTATATTGACCAATGAACCATGAAAATGAAGTCAAGGTCAGATGAACCCCGCCAGACAGACATAAACACCTTACAATCATTCCATACAACAAATATAGTTGACCTATTGCTTAAAGTTTAAGAAAAACAGACAAAACCAGGAAAACTTAACATTAAGCAATGAACCATGAAAATGAGATCGAGGTCAAATGATACCTGACAGACTGACATGTACATCATAAAATGTTTCCATACACCAAATATAGTTGACCTACTGCATACAGTATAAGAAAAACAGACCAAAACACAAAAACTTAACATTTAGCAATGAACCGTGAAAATGAGGTCAAGGTCAAATAAAACCTTCCAGACTGACATGTACATCATAAAATATTTTCATACACCAAATATAGTTGACCTATTGCATGCAGTATTAGAAAAACAGACCAAAACACAAAAACTAAACTATTACCACTGAACCATGAAAATGAGGTCAAGGTCAGATGACACCTGCCAGTTGAACATGTACACCTTACAATCATTACATACACCAAATATAGCAGATCTATTGCTTATAGTATCTGAGATATAGACTTGACCAAGAAAACTTAACCTTGTTCACTGATCCATGAAATGAGGTTGAGGTCAAGTGAAAATTGTCTGACAGGCATGAGGACCTTGCAAGGTATGCACATACCAAATATAGTTATCCTATTACTCATAATAAGAGAGAAATTAACATTACAAAAAATCTTAACTTTTTTTCAAGTAGTCACTGAACCATGAAAATGAGGTCAAGGACAATGAACATATGACAGGTGGAAACTTCATATCATAAGGCATCTATTTACAAAGTATGAAGCATCCAGGTCTTCTACCTTCTGAAATATTAAGCTTGAAAGAAGTTAGTTAACGCAACCACCGCCGCCATATCACATCCCTATGTCAAGCTTTCTGTGACAAAAGTCGCAGGCTCGACAAAAACAAGAAGATGTTTTATGAATGCCAAGTAGACAACAAAATTGAAGTGGTAGAAAGCAATTATTGACTACCGTTCAGTCTACAACAATGAGAACTAGAGGCGCTTAAGATCCTGTGTCGCTCACCTAGATCTATGTGCATATTCAACAAAAGACACTCTCCAACATTTTAGACGAGAATATAATTCATGACAAAAATCTCTTTTTGTTGATCTTGTATTGCTAAAAGTTTTGTCTGCTAAGTTTCTCTCTATCTTCTTTAGTTTTAGCTCGAAAACACAAAAGAGTGTAAAAAAAAATCCTCATTTAAGGGCAATTACTCCTATTTATAAAGAGTGACAGTCTACTAACTACATCAGCAAAATTTGACTTGTTTGTAGATCTTGCCTTGCTGATCATTTTTGTTATCTAAAATTTCTATTTATCTATTATAATTTTTATCATATAGGGCAAACAAAAAGAAATTGGTAAAAGTCGTCATTTAGGGGCAAAAACTCCAATCAGACGATTTCTTCCAAACTGTCTTAACTGTAGATCTTGTATTGCTGATCATTTTTGATTATTTATGTTTTTACTATGATCTATTATAATTTTTAAGATAAAAGTCAAAAACGCCAATCAATGGTAAAAATCATCATCAAAGGGCAATAACTCTAATAAGGAGTCAACTGACAATTTCAACCATGTTAAGCTCATTTGTAGATCTTGTCATGCTGATCATTCATGTCATTTTTGCAATTTAAAGTTTTTCTGTATCTATTATAGTTATCAAGATAATAAGCAAAAATGAAAGAAAATGGTAGAACTTGTCATTTAAGGGCAATTACTACTGTAAAAACTCCCCTGACTGTTTTGACATAGACATACAATCGGTAGAGCTCAACATTCTGAACATTTCTGCCCTGTCAGATTTTCTCTATTCATAACGGTTTTCAAAATAATAGACAAAACTTGCATTTTAACCCTATGTTCTATTTTTATCCATGTTGGCCATCTTGGTTGGCAGGCGGGGTCATCGGAAACATTTTTAAAACTAGATATCGCAATGATGATTGTGGCCAACTTTGGTTAGAGTAGAGGAGAAGATTTTTGTAAAAGTAATCAGACGACGATGCCTGACGACGGACATCAAGTAATGAGAAAAGCTCACTTGGCCTTTTGGGCCAAGTGAGCAAATCAAAGCTTCGTCTGTGCTGCGATTCAGCCATATTTAGCAACAGTTAATACCTGCAAATTTTTCAAAATTTCCATGGGGGATTTTAAGGACAAGAACACCTAATGCATACCTATGCATGTCATTAATGTACTTAAAATTAGAACATCTATGGTTTTTAATGAGTATAAATGTGTTCAAAATGTATTTTATACTCCTCTGAATGCTTTTTTGAAGGTACATGTATTGAGTCTATTTATAATAAAGTTTTATTAGGGTCAGGTCAAAACCTCTCATAGGGATATCCCCCATAAAACGGGAAAATTAGCAGGTCTGACAGTTCGTCAGACATTTTTTTTTTACTCATTTTTTATATTTCTTTCTTTATACAAGCTTCTGTAAGACATTTATATAGAGATAAACATCACAACTAAGTCCAAAATGTTTTAACTTGTGTTTTTATACTTTCAACAGAGAAGAAGCCAAGGAACTGAAAAAACAGACAAAATGCCCAGGTTAGAGTTATGTTTATTTGTGTCCTATTCCCAATAAACTCATCATAGATACCAGGATTAAAATTTTGTACGCCAGACACATGTTTTGTCTACAAAGGACTCATCAGTGACTCTTGAATCAAAAAATCAAAAATGGCCAAATAAAGTATTAAGATGAAGAGCATTGTGTACCCAAAATTCTGAAAGGTTTTGTCAAATACAGCTAAGGTAATCTATTCCTGGGGGAGAAAATCCCTAGTATTTCGAACAATTCAAAGTTTTATAAACAATTTGACAGTTTGACTGAGTGACAATTGATGCTTGCATAGCAACAGGACATGATTATTAGCCGGTTTATGATTGTAAACACATTGCCAATAACTTGGCCATTTGTTTAAAAATAAACATATTGAAAAATTCAATGAAATTTGCCTATACAAGCTATTTTCCTAATGCTAGTAGTTTAAAGGTTTGATTAGCTTGCTTGCTTTGATTGTATAAATGTTTGCTTAAATTGTAATTAAGGTTGACACCTGCAATCAATAGATAGGCAGGGCTTCTGCTTGTATACATTATACTCTGAATTATACTTAACATCTAATAACATTTAAGTATAATGTATACAAGCTGAAGCCCTGCCTATCTATTGATTGCAGATGTCAATCTTAATTACAATGCTTGAGCAAACATTTATACAAACAAAGCAAGCCAACCAAACCTTTAAACTACAAGCATTAGGAAAATAGCTCTAATGAGGTATCCATTTTTTATAAATTATGACTTGCAAATGTTACCACTATAAATGTTGCAAATTTAATAGTTTCCATTTCAACATGTTAAATACAGTATTTGAGGTCAGAAGAGTTCAAACATTTATCTTTCGTTATTATTTCGTTTTTGTGTAAAAATAGATTCCATTAGAATTTGTACAAAAAACCACTTCAAAATCCCCAAAGGTTTTTTTACCAAGATCTAAACAGAAAAAGAATAATTTACACAAGGTTTAAAGAAATAAAAAAGGCATTATGACAAAATGAAGTTCTATGTTCATAATAAACTCATCATAGATACCAGGATTAAAATTTTGTACGCCAGATGTCCATTTTGTCAGTGATGCCCTATCAAATAAACCAAAAAAAATGTGGATTGTGTCCACACGTGGACACAGATGATGCCCCCGCTTGCATATTATATAGTTATAAAGGGACATAACTGAAAAACGGCAAAAGTGACGCTACCCAAATTAGAACTTGATCTGAGTTTTATGGTAATAAGCATTGTGTATAAGTCTAATAATATTTGGTTGAGGCAAACTTAAGTTAGAGAATGGACACTAAAAATTTTGCAATTTTTCCATTTATAAAGGGGCATTACTGTAGAACAGTAAAAGTGACACCACCAAAAATCAAACTGGATCTGTATTTTGTTGTAATAAGCATTGTGTATAAGATTCATAACATTTGGTTGAGGCAAACTAAAGTCAGAGAACAGAAACTAAAAATTTAGCAATTTTTCCATTATAAAGGGCATAACTCTAGAACCATTTAAGTGACGCCACCAAAATTCAAACTTGATCTGTGTTTTGTGGTAATAGGCATTGTGTATAAGTTTCATAACATTTGGTTGAGGCAAACTTAAGTTACAGAAGGGAAACTAAATATTTTGCAATTTTTCCATTTATAAAGGGGCATAACTCTAGAATTGTGACGTTACTAAAATGGAAATTTTTACTCAATCAATGAAAATTGTTGTCTCCCAAAAAAACATGAATCAACAGTATGTCGATATTTACTCTAAAATAACTGGTTCCTTCCACTTGTCCCTTATTTCTGGCTTAGGATATCTCTCCACATAGGTAACCAGTTCTTCCATGTATTGTCTAAAATAGCAAGAAATTATAAAGTCAAATGACTTAAAAATATGAGTCAGTTTCATATATAACGAATGTATATTGTTTAAGTCATGCATCTGTAATTGTCTTAATTTCCCGTTTGAATGGTTTTACACTAGTAATTTTTGGGGCCCTTTATAGCTTACTGTTCGGTGTGAGCCAAGGCTCAGTGTTGAAGACCGTACTTTGACCAATATGCTGCAAACATTGTTTGTAATATATCTATAGGATAAAATCATGAAGATATCCCCTCACATCAATTTAAGGGAGTACAGAACACCCAAGGGATTTAATTTTTTAAAAATTAGCTGAACATTATAATCACATACTAAAAGTAAAGAGAATTCAAGCTTTTCAATGATCAAAATTTCTGCTGGTCAAACTGAAAATCCAATGAAATTATTTCTGCAAATTATGCAGTTCAAATTTCTTGAAATTTTTGTATTTTAGTCAACAGGCCAAAGTAAATATTTTGTGAAAATTAAACGAGACTATTCTATTTCAGTCAAGGGATAATCTCCAAGAATCAGAGGCAATGAAAATGCCAATATAAAACCTGGCAATAAACCACCTTAATCTTATTTTATTCTATTCTTCAATATGCAGGAATTGTTTGCCACTTGACATCAAGCTCACAATCAATTCCCCTCATTTATATCTTCTTCTTATAAATGCATATTACATCTTTGAAAATGTCCGTAGAGAAAACACTATCATATTTGTAGTGGCAGAATGCTTTAAAAATTTGAAAGCTATTATACCTGAACTTCTGCATCATGGCAATCAGTGAATATGCATTTATTATTCAACCTGTGTAAACCTAGTTACATATGTTTCACAATAGATATCCTCCAGCTACCAAGACCAATTTTCATGTATCTTCTGGCAGTAAACTGTGTGCATTTTTCAAGTTTCTATAGTTACCTTCCCATCTGTAGAGTTGGGTCTGTACAGTAGACTTGACCTTTGAACCCTGTGTATTCTGTGATGTAAGGTAAAGCTAACATGACATTGTGATTTGATATTAAAATGGCGTCAATCTGGGAGAGATCTGTCATTCCAACCTGTTAGATATATAAAGAAACAGTCAACCATTGTCAATCTGGGAGAGATCTGTCATTCAAACCTGCTACATATATAAAGAAACAGTCAACCATTGTCAATCTGGGAGAGATCTGTCATTCAAACCTGTAACATATATAAAGAAACAGTCAACCATTGTCAATCTGGGAGAGATCTGTCATTCCAACCTGTAACATATATAAAGAAACAGTCAACCATTGACAATCTGGGAGAGATCTGTCATTCCAACCTGTTACATATATAAAGAAACAGTCAACCATTGACAATCTGGGAGAGATCTGTCATTCCAACCTGTTACATATATAAAGAAACAGTCAACCATTGTCAATCATCTGTCATTCCAACCTGGAAACAGTCAACCATTGTCAGTCTGGGATCTGTCATTCCAACCCATATATAAAGAAACAGTCAACCATTGTCGAGAGATCTGTCATTCCAATATATAAAGAAACAGTCAACCATTGTCAATCTGCGAGAGATCTGTCATTCCAACCTGTAACATATATAAAGAAACAGTCAACCATTGTCAATCTGGGAGAGATCTGTCATTCCAACCTGTAACATATATAAAGAAACAGTCAACCATTGTCAATCTGGGAGAGATCTGTCATTCCAACCTGTAACATATATAAAGAAACAGTCAACCATTGTCAATCTGGGAGAGATCTGTCATTCCAACCTGTAACATATATAAGGAAACAGTCAACCATTGTCAATCTGGGAGAGATCTGTCATTCCAACCTGTTAGATAAAAAACAGTCAATGTTGTCAAATGCAAAGGTCATTTAAACTCTGGCGGATAGTTGTCTTATTGGTTACTTGATATCATTGAGATGGGAGCCATCTCTGTGGGCCCCACTGTGAATAATGTGTGGTAAAAAATTTGTATCTTTATTATTGACACTGGGTTGTCAACTGAAACCAAAGTTTTTGACCTTGACCTTTGACCTAGGAAGTTATACATAAATTATGACACAACCTCTGGTGTTGGTTTATATACATGTCAAGTATAAACTTTGAAATCATAACAGTTCTCAAGATATAGAGCGGACACGATCTTTACCATAGGATAGTTTTCTTATTGGTTACTTGATATCATTGAGATGGGAGCCATCTCTGTGGGCCCTGCTGTGAATAATGTGTGGTAAAAAATTTGTATCTTTATCATTGACATTGGGTTGTCAACTGAAACCAAAGTTTTTGACCTTGACCTTTGACCTCGGAAGTTGTACATACATTATGACACACCCTCTGGTGTTGGTTAATATATATGTCAAGTATAAACTTTGAAATCATAACGGTTCTCTAGATATAGAGCGGACACAATTTGTTACGGATGGACGGACAGACAGACAGACAGACGGACGGATGGACAGACTGATCACTATAGGGCATCTGCCATTCGGCGGGGCCCTAATTATAGCACATCTTCTTATTTACATATTAAATGAGTTATTGACAATACTGGTTTACTCTAAATTTAAGGATTTAATGTCTACATTTATAAATACCAGTACAAATCTTTCAAAACTGATATATGAGATAAAATTATGCTATTCTTGCAAATGGTCTAGGACAATGTTACTATCAAAACTAAATTTGTGAGTTCTTATCATTGTGAGATTTATTATGCTGCATGTTTTAGGATAATATAAACACATATAAACACAGTAACTGTGAGTACACTTATATATGTACTATGTGTCTTTTTTGTTGTGGGGATGTACATGATGTATAAATACCCTGCCATGACAGGTCTGTGCTTTTGTTACTTGTTTTTCTGCTTTCTATCAATCTGATGAGTTAATCCTTTTTTCAACTGATTTTTATAGTTTGTTCATGTGTTGTGCTGTTACACTACTGTCCCAGGTTAAGGGAGGGTTGGCACCTTCAAACATATTTAACCACGCCACATTCTGTACGTGCCTGTCCCAAGTCAGGAGCCTGTAATTTAGTGGTTGTTGTTTGTTGCTGTATATCATATTTGTTTTTGTTCATTGTTTTGTACATAAATCAAGACATCAGTTTTCTCGTTTGAATTGTTTTACATTTGTCATTTCAGGCTTTTTATAGTTGATTATGCAGTATGGGTTTTGCTCATTGCTGAAGGCTGTATGTATGGTGACCTATAGTTGTTAGCATCTATGTCATTTGGTCTCTGGTGGAGAGTTGTCTCATTGGCAATCATACCATATCTTCTTATTTTCATATAGTACAACTTTCTGTCAGAATTTACAGTAATCTTTCTTCATGTTTTTATACTACGAAAAAAACAATAGTACATGAATATATGGTTTCTAAGCTGTATTTTTTAATGTATATGGAAAACTCCCAATTCATATCTGTTTCAGAAGCAATCAAATTTCTCTTCAGGGTTAACATGGTTAAAGGGAGTATATTATTTATCATAATCTGTGTCTGTTTTTGTTAAATTAAATCATTTTAGACTAGGGATGATAAAGTGCTTGGCAATACTGTATAGACACCTGTCAATTGCAGAAGACCATGTTGCCCTTTAGATGTCAGTTTGGTCATTTTGTCATAAGTTTGTTGTCCCACTGACATATCACCCTCCATCACCCTTCATTCATAACTACAATATGTAATTATTGACTGTTGCTGAGGTTGATACAATGATTTATCAACCACAGAGATATGATATTCACCGAAACAAATGGCCAAGGGTGAAAGTCAAATATCTGGGGTTGATAAGTATAGATTATTACATAGCATTTTTCATATCAGACCCTTTATCTGCCCTAGGTTATAATATCAGCCCAAGAGCCGCAGGCTCGAGGGCTGATATCATGAACGAGGGCAGATAAAAGGTCTGATATGATAAATGACATGTAATTATCTTTTTATCATATACTTCAACAGAAGAAATACAAACAAGAACTATTAATTAAAATTTTGTCTTTCCATGAATTTTTAGATGATAATTTACAGACAACCAAATACAAATTTCTAACTTTAATTGTTTTTATTGATATTACAAGCATTTTATTTATCTTGTCACAACTATTATCATGTTCTTAGTTTGAAATTTGCTCCTCAACCATTTTGTGAAAAGTCTTAAATCACTTGCGGTTTTCCGCACTGTGTTGTTGTTTTCGAACAAATTTCCGGAAATGCATGAAGTTGCATGTGATAAACGTCACGGAAATTAACGGAAAGGCATGTGATAACATTCCAGAAGTAGTCAATAAAGGTTCCTTTATCAGCCCGCTGAGGAAATTCTTAGGAATCTGATCAATAAACCTAGTAATCCTTTCATAGCCTTTTAAATGTTATTGAACTGTAAAATTTTAGTAATATTTTATACAAGTATATGATAAATCATTGTATCAACTGAAATCAAAACTCAACAATTGTTTTATTATATGACCTTTTATCCTTCTCCAATTTTCTATTCTTTTAAAACTGCTTCTTGTTTTTATACTAAATATATCATCTGCTTTTGCAGTTGTTAACTTTTAAAAGTTGAAATGGTCATTAAAGTTTACTGAAAAAAAAATACACATAAAACAAGAAGAGAAAATAATTACACCGAAAACAAGAAGAAAAAGAAAAACAACGTGAATTTCCATGATGTCTTTAACCTTTGACATTGCCTTTGAATATCTTTATCTAGGTAAATGTAAAATGTTTCAAATCTTATATTAACCTCTCATGATTTTTCCACAGTGAATATAATATATATCGAAGAAAACTCTGTATGCCTTTAGCCAATGAGAAAATAAAATTTGTTTAGCCATAGTCATATAATAAATAGTAGTGCTTCCATCTCCTGAATATTTTTTAACCAGTGGTATAAAACCAAACAAAATTTCATCATCATTATGACATATTTTGTTCTATATCTTATTCCCATCTTCTCTTGTACAAACCTCTGGTGTTAGGAATTCTAAGCAGCCATTGACAAAAATATTTCCTCCGGATTCTTTTAGTTCATCTTCCTGAAAGCAAAATAAAATTGTAAAGAAATATGATTAAAAATGAATGGCATTGCTGTCGAATAGGAAATAGGATCATGCTGACTTTATGTTAAAACGTTTAGACCTACTGCATTTTTATGCACCTGTCCTAAGTCAAGAGCTTGTTTTTCAGTGGTTGTCGTTTGTTGGTGTGGTTCATAGGTGTTTCTCGTTTCTCGTTTTTTATATGCATTAGACCGTTGGTTTTCCTGTTTGAATTGTTTTACACTAGTCAAATTTTGGGCCCTTAATATCTTGCTGTTCGATGTGAGCCAAGGCTCTGTGTTGAAGGTTGTACTTTGACCTAAAATTGTTAACTTTTTATACATTGTGACTTGGATGGAGAGTTGTCACATTGGCACGCATACCATATCTTATTACTTATATAATTTATATATGACGACCTTCAGTTGCTAACTGATGTGCCTGCCTACCTTTCAGTGCCTTTTTTATTGATCTTGGTCTGATTATGCATAACATATTTGCCACTGGATATATTGGATATTAAGTAAATCAAGGACCAACAAATGACTCCTTTCAAGATATTTAAACAAATTGTGATGCAATACTTACATCAAGACCCTCTTTGTTATTAGGTGGTGTCCATGTCTGTAGGCTGGAAAATTTGGTACTGAAAAAAGTAAATAAATACTGATAGGTACATTATTTAAAACTATGAATAATTTCCGAGCCCTTTACCACTGCCTTAATAGGAATTATTAAATAAACATACTCTAGCCTTTGTTCATGATGTTAGTCTAGCATGTCTAGTGTGTTTTTTTCATTTTGGTTCATTTGAATGTTTCTGAGTTTAGTGTGGCATCCATTTCACTGAACTAGTCTACATTATTGTTTAGGAGCCAGCTGAAAGCCCGCATCTGAGTGCATGATTTTTTCTCGCTGTGTTGAAGACCCATTGGTGGCCTTGGGATGTTTTCTGCTCTTTGGTTGGGTTGTTGTCTCTTCGACACATTCCCTGTTTCCATTTCCTTTTCTATACTTCTTATTTGTACATAGTGAAATAATTTCCACAATGTTCATCTCTTATTAAAACTAGTAAGTTTTCAGATTGGTTTGTTAGTCTTGGAATTACAATACAGTATAGGCAAAGGATAGTAACTTATTTTTAACCCTGTAACACTTAAACTTTACCCTAAATCCAATGCTATTTTTGTCATATTTTGTTTCTTGTGTATAAGTGTTTATATTTGACATAGTAGATCTCACAGGGTTTGTGTTTTCATTCTTTAATTTTCTATGTTGTGTCTTGTAGACCATGAAGTCTGTTGTTGTGCATAAGTGTTTATATTTGACTTAGTAGATCTTGCAGGGTTTGTGTTTAATTTTCTATGTTTGTCTTGTAGACTATGAAGTCTGTTGTTTGATTTTCATTGTTTTCATATTTTGTCATGGTGTTGTCTGTTTGTTTTCAACTTATGATATAAAAATAAGGAGATATGGTATGATTGCCAATGAGACAACTATTCACCAAAGTTAATTACTGATTTTGTAAATGTATCTTCCATCTCTCTTACACATGAAGGCTACTTCAGAACTCTGGACTTATTTTTTGTACTTGTGTTCTAGGTAGCAATGGAAATTTATTCAAATATGTTTCCAATTTAACTCACCTCTGTATAACAGGAAGTGGCAAAATTTTAAAATTTCTTTGACATCAAGTCCACAGTCTAACATTAGTGTTACACCTTTGAAGTGGAGTATAAAACATGGCTTGCTTGGATTACTGGACAAACAGGACTGTTATCAAAAGAAAATATTAATATGTAATATTTTGATGGATTATCAAATATATATATTGCATGACAAAACTTGCATGACTATATCCTTTTTTGGAATTGTGAATTACCAGAACATATATGTATACATGTATGTAACAAATAATATGAAACATTGATTGATAAATGTGCATCACATCCAAAATGCCATTCTTATTTTCAAAAGACTTTAATGTTGCTACCTGATAAACAATAGAAGTTTTTTTTTATCCCCATTACCGTGATTACCCTAGCAAAAATGTATGTTACTTTATATGCTACTGTACATCAATTGGTTTCTATTTATAAATACAAATTTCATGCTGCTATACACAATTTAAAGGCAATCTTAATTTTTGTGTGAAGTATTTTGTGGACTGTATAGCTGACTATGCAGTATGGGCTTTGTTCATTGTTGAAGGTCATTCGGTGACCATAGTTGTGAATTTATCTGTGTCATTTGGTCTATTGTGGAGAGTTGTCTCATTGGCAATCATACCACATCTTCTTATTTTATATGTCATGATTGTTGTTAGTCTTTTTGTTCTTTGTTATGGTGTTGTCTGTTTTATCTTTGTTATGGTGTTGTCTGTTTTATCTTTGTTATGGTGTTGTCTGTTTTATCTTTGTTATGGTGTTGTCTGTTTTATCTTTGTTATGGTGTTGTCTGTTTTATCTTTGTTATGGTGTTGTCTGTTTTATCTTTGTTATGGTGTTGTCTGTTTTATCTTTGTTATGGTGTTGTCTGTTTTATCTTTGTTATGGTGTTGTCTGTTTTATCTTTGTTATGGTGTTGTCTGTTTTATATGGTGTTGTCTGTTTTATCTTTGTTATGGTGTTGTCTGTTTTATCTTTGTTATGGTGTTGTCTGTTTTATCTTTGTTATGGTGTTGTCTGTTTTATCTTTGTTATGGTGTTGTCTGTTTTATCTTTGTTATGGTGTTGTCTGTTTTATCTTTGTTATGGTGTTGTCTGTTTTATCTTTGTTATGGTGTTGTCTGTTTTATCTTTGTTATGGTGTTGTCTGTTTTATCTTTGTTATGGTGTTGTCTGTTTTATCTTTGTTATGGTGTTGTCTGTTTTATCTTTGTTATGGTGTTGTCTGTTTTATCTTTGTTATGGTGTTGTCTGTTTTATCTTTGTTATGGTGTTGTCTGTTTTATCTGTTTTATCTTTGTTATGGTGTTGTCTTTGTTATGGTGTTGTCTGTTTTATCTTTGTTATGGTGTTGTCTGTTTTATCTTTGTTATGGTGTTGTCTGTTTTATCTTTGTTATGGTGTTGTCTGTTTTATCTTTGTTATGGTGTTGTCTGTTTTATCTTTGTTATGGTGTTGTCTGTTTTATCTTTGTTATGGTGTTGTCTGTTTTATCTTTGTTATGGTGTTGTCTGTTTTATCTTTGTTATGGTGTTGTCTGTTTTATCTTTGTTATTGTCTGTTTTATCTTTGTTATGGTGTTGTCTGTTTTATCTTTGTTATGGTGTTGTCTGTTTTATCTTTGTTATGGTGTTGTCTGTTTTATCTTTGTTATGGTGTTGTCTGTTTTATCTTTGTTATGGTGTTGTCTGTTTTATCTTTGTTATGGTGTTGTCTGTTTTATCTTTGTTATGGTGTTGTCTGTTTTATCTTTGTTATGGTGTTGTCTGTTTTATCTTTGTTATGGTGTTGTCTGTTTTATCTTTGTTATGGTGTTGTCTGTTTTATCTTTGTTATGGTGTTGTCTGTTTTATCTTTGTTATGGTGTTGTCTGTTTTATCTTTGTTATGGTGTTGTCTGTTTTATCTTTGTTATGGTGTTGTCTGTTTTATCTTTGTTATGGTGTTGTCTGTTTTATCTTTGTTATGGTGTTGTCTGTTTTATCTTTGTTATGGTGTTGTCTGTTTTATCTTTGTTATGGTGTTGTCTGTTTTATCTTTGTTATGGTGTTGTCTGTTTTATCTTTGTTATGGTGTTGTCTGTTTTATCTTTGTTATGGTGTTGTCTGTTTTATCTTTGTTATGGTGTTGTCTGTTTTATCTTTGTTATGGTGTTGTCTGTTTTATCTTTGTTATGGTGTTGTCTGTTTTATCTTTGTTATGGTGTTGTCTGTTTTATCTTTGTTATGGTGTTGTCTGTTTTATCTTTGTTATGGTGTTGTCTGTTTTATCTTTGTTATGGTGTTGTCTGTTTTATCTTTGTTATGGTGTTGTCTGTTTTATCTTTGTTATGGTGTTGTCTGTTTTATCTTTGTTATGGTGTTGTCTGTTTTATCTTTGTTATGGTGTTGTCTGTTTTATCTTTGTTATGGTGTTGTCTGTTTTATCTTTGTTATGGTGTTGTCTGTTTTATCTTTGTTATGGTGTTGTCTGTTTTATCTTTGTTATGGTGTTGTCTGTTTTATATTTGTTATGGTGTTGTCTGTTTTATATTTGTTATGGTGTTGTCTGTTTTATATTTGTTATGGTGTTGTCTGTTTTATCTTTGTTATGGTGTTGTCTGTTTTATCTTTGTTATGGTGTTGTCTGTTTTATCTTTGTTATGGTGTTGTCTGTTTTATCTTTGTTATGGTGTTGTCTGTTTTATCTTTGTTATGGTGTTGTCTGTTTTATCTTTGTTATGGTGTTGTCTGTTTTATCTTTGTTATGGTGTTGTCTGTTTTATCTTTGTTATGGTGTTGTCTGTTTTATCTTTGTTATGGTGTTGTCTGTTTTATCTTTGTTATGGTGTTGTCTGTTTTATCTTTGTTATGGTGTTGTCTGTTTTATCTTTGTTATGGTGTTGTCTGTTTTATCTTTGTTATGGTGTTGTCTGTTTTATATTTGTTATGGTGTTGTCTGTTTTATCTTTGTTATGGTGTTGTCTGTTTTATCTTTGTTATGGTGTTGTCTGTTTTATCTTTGTTATGGTGTTGTCTGTTTTATCTTTGTTATGGTGTTGTCTGTTTTATCTTTGTTATGGTGTTGTCTGTTTTATCTTTGTTATGGTGTTGTCTGTTTTATCTTTGTTATGGTGTTGTCTGTTTTATCTTTGTTATGGTGTTGTCTGTTTTCTCTTTGTTATGGTGTTGTCTGTTTTTTTATCTTTGTTATGGTGTTGTCTGTTTTATCTTTGTTATGGTGTTGTCTGTTTCATCTTTGTTATGGTGTTGTCTGTTTTATCTTTGTTATGGTGTTGTCTGTTTTATCTTTGTTATGGTGTTGTCTGTTTTATCTTTTTATCTTTGTTATGGTGTTGTCTGTTTTATCTTTGTTATGGTGTTGTCTGTTTTATCTTTGTTATGGTGTTGTCTGTTTTATCTTTGTTATGGTGTTGTCTGTTTTATCTTTGTTATGGTGTTGTCTGTTTTATCTTTGTTATGGTGTTGTCTGTTTTATCTTTGTTATGGTGTTGTCTGTTTTATCTTTGTTATGGTGTTGTCTGTTTTATCTTTGTTATGGTGTTGTCTGTTTTATCTTTGTTATGGTGTTGTCTGTTTTATCTTTGTTATGGTGTTGTCTGTTTTATATGGTGTTTTGTTATGGTGTTGTCTGTTTTATCTTTGTTATGGTGTTGTCTGTTTTATATTTGTTATGGTGTTGTCTGTTTTATATTTGTTATGGTGTTGTCTGTTTTATCTTTGTTATGGTGTTGTCTGTTTTATCTTTGTTATGGTGTTGTCTGTTTTATCTTTGTTATGGTGTTGTCTGTTTTATCTTTGTTATGGTGTTGTCTGTTTTATCTTTGTTATGGTGTTGTCTGTTTTATCTTTGTTATGGTGTTGTCTGTTTTATCTTTGTTATGGTGTTGTCTGTTTTATCTTTGTTATGGTGTTGTCTGTTTTATATTTGTTATGGTGTTGTCTGTTTTATCATCTTTGTTATGGTGTTGTCTGTTTTATCTTTGTTATGGTGTTGTCTGTTTTATCTTTGTTATGGTGTTGTCTGTTTTATCTTTGTTATGGTGTTGTCTGTTTTATCTTTGTTATGGTGTTGTCTGTTTTATCTTTGTTATGGTGTTGTCTGTTTTATCTTTGTTATGGTGTTGTCTGTTTTATCTTTGTTATGGTGTTGTCTGTTTTATCTTTGTTATGGTGTTGTCTGTTTTATCTTTGTTATGGTGTTGTCTGTTTTATCTTTGTTATGGTGTTGTCTGTTTTATATTTGTTATGGTGTTGTCTGTTTTATATTTGTTATGGTGTTGTCTGTTTTATATTTGTTATGGTGTTGTCTGTTTTATCTTTGTTATGGTGTTGTCTGTTTTATCTTTGTTATGGTGTTGTCTGTTTTATCTTTGTTATGGTGTTGTCTGTTTTATCTTTGTTATGGTGTTGTCTGTTTTATATTTGTTATGGTGTTGTCTGTTTTATATTTGTTAGGGTGTTGTCTGTTTTATATTTGTTATGGTTGGTGTTGTCTGTTTTATATTTGTTAGGGTGTTGTCTGTTTTATATTTGTTATGGTTGGTGTTGTCTGTTTTATCTTTGTTATGGTGTTGTCTGTTTTATCTTTGTTATGGTGTTGTCTGTTTTATCTTTGTTATGGTGTTGTCTGTTTTATCTTTGTTATGGTGTTGTCTGTTTTATCTTTGTTATGGTGTTGTCTGTTTTATCTTTGTTATGGTGTTGTCTGTTTTATCTTTGTTATGGTGTTGTCTGTAATTTATCTTTGTTATGGTGTTGTCTGTTTTATCTTTGTTATGGTGTTGTCTGTTTTATCTTTGTTATGGTGTTGTCTGTTTTATATTTGTTAGGGTGTTGTCTGTTTTATATTTGTTAGGGTGTTGTCTGTTTTATATTTGTTATGGTTGGTGTTGTCTGTTTTATCTTTGTTATGGTGTTGTCTGTTTTATCTTTGTTATGGTGTTGTCTGTTTTATATTTGTTATGGTGTTGTCTGTTTTATCTTTGTTATGGTGTTGTCTGTTTTATCTTTGTTATGGTGTTGTCTGTTTTATCTTTGTTATGGTGTTGTCTGTTTTCTATTTGTTATGGTGTTGTCTGTTTTCTATTTGTTATGGTGTTGTCTGTTTTCTATTTGTTATGGTGTTGTCTGTTTTATATTTGTTATGGTGTTGTCTGTTTTATCTTTGTTATGGTGTTGTCTGTTTTATATCTGTTATGGTGTTGTCTGTTTTCTATTTGTTATGGTGTTGTCTGTTTCATATCTGTTATGGTGTTGTCTGTTTTATCTTTGTTATGGTGTTGTCTGTTTTATCTTTGTTATGGTGTTGTCTGTTTTATCTTTGTTATGGTGTTGTCTGTTTTATCTTTGTTATGGTGTTGTCTGTTTTATCTTTGTTATGGTGTTGTCTGTTTTATCTTTGTTATGGTGTTGTCTGTTTTATCTTTGTTATGGTGTTGTCTGTTTTATCTTTGTTATGGTGTTGTCTGTTTTATCTTTGTTATGGTGTTGTCTGTTTTATCTTTGTTATGGTGTTGTCTGTTTTATCTTTGTTATGGTGTTGTCTGTTTCATCTTTTTTGGCAATACTGTATAGACACCTGTCAATTGCAGAAGACCATGTTGCCCTTTAGATGTCAGTTTGGTCATTTTGTCATAAGTTTGTTGTCCCACTGACATATCACCCTCCATCACCCTTCATTCATAACTACAATATATAATTATTGACTGTTGCTGAGGTTGATACAATGATTTATCAACCACAGAGATATGATATTCACGAAACAAATGGCCAAGGGTGAAAGTCAAATATCTGGGGTTGATAAGTATAGATTATTACATAGCATTTTTCATATCAGACCCTTTATCTGCCCTAGGTTATAATATCAGCCCAAGAGCCGCGGCTCGAGGCTGATATCATGAACGAGGCAGATAAAGGTCTGATATGATAAATGACATGTAATTATCTTTTATCATATACTTCAACAGAAGAAATACAAACAAGAACTATTAATTAAAATTTTGTCTTTCCATGAATTTTTAGATAATAATTTACAGACAACCAAATACAAATTTCTAACTTTAATTGTTTTTATTGATATTACAAGCATTTTATTTATCTTGTCACAACTATTATCATGTTCTTAGTTTGAAATTTGCTCCTCAACCATTTTGTGAAAAGTCTTAAATCACTTGCGGTTTTCCGCACTGTGTTGTTTTTGAACAAATTTCGAAATGCATGAAGTTGCATGTGATAAGCGTCACGAAATTAACGGAAGGCATGTGATAACATTCCAGAAGCAGTCAATAAAGGTTCCTTTATCAGCCCGCTGAGGAAATTCTTAGGAATCTGATCAATAAACCTAGTAATCCTTTCATAGCCTTTTAATATTTTTAAATGTTATTGAACTGTAAAATTTTAGTAATATTTTATACAAGTATATGATAAATCATTGTATCAACTGAAATCAAAACTCAACAATTGTTTTATTATATGACCTTTTATCCTTCTCCAATTTTCTATTCTTTTAAAACTGCTTCTTGTTTTTATACTAAATATATCATCTGCTTTTGCAGTTGTTAACTTTAAAAGTTGAAATGGTCATTAAAGTTTACTGAAAAAAATACACATAAAACAAGAAGAAAATAATTACGAAAACAAGAAGAAAAAGAAAAACAACGTGAATTTCCATGATGTCTTTAACCTTTGGCGTTGCCTTTGAATATCTTTATCTAGGTAAATGTAAAATGTTTCAAATCTTATATTCACCTCTCATGATTTTCCACAGTGAATATAATGTATATCGAAGAAAACTCTGTATGCCTTTAGCCAATGAGAAAAGAAAATTTGTTTAGTCATAGTCATATAATAAATAGTAGTGCCTCCATCTCCTAAATATTTTTTAACCAGTGATATAACACCAAACAAAATTTCATCATCATTATGACATATTTTGTTCTATATCTTATTCCCATCTTCTCTTGTACAAACCTCTGGTGTTAGGAATTCTAAGCAGCCATTGACAAAAATATTTCCTCCAGTTCTTTTAGTTCATCTTCCTGAAAGCAAAATAAAATTGTAAAGAAATATGATTAAAAATGAATGGCATTGCTGTCGAATAGGAAATAGGATCATGCTGACTTTATGTTAAAACGTTTAGACCTACTGCATTTTATGCACCTGTCCTAAGTCAAGAGCTTGTTTTCAGTGGTTGTCGTTTGTTGGTGTGGTTCATAGTGTGTTTCGTTTCTCATTTTTATATGCATTAGACCGTTGGTTTTCCTGTTTGAATTGTTTTACACTAGTCAAATTTTGGGCCCTAATATCTTGCTGTTCGTGTGAGCCAAGGCTCTGTGTTGAAGGCCGTACTTTAGCCTATAATTGTAAACTTTTGATACATTGTGACTTGGATGGAGAATTGTCTCATTGGCACGCATACCACATCTTATTATTTATATAATTTATATATGAGGACCTTGAGTTGTTAACTGATGTGCCTACCTTTCAGTACCTTTTTATTGATCTTGGTCTGATTATGCATAACATATTTGCCACTGGATATATGGGATATTAAGTAAATCAAGGACCAACAAATGACTCATTTCAAGATATCTAAACAAATTGTGATGCAATACTTACATCAAGGCCCTCTTTGTTATTAGGTGGTGTCCATGTCAGTAGGCTGGAAAATTTGGTACTGAAAAAAAGTAAATAAATACTGATAGGTACATTATTCAAAACTATGAATAATTTCGAGCCCTTTACCACTGCCTTAATAGAAATTATTAAATAAACATACTCTAGCCTTTGTTCATGATGTTAGTCTAGTGTGTTTTTATTTTGGTTCATTTGAATGTTTCTGAGTTTAGTGTGGCATCCATTTCACTGAACTAGTCTACATTATTGTTTGGGGCCAGCTGAAAGCCCGCATCTGAGTGCAGGACTTTTCTTGCTGTGTTGAAGACCCATTGCTGGCCTTGAGATGTTTTCTGCTCGTTGGTTGGGTTGTTGTCTCTTGACACATTCCCGTTTCATTTCCTTTTCTTTACTTCGTATTTGTACATAATGAAATAATTTCAACAGAAATGTTCATCACTCATTAGAAGTTGTAAGTTTTTAGATTGGTTTGTTAGTCTTGGAATTACAATATAGTATAGGCAAAGGATAGTAACTTATTTTTAACACTGTGACACTTAAACTTTACCCTAAATCCAATGCTATTTTTGTCATACTTTGTTTCTTGTGTATAAGTGTTTATATTTGACATAGTAGATCTTGCAGGATTTGTGTTTCACAGTCTTTAATTTTCTATGTTGTGTCTTGTAGACCATGAAGTCTGTTGTTGTGCATAAGTGTTTATATTTGACATAGTAGATCTTGCAGGGTTTGTGTTTCACAGTCTTTAATTTTCTATGTTGTGTCTTGTAGACCATGAAGTCTGTTGTTTGTATTTTCATTGTTTTTCATATTTTGTCATGGTGTTGTCTGTTTGTTTTCAACTTATGATATAAAAATAAGGAGATGTGGTATGATTGCCAATGAGACAACTATAAACCAAAGTTAATTACACATTTTGGTAAATGTATCTTCCATCTCTCTTTTGTAACACATGAAGGCTACTTCAGAACTCTGGATTTATTTTTTTTAACTTGTGTTCTAGGTAGCAGTGGAAATTTATTCAAATATGTTTCCAATTTAACTCACCTCTGTATAACAGGAAGTGGCAAAAATTTTAAAATTTCTTTGACATCAAGTCCACAGTCTAACATTAGTGTTACACCTTTGAAGTGGAGTATAAAACATGGCTTGCTTGGGTTACTGGACAAACAGGACTGTTATCAAAAGAAAATATTAATATGTTATATGTTGATGGATTATCAATTATATATATTTCATGACAAAACTTGACTATATACTTTTCTGGAATTGTAAATTACCAGAACATATAAGTACATGCATGTAACAAATAATATGAAACCTTGATTGATAAATGTGAATCACGTCAAAAATGTCATTCTTATTTTTAAAAGACTGTAATGTTCTTACCTAATAAACAAAAGAAAAGTTTTTTTATCCCCATTACCATGTTTACCCTAGCAAAATTATATATATTACTTATGTTACTGTACACCAATTGGTTTCTATTTATAAATACAAATTTCATGCTGCTATACACAATTTAAAGGCAATCTTAATTTTTGTGTGAAGTATTTTGTGGACTGTATAGCTGACTATGCAGTATGGGCTTTGTTCATTGTTGAAGGTCATTCGGTGACCATAGTTGTGAATTTAAATCAATGTCTTGTGTTTTTGAAGTCTGAAGTCATGTCCTCCAAAAAAAAATTTCCACATGTTAAGCGTTGTTAAGGGGTCTAACACATCCTGGTGCAATCAAAATTTCTGATCCTAACCATTAATGCCTGTGCATGTTATCAGTGGTCCCTGTCTCCCTACTTTGTAATCTGATAAAAATAAGACATTTTTTGGGGGAATAGGCTTCAAGGACACAAAGAGAATGTCCAGTGTACTGATTTGGACTATATCAATGAGTTACAATTTAACTGAGATAATCGTAACTGGATTCAAGTTCAGAGCTATTTTCTGATGCATGTAATAGGCCATGTCAAATAAATTTTCTGGTTCTCAGACAATTAATTACTTCTAAAAAATAGATGAGGGAGGCAGGGTATTTAATTTTTGTATTTATTATAATTTTATATTGACAAGTATTTTTCAAACACTGTACTCACTCATGTTAAACATTGTTAATGAATAAAATACCAAGTGGGTGATAAAAAAATATCCCAAAATCAAAGTAAATACAGAACGGTTGCAACATGTAAAGACAAATAACTAGTCTGCAAAACATTTAGCAGAAAACTAATTTCTCAGGAACAACACAATTTCAATGCATGACCGAAGAGGTTTGTGTTGCCTTTCTAGATATATACAAATTTTAACAATCTGATATTAGTATGTGTGTTTTTTTGGTATGTGACACATGAAACTCACATATCAAATCACCAGGCCAGAGTGCTATTCTTGGTGTTAGAAAATTATTGTGTAAAGCTAGGTAAAGATGAAATCTAGCTGGCAGCATCTTAATGAAATCATAACCTTCTTCTTTGGTATGCTCAAGACCAAAAGTTTCAAAACCACAAAACTGCCTAAACAGAACAGCCGAAACTATAAATTATATAAAGACTTTAAGAATGAATAAAAAGAGACATTGGGTAGACGTAGATGAGACCCCAACCTAAATGTAACAACACACATTTACAACAAAACTAGTAAGACATCAAGGAAGCTGCATAGACAATATGTTAGATACAAATATAGATTAAATCACGTTTGAATTTTGAAAGTTGTGAAAGTTGTGAAAATAAAACAGAGACTAACAAAATCTGCAATCAGCACCTATTAATTTCTTAGATAACCAAAAATATTGAAATGAAACTTTAAATACAACCAAGTCTATGATCAATATTTCAGGAGGAAATTGAAACATTAGCTTTGGCACATTAACAAAATCTTAATTATTCTCTCATCAAATCAAAATCAAACATTTATGCATAATTATTCTTTGTTCTATTGTCTTCTTCTTGAAATGAATCTTTTTCTGTTGAATATTCTTAAATGAATAGATAGAACAACTGCATCTATCATGTCTATGATCATCTGTCTTCATGCTTTATTCAGAAGGTCTATTTTGACAACCTGTCCCTTAACAGCTGTCAAAACAGGTCAATTTTGATTTATAGATTATCGTTGGTTATCTCAATGAGATTGATTTTCTCACTTGAGCCAATTCGGAGAAAGTGAGAAAAGCAATCGAGTTGAGATGACCAATGATAATCTGTTTATCGCTATTTTACCTATGACGACGTTGTTAATTTCCTTTACAACAGCATGTGTTCCTTAGTTTCTAGCGATAATTTTCATATCACTCAACTCGTTTTCATATCATTCGACTCGCTTAGAATGGACATTATCAGTCAGCAAGATCAAAGGAAAAATTCGTAAAATAGCGATAAACAGTAATATCCACCAAAAATTAGGAAACATCCACATTTTGCTTTATCAAAGGTCTGATGTTTGGTCATACTATAAATGAAGCTCACATACTTTAATGTTCCATGTGTTTTATCTTATTTTGAAGTGAATCAGGAAGTTTGCTCAAGCAATCCCCATGAGCAATTCCATTGCATCAATCTTTTATAGTTGTGTCATAGATTAGTTTAATGATCATCAAACATGTCAAAGGATAGAAGCATTTACTTTTCTCAGTTTACATTTTGTCATTTTGCAAATGTTCGATGTTCAGAAAGTCTTAACTTCTCAAAACCAGTGGTAAAAATACATGGTTAGATTCAGCATTTCAAAGAACCCAATAAATTCAATTTTTGTTGAAGTCAAACTAAGTTTAGTTTTGAACCCTGATTTGGACCAACTTGAAAACTGGGCCCAAAATCCAATATTTAAATACAGGTTTAGATTCAGCATTTAAAAGATCCCTATTTATATTTAATTTATATTGAAATGAAACACAGTTTAATTTTATCCATATACTTATTAATTTTCTGTTCAAGGAAATAACTCAAACTGAATAAATGATATACAAATAGTTCTCTAAAATTAGATATGATTTAACCACTAAAAATAGTTCTCTAAAATTAGATATGATGTTATATCTATTTTCAAATTATAATCAAGAAAATTAGATATGATTTAACCACTAAAACATTGTTAGAATCAGCATATCAAAGAATCCCAAGCATTCAATTTTGATGAAATTAAACAAAATTTAATTTAAGACCCTTTGAACCTCAATGCGGTATTATCTAACTAATAATGAAAATAAATACAGGTTTAGATTCAGCATTTCAACATGTTCAAAGAACCATATATATATTCAATTTATGCTGAAATCAAACACAGTTTAATTTTAGTTTAGACCCTGATTTGGACCAAAATCAGAAATCAAAATATTTGTTTATCAATAGACAATATAAGCTTAGTTTTTAAAGGAGTTCACTTCATCAAAAAATATATATCTAGCATTCAGAAAATTAGTTTATACAAAATAACAAACAAACCTTCCACAAAATTCTTCAAACAATTTACCAAAGAAAAGGAAAAAAAATCCAAAATGTTATTTATCATTAATACAATGTCTTTTAAAATCTATAAAACTTATCTGGAAGTGTAATCAAACTTTATATATATAATTAACTTACTATTTCTGTTCAAAGGAAATAACTCAATCACATAATAAGTACCACTTTTGGCTGCTAGAAAGGGCTATAACTCAACAACGAGAAAAGCTAAAATCGTGAAAATTGAACTTGACCTTCATACAACAATGTACAACATATCTAAGTTTGAAAAAATTATGTCAAAGTGTTTTCATGTAAATGAACGGACACTGTTTGGCAGCTGCCAGCCCACCCATCGTACATCCCCAAATCAATAACCGATTTTTCCTTCGAAAATCAGGTTAAAAATTAGTTTTCAGAATGTTTTAAAATTATCTTTGACTAGTTCGGAAGCAGTAAAATTTGAACAACACAGATTTTTTATAATTCTATTTATTTAGGATTGGAGATAATACAAGCCAGCGGCAGGTTTTTGGCTGACATGGCGTTGTCTGAGAATCAGAAAGTTAATTTGACATGGTCTTATGTTTTTGCATATTTCTCAGTTCTAGAAGTATCACCATGAGATATATGAGATATGGTGTAAAGAAAGAACATTTAACAAGTTGTGTTGGCACAGGTTAACGTTCCCAAACATGGTTGTGAGCATGGTGAGGGGGTCTAACAACCAACGACTATGAGCTCATACTGCCTTATTTATCATCCTTATTCGTCCACCATAATGTAAATAATGTAATGGACATCACTGACATTCATGTATTTTTTGTGAATTGATTGTTGGTGTTTAAGGCCACTTTCAGTAGTCTTCACGATATCATGGTGGTCAGTTTTTTATTGCTGGTCAGAGGAGGAAGCCTACATGTAAGTACAAGGATTAAGGACCTTGAGCAGGGAAACTTGCAATCCTGATCAAGATTGGGGCTAAATATGCTTGCCAAGAGCAAGGTTTGAACAGTCACAAACTGACAGGCTATTGATCATTGTTGAAGAACTATTTAGACCCTCGCCCACTGAGGCCCCAGTAGGCCGAGAACACAGTTATTTCAGTAGTGCATTTCTTTTAGACAATAAATTCAAATTAAAAAATCGCACCTGCTCTATCTCAAAAGATTTTACAGTGTAGTGTACTACTATTGGGACAAATAATATCAAAATTATAGAAAAGTCTACCAGCTCTAACTCAAAATATTGACAATTCTATGTTAAGGGGTCTAAAATTCAGTTTGACAGCTTCAGACATACCAGTTTTGACCTTTTGAACTGGACCAAATCACTACTTAACATAAAGATTCAGCACCCAACTTTTTAACATGTAATTTCATCCCTTTACTTAATATTTCATGCATAAAATATAAAGAAATAAATTTGGAAAGTGTATGAAAAAAATTTGCAAGTTATACACTGTCCACACTAGGGACTATATTTGTAGACAACGAAAATCTAAGGACGATAACTGTGTCCTCGGACCTAATAGTATAGAAAGACTAGTCCAATTCTAATAAAACTTTGTATGACCTAAGCTTAGGGAATTATAAGACAGTTGGCTAAGTTTCATGGCCATAGGATATATATCATAGAAACTATGGCTATTTTAATATTGAAATTTGGATGTTTAATTTTGATGTTTAAATCAAATAATTTCAACTCTCAAGATTTGGGCTTGAAAATTTTAAATATTGCAAAAATCTGCTTTTTAAATGCTCTTAAATATAATATATTAAGTATTAAAAGCAACTGAACACTCATTTGATTTATCAGATTTATTACAATTATTCAAAAGTCAAATTTATATGAGCCTGTGCCTGAAAATTGAGATTTTCAAATTAAGGGGAGCCTTACCTTAACCTTCCTTTTTTTTCAACCAATTTGAAGTTTTTGAAGTTGTTTTACAATAAATTATTCTTCCATATATATTAAATGTACTTTAAATGGAAAGAAAAGTTACAAAAAGCATACCACATGAGTATAAAATGGTCTTAGGCCATGTAAGACTGAACATTATTTAGAGTCAATTTAGGCCGTAGCACATATTTACATATAAAATTGCATTCAGAAGCTATAAGAAATGGAAATTTGTTACTTTTTGCTCATTTCTATGCTAAGATGTCATGATACAAGAATTCTAATTGCAAAAGGACTCTTGCATTCAACTTTTTTTGCAGACAGTATGGTCTGATGCACATTTTTTCACTTTTCAATGGAAAACTTGCATGTAGTTTTAGTCTCAACTGGCATATATTTGAACCACATGCTATCCTACAGAAGAAAATAAAGGTAGTATATGAAATGGATGAGGTGTACAGATCATTGTCAAGTGCTTTTTTTACAGATTTAGTGAAATAATTATGATGGACTACAAATTTTATGTACAAAGCTCTTCACATTTCACATACATCAAACAGGCTGTTCGACCAGGGCCTAAATACAACACATTTTGCACATTTTTTTCTGTGATAATCTACTTTTCTCTATATTCAGAGTTCACAAATGGTTAATAGAATTTGAATTAATCATAGAAACACAAATATCAAAGCATGAAAAGCTGTCAGATAGAAAGTCAGCATGCCTCTTAGGCTTAAAAATGGAAACTGCTTAAAAATGCTTATTTTAGCCGTATAATGCGAAAATGGGACATTTTAACAGAATTTCTTTCAAATAAAGATTTAAATCCTTTACTTTTATTGAGTTTGACAAATTGAAACCAGTAGACCATTCAGGGAAGTTGCCAAAGTACAGAATCTACATTTCCTGAATTCATCTCTTAGGCCCGAGAACACAGTTATTTCGTAGTGCATTTCTTTTAGACAATAAATTCAAATTAAAAAAATCGCACCTGCTCTATCTCAAAAAGATTTTTACAGTGTAGTGTACTACTATTGGGACAAATAATATCAAAATTATAGAAAAGTCTACCAGCTCTAACTCAAAATATTGACAATTCTATGTTAAGGGGTCTAAAATTCAGTTTGACAGCTTCAGACATACCAGTTTTGACCTTTTGAACTGGACCAAATCACTACTTAACATAAAGATTCAGCACCCAAACTTTTTAACATGTAATTTCATCCCTTTACTTAATATTTCATGCATAAAATATAAAGAAATAAATTTGGAAAGTGTATGAAAAAATTTGCAAGTTATACACTGTCCACACTAGGGACTATATTTGTGACAACGAAAATCTAAGGGCGATAACTGTGTCCTCGGACCAGTAACATTTTGAAATCAAGTTAGCACCTGCCTCATTTAGATTATCATTTGGTAAAATGTCTTAAATCGCTTGCAATGTAGATTTTGCTTATTAAAGATGTCAATATAAATACATTGTCTAAAGAAGCAGAAGCTTGTCAAAAAAACCCTCACAATTCCAACACCATTTTTGAACACTGAGCATGCATTTCTCACTTTCTGTTTGTTTTTTTTTGGGGTTCTTTCTTATATTTTCACAAGCCTTAGCAAGGTAATTTGATATTTAGATTTGAACTGAGATAAATGTTGTTTTTTTTTTGGTCTGTAAGTCAACTTGCCAGCTTCATATTTTGTCTTCTAGTCAATAGAGTGATGCTTTCACTTTCGAGGGAAAAACTCGCGTCAGTAAAGTGTTTTAACCGGAGATAAACCAAATTATAAATGAAGATCAGAATCAATTTGAAGCTTGAAAGAAAAGCTTCCGGTCAAAGTGAAAGAAGAAATTGTGCTTGTTGATACATTTTTCAAAATACTTAGTTGCACAAAAACATAAGGTTTGCGACGTTTTTCTCATTGTTTTGTTCATACTCGTTAAGATTGTTAGTTGAATGGTAGAAGGTGTTACAGGTGGTCCATTTTTAATCGAACAGACGAAGTTTGTAAATTCAATTCAAATTCTCTGAATCTCAAAGATACCGGTAAAATAAATTATAAGGTGTCAGTTGAATGATCAGATGTCGAAATGACTTTAAATAGGTGACGATTTAACTAGATGCCTGTTTGACCAGGTCCTGATTTGACTTTTCTATAGGTGCCAAATTGACCCGGTGCCGATTTGACTTGTACCCTACACTGGTATCGGGTCCGTTCGCTCCCAATACACGTTAGCATCCTACACGTTCGCACCCACACGTTTGCACCCTATTCTTATTTAGATACTAGTTTTTAGATGTGTTTATCAAAATATTTTAAACTTTTACAAATACACATGAAATAAAAATCGTGATTTTAACATGTTTAAATGAAATATTTTATTTGGTGATTTGATAATTAATTATTAAATAATATGAGGCAGGCATTACCTGTGAAAGGGGACGAAGTTTGTATGAATTATTTTTTTGTAACTTCAAAATCTGTTAAAAGAAATGGAAATACAATCACGTTTCCAATTTTGGTTCTGTTGTTAGGGATTTTACTTGTGACGTTATTTAAGTTATGACGTCATGTTCAATATAAACAAAGCGCGATCATCAGGTAACGTTTATTCATATTAAAGACAAAGAATTATTAAAATGAAATTGGTATTGTGTTCCTTGAGTTCCTATATTTTCCTAGACTACTCAAGGTCTCATGACAACGAGACCGGAAGAAGGAAGTAGATTTCTGTGCAAATCGGAATTAAAAAGTGACACAAAAAAAGTTAACGATTTTGAGTTCATTAGCAGTCAGGGACTTATTGAAATAAGTGATTTTAAATCACTTATTTAACTTGACATACATTATGCTGTTCATAAAAATGTAAATAGATGGAAGAATTGAACAAAATATCATAGTCAAGGTATAATAGTTGGATGAGAGATATTGTTTGGTATTGTATCTGTCCTTATGTATTTTATTTATATCATCAATGAATGCACATGCTTTCTTATGAATGTCACACTAAAAGCGTTACACTCCTGGCATTTTAAGGTACATTTTGGACACATACTGCTATGATCTTTGGTAGTAAGAACTAACTTATCATAATACATTATCTGACCTAAAACATCACATATATAATATCAAACAAGAGACTGACAAAGGTTTAAAGGAAAGGCATCATTTTTTTTGAAATAGCCCATATCAAATCACCAGGCCAGAGTGCTATTCTTGATGTTAGAAAATAATTGTGTAAAGCTAGGTAAAGATGAAATCTAGCTGGCAGCATCTTAATGAAATCATAACCTTCTTCTTTGGTATGCTCAAGACCAAAAGTTTCAAAACCACAAAACTGCTTAAACAGAACAGCCGTAACTATAAATTATATAAA
Organism: Mytilus coruscus; assembly: GCA_017311375.1. Lineage (NCBI taxonomy): Eukaryota > Metazoa > Mollusca > Bivalvia > Mytilida > Mytilidae > Mytilus > Mytilus coruscus. The sequence continues at coordinate 49,974,987 of CM029608.1, read as the reverse complement.
GACTTTAAGAATGAATAAAAAGAGACATTGGGTAGATGAGACCCCAATCTAAATGTAACAACACACATTTACAACAAAAACTAATAAGACATCAAGGAAGCTGCATAGACAATATGTTAGATACAAATGTAGATTTAATCACGTTTGAATTTTGAAACTTGTGAAAATAAAACAGAGACTAACAAAAATCTGCAATCAGCACCTATTAATTTCTTAGATAACCAAAAATATTGAAATGAAACTTTAAATACAACCAAGTCTATGATCAATATTTCAGGAGGAAATTGAAACATTAGCTTTGGCACATTAACAAAATCTTAATTATTCTCTCATCAAATCAAAATCAAACATTTATGCATAATTATTCTTTGTTTTATTGTCTTCTTCTTGGAAATGTATCTTTTTTCTGTTGAATATTCTTAAATGAACAGATAGAACAACTACATCTATCATATCTATGATCATCTGTCTTCATGCTTTATTCAGAAGGTCTATTTTGACAACCTGCCCCTTAACAGCTGTCAAAACAGGTCAATTCTGATACAGTAATATCCACCAAAAAATTAGTAGACATCCACATTTTTGCTTTATCTAATCAAAGGTCATGTAAAGGTCTGGGCTCTCGGTCATAAAACTTAACTCAGTACTCAGAGTACAAAATTTGTGCTTGAAACACCAAATCCATGATTTTGATTGGTTGATTTCTGAGTCTGAGTACGAAAATCGTGCTCGAAAGTTTTATGACCGCAAGGCCTGATGTTTGGTCATACTATAAATGAAGCTCACATACTTTAATGTTCCATGTGTTTTATCTCATTTTTGAAGTGAATCAGGAAGTTTGTTCAAGCAATCCCCATGAGCAATTCCATTGCATCAATCTTTTATAGTTGTGTCATAGATTAGTTTAATGATCATCAAAGGATAGAAGCATTTACTTTTCTCAGTTTACATTTTGTCATTTTGCAAACGTTCGATGTTCAGAAAGTCTTAACTTCTCAAAACCAGTGGTAAAAAATACATGGTTAGATTCAGCATTTCAAAGAACCCAATAAATTCAATTTTTGTTGAAATCAAACACAGTTTAATTTTAGTTTAGACCCTGATTTGGACCAACTTGAAAACTGGGCCCAAAATCAGAAATCTAAATATTTGTTTATTAACATGATTAATAGACAATATAAGCCTAGTTTTTAAAGGAGTTCACTTCATCAAAAAAAAAATATATATATACATGTAGCATTCAGAAAATTAGTTTATACAGAATAACAAACAAACCTTCCACAAAATTCTTCAAACAATTTACCAAAGAAAAGAAAAAAAAATCCAAAATGTCATTTATCATTAATACAATGTCTTTTAAAAATCTATAAAACTTATCTGTAAGTGTAATCAAACTTTATACATGTTATATATATAATTAACTATTTCTGTTCAAAGGGAAATAACTCAATCACATAATAAGTACCACTTTTGGCTGCTGGAAAGGGCTATAACTCAACAACGAGAAAAGCTAAAATCCTGAAAATTGAACTTGACCTTCATACAACATATCAAAGTTTGAAAAAATTTCGTCAAAGTGTTTTCATGTCAATGAACGTACACTGTTTGGCAGCTGCCCACCCACCGTACATCCCCAAATCAATAACCAATTTTTCCTTCGAAAATCCAGTTAAAAATTAGTTTTCAGAATGTTTTAAAATTATCTCTCTTTGACTAGTTGGGGAAGCAGTAAAATTTGAACAACACAGATTTTTTATACATTCTATTTATTTAGGATTGGAGATAATACAAGCAGCGGCAGGTTTTTGGCTGACATGGCGGTGTCTAAGAATCAGAAAGTTAATTTGACATGGTCTTATGTTTTGCATATTTCTCATTTCTAGAAGTATCACCATGAGATATGGTGTAAAGAAAGAACATTTAACAAATTGTGTTGGCATAGGTTAACGTTCCCAAACGGGGTCGTCCCGATAGTCCGACACGCATTAGTCCGACACTCATTGGTCCGACACTCATTAGTCCGACACTCGATAGTCCGACACTCAATAGTCCCACACTCAATAGTCCGACACTCGATCATTTTCCACTACCTTGAAAACAAGTGTGGACACACTGAAATGTCTTGCCTGTATAACGTTAAATTTAAATGATCAATGTCAGGGGCGGATCCAGCCATTTAAAAAAGGGGGGTGTCTGTGTTCCCAACCCAAGGTACATGTCCCGATACAAATGCATTGATCGGCCAAAAAAAGGGGGTCCAACCATGACCCCCCCACACACACACACATGAGGTCGAGGTGAGATATACCCTTTCAGACAAACGTGTATATATAAAAAAGGAGATTTGGTGTACTTGCCAATGAGACAACTCTAAACAAGAGACCAAATGACACAGAAATTAACAACTATAGGTCACCGACGGCCTTCAACAATGAGCAAAGCCCATGAAGCATAGTCAGCTATAAAAGGCCCCGAAATAACAAATGTAAAAAATTCAAACGAAAACTAACGGCCAAATTAATGTACAAATAAATGAAAGACAAAGGCCAGATATACAATCATTCCATACTCCAAATATAGTTAACATATTACTTATAATAAAAGTGAAATTAACATTGCAAAATCTGAACTATCCCAGTCTCTCTTTCTGTTACAGAAGTCGCAAGCGAGACACTAAATACAAAAGATGTGATGTAATTTCCAATGAGACAACTCTTCACAGGAGACCAAATAACACAGTAATTAACAACTATAGGCCACCTTACGGCCTTAACTAACTTTAACCTTGCAATGTACTTTTTAAAATTATGCCAATTCTATGAAGTGAACAATAAGACTGAGATAAAACCCAATTTATCATACAATTAATAAAAACCTCATCAAAGGAACATGTGTACTAAGTTTCAAGTTGATACAGTACTGCTTCATAATAAACCACATTGACTAAAAATCTGTTCGCACGAACAGACGAACGAACTTACGGACAAACGAACATCTAGACAATCGGTCGCATTTAATGAACGGACAGACGAACGAACTAGACAATATAATGCCCATGTACAATCGTAAAAAAGGAGGGTGGGTGTAATAGATGAAAGCCACAGTAAACTCAGATTTGAAATAAATGTAGATGCGTAATGACTGGTCTTAAGGTCAATTAAGAATGTCACGTTCTGCTGGACTTTTTAGAATTACGAACACAAACTTGTAAGATATGTTTTATTTCAACTTTTATTACACCACCGACAAACGGCTAAACGTCTCAGTCATTTCAGTTAAATTGGGCAACAGTGTACACCATGGCGTCCCAGTACTGATTAAGTGTTCTCTGTTCATTTCTGTAGGAATTGTTAAACGATCTATCCTTTCTTGAAGAAGGCAGTACTTCCTCTTTCAAACGGGTGGTCGATCGCCTCGTCTAACGGCTGCAACGGACAAGGCTCCCCTTCTCTCTTCTGTTTTTAACTTCTTCAAAAAGTACCACAAGTTTCTCATTTTACTTCTTTGGTTCCAAGAGGCAATTATGTTTTATTTATAAAAGTATGTTGAGGAATAAAATACATGAAATGAACTCAACTTACATATAAAACGTCGATATTGTTTGGTGCATTTTGTATGTCAAAAACTGCAGTTCGTAAAGGGCTCTGCATGTGTTCCTCCAACACCGCCAGTGAATTGCGTTTAATCTAATTCTGTTTTTCTGGTACCTGTATCCTTCATGTATTAAGATTTTTCCACCTCGACTTCCTTGTACAACATAAGCCATGCTTCTTCAAACGTCTTAGTTCAAATGCCACATGGTTTGAGAACGCTGCACTTTTTCCAGACTGACCAATAAAATTTACTTTTCATGATGACATCAGCATCAGCTATCCGAATATTTGATTGGCTTATTTCAGCTTCATTTGCATATTGCCCTCTTTCAAACTCCCGGTTATGTTGTCAATTGACCGAATTTTATATCTACTAAAACTGCACTCACACAAATTAAATATCATATTTAGTAGTATGTATGCGTTATAGTCACCAAAATATACACCGTTGCGCTAATACGTTGTTTTAGACGTTTTGCACGACGTTGAGTTTATCTGCGCCATTTAAAAAAACGGAGTAAAATCAGTTAAGCTTTAAATTAACAAATCAGAAAACATGGGTTGAAGGCGTGTGCATATTAATATAAAACTCAAAACGATGTCAATTTTGCTACAATGACATTTTACTGATTCTTAGTTCTTCATTTACTATATATTTCTATATAAATTCCAGTTTTTTAATATCCTATTTTTCAAAGATTCATTAGTTAAATGATTAAATAGGGACGCATTAAATGACCCATAAAAAATACGTGTTTAAAGAACGGTGCAAGTTCGTCCAAAACGGAACAACATGCGTAAGTCTATAAGAATGTGTAATGCTCTTCTTACGTCCATGAACAATTCTATCTACAACTTGAGAAAATAATGTAAGAAATTATCACACCGTATGAAAATCGTGATATTGTCCATGTCTTGATTGTGTGCATAAGACTTGCTATCTTTGAGTTATAACGCGGTATTTTAGTTTTTATTTCGATCCAACATATATGGTTATATTTACAGTACATGTAGGTTTTCATTTCATACAAATTCTGATTTTTTATTGGTGAAATGTATAAGAATATAAGCTAAGTAGTTTGTAGAGGCAATGTTCAATTGAAAACAAAATCGATGTTCTATATTCACAGTTTCACTTGAAAAACGAAAGTTGGAAATCGTCAGTGTCGGACTAACGATGAGTGTACGTTTGTCTAAAAGGGTTTATCTCAACTTGACCTCATGTACATTCAGTGGCGGGTCCAGGGGTGGGGTTGGGGTTGTGGTTGGAACCCCTTTTATGGCCGATCAATGCATTTGTATCGGGATTTGTATTGGACCACCCACTTTTATCCTGGGTTGGGAACACCACACCCCTTTTGTAAATGGCTGGATCCACCCTGACATTGATTATTTAAATTTGAATTTAACGTTTTACAGGCAAGACATTTCAGTGTGTCCACTCTTGTTTTTCAAGGTAGTGTATAATGATATTGAAGACCAACTTGAAACTCTGTACACGTTTATTAAAATCGATGTGATCTTTCTGAATTGTATGCAAAATTATAGGGTTCTGACCTTATTTTATGGTTCATTGAACAAGGAAAATGATCAAGTGTCGGACAAATGAGTGTCGGACTATTGAGTGTCGGACCATTGAGTGTCGGACTATTGAGTGTCGGACTAATGAGTGTCGGACTATTGAGTGTCGGACCAATGAGTGTCGGACTATCGACGTTATCCCTCCCAAACATGGTTGTGAGCATGGTGAGGGGGTCTAACAACCAATGACTATGAGCTCATACTGCCTTATTTATCATCCTTATTCGTCCACCATAATGTAAATAATGTAATGGACATCACCGACATTCATGTATTTTTTGTGAATTGATTGTTGGTGTTTAAGGCTACTTTCAGTAGTCTTCAGGATATCATGGTGGCCAGTTTTTTATTGCTTGTCAGAGGAGGATGCCTAAGTACAAGGATTAAGGACCTTGAGCAGGGAAACTTGCAATCCTGATCAAGATTGGGGCTGAATATGCTTGCCAAGAGCAAGGTTTTGAACAGTCACAAACTGACAGGCTAGTGATCATTGTTGAAGAACTATTTAGACCCCTCGCCCACTGAGGCCCCAGTAAAATTTTGAAATCAAGTTAGCACCTGCCTCATTTAGATTATCATTTGGTAAAATGTCTTAAATCGCTTGCAATGTAGATTTTGCTTATTAAAGATGTCAATATAAATACATTGTCTAAAGAAGCAGAAGCTTGTAAAAAAAAAACCTCACAATTCCAACACCATTTTTGAACACTGAGCATGCCTTTCTCACTTTCTGTTTTTTTTTATGGGGTTCTTTCTTATATTTTTCACAAGCCTTAGCAAGGTAATTTGATATTTAGATTTGAACTGAGATAAATGTTTTTTTTTTTTTGGTCTGTAAATCAACTTGCCAGCTTCATATTTTGTCTTCTAGTCAATAGAGTGATCCTTTCACTTTCGAGGGAAAAACTCGCGTCAGTAAAGTGTTTTAACCGGAGATAAACCAAATTATAAATGAAGATCAGAATCAATTTGAAGCTTGAAAGAAAAGCTTCCGGTCAAAGTGAAAGAAGAAATTGTGCTTGTTGATACATTTTTCAAAATACTTGTTAGTTGCACAAAAACATAAGGTTTGCGACGTTTTTTCTCATTGTTTTGTTCATACTCGTTAAGATTGTTAGTTGAATGGTAGAAGGTGTTACAGGTGGTCCATTTTTTAATCGAACAGACGAAGTTTGTAAATTCAATTCAAATTCTCTGAAAATTATCTCAAATAAAAGGAAAGATACCGGTAAAAATAAATTATAAGGTGTCAGTTGAATTATCAGATGACTTTAAATAGGTGACGATTTAACTAGATAGATATAGGAAGATGCGGTGTGAGTGCCAATGAGACATCTCTCCATCCAAATAACAATTTATAAAAGTAAACCATTATATATAGATGCCTATTTGACCAGGTCCTGATTTGACTTTTTTTTATAGGTGCCAAATTGACCTGGTGCCGATTTGACTTGTACCCTACACTGGTATCGGGTCCGTTCGCTCCCAATACACGTTCGCACCCTACACGTTCACACCGCACACCTTCACCCCCTGGGTTCGTTCGCACCCTATTCCTATTTAGATACTAGTTATTTAGATGTGTTTATCAAAATATTTTACACTTTTACGAATAAAAAATCGTGATTTTTAACATGTTTAAATGAAATATTTTATATGGTGATTTGATAATTAATTATTAAATATTAATTATGTATGATTACTGTTAATTGGTATTTACAAAGCCACATTTGGTATTATTGTTCTGTTTTTTTAAAATCATGATTGTTGTTATAACCATGATAACTAAATGTTAATACTGCATGTAGTTAGTTAGGTATGAGTAAACTCAATGAAGAAGTTAGTTTGGTATGAGTAAACTCAATGAAGAATTGGTATCTTCCGCCTTTCTTTTACAGTCTTAGATGAACGAACTTTGCTTTGATCATCACTGGGACATAATATATTGTATAATAGTCCAAGATCATCATGAGAATTTCTTAATCATGATTCATTTCTTCAAAATAATTAATAAAACACTAAAGGAAAACTGTTTCCGTTTTATAATGTCACTTTATTTTGAAACAATAAAAAATACTTATTTATAGAAATACACTTACTTAAACATGATTAAATATTTATTCCACACAAAACTCAATAAAAATAGTGCGAACGTGAAAGGGGGTGAACGTGAATGGGAGCGAACATGATTTTGGGTGAACGGACCCGGATTCCCCTACACTTGGCCAGTTTTATCGAGGTGGAAGTGGTTTGTGCAAAATTAGGAGACAAGAGTAATTGACTTTAATTCACAATTAAAATATGTACTATTAGAGTATTATTATGTATAACTTACTATTGTGTTGTGTGTCTGGCTTCAAAATGCATGCCAACTTATTATTGCACATGAACCTTGCCACTCATGGTGAAAAAGGCACATAGAGAGGGTGAGAACCAGGCAAGATTTACAGGTTAGCATGCACATTTTTCGAAGCTTATTCCATTTACTCACAGATGAGGAAAGGCTCTTTTAGGATAAGGAGAGTCTTGTCACCCCACCTCATCTGTTCTATTCCTTGATAACTCTTTTTAGCAGTTGTTACATGCCAGACATCCATATTTCTTGGAAAGTTCCTTTCTTTTCATTGTAATTCCAATCTATTGAATTTAACTCTTATGTCACTTCTCTAGACTGAGTGAAACTTTCTAGTCTACTTTGACCTATAATCATGATAATGGTTTACTTTTACAAATTGTGATTTGGATGGAGAGTTGTCTCATTGGCACTCATACCACATCTTCTTATATCTATCTATATAAAAAACAGTTATTGTCTCGCCTGAGACGAAAGTCGCATTATGCGAGACAGGTTTTACTATCCGGCAGGGGCGGAGCATAAACTATTTGTATAAAGCTTTATATTTCAGAGGGTAGAACACCTGGGTGCTTCATATCTTGTATGCAGATACCTTATATTACAAAGTTTCCGTCAATCATATGTCCATTGTCCTTGACCTCATTTTCATGGTTCAGCAACTGCTTGAAAAAAAATTTGAGTTTTTTGTCATGTGAATTTCTCACTTATTATGAGTAATAGGATATCTATATTCGGTATATGGTTCCTTGCAACGTGTACATTTCTGTCAGAGTTCACCTGACCTCGACATCATTTCATGGATCAGTGATAAGGTCCATTTCTCAAATACTATAAGCAGTAGGTCAACTATATTTGGTGTATGGAATGATTGTAATGGGTACATGTCAGTCTTGCAGGTTTCATCTGACCTTGACCTCATTTTCATGGTTCATTGGTCAATGTTAAGTTTTTTGTGTTTTTGGGTAAAAGATTGCATTTGGGTAAAGATTGCATGAAATGCAATCAAAGCCCTATGGGACTGACTTGATATCAAAATCTTCCAAGGTTTATCACTACCTTTGAGTAACACAAAATATAGTGCATTGATCATAACATTCTATACAATCTATTGATGACATTTCCAGAAATTTATCAATGAAATATATGCTCAGATATTCAAGCCACAAAATAATGTTATACTTAGATATAAGAAGATGTGGTATGAGTGCCAATGAGACAACTCTCCATCCAAGTCAAAATTTATAAAAGTAAACCATTATAGGTCAAAGTACAGTCTTCAACATGGAGCCTTGTCTCACACCGAACAGTAAGCTATAAAGGGCCCCAAAAATTACTAGTGTAAAACCATTCAAACGGGAAACCAACGGTCTAATCTATATAAAAACAAGAAACGAGAAACACTTATTATGAACCACATCAACAAACGACAACTACTGAACATCAGATTCCTGACTTAGGACTGGTGAAAACAAATGCAGCTGGTTTACACGTTTTAATGGTACCAAACCTTCACCTTTTTTCTGAAACAATAGTGTAACATCACAACATAGAAAGACACACTATAAGATATCAACTGAAATAGCTTAACTCAATCAAAGGACATATTAACACCAGTGAACATACTCTGAACAAATAAATTTGACCTATGATACAATGTAAATACAAAATAAATAAACTAAGGGAAGAATAATAAAAGTAACATGATATATCGGTATGAAATGTTAAACAATTTAAGAAAAACAATATGCTTGAACAAAAATATCAGCCATTTGCAATAACTTTAAACACAGGTATATGAAAATAATTTTGTTGTTAGGTATACGTGTACAGTTCCAATAGAGAAAGGAAATATTTTTACAAAATAAAAAATTGTCAAGAAAATTACATAATTTTGCAAGGTGCAGGAATCTAATATCTGTTCTAAATCAATGATGTCATTGTTAAAGTCATCTATTTTAAATAAGAGTTATCTTCCTTTGTCCAGAATTGTAGTTGAATCAACTACAAATGTACAGCCAATGCTTTATACAATTTTGCTATATTTAATTTTACTTCCCACTGATAAATTAAAGCAATCTTTACCCTTCAGTGCTTACAAACACTTTAATTGTCTGTTTTTCAAGTACTATAAGCAATAAGTCAGTGTATGGAATGATTGTAAGGTGTACATGTCTGTCTGGCAGGTATCATCTGACCTTGACCTCGTTTTCATGGTTCAATGGTCAATGTTAAGTTTTTGTGTTTTTGTCTGTTTTTAAAGTACTATACATGCTATAATCATGATAGGCAATAGGTCAATTAAATTTGGTGTATGGAATGATTGTAAGGTGTACATGTCTGCCTGGCAGGTATCATCTGACCTTGACCTCATTTTTATGGTTCAATGGTCAGTGTTAAGTTTTTGTGTTTTGGTCTATTTTTCGATAATACGAATAGCAATAGGTCAGCTAAATTTGGTGTATGGAATAATTGTAAGGTGAGCATGTCTGTCTGGCAGGTTTAATCTGACCTTGACCTCATTTTCATAGTTCATTGGTCAATGTTAAGTTTTTATGTTTTGGTCTGTTTTTCAGATACCTATCATGCTTATAGCAATAGGTCAACTATATTTGGAGTATACAAAAAAATGTAAGGTGTATATGTCTGTCTGACACGATTTATCTGACCTTGACCTCATTGTCAAAGATCTTTAAAAATGTTAAGTTTCTGTAATGCTTTTAGTAAAACCTTTATCTTTAAGACTTCCCACATCAATGGTCAGTAAAGCAGGCGAGACATTTCAGTGTGTGCACTCTTGTACAGACTATTTTTCTAAATGCCTTGACATATTGAGCTGATTTTTAGTATGTGAGCCTACTATGATGAGTTACAGATCAAGTTTATGTTCGGTTCTGCTCCACTGATTTTTGATGAAATTACGGGCTTTGGACTTTAAAAATTTTGTGAAAATAACAGTTATACAGACTTTCATTCTCAAATTTCCACTCCTAAAAATGGCCTCAACCTTTTTTTGTGAGTGGAGCCATTCAGCACATCTAGTTTCATTATACAATTTTCATGTACAAACTTATTTTTTGGGAAAAAATTAAATAATTTTCCTACCTTTCTACCCATACATGCCATACCTGGCAGGGTAGAATAGACTGGGGAAACAATATTTTAATTTTGGCCTCAAGGCTATTCCTTGACAGAAATGTGGACATTTTTGGTGAATAATATTAATTGTACAGACAGTAGAGGATACAACTGTACATGAATATTTGTATTACACATGAATAAAAGAACATGTGAGGTATGATGCAGTATTATTGTCATATGATATATCAATAAAGCAACACAATAAATGTGTGGCCACACTAATCATTGCTAATGTAATTTTGTATTTTTTTTTTTGTTTACAGATCATGGCGAGTGTTGATGATACTCTTCTGGTGAGACATCTCCCATCACAGCTCTCAAATGGAGACAAGGAAGAACTCCTGAGACATTTTGGAGCAGTAAGGGTCAAAGTGATGGGCACTAGAGGTGCTATGGTAACTATTTATAAATTATATATATTTAATATGATATGATACAAATGTTAATAGTTATGTGTATATACCTTCATTGATAGAATTACTTGGATATTGTAAAGTAAAAAAAAGTATTGCTAATATTTATAAGTTGAAGGATTTTCTTAGAATTTATTTGATTGTAATACTGTAAATTCAGAAATTATTGCGAGGTTTTTATTAATGCGAATAATGCGACTGGGTGAGTATCGCAATAATAAGAACTCGCATTCAGATAACAGAAACATATCCCTGTATGCAGATTTTTTCGAAATCACAAAAATCGCAATAATTAAGCTCGCATTTTTGTCCATTATTGAAAAATCGCAATAATAAATGCACGCAATAATTTCTGAATTTACAGTACCCTTACCTTTCATATGAACACCATCATTACCATAATGATTTTGAAAGTTATAAATAAGGCCGTTAGTTTTCTCGTTTGAATTGTTTTACATTGTCATTTCGGGGCCTTTTATAGCTGACTATGCGGTATGGGCTTTGCTCATTGTTGAAGGCCGTACGGTGACCTATAGTTGTTAATTTCTGTGTCATTTTGGTCTCTTGTGGACAGTTGTCTCATTGGCAATCATACCACATCTTCTTTTTTATATTAGCCCATGATTTCACACACAAGTAATGTTGAATATTTCATGTACTTTCTCTTTATTACAGAAACATACAGCATTTGTTACATTCTCCGACAGTATGGCAGCTACTAAGGTAATGTTTGTTTTTACTTGATAAAGTACTGAACATTTCATGCTTTATACAAAATGTACATCTAATGTACATGATGTGAATGTGTTGTTCCAAATTTGATTAAAACACTTGATTCTTGAATAATCAGATACATGAGATATGCTTGAGACCACATGTAACAAGAAATAACAAGCTGACCATGCTTACAACACATAACAAGTTTAATTATCACAAATTTTGATTATTCATTCCTATCAAATATGGATTGAAAATTTGGAAAATGTGACGGTTACAAGCCAAATGAAAATATTGAAATACAATGTTATTTAACACATAGAGAATATGAATTAAACTTAAGGAGAACTTCAGTTAATGACAGCAACCGAATGACACAGAAAAGACAATTGGAGGTCATAAATTTGCTTTGTCAATTATCAAAATTTTTCTAAAATATATACAGTGAAATAAATACTTCTGGAACGTGCATGAAATTAGATAATTGATACTATAATACTAAAATACCATTATTATTCAATTATAATTGCTTTAGGTTATTGCAGTTATCATTAATACATCACAGCATGTTACCATGGTTACTGTAAATTTAGAAATGAATTTGTATACATCTATGTATATACATTTAATTTTGCTATTATTCAACAACAGACAAAAATGCTAGAATTTAAGAATTTTGCAATTTCATGAAATTCTGAATACAAATGATGCTATAAAAATTTGAAATATGAGTTTTGTTTTTACAAAATTTATCTTTTTTCGCAACAATAAAACATTACAGAAAGGAGTTGGTTTACAAAGGGCCCTGAGATTTTAATGTTTTTCAAATCAGGCCAACATGTTTCAAATTTTACATGGAAATAGTTGTGATATTAGCATTGATTAATACAAAATAATTTCTTTATAGATTACAAAGTTATGTCCCCTTAATTATGCATTATTGGTGATGTATCCAGTTTTAATACTCCCGTCAAAATTTTGACAGGATGTATTATGGTATACAAATGTCCAGCGTCCGTCTGTCCCTCTGTCTGTCGTAAACATGTCGCACCGTAACTTGAGAACAACTTATCCAAATTCCATGAAACTGAAGATAGTTGTTTCTTATGTTGGTCAAACGATCTGTGTACTTTTTGGTGATAATAAGATTAAAACTTTTTGAGTTACAGGACTTTGAAACTGAAACAGGGGTGTGTTTTTTTTACATATTGCGCCGTATCTCAAAAACGATTTATGATTATTGCTTAAAATTTTACACACTTCTTAGTTATTTTAATCTTAAGATCTGTATACTTTTTGGTGATGATTCAAAATTTTATTTTAAAGTTATTGAGTTTTTTGTAAAAAAAAGGGGGGTTTTTCACATGTCGCGCCGTATCTCAGAAACTATTGATGAATATTGCATAAAACTTCACACACAAGACAACGGGTGTATCATGCGCATGTGGCGCAGCTGTTTATTGTCCAATTTACCCATATTTATAACAGTTTTTAGCACACTATCTCTGATCTAGAACACAATATTAACCATAGCACATTTGGTTACAGAACATTTTTGTGTCTAGGGATTCAATATTAACCATAGCACATTTTGGTTACAGAACAATTTTGTGTCTAGGGATTCAATATTAACCATAGCACATTTGGTTACAGAACATTTTTGTGTCTAGGGATTCAATATTAACCATCATGACCATAGCACATTTGGTTACAGAACATTTTTGTGTCTAGTGATTCAATATTAACCATAGCACATTTGGTTACAGAACATTTTTGTGTCTAGGGATTCAATATTAACCATAGCACATTTTGGTTACAGAACATTTTTGTGTCTAGTGATTCAATATTAACCATAGCACATTTTGGTTACAGAACATTTTTGTGTCTAGGGATTCAATATTAACCATAGCACATTTTGGTTACAGAACATTTTTGTGTCTAGTGATTCAATATTAACCATAGCACATTTTGGTTACAGAACATTTTTGTGTCTAGAGATTCAATATTAACCGTAGCACATTTTGGTTACAGAACATTTTTGTGTCTAGGGATTCAATATTAACCGTAGCACATTTTGGTTACAGAACATTTTTGTGTCTAGGGATTCAATATTAACCATAGCACATTTTGGTTACAGAACATTTTTGTGTCTAGGGATTCAATATTAACCATAGCACATTTGGTTACAGAACATTTTAGATTGTAGGTTGTGGTCAAGGTTTTCCTAAACATGCTTAAGCTCTACGGTCAGAAAAATGCACAAAAGGCATTGAATTTTGACAATTTCTCCAAAATGCGATGACTTTAGAGTCTATAAAGTATAATGTACTATTATGAAAGATTTGTTTAACCTAGCATTAAGGCTTTTGAAGTAAATTCATTTTAGAACCAGATTGCAACCTTTTTGATATTTTATGATGCAGTTGAAATTTAAGGCCATATTTTACCAAAAGTGAACCTTGTCCTTTCTGAATTTACAGTACCTAGATAGTTTGCCATTTTGACCAATTTCTGGGAACAATTGTATGCCAAAAAGCTGTTGAAAAGTACAGAAACGATCCATGAAGTATATAATAAATAATTCAGCAATGTGTTTTTGCAGGCATTAAACAGGTTGCATCAACTTGAAGTGTTAGGATGTAAACTAGTGGCAGAATTTGCTAAAAAATCACAGCAGAAACATTTTCCATCCATATCAGACAACCAAAGGTAGGAGGAAAGATATACTTTGATATTTTTTAATTGAAATAAATTGTTTTAATACACTTATACCTTTTTACTTTTTTTTCTTTTCTGCATAATCAAAATGATTAAAACCTGATCCTATTTCTTGGATATCCTTGGAACAGTAAAAAGTAGTCCATAAAGACCTGGAATTTTTTAACTAAATTTTGCTCAGATGTAAAAGTGTGGAGGAGAGGCTGATGATACCAATACTCATTAGTCGATGAAAAACTGATATGGGTCATGATTATGATTACTCAGGAAAACAATTACAAAAATTGTGTAGTGTATAAGTTTGTCATCCATTAAAGGAAATGTAACATGATCCTGTATATTTCAAGTGTCACAACAGGAATCATTTGACATCATTTAGAAGATAACTGTATTGTATTTTAAGCTCTGACGGCATCAATTGGTAATTTGATGGTAGCAAATTAAGTTTACTGGCGACATGTCAGCGGAGCCTGTAAACGGGTATTTGCAACCATCAAATCAGCAATTGATGCCATCGGAGCCATTGTGATGTTATCCAATCAAAATAAACGTTACAAACGATGTTGCATTAGAATTACCAATTATAATAGTGAATGTTTTGTAAATGTTGTTAGGTCAACCAGTGCAGTCATAATACAATGTAAGTCCTTGAATTTGAAACTAGTGCACTGTAATAATGTTATTGTTTTAATAGGGGAAGAAAGGTCACAGATGAAAAACAGGACAAGATAATGGAAGATAAAACTCAGAATCTGCCATCAGCTGATACAGTGTATAAAAAATGGGGGTAAGTTCATACCAAATAATCCTTATCTTTTCAAGTACTGTAAAAGTTCATGTATAATACCCATTCATGAATAATCACACCCAATTTTCGCCATGGAAATCCAGGAAAATTTGTTCTTCTTCACTTGGTGAAACTCCGGTAAATTTCAACTCATAATGGTAGTTAGCAGTATTTCCATGGAGAAATTTGCTTACCTTTTCAAAAATAAATTGAAGAATGTTAATGATAAACTCATCATAGATACTAGGATTAAAATTGTATACGCCAGACATGCGTTTCGTCTACAAAAGACTCATCATTGACACTTGAATCAAAAAAGTTTAAAAGGTCAGATAAAGTACGAAGTTGAAGATCAATAAATGATCATGATTCTAGATAATAGCAAGATTGTTAAAATAAGCAAAATCACCAAAAATACAAATGCAATTTTATGCCCCACCTATGATAGTAGTAGGGGCATTATGTTTTCTGGTCTGTGCGTCCGTTCGTCTCTCTGTCTGTCCCACTGCAGGTTAAAGTTTTTGGTCAAGGTAGTTTTTGATGAAGTTGAAGTCCAATCAACTTGAAACTTAGTACACATGTTCCCTATGATATGATCTTTCTAATTTTAATGCAAAGTTAGAATTTTTACCCCAATTTCACGGTCCACTGAACATAGAAAATGATAGTGCGAGTGGGGCATCCGTGTACTATGGACACACTTCTTGTTTTATTTTTTCTTTAAACGGAAATCGAAAAAACTATGTGTTAATCACAAACAAGTTTGGTACGAGTATTAGGAAATCCTCTTTTTAAAGATATTGCATATGAACATGATGAATACAATTCTAAAAGTATAATAGTGCTGTAATTATGGCAAATACTGTTAATTTCATTCACCACTTTAATATTTGAAGGACTTTTAGCTAAGAAAAAACACTGGCATCAGTATGAACATCAAATTCATAAGTAATTACCTGATTTTCTTTATAAAATATCATGATAATACTGATGAGGCAATGATAAAAATGAATCAAGAATTCAAAAAGAAATTAGGTGGCCCTTTACTTTGTCCACAAACAAATTATGGCAAACGTAAACAACATCATGGAATAAACATTTTTTTCATTTCTTGCTTGTTGTACTGAATAATTTGCACTCCTGCCTGGCAATTTACATCTTAAAGTAAAAATCTGTTGGATGTATATGCCTGAATTCGATGAATTTATAATTGTAGCATTGGACAAGGAGGATATATTTTTATTTTCATCTAGATATTACAACATTTCATATTTTTTTGCAGGGTAAATTATCCAAAGAACCCCAAACTGTGTTATTTGTACCCACCACCTACAGTCAGCATTATAACAAATATAGCCAATGCTCTAGCTTCATGTCCTAGGTTCTATGTACAGGTAATTTTTTTGTTATCATTACACATAGTATCTTAAAACTAGAGTATCAAAAATTGCCTTAATTTCTATCTTAGAAGATCATATTTTTGGATTTGTTTGCCAATAGATTCTAAGGACTGATTAATTTTTTAAACATGATTATTGTACATAGTCTATTAAAACATATCTAGCTTCCTGTCCTAGGAGGTCATATTTTTACAATTTTTGACTGATAGGTCCAACATATAGGTATGCCACATTGTATAAAGTCATATTTAAACAGCCTGACTCCTGTAATGTATGTTGACATAGGACAATTTTAGTTTTAGAATCTACTTTATTAAACTTATTTGACTTTGCTCTAAAAGTGTATTAAAAAACATTCTTATTTCATCCTTATACTTCTCAAATATTCAAATCAAGTTAATTCTCACATACATGTACTGTAAAATGTGGGTTTTTTTTCTCACTGAGATTAAATTTCATGATTTAAAGTGCCATAGGTTTACATGGTTTATGAGATTTTATTCTCATGTCTTTCTTGCTCCTGAGTCTGATGTTTATAAAAAAATGAAAATTAAGGTAAGGGAATATTTTTGTGATTTTACAAATGTTTGCAAAATTTTTTTAAAATAAACTCATTGGGAAATTTCCACTTCAAAGTATTTAGATCACACAAATTTCTTTTGTGTTACCAATAAAATAAGTATTCAGTAAAACAATTTTATAGGTACATGGAACGTAGATATTTTCGTAGATTGTTATTTACATGATTTCAATGCATGAACCTTTTGTAGGGAGGTAACATTTGCACCTCAACAGTAAGTTCACCCTTTACATCGGTATTAATGCTATCTACAAACCATTCATGCAAGTTATATTTTCGAGCATTTTTATGATAGCGAAATAGGTGAAAATTACCCTTTTACAGTTACTGTATAACATTCATTCTATAATGTAAACCATAAGTTTCTATTTTGATTACAGGTATTGCATTTAATGAATAAGATGAATTTACCAGCTCCATTTGGTGCAGTAACTCCTACCCTCCTATAGTAAGTATGTACCAGTGTTTTACTTCAAAACTGTCAGATGACTTTTTATTGGAGTTATTGCCCTTAAATGATGTATTTTACCAATTTTGTTCGTGTTTGCCTAATATCTGAAAAGCTGTAATAGATACACAGAAACTTTATATATGATCAACAAGACAAGATCTACAAATAAGTCCACACGGTCGAAATAGTCAGACGACTCCTTATTGGAGTTAATGCCCTTTAATGATGATTGTTATCAATTTTTTCGTTTTTGTCTAATATCTGAAAAACTATTATAAATAGATAGAAACTTAAATAAGCAAAAGTGATCAGCAAGACAAGATCTACAATTAATTTTAAAATCTTGAAATCGTCTGACGACCCCCTTATTGGAGTTATTGCCCTTTGATAATGATTTTTACCATCTTTTTGGTGTTATTGCCTAATATCTGAAAAGCTGTTTTCATATGTTATGGGCAAAAACTCAAGAAAATAGAAACTGTAAACAGAAAAAAAATCATTAATACAAGATCAACAAAAAAAAAGATTTTTGTCATGAATTCTATTCTAGTCCACAACTATGGAGAGAGCCCATTGTTGAAGATGCTCATAGACCTAGGTGAGCGACACAGGCTCTTTAGAGCCTCTAGTTTCTAAATGAGAGAAAAATAAATATAAAGTATTTTACCTAACATTTTGTTAACATACACTGTATTTTATTTTACAGCCATTAAAAGAATCAGCTGTGATCCTTGAACCTGACAATATAAAGACAGAGGCAATGGATGTCTCTAGTACAGAGGAATCAGAAATAGAAAGTGAGGAGAATCTCAAAAGTAAGTTTTAAAAGTATGATGGAGAATCTTAAAGGAGACGTGACACGATTTTCAATTTGTGTTTCAAAATGTTTATTTATACTTAACTTTCCCCAAAATACATCGATAGCAATATAAGTGTCAACTATTTGTTAAAATATGTATTTTAATGAGATTTAATTCAACGATTTATCGACCTATCAAATATGCATATTTCCATCCCGAAGTCACTCAGAACGAGGCTACTACGTCAGTGGTTACAGTCATTCATATTGACATATGGGTACAGCACAAATTTAGTTTCGATTATTATCCAACAAAACGCATGACAGTGATAAACAATGATTATGTGTGATGCCGATGGATTCAACAATATAATTAAAAAGAATATTGACATGATATTTTCTGTTTTTCGAATGACACGCAGACTTAGAAGGTGTAAAGATGGGACTTTTTAACAAGCCCAAACTACACTTATTTCCGCCCACTTTTATAAGGAATCCAGAGTTGGGGTCTCGGATGCCATGCCATGAGTTCATCATAGGTCACAGGTGTACGGTACAGGTGATTGAGTTTCGCAATTTCAGGTCTCGCTTGAAGTTGCAAACTTCAGGTGTCACGCCACATGGGGATTGATAAGACATAGTTATTACGCAATATTACTTCATAAGCTCTTTGTGTACATCCTGGATGTTGGTTTTGCCGAGGCACAGGTGAGATTGGAATATATTATTGTTACAGTAATACAGGTACAACTACCTGATCATATGTTTAATGAATACCTGTAAAACGACCATACAATACCCTATGCAACACCAATTAAATACCCTAACCAGTGTTGATAACTAATAGACAACCTGTATATAGGTCTTATTTTTATTGCTTTTAAGAATATGGAGATATAAAAGGTTTATAACGGATGCATTTTTAAAATTGACTTCTTAAGATGGAAAAGTAATATTCCTGTATGCTTGCAAGTCTATAACTTCATAAGAAATTGTTAGACAAAAGCATAAAATCAAACAAGGAAATGACACGAGAATGTGAATCATAAGTCTTTTACATTCTTTTTCTGCTGTTTGTATCGGGTTGTTGTCTCTTTGACACATTCCCATTTCTATTCTCAATTTTATTATATTGAACATCGAATATAATTATTGATAACTATCTAGTAGGTAAAGATTCAGATGATGAAAACATTTCTTTTAAAATGGAAACTTTATAATAAATGAAGAAAGTGTCGCTTACCATACGGCCTCCAACACTGAGAAAACCCCATACCTTATATTCGCTATAAAGTTCTCAACGTGAAAATGTGAAACAATTTTAACGAGAAAACTAACTTATTTATAACAAAATAATTTCCGCAGAAAAAATTTGACAGACATGAACCAACGACAACCACTGATCTATATGCTCTGATTTAAGACAGGCACATTCAAAATGTGTCGGTGGTATATGTTTGTGAGCCTATACCCCTCCCTCCCAACGTGTGACAGTGGTCTTACAGCAGTACATAAGAACTATAAAAACCAGTCTAGCTCAAAAGATCGGTACGAAGTAAAGAAACCACTAACGATAAAACAATAGAGACAACGCACAAATACTAATAGCTAGATCAAAGCCCAGTACAGCTAATACACAACTCATGTTCTCGAAGACTGAATTATGTTACATGTAAACATTTTCCTGCTCAGTCCGATTGAAATGACCCCTTTTAGAAGAAATATTTTGAAAAAGAACATTGTTACGAATATTTTCCTGGACTCAAGCGTTTTGCTGGTAGCAATAAACAAATTGATTACTAAATGATATTTGGAAGAGAGGGTGGAAATAAGTGAATTTGAATTTACTTTGTGTAATTCCTTAATTTGAAGTTAGATTTATAAGGGTCTGGATGGAATAGCATACTTTAACCTTTTGTAGGGAGGTAACATTTGCACCTCAACAGTAAGTTCACCCTTTACATCGGTATTAATGCTATCTACAAACCATTCAAGCAAGTTATTGTTTTCGAGCTATTTTTATGATAGTGAAATAAGTGAAAATTACCCCTTTTACAGTATGCTGTATAATATTCATTCTATAATGTAAACCATAAGTTTCTGTTTTGATTACAGGTATTGCATTTAATGAATAAGATGAATTTACCAGCTCCATTTGGTGCAGTAACTCCTACCCCTCCTATAGTAAGTATGTACCAGTGTTTTACCAGCTCCATTTGGTGCAGTAACTCCTACCCCTCCTATAGTAAGTATGTACCAGTGTTTTACTTCAAAACTGTCAGATGACTTTTTATTGGAGTTATTGCCCTTAAATGATGTATTTTACCAATTTTGTTCGTGTTTGCCTAATATCTGAAAAGCTGTAATAGATACACAGAAACTTTATATATGATCAACAAGACAAGATCTACAAATTGATCATCAATAATAAGAAATTTATATTTTCAAATATGATTAAAAGTAGTTATTTTTAAATAAAACAAATGCAGAAAGCTGTCTATTAAATTTATTCATCAGACAAACCAAATATGTATGGTAACAATCCGATCGGTATTGTCTGAAAATCGCGCTTTTGTACTCTTCGCATGAAGAATTAATATCCTTTTCTTCGTTATTTTCCACACACAATGGCTCAAATTGATGAGGTCAATTGTCTTTATAGTTTGTCAGTAATCGGGAAAGTGCTGTCAATACCGTCCATAGTGTATCGACATCGTCCAGTTAGAGACATTTTCCCAGCTTGTAACCACTGACGTAGCGATCATGTGATCGAGAAAATAAATATAAAGTATTTTACCTAACATTTTGTTAACATACACTGTATTTTATTTTACAGCCATTAAAAGAATCAGCTGTGATCCTTGAACCTGACAATATAAAGACAGAGGCAATGGATGTCTCTAGTACAGAGGAATCAGAAATAGAAAGTGAGGGAGAATCTCAAAAGTAAGTTTTAAAAAGTATGATGGAGAATCTTAAAAAATAAGTTTATCAAAGTCTGATGGAGAATCTCAAAAGAAAGCTCTTGAGAATCTCAATATACATGTACTAGAAACTGATGCAAATTTCAATAAAGTCGAAAATAAGTTTTTTGTGTAAATTTTATACTTTGTACAAAAGTCTTCATAATTCACCAAAGGTTTTTTTAACAAACAATAGACTGAAATCATTTGTTCAATTCTGTTTTAGAAAAGTACAGATCATACCTCATTAAAAGACATATAAGGAAAAACCAAAACTATCTACCAAGCGTCCAAGATTTCTGGAAAATTTGGAAATTCCTGCTCAATCAAATGCTCCTGTCATGATGCCAAGTAAAGTCTTTGAAAATGTACAAGAACAACTTCAGGCCAAGAAAATACAAATGAAAATACCAGAAGCCATTGTTCATGAGCAACCAGAAGAAGCAACAAAGCCAGGTAAGATGGATACAAGAAACTATCAAATATGGGATACTATACTAGTGGGTTTAAAAGGTCAAGAAAAACCACAAAAAAACAACAAAAAATACATAGTAAATGTTGGCATCAAAATTATCCTTTAAAATCAGGTCTCTCAATTCCTGCAATCAATATGCAGGTCTCTGTATTCAACTTTTAACTAATCTGTTAATGTAAAAAGCTTTTGATGAAACAAAATATGCTGTGACAAAACTATTTATTCACATATGTTTGATTGTTAGATTGTGTTTACGAAAATGGGGTAAAAAAATAAGATTGTTAAGCATTTATACAGTATATATTCTAGTGTTTCTGAGTATCAATTTAAATTAAAGTAGGCATTAAGTTCTCTCATCATTTATGCCTTTTGTGTCAGTAAGACAGCAACCAAACAACACAACAACAAAAAAAAAAATTTTGTGTTCAACATGGTTATTACAGTCTTTTACAATAGACAATATCAAAAGCACTAAATCATCCTAAGTATTGGGAAGTTGTGAATAAGATGCAAAGATGCAACTAAAGATCTCTGTTCTCTGGCTTCATCCTTCAATCAAATTAATTTTACAATCCTGAAATCGTCTGACGACCCCTTATTGGAGTTATTGCCCTTTGATAATGGTTTTACCATTTTTGGTGTTTTGCCTAATATCTGAAAACTGTTTTCATATGTTATGGGCAAAACTCAAGAAAATAGAAACTGTAAACAGAAAAATGATCATTAATACAAGATCAACAAAAATGGCCTCCATGATATAGCCAAGAGTATTGAAAGTGGCGTTAAACACCAACAATCAATCAACAATTCCTTAATGAATAAAACATTAATATTTGTAATGTATACAACGATTAGGTTTCTGATTCAGAAGAGGCATATAATCGTGTGAGTGAATCTGTGGGAGTAAGGAGAAAGTGTGTAAAGTTGTTTTGTAAGCACTAGGTGTACACTTTATGTTCTTTGAACTTGAATATTTGTCACATTTATGACCAAACACATCTACTAATTAATTTTATAGGAAGTGATTTTCATGTTGACATCTTTTACAGTACATGGTTTTCTATCAGATGTACTATCATCATTAAACAGAGCGGAGGAATCCAAAACTGATGGCGGATTTGGCAAAATAGAACCTGTTAAAAAGGTAATCATAGGCTTAATATTTGACAGTGCGTGATCAAATATTCCTACTTAAATGTTATGAAATAGAAATTTTCGATTGATGCAAATCAAGCAAGAGTTTTTCCCTTTTGTCGCCATATTGGAGATCACCATGCAATATTTCTTCATAAATCAGCTAAATTCAAATTGTTATACTGACCACTAGACTTTAGACAAAGTTGTTTCCTAACCTTTAAGCCTTGTTTAGTTCATCCCTTCAATGTATAAGAATCTCTTGTCAGACTTGTTTGTACCACGTTTCAATTTGGTTAGTCAAATAAGTACGTCATCTATTTACACTTCTAAAATGGCCGCCAAGGAAATAACTCAAACTAAAATTTCTGCACATCAAAATCTAGATTCAGAATGGTACAATAAGGAAGTATAAATAAATGGAAAGCTATGTGTCAACAAGACAGCAACCTGATATCTAACTTTCGTAGATTGGTTTTAATTGTATTTACATGAATCAAGGTTTTCTCTGTTGAATTGCTAAACATTTTGCTGTCTAGGGACCTTTTATAGCCTACTTGTAGGTATGAACTTTGTTTATTGTTGAAGACTGTATGGTGGCTATTAGTTGTTCTCATCCTTGTATTTGGTCTTTTGTGGATAGTCGTCTCGTTGGAAATCATACCACATCTCAATGATCTTATAGTAGACATCAGACTTAACATTAGATACTGGTTAATAGGAACATAGACTGATAAATTATACATGAATCATTCATTATGACAAGCGCTGGATTCTTGGACCAGAAAATGCCGATTGATCAGGTTTTGACCAGCAAAATGGTACAAAACGTGTTTTAAGACTAATATTTATTAATTTAATAATAAAAAAAAAAAAAAAAATCGTGTCACGTCTCCTTTAAAAATAAGTTTATCAAAGTCTGATGGAGAATCTCAAAAGAAAGCTCTTGAGAATCTCAATATACATGTACTAGAAACTGATGCAAATTTCAATAAAGTCGAAAATAAGTTTTTTGTGTAAATTTTATACTTTGTACAAAAGTCTTCATAATTCACCAAAAGGTTTTTTTTTAACAAACAATAGACTGAAATCATTTGTTCAGTTCTGTTTTAGAAAAAGTACAGATCAGCCCTCATTAAAAAGACATATAAGGAAAAAACCAAAACTATCTACCAAGCGTCCAAGATTTCTGGAAAATTTGGAAATTCCTGCTCAATCAAATGCTCCTGTCATGATGCCAAGTAAAGTCTTTGAAAATGTACAAGAACAACTTCAGGCCAAGAAAATACAAATGAAAATACCAGAAGCCATTGTTCATGAGCAACCAGAAGAAGCAACAAAGCCAGGTAAGATGGATACAAGAAACTATCAAATATGGGATACTATACTAGTGGGTTTAAAAGGTCAAGAAAACCACAAAAACCAACAAAAATACATAGTAAATGTTGGCATCAAAATTATCCTTTAAAATCAGGTCTCTCAATTCCTGCAATCAATATGCAGGTCTCTGTATTCAACTTTTAACTAATCTGTTAATGTAAAAAGCTTTTGATGAAACAAAATATGCTGTGACAAAACTATTTATTCACATATGTTTGATTGTTAGATTGTGTTTACGAAAATGGGGTAAAAAAATAAGATTGTTAAGCATTTATACAGTATATATTCTAGTGTTTCTGAGTATCAATTTAAATTAAAGTAGGCATTAAGTTCTCTCATCATTTATGCCTTTTGTGTCAGTAAGACAGCAACCAAACAACACAACAACAAAAAAAGAAATCTTGTGTTCGGCATGGTAATTACAGTCTTTTACAATAGACAATGTCAAAAGCACTAAATCATGCAAAGTCTTGAAAAGTTGTGAATAAGATGCAAAGATGCAATCAAATTAATTTTACAATCCTGATCATAAGTCCTTTGATAATGGAGTTTATCTGAAAACTGTTTTCATATGTTATGGGCAAAACTCAAGAAAATCTGTAAACAGAAAAATGATCATTAATACAAGATCAACAAAAATGGCCTCCATGATATAGCCAAGAGTATTGAAAGTGGCGTTAAACACCAACAATCAATCAACAATTCCTTAATGAATAAAACATTAATATTTGTAATGTATACAACGATTAGGTTTCTGATTCAGAAGAGGCATATAATCGTGTGAGTGAATCTGTGGGAGTAAGGGAGAAAGTGTGTAAAGTTGTTTTGTAAGCGCTAGGTGTACACTTTATGTTCTTTGAACTTGATTATTTGTCACATTTATGACCATACACATCTACTAATTAATTTTATAGGAAGTGATTTTCATGTTGACATCTTTTACAGTACATGGTTTTCTATCAGATGTACTATCATCATTAAACAGAGCGGAGGAATCCAAAACTGATGGCGGATTTGGCAAAATAGAACCTGTTAAAAAGGTAATCATAGGCTTAATATTTGACAGTGCGTGATCAAATATTCCTACTTAAATGTTATGAAAGAAAAATTTTCGATTGATGCAAATCAAGCAAGAGTTTTTTCCCCTTTTGTCGCCATATTGGAGATCACCATGCAATATTTGCTCATAGATCAGCCAAATTCAACTTGTTATACTGACCACTAGTCTTTAGACAAAGTTGTTTCCTGACCTTTAAGCCTTGTTTAGTTCATCCCTTCAGTGTATAAGAATCTCTTGTCAGACTTGTTTGTACCACATGTTTCAATTTGGTTAGTCAAATAAGTACGTCATCCATTTACACCTCTAAAATGGCCGCCAAGGGAAATAACTCAAACTAAAATTTCCGCACATCAAAATCTAGATTCAGAATGGTACAATAAGGAAGTATAAATAAATGGAAAGCTATGTGTCAACAAGACAGCAACCTGATATCTAACTTTCGTAGATTGGTTTTAATTGTATTTACATGAATCAAGGTTTTCTCTGTTGAATTGCTAAACATTTTGCTGTCTAGGGACCTTTTATAGCCTACTTGTAGGTATGAACTTTGTTAATTGTTGAAGACTATATTAGTTGTTTCATCCTTGTATTTGGTCTTTTGTGGATAGTCATTTCGTTGGCAATCATACCACATCTCAATGATTTTATAGTAGACATCAGACTTAACATTAGATACTGGTAAATGGGAACATAGACTGATAAATTATACATGAATATTAAATATTTGACTATTTGCAATAGACATTGTTGAAATGTATCAATCTTTCCCATATCTCTGGCACTGTTGATAATGAATATCGGGAATTTATGAAAAAGAAAAACAAATAACTACTATGTTTACTGAGAGATCCAGACATTTGAATAAATAATAAATCAAACAGAAGATACAATATGATAAATACTAATGAGATAGGAATACACAAAGTTTGAAATTATTTGCCATTAAATGAAACAAAATATGTTTTTTTAGCATCATAACAAAAAAAAAACATTCCATGCTACAGCCCAAAAATAATTAGTGTTTTCTAAACGTCATAAGTTGAGTCATAGTTAAGTCCAATAACTTAAAGTTGGTGTGACATAGTGCACAATAAACATTTGCAAACAATATGGACATTTGGATATCACAATGAACAGCCTTCAATGCTGAACAAGCCCTCCTACTAAACAACAAGATCTCAAATCTATGTTATTTAATTTCAACAGACAATAAAAAAAAATCTGCAATAAATTTTATTTCAGGTATCAGAGAGTGTTGAAACAAAGGATGTTGATTTATCTTACACAGTAGATCAAAGCAAGTTCTTATCAATACAAGAAATAAAGAAAGGAAGAATATCTAAAAGTGGTTAGTACATTTATATGGTGGATAAATTCATGCATGAGTAAAAGAGTTCTTGGGTGAACATCAAGGAGACAGTAACCCAACAACAAAAATAACAAAAACATATCTGTTTGTCCATTCATCCTGTATCAGATTAGAGTTTTTAACTAAGGTAGTAAACACATACCATGAATTTGTGGTCACATTGACTTTGAAACTTAGTACACATGTTTATTATGAAAGTCAAAGGTCATTCATCATTTTAAAGTTTTGCTGTAAGGTTGTTAACCATGAAGTTGTGGTCACATCAACATAAAAATTAGTGCACATGTTCTTATGATGTCAACTTCTTAAAAGATATGCCAAATTATAGTTTTTGTTTATAAAATAGCTTATGTTTTGATACAATTTTATATTCCAGAATGGAAGAATTATTCTGTGTTCAGGAAATATGAAGCAGGTGATAGAACCAAAAGATTATATCTGAAAAATCTGAATAAACACACAAGTGAACAGGTAAAAGACTTAATTGACACAATAGTGAACAGGTAAAAGACTTAATTGACACAATAGTGAACAGTTGAAATTCTCTGAATAAGCACACAAGTGAACAGGTAAAAGACTTAATTGACACAATAGTGAACAGGTAAAAGACTTAATTGACACAATAGTGAACAGTTAAAATTCTCTGAATAAACACACAAGTGAACAGGTCAAAATCTTAATAGACACACAAGTCAACCAATGAAAATCTCTTATTATTATTAGTAAAAGGATGTGTGGGGTATATTTCAATGAGACAGCAATTCAAGATAAAGACCAATAAACATCTGGAGGTCATCAAACAGGTTCAACAATAGGAGACAGACGTCTTGTTCCAAATATAGAATTCTCTAAATTAAAGCACCTATGAAATTGTAAAGAATCTGAATGGTAACATAAATAAAAAGCAGCACAATTGTGAAAAGTCATGTTCATTAATAAAAAGTTGTGCACAGATTAAGGAGATGTTTTGCCAATTTTATATGGTTTAAACATTGCTAACAAGACCAAACATCCAATTTGAATTTTTATATTTAAGTCTGCATTTATCGAAATTTCTTACTTTCAAACTTTGAGATATCAATTTATGTTAATTTTCCATCAACAGGACTATAAATTTTATTTGACTTAATCGAGAATTTGAATCTACGAAGTCGATTCATTAGTGGTTAAAATGCATTAATTAATTTTGACACAACCAAGTTTGACACAACAAGGTTCGACCGTATTCTTGTTGAATTGAAAATAGTTTTGTAAAAGAAATAATTTTATTGACATATATATAGATTCTACCACTGCTTCAAGTGCGATACGATATTTCTCAACTCTTGACAGTTAAATTTTAAATATTCATAATGCGAGACTCATAGCAAGAGATTTGGCGGTGGAATCTGTTTCTCTAATGATTTTTAGACGATATGCAGACAAACTTATTCCTTCTTTTGCAATGATCTGCAAAAACCTGTGTTCTTTTTGTGTGACATCATCAGGTATGGTTGACTTTTTTGTGGCATCACAGTAGGAAATTCAGAAGAAAAGAAGAAAAATTCACATCATAATTGAACTTGACCAATGAAGAAGGGGGATCAAACGAACCAAAAATAATCAACAGGTCAGGAAAAGTATAAATCGGCTAAACATTACAGAAACATGTTTATCTGTGAAACATTTAAAATGTGGTAAAAAATGCCTTTTTTTCAGGACTTGGTTGATATATTTGGAAATTATGTAGACTGGAATTCGAGACTGAGAAATCCATGTAAGTATATTGAAGATGAGAATAACATTTTATAGATTTGGCTTTTCTGGAACTACTCCATCAGGAATGCTCAAACCCAGTTTTGAATGCCAAGGATGTTTAAGTACTTGAACATGTGTGGAGCTTTATGACCAAAACCCAAATTAAATATCCTCTTGATAAAGATATTTTATGCAGGTTGACCTCATAGGTACCATACTTTCACTATAGCCTCAAATGAAAGGAGATGTAAAATTAAACAGCTTTAGTGTAGAACATACTAAATAGTAAAAGATATAAAAGACTGAAATTGAACCAATATTTCAACATAAAAAGTTTTGTCAGGTGATAGATTTGTTTAAGCTTAATTAAACACCAGTAAAGAGTCTTTCTGGTGGTCAACATGCAGTCTTTACCAAAGACAAAATTTGTCAAGCTTTAAATGGGCTGACCAAATCTTCTTATTTTATATAGAGACAAAATTGGCATATGATTTGGTACCCTCACACACATTTCATCTACCTGAATATCATCAGTGGTGTTCAAATGAAAACAGTTGTAGGGTCAAATTAAAAGGTGGTTAAAGAGCATCTAAAACAAAAATTATCAATAAATTGTGTTAACTCTGGCAAATACCAATAATGCCTGTCAAAGAAATAATCTAGTGTTTTGAATAATTCCTTTTTATAATTAGTAAATTCACAGAAAATGATATTATCGCTATTTTGTGTATTTTTCCTTTGATCTTTTTGTGATAATTTTCATATCATGCTACTCGCTTGAGATGGAAAATTATCGCTAGAAACTATGCAGGCACGTGGCGTTGCTAATGAAATTGACATGAAAGTGACAACGTCGTCATAGGTAAAATAGCGATAAACAGATTATCATTGGTCATCTCAACTCGATTGCATTTCTCGCTTTCGCCGTCCCGGCTCAAGCGAGAAAATCAATCTCGTTGAGATGATCAACGATAATCTATAAGTATCAGTGACTTTTCATGTCAACATCAGATTGTTGGGAAAGCAGTGAATGAATTTTAAAGAGACTACATAGTGTCCAATAGCCACTAATAAGTACAATTTATTGATGCTAAAAATACATCAGTTTGACAGTTCTTGTTATACTTACCATGAGCAACACAACAGGTGGCACATGTGGAGCATCTGAGATTAAAAAGAAAAATGTTAGGACCAATTTTAGCCCTTCATGAACCTTCTTATTTATCTATTACTTGTATTTTTATCAAAAGTTTAATATAAGAGTTAGGGGGAAGGAAGAATGAAGAGAAAGATTTATCTATTACTTGTATTTTTATTATAGGTTTGATATAAGAGTAATGAAGGAAGGAAGAATGAAGGGACAAGGGTTTATCACTTTACCATCAGAAGAATCAGCAGAGAGAGCAATGAATGATACCAATGGATTTGTCCTCAACAATAAACCTATGGCAGTTGTATCCTTTTCCTAATGGGGCTGCCTTGCTTGCAATTGGGTGTTGACAAATAAATAAATTAAAAAGATGTGGGGTATACATTAATGAGACAATAACACAACAACACGAAAAGAAGTAAAAATTCAGCAAGCTGTATTCAATAACAAGACATGTGTCTATATAATATATCATTCTCTTATTTGACCCAAATCTAAAAGAGACGAGAAAAAGGAAGATACAATAAAATACTGCAATCAACAACAAAATCCCCAAAGATAAGTACATAGGCAGATCCCAACTTAGGACAGGAGAACAAACTTGTGACATGGTTCAAGCTGCTTTTTTCAGGTCTAAAACTTCCTATTTTTAAGGTGTCTTTAGCCTATTACTTCTGTTGTAAAGTTTTGTGATCTGGCTCCAACCATTTTTAAGGTACAGTCTACTAGTGGAATTGAGATAGTCGATTATTGACTGAATGCTGGTAGTGGACAGTGTGAGCTGAAATTTCCACTTATAAAACTGATCACTTTGAATGTGCATGTACAAAATGAATACAGTATGATCTTCAACCCAAACAAATTCATTTTAAATTTCTTACAGGAGGATAATTCAATTTATAATGTAGTAGAGGTTTCAAGAATCTGATAAGTGTTAAACAAAATCATTTAACTAAACACAGGTAAAATTAATGTAAAATCACTTGCATAAATTTGGTTTCAACATCTTACAAACATGAACATTGATTTCAAGCAGAACGTTTTTCTCAAGTTTACTAACATTTTCCTTAACAATAATCCAGCAATATGCCCGATCAGCCAAAGCCAAAGATGCCACTGAAGAGAAGTCATGACAGTAAATGACAGATGGTTTATAATGGAGAATAAGTGATTTTCAAATCTCATTGAAGTGGGTCGCTGAAAACCAGAGAATTTCAAAGACCACATGACTAACTAAACTGAATGAACAGTCAATAGTATTGGTTACAGACATTAATCAATAAAAATCTACAATTTGATGATTTATTAAGTTGTTTTCCTTAAAGTTTTGTGCAAAATCATCAACATCAAGTTTTTGTGGATATAATTTATTTTTATTCAATGTAAAATGGATAGAGGAACAGTTTTACTTCTAGAATAGGAATATAAAATGTTGAATTAGTAGAAACACTAAGGTTTTTGCTTCTCCCAGTCATAGATTGCCTTAGCCCTATTTGGCATAACTTTCTGAATTTTGGTTTTAATGCTCTTCAACTTGGCATTTGATTTGGCCTTCCAACTGTTTGGATTTGAGCGTCACTGATGAGTCGTGTGTAGATCAAACGTGTGTCTGGTGTACCATATCATCAGCCTGGTATAGTTGATGAGTTTTTCCTTAAAAGAATTTCAAATTAAAACTGTTGTAGAAATTTCCTAGCTTGCAGTGGTCTGAAGACAATATCTACATCTTTCTTACTATAGTCAATATTTGTATGATTTATAATTTTACTACCATTTCAAATTTATGTAGCACAGATGTGTTATATTAATAAAACAGCTACCCATCAAGTTACAGTAACATTAAATTAAATATTTGTGTATTCAATTTATTCAACATGGAAGAGGTTTTGAAAAGAGACAGGAAACCATTTTATAGTACTGTAAACTGCAAAAGTTTCAGTTAATGAACCATAACTGAGGGGGCAGGGACAAATAATGAATATTATTATATGACTAAAACATTTCTCATTGGCTAAAAGCATATGTAGTCTTCTTTGATAAAACATTATATTCACTGCGGGAAAAATCATGAGAGGTTAATATATGATTTGGAACAGCTAACGTGAACCTAAATATAGATATTCCAAGGCAACGTCAATGATGTAGGTTTATGACATCATGCAATTCTCGTTTTTCATTTTCTTACTGTTTTCAGTGTATTTTTTTTCTCTTCTTCTAGTTTTCAGTGTATTTTTTTAGTAAACTTTATTGAATATTTCAACTTATGAAAGTTAGCAACTGCAAAAGCAGATGATTATCTAGCATAACAAGAGTGCACACGCTGAAATGTCTCGCCTTCTTTACTAAGCATTGATATTATGTTGATAGTCCTAAATATAAAGCTTTATTACAACTGTCACATAAACTTAACATTAACCAAGAAAACTAAACATTGACCAATGAACCATGAAAATGAGGTCAAGGTCAGATGAACCATGCCAGGCAGGCATGTACAGCTAACAATTCGTCCATACAACAAATATAGTTGACCTATTCCTTCTAGTTTAAGAAAAACAGACCAAAACACAAAAACTTAACACTGAGCAATGAACTGTGAAAATGAGGTCAAGGTCAAATAAAACCTGCGCGACTGACATATAGATCATAAAATATTTCCATACACCAAATATAGTTGACCTATTGCATATAGTATTAGAAAAAAAGACCAAAACTCAAAATCTTAACTTTTGAAAATGAGGTCAAGGTCAAATGCCACCTGCCAGCTAGACATGTACACCTTACAATCATTCCATACACCAAATATAGTAGACCTATTGCATACAGTACAAGAAAAACAGACCAAAACACAAAAACTTAACTATAACCACTGAACCATGAAAATGAGGTCAAGGTCAGATGACAACCTGCCAGTTGGACATGTACACCTTACAGTCCCTCCATACACCGAATATACTTGACCTATTGCTTATAGTATCTGAGATATGGACTTGACCACCAGAACTTAACCTTGTTCACTGATCCATGAAATGAGGTCGAGGTCAAGTGAAAACTGTCTGACGGGCATGAGGACCTTGCAAGGTACGCACATACCAAATATAGTTATCCTACTACTTATAATAAGAGAGAATTTAACATTACAAAAATGTTAACTTTTTTATGCCCCACCTACGATAGTAGAAGGGCATTATGTTTTTCTGGTCTGTCCGTCTATTCGCTTCGTTCGTCCGTTCGTTCATTCGTCCGTCCGTTCGTTCATCCCGCTTCAGGTTAAAGTTTTTGGTCGAGGTAGTTTTGATGAAGTTAAGTCCAATCAACTTGAAACTTAGAATACATGTTCCTATGATATGATCTTTCTAATCTTAATGCCAATAGCATCCGTGTACTATGGACACATTCTTGTTTCAAGTAGTCACTGAACCATGAAAATGAGGTCAAGGACATTGGACATGTGAC
This sequence comes from Mytilus coruscus, assembly GCA_017311375.1. Classification (NCBI taxonomy): domain Eukaryota; kingdom Metazoa; phylum Mollusca; class Bivalvia; order Mytilida; family Mytilidae; genus Mytilus; species Mytilus coruscus. The sequence continues at coordinate 49,941,733 of CM029608.1, read as the reverse complement.
TGACGGAAACTTCGTAACATGAGGCATCCATATACAAAGTATGAAGCATCCAGGTTTTCCACCTTCTAAAATATAAAGCTTTTAAGAAATTAGTTAACGCCGCCAGATCACTATCCCTATGTCGAGCTTTCTGCAACAAAAGTCGCAGGCTCGACAAAAACCGGGAGCTTTTAAAAGTATCTTGAGCAAAGACTAGAAAATTGGAGGAGGATAAAAAGTCATATAATAAAACATTGTTGACTTTTGATGAGGTTTTTATTTCAGTTGATACAATGATTTATCAACCCTACAGATATGACATTCACCCTCAGTCGTTGCCCTCGGGGGATATCATATCTCTTGGGTTGATAAATCATTGCATCAACCTCATCAAAAGTCAATAATTGTATATTGTTCCAAAGGTGAATTAGTTTCCCATAACTAACTTTATCACAAACTTTAGATATTGTTGATGCTGCCGTCAACAGAAACAACACACCCAAGTCTCACTTTCATGACTTTGCAAAGGCAAGACAAAAAGAGATCAGAGTTTACTTTAATGTGACAAACAATAAGATCAGGAAAAAGAGAGCAACATATCTACTGTCTTCAACAATATATAGTGATGTTGTTCTACTTCAGTGTTTGTTTCCTATCTTAACATTGTCCTGAAGACACCACTCTAAGTAGTGAAACATGTCAACCACAATAAAAGAGTGTCCTTGCCGTAACAAGGATGTTGTCACTTTATAGTTTGTATTTATGAAGTTTTAAGACAACCACTGCACACTTTGGTATCCATCCGGATTACTCTACCAACTTGTACCACCAGAAGGTGTTGGTTCACTTGACTTATTTAATATATAGAAATGTCTAAAACAATAACACCAGGAAAAAGACTCCTTCAATAATGTTTACAATTTCTAGTTTGTTACTACGGTTACCATGGATTCATTATTATTGCTGGGATACTAATTTCATGAATTTCCTAGATATAGAAACAGTGGCGGATCCAGAGGGGTTCCGGGGGTTGGAACCCCCCCCAAATTTTCTTGACGATCAATGCATTTGAATGGGGACATATAGTTGGAACCCCCCCTTTATCCTGGGTTGGGAACCCCTCTTTTAAAAATGGCTGGATCCGCCCCTGAGAAAACCATGAATTCAAATGTTCAACAAATAACAAATTGTTTATAGCCATGTAGACAGACTTTGGCATAACCACATAATCAAATTCCACAATACACAATTATTCCTCAATCCATAAAAATTGATATTCACAGATTGAATCAGGAAAACTGGTACCGGTAGATTGCACTAATGTCTAACAGCCATTTTTAGGACTGGCTGGGGCAGTGGGACGTCAGAGAGCAGTCCATATAGAAAGTATGGAAATAGCAGAACCAAACATGGGGCATCAGGTTTCTGTGTTTTTTGCCTGAAAAAGGTCGTTGGACATCAGAGCAATCTCAGTCTAGAAAACTAACAATCCTTGTCAATTTAGATCAGTGTAGAACAAATGTACACCTTGCACAATCAGTGTTTGAACTCACAGCCTCAAGAGTTGAAAGACAAGCGATCACTGAAGATATTATAAACTAATTTAACTATTCAGCAAATGTCTGAGGCCCCTGTTAATAAGAAAAAGGAATTAAATTTGAACAGAATAAATAGATTGTAAAAGGTTTTATTCAAGCAAAACTTGAGCAAACAAAACAAGCAAAATGTATTGCATAGAGTACCTTAATTACAACATCACACTATATTTAATATCAAATACATCTCAATAAATCATGACATTATCTAATTTTATGGACACACAGAAATTGAAAAACATTAATGCGACTACTAAAATAGATGAAACGATAAAACTCTCAAACTTGATAAATTAATTTACTAGCAACCTCTCTTTCATCACAAAATACAATGCAATTGAATAATTCTTTCTGTAAGGCTGATCATCTCTTGTGAAAGCAGATATATCATTTTTTCTTATTTTTCAGAATATTTTACATTTTTTTTGTAAGAAAAGAAAAAGCATCTTGAGAATTCTTAAGCAAACAATGTTTAAAAAGCCATAACAATTTCCTATTTAATTTAAAGTTTTGTACATATACATTAACAAAAACAAAATAAATATTCACAATTAAAAAGCATAATCACAGTTATATACACATTACAATGTAATTTTAAGTACAATACATGATTTATCTCCTTTAATAAAGAAAACATAAATTTATTATTTCTCAAGCTGTTTCATCATTTTGGTTAAATAACAATGATTTGTATCAATCATTGTTTGAGTTATCCATCATTTGATCACCTTTTCTTTACTTCAAGAAAAATTTAAAATGTTAGGGTGATTTTTAAAGATTATTTTAAGCATGTAATGTACTTAAAACTACCGTAATACTGGTGCAAATTTAATACTGAATGTAAAAAATACAAATTAACAATCAGAAGTGTATAAATAGAAATCTGAATATAAATAAGAAATGAAAATTCGACACAATACAAAAAAAAACAATTTGTATACTGGTGCAATCACACAACTTTAAACAGGAAGAAACACATTGTTTCTTTATATAAGACCTTTAAATATAGACCAAAGTTACCATGTTGCTATTTTACCAGCGTTTTTATTATTCTAAAGTAAGAAAATCTTTTTAAACCTATTATGTTATGAATGTTGATAATTTGAGATACAAAAATGTAATACATATTTTCTGAACAGTAATATTTTATACAAAATTTTGAAACTGTCTTGTAAATCTTTGGATTTGATTTTTATCATGTCAGACAATAGACTAACTTAAAGAGCTGACTCCACATTCTATAGCTATCTTCACCACTGGCTTATATAGTCCTTAGACTGTAAATAAAAAAACACATTATAGTTAGACAATGTTGTTAAATTCAATTCAAAAAACTTCCTAATACATGTACATAAATGATACTACAACCCATAAAATAATAAACTGTTGACACAGAGATATGTCTCTTGTTTTGTAATTTTGATAGTATAGTGCAATTGTTGTAATTAAAATTGCAATATTTAAACAGGTTAACTATGCAAAACATTCAAAGTCAATGAACCATGACTGAAGGCGCACAGCCAAATAATCTCCGTGGAAATGAGAAATGCCAATGTTTATAAAACTGCATACCAAATACCATTGACTTATTATAAGTGGTTCCTTAACACAAACCTAAACACAAACTTGAACTTGTAAACTATGTAAAAGTTCTAAAGTCAATGAACCATGATGAGGAGGTGGGGTCCCATAATCTGCATAGAAATCAGACTTGTAAATGCCAATACATCTGCATACCAAATATCGTTGACTTGACATTAGTGGTTCATCTTAAACTGATCTAATCACAGACTTTAACATGTAAACTATGCAAAATATTCAAGGTCAATAGAATATGAGTTAGGGGTTGGGCCAAATAATCTTCATGGAAACATGTCTTGCTTTTTCGACTTCGTCTACGTGAGACAAAAGACACAAAATACCATAAGACATCTACCCTCAGTCCTGTATACTTACACTATATCTATTATTCAGTTTGGCAGAATATTCATATAATTGTTGTCTACGTGCTTCCTCTCTTCTTTTCCTAGAAAAGAAATTTGTACGACAATAGTTAAAAACAGAGATCTAATAGAGAATGTTTGACATTATGAAAATTGTGTTTATTCAAGAAGTTGATGGATAAATAATACCTTAATGAGACAGCAACCATATATGACAAAAAAATAAACAAAAAGATGTCAGAGCAATATACAGTCTTTTATAGCAATTAATAGACAGATGTATACATTATACCAGCTCTAAATCATCCCAAATTTGTTTTGTTTACTATGGCTGCAAAAATAATCTAGTGGATGGTAGCCAGGAAAGAGATTAACAAGACATTATTGTTTTTAAGTTGTGTATTGTGACGAGTTCAGTGTTCTTACCGCAAATTTCATATACTGTAAATTCAGAAATTAACGATGCATAATTCCGCTCAAACCGGTGCTAGGGGCCGTCTTTAACTTGCAGTGAGGAGAGAGTTTTTTTGCTCTGTGTTGAAGGCCTCACTGTGACTTTGAGAAGAACAGGAATAAAAGCACTGTTCTTTAATTTTGCTTTTAGTGTATTTTTTGCTGTGCATGTACTGATTTTGTGTCATGGATGGATACCCAATATCCTTTGTTTTTCTATTATATCTACATATATTATTGCTAATGCTTGACCACAGGCAAAAATGCAAAATCTTATTAATGCAAGGGAAGCAACTCTACATACTTGTCTATAGATTGTGGAATCATTGTGAATGATGAGAAACCAAGGGAAGTAACTCTACTTACTTGTCTATAGATCGTGGGTCATGACCTGCAGGTTCATCAGGGGGACTTCCACATTTTCTATAATGTTCTACTTGTAAATCATAAGTATTATCATGCTGTGTGTTATATCTATTTTCATTATTGGCAAGTTGTTCCTAAAAATAAAATTACAACAAATATGTAATTATGAATTTCTTATACTCTATAGAGTATTTAAATATTCAAATCAGCATTCAGGGGAATTACTGAAATAAGTGATTTTTACATCACTCATTTAAGTAGCAAATTAAAAATTCTGTGATTTGTAGTTTTACCAAAATTTAAAACATGCAGTTTTAGATTATATCTAATTATTAGTAAAATGGAAAAAAATAGACCTTTGACGTCTTTTAAGTAGCAAGGTTTATATGCCTTTCATGCAATCATTCATCTGTAAATTCTAAATTTGTTGAAAAAAAGGCTATAATGAAGGGCTTTACAATGATCTAATACTTTCCCAGCAGTGGGAGTATTTTTCCTGTAAAATTCAAGGTTTTAGCTTTCAGATTATGTAATAAAATTTTACTGTTAGCGATCAAAATTTTTGAAGAAAATAGAGGTATGATACTTAAACAAGTGATTTTCATGTCATTATCCCGGATTCAGTACAGGGTCATCACCTGACATGACCAGTCATCCTATAAACACAGATGTTGGTGCTGATAACTGTAACATCATAATCATTAATATTATATATTAAAAGCACAATAAAATAAAATCACTTAGTCTAGTGATTTATGTGTTCTACTAAAATAGGTGATTTTTAAAGAAAGACTACTCTTACTTGCAACATTTCTGGACAAAATGTTACTTGCATGAATAAGTGATTTAAGAAATCACTCATTCAAATAATTCCCCTGACTGATCAGAAGAATCATCACTTGTTTGGATCATTCCAAATAATTTGCAAAATGCCCTCCATCTAAATGCATAAGATTTGATTTTTTTAATACATGTATTTGCCAAAGGACAGTTCCTAGACAAATCCCTTAAAGCTGTTTTCTTGTATAAAAGTTTAATCCTTAAATTATTAAATGTTAAAGGAGCATATACATTGTACCTGGTTGAAGATACATTTTGTACGTTTACAAATTAAAATTATAACTTTTAAATACAAAGACAGTAACATATTTAAACATACATGTATATATATATACGAAAATAATATATGAAAAGATTTCACAGCTGACATAATTGATCTATCACTCCAAGCAGTATTCAAAACAAGGCAGTAAATAAACTTTAATTTCGATTTCAATTTGGAGATCAAATTTAATGTTCCATTAACATGATATTAAAGACATAAAAGTTCTGTACAACAAAATTAAATGGAAAAATGAAGTGTCAAATAAAAAATTTAATGTTTGAAAAAGCATTGTTTGTTCAGCTTTTAATGTGTTCTATTAAAATTCTACTGCAATAAAAGCACGTTAATGCTTTCATATCAATTATTTTATATTGATATCAAAGACTCAATTATAGCTCATATACACACAATGTATAGTAACTGTTAGTAATTCAGTTTCTCTTTAATAATATGATTTTTAAACACAAACTTAATAAAAAAAAAAACAATCCAAGAGGACTGACATGACTGACTCAGTATTTGATTTATGCTGACTGCAATAAAGTAACCCCAGATACTTTTCATTGATATTTCTAACACTGCTGCAAAAAAAAAACACAACAATTTTTCAAAGAATGATAGAGGGGTATCACCAATTCTAAATTACTTCAAAATTAAATCTATACATGTATCTACATGTAAAAATTAAGGATTTTACTAGTATTATTAAATGACATGGAGATTTTCAAAAATGCCTGAAGAAAGAACATTGATTAATAATCCTTAGAAACATAAATAATATAAACAGTCACTCTGATATAATTTATTTAATTTAATCAGGAAATATTCATAAAAGATAATAACCCAATGCTATATTGTGAAGTGAAAGAATTTATCACTGTCATTTTATTGAATTTGGAAAAATTGAACATAATTAATTTCACACCTGTCAGATTTTTAATCTCAATGAACAAAAACTGTGGATTTTTGTATTGTAACTGTGAGTGTGATTAATTAAAGGAATGATGTTTACACAGACATGAATATTCAAGTCATTCAGTGAAAAACACATGAATATTCATGTCATTCTGTGGGAAAAAAATTAAAATAAAACACATTATGTGTCAATCTGTTAATTTAATTAACAACATGCTTATTCATGTATCGTGTGTTTTACATTTGATTCAATTTTGTAAAATGTTACGTAAGAGCGATATCATTGGAAGATACCAAGACAGATATTTCCTAGATCTTTAAAGAGGAAAAAATTTTGATTTCTGTTATTTTTTAATCATGTATATTTTCCCAGAAATTAAAAAATAAAAGTTTGCCTGTCCACCTATATTAATAAAAAATCTGTCAGAATCTAGAACTATTTTTATTAATGAATAGACACCATTTCATTTCTAGTTTGTATGGCATTGAAAGAAATAACTGTTTTCCAAATAATCTTAAAATATTATTAATCAAGCTTTCCATAGTTTTAAACTCCTCTTATGGTCTGTAACATCAACATGATTAAAACTAACTGAGCAAGTTGATGTCACAGGCCATAAGAGATTGTTTTGAGAATATCTAAAGGTCAAGTAGAGCAAAACAGATGATGGTCATATCAAGTTACTGAACCTGACATGGGTGTATAGATTAATTGGTTGTTTTTTGCTTAAAACCCAGTTACAAATATTTCATGCATGTCCAGGACGAGAACAAAATAACAATTAATACAAAAGGTAGGTCCTGTCATAGAGGTCATATAGGATGAAGGTTGGGAAATTTGGACAGCCACTGGAATAGTTGGGTATAAATTCATGAAATTGGATAGGGACAGAAATTGGTGTATAAAAGCACAATTTTTTTTTAAATAATGTTCAAAGCCATCCAAAGTTTTAAGCCCAAAATAATTTCAAGAAAATTTTAAATGATAATAAAAACTTCCTTTAAAATTAAATACACTTACTTAAGGTGTAATACCACCAAATCATAGTACGTCACATCCGGTTGCATACGCAAAAGGGGCGAAAAAAAATATTCCCTTGAATTTGACAGTCGTAGGAAATTAATCCTACATTTCATTGCAGTAAAAAATTTCTGAGTCATAAACATATATCTTGGCTGTTTCAAAGCACCATTCTTTTTTTATTTGGTGTTTCTATAGATTATTTTCGAAACTTGAGGTTACATGCATATGGTTACTAAAGCTTGTACACAGGAAAAAAAAAGGGGTGAAAATTTAATTGGTTACCTTCCAGTGATGGTTATTATCTTATATGCAATGAAATGTTATGTGAAATTTTGTCTGTAGTACTGGATAGGATAAAACTTTACTCATGCCAAGTATTTCTTTATTTGAAACAAAGATAAATTCTGCACAATTTTTTGAAAAGTGCAAATTTAACAAAGACTAATAGGGAAAAACAATGGTGGTATTACACCTTAAATGACTCATAAAAGAGTATAAATAAAAATAAAAAACCTACCTGTGTCAAATTATGGATTTAATCATTTTGCTAATAAATTATTTACCCTTAATCTTCTCTGCCAGTCATAAACCTAATACAATATTTACATTTCTTTGGCAGGAGTGTTTGAACGTCAATCAATATTTTTTTAAATGATTAATATGCTGGACAGATCATGAAAATACAACAGAAAGTTGAGCTACATGTAACAAAATTAGTTTTCTATTGATAAATATGATCAAATGCTCTTAAATTCTAAATTTGTGTGTAAACTGTTAATGTTGTAGCAATTACCAGTCCCTTAATCATGTTTTCAGTAATAAACCTTATAAAAATATTTATATAAATTTAATATTGGACATACATTGTACAAAGTAATTTCTTTAGCCAATAACTTTATATCTTGGTTTTTGGGGATAAACGGTCAAGATGTTGAGGACAAAGTGCAGTATCCATTTTAAATTTATACTGCAGATTTGTTCCTTAAATCCCATATATAAAAATAAGAATGTGTCCATAGAACACGGATGCCCCACTCGCATTATCATTTTCTATGTTCAGTGGACCGTGAAATTGGGGTCAAAACTCTTAATTTGGCATTAAAATTAGAAAGATCATATCATAGGGAACATGTGTACTTAAAGTTTTAAGTTGATTGGACTTCAACTTCATCAAAAACTACCTTGACCAAAAACTTTAACCAAAAACTTTGACCTGAAGCGGAACAGACAGACAGACAAACGAACGGACGTACAGACCTAAAAACATAATGCCCCTAGGTGGGACATAATAAGATGTGGAATGATTGCCAATGAGACAACTATAGTCCAAAATTCAAATGAAGTGGATGTAAGTAATTATAGGCAACCAAATGGCCTTCAATAATGAGAAAAACCATACCATATTGTCGGCTATAAAAGACCCCTACATTGTACATGAAAAATATTAAACAATATTGCATATATGGCATACATTCACGTTTACTTATTATTGTAACCTATTAATGGAAATAATATGAGGCAGGTCCTACCTGATGAGTTCGAGAAAATTATTAGTACAGGATCGTTTATACTTTTGGTAATCTGATACAAAAATTTACCAAACAAATCCCATAAAGAAACAAAAAGTGAAAAAATTTTATAGCCTGTGATGTTTAATCGAGGGTCTATATAACTATAGGGCTAGACCCAAATTTACCCTTAAACCATTTATGCTACCTTACGAAGCATAAGTACCCTTTTATGAGATCATTTTACCAAAACCTGAACAAACATTAAAGATCTGTTTACAAACATGACAAAGAACAGCTCTAATCAATTCCTACAAAAAAAACTTTTAAAAGAACTACATTTATTCCCTGAAAATAAAACTGTTTGGTGATTATTATAGGTTCTGAAATCCCTATGTGAATTTACACAGTTGATTTCAGAGCCGATTCAGAAAAGCACATCTGGCATGTCCTGAACAGACAGAATTGAACAGAACCCAGAAAGGATTTATATAAGGTCCTGCGCTGTGACCACAAGATTTTATTTCAGATAATTAGATCTTTTTATGTCTAGAAGGAGATGTATAGTTGTGTATCTCTTTGTCATTAATAGATGAAGATGTATTTTATCTCTCGGAGTTGGAGATACAAATGTACAGCAACTATAAGTTTTGCAAAAACTGGGGGTCCTTTTAAGTCCTACTTACACCATAACTGTCTACTGACCTTTATATAATCTGTCTGTATATATGCCATTCTATCTGCCCTCTGTTGTCGTCTTCTTGCTTCGTTGTGTTCAGCAATACCTGATGCTGCCATTTTTAAACTTTAGTAAAATAAATATATGGCGGGAAAATAAATTCCAATGTTTATCTGCCAAAGTTGACCTCTCAGACTATTTTACCAAGAAAACGTTGTTTCTTCGCCAACGATTCACAATGGATTGAAGGATATTTGGCGGAGTGACAGGTGTGTCAGTGAAAGAAAGTAAATCGATCGATTGCACAGTGTGAATCCGTTGCCTAGCACGCTAAATTTGACCTTGTGACCTCAGTTACTACCAGGTTCTTTCTCCCTCACCACTGGAGAGTTCGTTAATTAGGTCGAGCCTAATCCCCAAATATATTTTTGTTTATTAAAACTTTTGACATGATAAAATCATATGAGTTTACTGAAAAGAGACACATGAAAAACTTTTATTAAAACTACAAACGTCATGTAAACAGTTGTCGAAATTCTAAATTATATAAGCAAGAATTTGTACAATTATATAAAAAACGGACGATTCCGCCATGGAAACTGTAAACAAACTGATCAAAGTCAAATAAACGCTTAGAATTTGGTTTCACCCAAAAACCTGTAACTTATTTTTTATTACACAATGCCACAATGGTCGTCTAATAAAAAAATCAAATTAACGGTCAACGTTTCTTTATTACTTTTTATAAATCAATAATATATGATTTTTTTTTCTTTTGAGTAAGTGAAAAATTGTCTGAATATATTATGAATTTATATACCATTTCAAATTATCCTGCAGTGGGAAACCATTGGGAAAAGTTGAGATTCACTAAGAACGGATCGCAAAATGCATTTCTAAACCACAACTTGAAATGATCCAATACTTAAAGAACAGAAATAAATAATAACAAAGTAATCCTCTGCCACAACGATGGTGAAACATGAGGTTTGCATAGAAACATTTTAAAATGTACCGGATTGTCTTTAAAAAAAATCATATTAATAACCCGCTGGGACTATTAATAATATACTTAGTCCTACAGTTAATAACAAAGTAACAATTTAACGAAATAATGTCCCCTTTTCACATTTAATTAGAATAACTTGCTTTCATGTATAAAAACTGTTAACTTCGAGAAGTATTTCTTCCAGAAATGTCTGTGTTTTAAGTGCCGTTTGGCAGTCAAATCTTGTTTCACTTGTTTCAACACGCGAAAACCATTATTTCTAATGCTGCGATGATTCATTTGTCCCTTGTGGCTTGTCTGGCTACCGGGTATAAAGTTTTCGATTTTGTTCTTGTACTCCGAAATTTGTCTCCTTTAATTTGAATCCGTTTTTCAGTACAATTTCTTTATCCTTAGTTAATATAAATTTTGCTAAAATCGGACAATTAACCCTGCGTCTCTTTTCCAGAATCGGTGAACTGAAACGAAGCTGACATTTTTTGTCAATATGTAACTTTTGGTTGATAAAAGAATTTAGTGTATCTTCTGTGTTTTCCTCCGGGTGAAATTGAATGCCAGTAATGGTAAGGTCAGTTTTCATTAAGCACCACTATAGCTCGATAACATCATCTTCATTGATACGCAATCTAAAATATAGGTTTTTACCTTTCAAACTTGTAATGTTTGGAATGTGTTCTGTACACCTATCTACCTCTTTGTGTATCATATATGACTCGTGGTTTCAACACTCCCTTCAATTTCAGTGCTTCGATTCATCACAAATTCGAGTATTTACTTTATGGACAAGTGAATTAACTGTGCATTGTGTAACAGCTATCATCTCATGCAATTTGCTTTTCAAACTTCTCAAATCGATGCTCAAGATTACGAACAACTTCTAATAACCTGTTCAGAACTGTAGCAGTTTTGGTGCCAAACAGGATTAATACATTTTTATTTCACAAAAAGTTATTGACGTTCAGTTTATGATGTTGGGTCCTTTTAAATGATAAACTAACCCAACAACTCAATATAAAATTCGACAGAAAGATGATCCAAATGTCAGTTCAACAGGTTGCCTTAATTCTGTCAACAGTTGAACATATATATATGAACTGTAGAAAGCCATTCACCAATGACTGACTGATTATAAATATAAAATTTTATTAAGCTTTCTTCAGAGAATATTTTTTAGGATAAAGCCGGACCAGAGACATATAATACATGTATTATATGTCTCTGGCCGGACTATAAGATACTTTTGTGTTGTAAAATTTTTATCAAATATGATATCTGAACTAACAGAAAATCGAGATTCATTACTAAATCCAAGGAGGTTGTATAAGACTCTCTCTCATACAACCTCCTTGCAAAATCAAACCCACATCAGAAATACTGAGAATGATGGAGTTGTCTCGGGCCTTTCGTCCAAATCTAGCAAGATATCTTCAATAAAAAGATACATTGCATGTTAATTTCTTCAACGTAAAAGCAGAGGCATATCATACAATTATATTAATCAATAAAAGATACATTGCATGTTAATTTCTTCAACGTAAAAGCAGAGGCATATCATACAATTATATTAATCATTTTTCGGAAAAAAAAATCAAAAACAGTACATTTTTCATTCAGTTTTCAACCAAGATCCTTGAAACTTCACTGAAATATTACACGTATCACAATTATGCATCATACTTTAATGGGATGCTTTGAATATTTTTTCAGACTTATAAAATTTTGTGTGTGAGTGTAATCAACTCGTTTTATAATTTTCAAAACCAAAGATTTTTATTCTTGTCAAAACCATTCAATTCATGATAATTCACATAAAATATCTTGGGCACTTTTTCCCTCATTTTGAAATAATTGCATACACATAAATGTTCATTAAAGACCATTCTTAAATTGCTAATGAAACAACTACTTGTATGTTGTAACTAAACTTAAAATGTTATATTCTATTATCAATAACAAGGACCTTTATTTTGATGTGTCATATGATAATTGGTACATTGCGATTATTATCTTTTTCGACTGTTTTGAATTTGTAGTTATATTCCAAATAAAAACGCACACTTGACAGAGAAAACAGCCTTTGGAAAGTTTGCTTTGACACCGGTAGTAACTGTTTCACTTCCCCAAGCGATGGGTGCTGAAAAGAAAACAGATTCCCTCCCCTCGTCACCAAATGAGAAGAGATATATTTCTCTTGAAGAAGTCAAGAAGCACAATCAACCGGACGATCGATGGTTATTAATAGAAAACAAAGTTTACAACATAACAAACTGGGCGAAAAAGCATCCTGGTGGAGGAAAAATCTTAGGGCATTTCAGTGGACAGGATGCAACGGTAAACTCTATTAACACAATTTTAGTGATCATTCTACAACTTGTATAATATATAAACACGAATAATTATATAACAAAAAATGATTGACTAATCAAACATTTATTTCGTTACATTTAATACTACTCATTATACTGCCATTTGATAATCCTGATCCTAAGGTCAAACTTGACCAGTCAGGGACTCATTCTGTTATCCGAACATACGGGCATTTTTAAATCAGTGATCCCCTTTCTTAGTAACGCCGATTTTCGTTGGTAAGGCGGTGAAACATTGTTAGCTTATCGTGTTAAGAGAATAGTCTTGATTGTTAACTTTTGATAGAGATTCACCTTGAATGAATCGGTGTATGCTTTTTCATGTAAATATCCTGGTATGATGTAGGATGTAAAACCATAACTTGCCAGTTAAAAGATTATAAGTCATTTATGCTAAAATGAAGCCATGCACGTAATTCCGACAAAGTTGATCACTTTCCTGTGTATAATCTTCAGGAAAATAAATTGAAATTATTCTTATTATCGATCCATTTATTATTTTTTTTGTCTTTCTACTGTAGTACATACGAAGTAGGCTTGCCACGTGAGAACCAAAAAATCACAAAAAATATACAGAATATTAGGTGCGATATTTTTAATTTGATTACAACTGTTTGACAAATAAATGCAGTGAAAACAAAATACTGAGTGATCTTATATAGATATAAGAAGATGTGGTATGAGTGCCAATGAGACAACTCTCCATCCAAGTCAAAATTTATAAATGTAAACCATTATAGGTCAAAGTACGGTCTTCAACACGGAGCCTAGGCTCACACCGAACAGTAAGCTATAAAGGGCCCCAAAATTACTAGTGTAAAACCATTCAAACGGAAAACCAACGGTCTAATCTATATAAAACGAGAAACACTTATGAACCACATCAACAAACGACAACTACTGAACATCAGATTCCTGACTTAGGACAGGTGCAAACAAATGCAGCGGGTTTAAACGTTTTAATGGTACCAAACCTTCACCCTTTTTCTGAAACAATAGTGTAACATCACAACATAGAAAGACACACTATGAAATATCAACTGAAACAGCTTAACTCAATCAAAGGACATAGTAACACCATTGAACATACACTGAACAAATAAATTTGACCTATGATACAATGTAAATTCAAAATAAATAAACTAAGGGAAGAATAATAAAAGTAACATGTTATATCAGTATGAAATGTTAAACAATTTAAGAAAAACAATATGCTTGAACAAAAATATCAGCCATTTGCAATAACTTTAAACACAGGTAAATAAAATAATTATGCCTTGTTTGATTTTTCGTAATCTGGGTCATGTGCAGATTAATCTGGGTGATAAAATGTCGACATCAAAGAAACATTGAGAAAGGTAAATTAACCTGGTCATCTGGTCATTGTAAAATTTTGGTATCCGCGGTTATTACAAGGTGCATACAAAGTTAATAACAGTGATAATTAAGACTACTAAAATTTGTTTTAACTAAACAATTTACAACAAAGTGTTGGTGTTAAGAGCTAGATTAAGAAAATCATTCAGAAACACAAACAAAGACATCACTTAAGGAGTATATATGAATATTCTTTGATTGATGAAAGAAACATTTTAGGACAAAAATAACTCTTAATTATACGGGTTAATTAAAAAATTAGTTGTATTTAGTACATATTAATGAAAGATTTGAAAAATGAACTCACAGAGCAAATTTCTTTTAACATATATTTAGATAATTTGGTTACTGTCAAAAGAAAACCAAATTACACTCAAACAGAGAATTGAAATAATTTTTCACACAGATTGATGAATTTTAGATTAAAAAAAGATTCTACATGACATGTATCATATACATCTTATTATTTAATTAACTAGCATGTCTACATGATGTACATGCATGTCGCGTGAGAAGAAGCTACCTAACTTCTTTTTTTTCTCCATTGCTTAGCATCACAAAGAGTAAAACAATAAATGATGCATTGTGAATGTGAGTAAAAAATATCAACTTTACATCACCAGATCTAGCAGTAAAAAGTGTGAAATTGGTATGGTATCGCGATGTAGTGAAGGAACAAAGAAAAGAAAATATAAAGCAACTTTTCCTGTGTCACCTATGCCTGTTACAATTTTTTTTCACCTGCTACATGCAGCGCAGCCACCGTAACACCCATTTTCCCGGCAATGGACATATGAACGATATATATATATATATATAGAGAGAGAGAGAGAGTCAGTAGCGCTTAGCAATTTCTATAATGTTTTAAAGTGGTACGTTTTCTGTTGTTTGTTTGTTGTTAATAAAATTGAGAATGGAAACAGGGAATGTGTCAAAGAGACAACAACCCGACCAAAAAGCAGAAAACAGCGCAAGGCCACCAATGTTGTTTTTGTTGTTGTCAGTTAATTTTTTCTCTGCGTATTTATAACATAACTGTAAAGTTTATTTCAAGCTTGGCTTACGAACAAAGGTTTGAGTTTATTTTATGCAGCGACGTGTAAAACAATCATATATCTCTTGTATTTTCATAATCCGCTATTCATGACATTGACTATATGCCTTCCAAGTATGTGCCAGAACAATGTAGAATTCTTACTTCAACTCTTCATGACAGTCATGTTCTGGAGGTTAATAGACGTAATGACGCCAGCAAACATGTTTATCCCGCCTGATTTTGTATGTGTCTGGTCCAAATCAGGAGCCTGCAATTCAGGGGTTGTCGTTTGCTGCTGTATATCATTATTGTTTTATACTTAACTCAGGCTGTTAGTTTTCTCGTTTGAATTGTTTTACATTTTTCATTTCTAGGCCTTTTATAGGTAACTATGAGTTATGGATTTTGCTCATTGTTGAAGGCCGACGATGACCTACGTATAGATATAAACTTCTATGTCATATGGTCTCTGGTGGATAGTTGTCCATTGGCAATCATACCACATCTTCTTTTTTTTAATTAATGATACAGAACTTGACATTTTTATGAACTGATCTAGTATCGAAACTACTAAATGCACCTACGTCTTGTCAAGTGTCTTTAAAGCAAAGAAAACCGGACTTCCATGCATGAAAGACTTCTTCGAGATATTTCTAGATCGATAAAAAAAATTGACAGCCAAAGCAAATTGTTTCTCAGACCATAAAAAGCACAGTATTGTTCAAGTTTTCATTAGTTGTGCCCTTTCAATACCTTCAATATTTTTTGGACTTCTATATTTGGTGGTAAGGTGTCTGAAAGTGAACTTATGAGATCATCCAGAATCAATAGTACCGCATATCCCCTACCATGTAACCAAATTCCTGCAGTTTGAGAATTCGCCGTACAGGTTGACTCTGTTATTGTATGTGTAGCATAATTCTGGCACATAAGGGCATGCATTGTAATCTATAGAGAAACTAGATACATCTCGTAAAACAGTATCGTTCTTTAGCGTGTGTAAACATGCAGGAGTTCTATTTCAGTAGTGTGTGCAGGTGCGTGGGAATTCTTGTTTTCCAACTTAACTGTTTAGTCAGTAATTCTAGCGTTACATGACTTTCATGGAACTCTTTCAGGTTTTCTATAATTTCTGTATTAAATCAATTTATCGGTTAAAATATGATATCTAAACATAATTGAAAATGTATTACTTGTATATGTTTTAAAGGTTCGCTCTAAATGTACAATATACTTTTAAGTGATTGTGTAAACGATTAGCTTTTACCGAAACTTTGAAAGACATTACCAAATTTTCAAATGTTTTTTAAATGACATATAATAATCAATAAATAAAGAGATATTCTTTAAATGTCAACGTTTTAATACAATTTTCATCAAAATCATCACATTTTCTCAATATATATATATAGATATCAGTATACGTATGCATAAAACAATTATTAATTAATAATTTTAAATAAATACGGTAATTCAGATTAACATTTTACAAAGATAAAATATTTGATCTTTTCACACACCTTGTCACCTAATAAGAAATGTTTATTGCCAATGATTAACAGGTTCTATAATTACAAGTTCCCTCGGTTACGGGGTGATTAGCGATCGATGGAAAAGCTTCACCTACAGTGATGCCCGGATGCTGTATCTAAGGAGCTGCTACGTCACGCGGATAAGAGAATTGAAATAAGTGATTTTAAATCACTTCTTTAAGTAGCGAATTTGAAGTTTTGTCACAAATTGTGATTTTGTAGTTTTACCAAAATTTTAAACACATTGGTTTAGATAATATCTTTTCATTAGTAAAATTGAAAAAAAATGAACTTTTTGCTTCTTTTAAGCAGCAAGGTTTATGCCTTTGATGCAATCATTTAGCTGCAAATTCTATTTTAGTTGAAAAAATGCTATAATAATGGCTTTACATAATGAACTGATACTTTCTTAACAGATTTTTCCCAGCAGTGGGAGTATTTTTCCTGTAAAATTCAAGGTTTCATCTTATAGATTATGTAATACAATTCTAGTGTTCGCGATTAAAATTTCACTGTTCAGGGTTGTTGAAATTAGTGGGGATTATTCAAATAATGATACTTAAGGAATGATTTTTTGGAAGGAAATTGAGGTATGATACTTAAACAAGCGATTTTTACGTCATTATCCTAGATTTAGTGCAAGGTCATCACCTGACATGACCCGGTCATCCTATCAACACAGATGTTGGTTCTGATAATTTAAGCAACATAATTAGTCCCTGGATCATTAGTATCTATATTTAAAGTTACAATAAAATTAAATCACTTAGTCTAGTGATTAATTTGTATCTTAAATAGGTGATTATTAAAGAAAGACAACTCTTACTTCCAACCTTTATGGACATAATGTTACTTGAAACAGTGATTTAGAAAATCACTCATTTAAGTAAGTCCCCTGACTGTTGACGCAACTTGTCTCATAGTGAATTTGATTTGATTTCAATTTTATAAATCTTTTTCAACTCTAATGCATTAGAATAGAAATAACAGGAACTTGGTGTAGTTGAAGAGTTGCTGCCATCAATTGTCGATTTGATGGTCGCAAATCATCTGTTTTACTGGCTCCACTCTGTGTTCCCAATTGCACTACATTTGCGACTGTCAAATGCTCAATTGACTGTGGAAACTCTTCCATTACAGTTCTGTCATGACTGTCATAACTGTTATTCCTTCATAATTTTATAGGTCAAAGTTCGTTTATCCAGGAACACATATGAAAAGTCCAATATATAATCTCCTGAAGCAAGACATGCACGAGAAAGGTAGTTTAAGGTACACTGTAGTTACAGGCTTTTTGAAAATGAAAAACACAAGGTATATGTTTAGTTCAGAAGTTTTTCAAGTTCCTAGTAATGGAAAGTTCCATTAAGTTAAACAATAGACTGCTAACAGTTAATGTAAATAAGGAGTTCTTTTTTTTTTGTAGGATGCATGGAGAGCTTTTCATAATGATAAAGACTATGTAAAGAAATTCATGAAAGCCCTGTATGTTGGAGACCTAGAAAGGCCAGAGGAGGTATGTTTAAATAGAATTAAGGAGCTAGTATTTTAATAGTAATCAGACAAAGTGATATGCCTGAAAAAATCCTGATTATATAAACATCAAAGTTAACAGTACCATATGTGTATTTTGATATATTTTGTTTGGTTGCTGTCTCTTTGAAGTATAGGTGATTATATTTATTTATTAAAATATTGATTCAGAAGTATTTATTTTAAATTATGAATATTTTTCTACAAAATGTCACAGTTCTTGAAAAAGCTAAGAAAAAAATACAATTTAAAGATTTAAATTATTTGTACTTTCAGAGTTTAACAGAATTAAAAAGTGACTTTAGAGAACTGAGAAAACATGTGGAGGACAGTGGCCTGCTGAAAACCAAACCCTGGTTCTACGCTTTACATTTAGCTCACATCATATTGTTAGAAATATTTGCCTATTGTCTTGTTTCATACTATGGTGGAGGATTGTATACATTTATAGCAGCAGCCATCATCCTGGCAACAGCTCAGGTAAAACACCATTCTTTAGAGTACTTACATACTAGTGCTCAGTGACTAATGGAAACTCCTGAATTCTCATATCTGTCTCTCCCTGTTTACCTAATCATTTACGAATTATTCCATATTACATATATACAATGTATACAGTGATTTTCCTGCCTTTATTTTGGGTCCGAATATCAGCCACGTTCCTAATTAGAAAAAACCTAATTTTTTCCCAAATGAACATGGAAAATTCCCAATTCAATCAAGTTGAAGCGGAAAGGTATTTGATTATTTTATCGTTAGTATGATTTGGTTCAAAATATAGGTTTTCGTACTGTTCCCGAAGAAAACCATGTCAATAAGATAGATAATGATCATATTTCGGGAACCAATTTAGCTAAGTTCTGCATGGTTTATCGGAAAACCAGAAAAACGTGAATAACCATTATCTAAATTTTCAAAGGAAACAACTTCAATCCTATGAAAGTTCACTAGTACGGTCAATTTTTTCTTCAAATAATAGTATTGATAGTATGATTACTATTAATTTCGACTAAAAAAACATTGAGCATTTTTCTAAATTTCGTTTTTGTCTCCATAAAATGCGCTTAACTGTCTTTGTTAACTTTTTGGTCTTAGGTTTATTTATAAATTTTGTTAACATGCCAAAGGGTGTGGGCGAAATGCTTTTTTCGCTGGTCATGTCGTTATTTTCTTCTGTTAGTTGTGATGATAATATCAATAAAACAGGCAATCAAGCCAAGGAAACAGCATTAATTAAATACCATAGTAAGTATGGCAGTCCACTTACAATCAGGAATTCACGGGAATAGAAACGAATCTAATTATCTCCTTCTAATTTTGATGACTATTAAAAGTGGTTAAATCAGTTGTAATAATTTGAATGTGAATTGTTCTACTAGTCTGCATATCAAGATTTGATTCTTCTTTTGTTGTCATCATAAACAGTATGGGACAGTACTTTCCTGTTTTAGTATATACTTTTTACTTGTGTTATAAACTGTAATGGCCCATAGAGACAAAATATTTCTAGATCACTGCATACAGACTTCATGGAGATGATTAAAACAAAAAATAAATAGTTTTGTCTCCACATTTTATTAGCAAACCAGTTAATTCATCATGCAAAACATCTAGCTGGAAATGCCCCAGATCACATCATTTAGCTTCATTTATTTTAAAATTTTCGGGGGAGGGGGGCATGCGATCAGACACCTGTAGCATTTGTCGTGCCTTTGGAACTTGACGGGCTAGCAGCGTTGAGGGAAGAAACAACAAAGGAATTTAGTAAGTGTCAAAGCCTGGATATATATTGACATGCATCAAGAAAAAATTTTCATATGTTCAAATTTGATCATGATAGAAAATTGGAATTCTAATAAATAACCTCATTAAAATATGATAAAAACAATGATTTATTTTTTCCCAATTCACACGTCATACGACACATTTTTCCCAATTGCCTAGGGCCCAGGCCCCATTTGAAAAAAGGTAGGAAAATCACTGGTATACATGACAGAAAAAATGATAGCTTTAATGAGACATACACAAAAGATTTTTTATTATGGTGAATTTGATGCTATCAAAAATTTCTAGGATGAACATAACAGTTATAATGCTGTTGACGTTTTGAGATCTGTCTGACATGTCAGGCAAATTTTGGGTAGCATTAAACCATCAAAATTACAAAACACGAGACATATCTCTGTGTCAACAGTTTATTAACCCTTTCTAACTTGATTATTGACATTGCTTAATACTTTCTTTATTCTTCTGACAATTGCAGGGTGGTTGGTGCAGCATTATAACAGTCATTATTCTATATTTCTTTTTGAATAATATATAGAAGTAATTCTGTAATTCTTTACCTTCTCTTACAGGCACAAGCTGGGTGGACACAGCATGATTATGGACATAATTCTGTATTTCCAAGTCATAAAATGAACAAAATATTTCATCATATAGTAATAGGGCATATTAAGGTAAGTAGAAATCATGGTAGGAGAAGAGAAGGTTTGGTTCTGGAAAACTGAAGGGTTAAAGAGCTCCAGTCAAACTTAAAATGAAATACTTATATATGAACCAATTTTATTCAAACAACTGTGTTCCTTATTTTCAACTTATCTTCAACTGCAAAAAAAAGTATTATTAAATCAAGTATAGGCACAAATAGTAAGAAGTACTCACTTAATATTTTTTCTGTCTATGAAGACATAACATCAAAAATGTGGTGAACACTAAATAACCCGCGTATTATTGAGGTTATTTCTAATAGACAGAAAAAAATTTACAGTCATTCCTTATAATTTAATTCTAAATTCCATTTTTAGGGAGTAAACCATGAAAAAACGTTGATGACGTCACGGTCACACGACAAAATTATGTCTATGAGATGATAGTCAAAAAACTTTCAGCCAATCAGAAGACATGAAACATCCAAATTAAATTATAAACTAATGTTTTATATGAAATTACTTCAAAAATAGGTGCATTATTATTTATATTTGTTATTTTTTTAGGGTGCATCCTCTCATTGGTGGAATTTCCGTCATTTCCAGCATCACGCTAAACCAAATGTGGGAAAGAAAGACCCAGATGTAGATTTCCCTTATCTTTTGTTACTGGGAGAAAATTTCCCTGTGACCTGGGGAAAGCAGAAGAAGGGTTTTATGCCATATAATCAGCAGCAAAATTATTTTTTCTTGAGTAAGTTTGTGAAACATTTATTTCTGTAAAGTATATTTCAAAATTTAGAGACTTGATATTTGTCCTAATATATTTAACTAGAAAATGAAAGGATATGGAGTAAATGTACATGGGACAAAATCGCACACAATACATAGAAAACATAGAAAATTATCAATGAACAGGGCTTTTATTCCTGTTCTTCATCTTGACAGTTGATGTAGGGTCTTCAACAATGAACGAATCATCTAACCTACAAAGATAAACAAACACTTTTATCTGGTTAAGAAATGTCTAGAAAATAGTGAAAATTCACAGACATATTTTGGGTTACAGGTTATCAAAGCATATTCAAATTTACTAATATTTAGAAATATTATTTCTGTTCATATTTTTGACATTTTACATTTGTTAACTATCCATAGCTTAATAAAAATACAACACAAATTTAAATGTATGTCCATACATACCACTGGACCATCTTTATAAATTTTTAGAACATCTCGAGTGAAGTCATTTAGCCTGATTTGTCTGTATGATGTGTAGAAGTAACTTCATATTTTGTGAAACTGTATGTGGTATGATTGCCATTGCTTTCTTTATTTTTCAGCAATGCCACCATTACTGTTGCCACTGTACTTTCACTTTGAGAATATCTTGTTTGTATTTAAAAGACGTGATTGGGTGGTAAGTTTTGGAGATTCTGATTGGTCTCTGACCAAATTAATTAGATGACATTTGTTTCTTGTTTAACTTATTAGAGACGTTCCAAATTATTCATGATTGTCAAGAAGCCCCTACATGCATTTGATAAACAAAGGCAATGGAACAGTGCTTCATCTCAAAGTTTATCTAGAATAGATCTGATGATAGAAGTTTTTGCATAATTAAGTAGCTGATAAAAGGACATGTTTTTAATTTATATTTTGTAACTATATATTTTAGCTCACCTGGCCCGAAGGACCAAGTGAGCTTTTCTCATCACTTGGCGTCCGTCGTCCGTCGTCGTTAACTTTACAAAATCTTCTCCTCTGAAACTACTGGGCCAATTTAACCAAACTTGGCCACAATCATCATTAGGGTATCTAGTTTAAAATTGTGTCCGTGACCTGCCAAACCAACCAAGATGGCGGCCATGGCTAAAAATAGAACATAGGGTAAATGTATATTTTGGCTTATAACTCTGAAACCAAAGCATTTAGAGCAAATCTGACGGGGGTAAAATTGTTGATCAAGTCAAGATCTATCTGCCCTGAAATTTTCAGATGAATCGGACAATGGGTTGTTGGGTTGCTGCCCTGAATTAGTAATTTTAAGGATTTTTTCCGTTTTGGTTATCTTGAAAATTATTATAGATAGAGATAAACTGTAAACAGCAATAATGTTCAGCAAAGTAAGATCTACAAATAAGTCAACATGATCAAAATGGTCAGTTGACCCCTTAAGGAGTTATTGCCCTTTAAAGTAATTTTTACCAATTTTTGTAAATTTTGTAATCTTTACAAAATCTTCTCCTCTGAAACTACTGGACCAAATTCAACCAAACTTAGCCACAATCATTATTAGGTTATTTAGTTTAAAAAATGTGTGCGGTGACCCAGCCAACCAACCAAGATGGCTGCCATGGCTAAAAATAGAACATAGGGATAAAATGTAGATTTTGGCTTGTAACTCTGAAACCAAAGCATTTAAAGCAAATCTTACAGGGATTAACTTGTTTATCAAGTAAATATCTATCTGCCCTCAAATTTTCAGATGAATTGGACAACTGGTTGTTGGGTTGCTGCCCCTGAATTGGTAATTTTTAAGGAAATTTTGCCGTTTTTGGTTATTATCTTGAAAATTATTACAGATAGAGATAAACTGTAAACAGCAATAATGTTCAGCAAAGTAAGATCTTCAAATAAGTCAAACATAATCAAAATGGTCAGTTGACCCCTTAAGGAGTTATTGCCCTTTAAAGTAATTTTTTACCAATTTTTTGTAAATTTTTGTAATCTTTTACAAAAATCTTCTCCTCTGAAACTACTGGACCAAATTCAACCAAACTTAGCCACAATCATTATTAGGGTATTTAGTTTAAAAAATATGTGCAGTGACCCAGCCAACCAACCAAGATGGCTGCCATGGCTAAAAATAGAACATAGGGGTAAAATGTAGATTTTGGCTTGTAACTCTGAAACCAAAGCATTTAAAGCAAATCTTACAGGGATTAACTTGTTTATCAAGTAAATATCTATCTGCCCTCAAATTTTCAGATGAATTGGACAACTGGTTATTGGGTTGCTGCCCTGAATTGGTAATTTTAAGGAAATTTTTCAGTTTTTGGTTATTATCTTGAAAATTATTACAGATAGAGATAAACTGTAAACAGCAATAATGTTCAGCAAAGTAAGATCTTCAAATAAGTCACCATGACCAAAATGGTCAGTTGACCCTTAAGGAGTTATTGCCCTTTATAGTCAATTTTTACAATTTTCATTAATTTGGTAAATTTTGGTAAGTTTTACAAAATGTTTTCCTTTTGTAATCTTCTTTTCTGAAACTGCAGTAGAAAATCAATATAGAAAACAATCTACTAATGAACTGGCAATAAAATAATTCATAATTCTATAACATGAAAAAAAACCACATTAATACCTGATGATGGTGTTTCTTTCTTTACATTGAAAATGATGTCACAACTATAATCCCGAACAATAGGTCGAATGTCAGATATGTTTCAGTACTTTGCTTCATTTTCTACAGATTTCGAAGTGCAAATGATGCTTGAATTCCTTACACTAATTTATACAGACTTCATCCCTTTCACAGGTAATGCCTGCCTCATATTATATTTAAAACTTTAATAGAATATCAGAAATTTTGAGAGAAAATTAATCAACCATGCAAGATCTAAAACTTAATTAATATTGTTCAAATTATCAATTAACTATTAAAAAAAAATTCTCATTAAAAAATATAGTTCTTCATTTTATATTTTATCAGAAGTTTAGGGAAAAAATTAAATTTAATTGTGTCCTTTGTTCTCATTTCCTGGGATAAATCCAATACAAATTCAAGTATTGGTATTGAATTAATATTTAAGAAATATTTCAAACCTTACCATTTTCTTCACAAGAATGAAGACCATATTTTCAGTGTCATGAGTATCAGTCATCATATTTGTTGTACTTTGTTGTTTAAAAGTTGAATACAAAAAGATCAACAAAGCAATTCAAAACCACTTGAATTTTGCAACAACAAATGAGAGTTTTAACGACCTCAGCTGGCTATACAACCCTTGCACAATCAAGTACATTTTGCAGAAATCATTAATAGGAAAGATTGCCCTTAAATGATAATTTTTATTACCTTTTGTTTTGGGGGCTGTTTGCAACAACAAAACTTCACAACAAACTTTCTCATCATTTCGCATTTCTCATTAGATATATTTTACAAAATTCTCCCTGAAACCCTGAAACTACTGTCAAATTAAACCAAACTTGGTTTAAATCACCACTAGGATATCCAGGGACCACTGTGTATGATGACCCTGCCTGCCAACATGGCACACATGGCTGAAATAAAACAGAGGTTTCAAATGCACTTTTAGTCTTATATCTCTGAAACTAAACGACAGTATAACAGTTGCATTTTCATGCATCAATTGTAAATAAAAATATCAGGTGAGCGACACAGGGTCCTTGGAGCCTCTAGTTTTATTCCTTATTAGCTCTCAGTTAAAGTGGATAAGTACATAATATTGTAATAGAAAAGTTTGGTAGCTGCCTCAGTGAAGCATATCACATATCTCATTTGTAGAGATACCCTGTCAGCATGGTCAGTATACATACAAATCTATCATTTATTTACACTTGATAAATGTTAAAATTATATTAAAAT
Source organism: Mytilus coruscus (assembly GCA_017311375.1). Taxonomy (NCBI): domain Eukaryota; kingdom Metazoa; phylum Mollusca; class Bivalvia; order Mytilida; family Mytilidae; genus Mytilus; species Mytilus coruscus. The sequence continues at coordinate 49,916,266 of CM029608.1, read as the reverse complement.
TATATTTTTTTATTTCAGGATTTGTTGATGACAGTGTCATTCTTTGGCCGTTATTTTTACCTGTACACACAGTTCTGGGGTGCATGGGGAGTTTTTGGATTCTACATGTTTGTAAGGTGAGTATTTTTACCTGTACACACAGTTCTGGGGTGCATGGGGAGTTTTTGGATTCTATGTTTGTAAGGTGCGTACTTTTTCCTGTACACACAGTTCTGGGGTGCATGGGGAGTTTTTGGATTCTATATGTTTGTAAGGTGAGTATTTTTACCTGTACACACAGTTCTGGGGTGCATGGGGAGTTTTTGGATTCTATATGTTTGTAAGGTGAGTATTTTTACCTGTACACACAGTTCTGGGGTGCATTGGGAGTTTTGGATTCTATGTTTGTAAGGTGAGTATTTTTACCTGTACACAGTTCTGGGGTGCATGGGGAGTTTTGGATTCCACATGTTTGTAAGGTGAGTATTTTACCTGTACACAGTTCTGGGGTGCATGGGAGTTTTGGATTCTATATGTTTGTAAGGTGCGTATTTTTACCTGTACACACAGTTCTGGGGTGCATGGGGAGTTTTTGGATTCTATATGTTTGTAAGGTGAGTATTTCTATTTATATATTGTAATTGGAATCATTAGTAATTTTGTGTTTTTGTTGCTATTGGTGATCTTCTGTACTGAGGGATACTGAACTGAAGAATATAAAAATTAGAAGATGTTGGATGATTGCCAATGAGACAACTCTCCACCAGGGACCAAATGACGTAGAAGTTAGCTACTATAAATCACTGTAAGGCATTCAACAATGAGCAAAACCCATACCGCATCATACCACATATCAAGCTAAAAAAAGTCAAAATAACTAATGTAAAACAATTCAAAAAGCAAACTAACTGCCTGATTTAAGTACAAAACAATAAAAGAAAAAACAAATATGATTTACAGGAACAAACAACAACCACTAAATTACAGATTTACTGAAGTCTGCTTGTTACTCTAGAAACTGATAGCTACAATAGTAGATATTTGTAGAAAAATTGATTAACACAAATTAGCTAAGTATGTTTATGATACTAATTACATGTGGTTTTATTTACAACAGATTTCTAGAAAGCCATTGGTTTGTTTGGGTGACACAGATGAGCCACATATCGATGAAGATTGACGTGGATCGTGATAATGATTGGTTCACATCACAGCTGGTATCTACGTGTAATGTTCACCAGGGACTGTTCAATGATTGGTTCACGGGACATTTAAACTTTCAGATAGAACATCAGTAAGTTATGTGTTTATTATAAACAAAATTATCTTATTAAAGGAAAGATGCTAAGGGCATAACTTTGCCCCAAAAATCTTTTGACTCTTACATATACAGATATAAAAGACTGTTAAATGAAATTGTTGATAGATTAAAACTTTTGTGTGTTCCTCTTATCTTGTTACATTCATGTCATGTTTTTTTTATTTACAATGTGATTCCTTTTAATGTATTTTCCACTTGTTATGTAATATATATTTATATAGGGTGGAAAATAAAATTAAAGATGTGAGTTCCTTGAATTATGCTTACATTTAATTTTGAGACTGGACTTGGAACATGGGAAAACAAATTTTGGTAGGCTAAACAAGGTTATATTTACATTATTAAAGTACTATTTCATGAATTACTGTTATGAAATTAAACATTCTTGTAAATAGATAATTTTATATCTTTCAGTTTGTTTCCAACAATGCCACGTCATAATCTACATAAAGTAGCACCATTAGTCAAGTCTTTGTGTAAAAAGCATAATATTGAATACTTAAGTCTGCCTCTGTTTGGAGCATTTGCTAGACTGGTTACGTAAGTAAATTTATTTCCCTTTTTCATACAGTGTAGAGTTACTCTCCTTATCATTTTTCTTGCAAACAACTTTTTCTGTACAAAAAAGGTGCACAAATAAACTGATGTCATATTTGATGAGTGTACAATTATTGGATCATGGTATCCTATGAGGTGAAAATTATAATATGCAGATTAAAGTTACAAAAAAATCTTGACTTCTTTACCTGCACATGTCTAGAAATAGTATCATGAGTATAGGGCACAACTGTTTCCCCAAAAAGATATTCACACAGTAATTGTATTTTGTGTTTATTTATTCATTCGCAAAACAACATTTGTGTGAATGTGAATTTAGACAAAATGTTCCTAAAATTAGTCCATTTCTTTTGTAAATATTTTTAAAAAAAATATGATATAAACTGAACTCAATTCTCTGCTATGAGTTCAGTTTATATCACACCAGTTTAATGAAATCACAGTCAAATTATGTCAATAAGGCTTGCCTTATATTCACATTTTCTGAAAACCAAAAAATCAGATTTTGAGTGTGAACTTTGAGATTAAAATTAACATATTAGATTTAAAGAGCAAAATATATTGACATATTATATGATAATTAAATTTTTTTTTATTTTTACAGGTCCCTGAAGAAGTCTGGAGAGTTATGGTACGATTCATACTACAATGGATAATACTTGTAGTCACAGAACGACAACCTGAATACTCCTGTCATATTAACTTTTCTTCTTGAAAACATTTTTGACTATTTTAATGTTATAACTAATTGTTTAATTTTGCATATTGTAATTCTTTAACTTATTAATCCAATTTTTTGTATTGCTTTGTTAAATTTGTATGTATGTTTGTTTTCTGGAGTTTGAAGTGCATATGAATTTTAATGCATGAATTATACATTTTTTGTCATGACAATTACGATTTTGACATATTATCAAATCTCGATACAATTTGCTAGCACCTGAACCAGTAAATTGATATATAATTCATAAACTTGCATAATTTTGTAAATGAAGAATTTAGATGTTGCAAAACTCTTAGTTTAGGAATTATATCTTATGAGCTGCGTCGAATAGAAATCGACCTTATGCGAATGAATATCAATACATCTATTAACCTATTTCGGGTTGAAAAAATCTCTATGCAAAGTCTGTAACTGTTTGAAAATTGATTTGCTATCAGAACCCTACAAAACAGACCAAAATTCATCTTTTACTTCATATTTGAATGTTCCAAAATCAATCAAAGTCTTATACATGTACATGTATTCATGCACTTGCATAAGGTCAATTTCTATCCGACGCAGCTCATATAATTCCAAAGAGCTGGAAAGGCAGTTTCAATAACAATAGAAAGGGAATTATTGTTTTGTGACTTCACATTTTCAAATTTCCATCAATGTTGTTTAAATGACTATAGTGGTCCCTGTATACCAAACACTTTTTACATGTTAAATGTGCAAGCTTTAATGACTTTCTTTTATTGTGTTTGATAGCACCAAGTAATTGTCACCATTTTGTTTTAATTTTTTACTTAAAGTTTGGGCAGTAAACAGAACATAAAATATAATATTGTGTGTGAGGCATCATGTCCTATGGACACATATTCTTGTTTAAATTGTTTTTATCTTTTGTTACACCTGTTCAGCATTGTTAATTTTCAAATATTTATTTTTTTAGATGCAGTTTTTATAAGTATGATTGATGTGAGAATGATTTAAGTTATAAATATAATTCCACTCTTATCTGTGATAGTTTAAGTATAATTCCACCAAGTATATAACCATCAAATATATTTATATTAAAAACTTTACAGTTCACAATATCACACCCTATTTATATCTATTAATGGTAGTTGCAGTAGGTACAACCAATTAAAATCTGCTTTGCATGATTTCAAAATTCATTTTGTTGCAATGGCAATCAGAAAGCCAGACAAAAATCTGCTGTACACGATAGCTAAAACAATTGTTTTTAAAAACAAACAGTAACACATATTTTATTTCATATACTGTACCAACAACCCATAATAAATGGTGTGAATATGACTTTGTTCAGAGTCTTTTTTTATTTGCCAGATTTAGAATGAAGAAATATTTTCAGTAATGAGTAATTTCTATTTGGTTCAATTTTGTTTTTAAATGTATGTGAAAGATTTATTTTCATCGAAATGGTTAGAAATGAAGAAAAAATCTCAAAATAGTAAAATTATATTATGTATTTTTATTTTCAGTAATAAAATAACTATAGTAGAGTTTATACATCTTTTGTCGTGTGATATCTTTAGCATTTTGGATGAATAGTTAAGTTTAAAACAAAAGTTGATAAGATGTGCTATATTTGTAGGTAAAAAAAAATTTCTTCATTTACCTTAAAAGTTATTTACATGCTGATTGCTACATATTATATAGATGGCATGTTATGTAGATCTATCAGTGATTTTACACTACAAACTGTCTGCAATATTAAAATAGGACTACTGTGATACATCAAACTTTTGATTGTGCATGTAATATTTTCCACTGGACATTAAACAAACAATACTCAATCAAGTCATATTAATTTTGACAATCAACTCCAATACAAGGGAGATAACTTCATGATTTATTTATGGAAGAAAATGCCACTAAATGAAGAGTTTATATTGTTATGTGCCATCATTGTGTATTTATGAATTAATTAATGGAAAATTATGAATTTATCATTGTTAAGTGGTTCACTATGAATTTATGATGGTAAAGTCTTATTTGTCTTCAATAGCTTCCACAAATAAGACCTATCCTTGATTAAGTTTAAAAAAAAAGGCTCTCATTAAATATATTGAAAGTGTGCATTATAATCTGGTCTTTTGATTGGTCAATATTTACTCTGTGATATTGAAATTGTGCAAAAACAATATTTTACTCTTTTTAATACTGGAAAGTACTAACACGTTATTCTTGATATTTGTTTATCGTCCTGAACATGCATGAAATATTTGCCACTGGACGTTAAACAACCAACAATCAGTCTTGATATTTTGATATAAATTAAAAATTGAAGTCTTATATTAACAATGATCATAAAATTAAAAGGTCAATTTTTACAGGAATGGACCAAATTTTGTTTTCTTAAAATCCTTATAGAAATGTAGAGCCAAAAATATTAAGCAATATTTTGTTAGAAAAATGCAAACATTTTAAAATGATATAAACTATTTCCTCAAATAATTTTACAGTTTGAGGAAAAAAAACTATATTAGTTTGTGTATTAATTATAAATACTTATTTTCTCTGTATCTATGTTATTTGTTTATGAGAATAACTTCATTAATATTAGAAATCTAATAAATTATTTTTTATATAATTTAGGATTTGTTTATCTACTAATGTTTATATACTATTAACATGGTTGGTAGGATGAGTTTTGAAGTTTAATAGTCTTAACATAAAGGAAATATTTTTATAAAATACTCTAACTGTATTAAGAATTTATGAAGTGTACCTAATGTTGCCATGAATACATATGTATTATAATTTATTATTATTATTGTTTTTATATAGACATCAATACTATTTCAGGAACAGTAAACTTATGTCTTTCAGAAAATCATATTTGTATAGTAATTTTTCAGGGAAAGTAGTTTGCTAGTTCACCTATCGAAAATGTTCATTAAATGTAATATAAGCATATCAATATTTGTTTGAGTAATGAAAATCTGAAATTTTTGCAAAAATTTGGACCAAATAGTTTTTTAAAAAAATTTAAACCGACATTTAAAATTTTGAAAGCATTATTTGTAAGCAGCATTTTCTAAAAATTGCAATACTTATGCTTTTTATTGTCATTTGTTCAACAATCAAATTAATAGGAACTTGCAAAAAAATTTCTAAGTTTACAGTAAATGAATAAAGAATGGTGTCCGCTATATGGGAATGATACAGCAACCCCACAAAAAACAACAAGCAAAAAGCAATAAATGTCTAGAGGTCAAAGTAAGGTCTGCAACAATAGACAAATGTCTATAACAAATGTCAAGCTAAAATAAGAGCGCTTGGAATCTTGGCAAGTATGTTGTTATCACTGATTCTGGTTTCTTTTACCACTACTTCTGAGGTCTGGTGATGGAGCAGAATCGTTTCTATCTTTGGTCCATACAAAAATAACCTGAAGTATAGCAAGACAGAAAGGGAAAGTTAACATATTTATTCATTAATTCATCCCTGTCTAATTAATTTTTAAGTTGATGACAATTATATACTGAGTGACAATAGAAATCCAATACCATTGAATAAAAAGTTAGGCAGAAAATCATTCATTCTAAGATTTAGCAGCTTTCTTGAGATATGCAACCAGACTATCTATTTAAGGATTCCTGATTGTTCAAATAATGTGAAGCCAAATGTACAGGGAATACCTTGACAGATAGATTTTGTATTTCATTGAACGAGGAATCAAAGTGAACTAGAAATATCATGTAATGCATTTCTATTGGCACTCAGTATAGTTTTCTGTTATTTAATGCATTTCTTTATATGTTTCAATCAACTTTATTTTTTATAGATGTTTTTAAAGCTTAAAGTTATTTTATACAATTTTTCACAATAAAATTTACTTTGAGATCTTTATTTTTATTTAATAAAAATGAATAAAAGGAGATGTGAAGAAATATCAATGAGATAACAACCTACAAACATGTAAAACCATAAGGTATCTAATCTAGAGTTCAGCATACTTTCTTCTTAAGGCAGATGGGGGTCTAAATTAAAATCGATAGAATTTTTTAACAATTTGCCAAAATGAAATTTATATGCTTTTTTATGCCCCTGCTGTAGGCAACAGGGCATTAAGTGTTACCCTTGACCGTCCGTCTTTCCGTCCATCCCTTTTTCAATTCCCGCACTCCAACTTAAATTTGCCTCATCCAAATTTTATGAAACTCAGACACAATGCTAGGAACCAATAGTCACAAACAAATTTCGGATCTGGGCAGTGAGCCACTTAGCGTTCTAGAATTATGCCCCTTTATAACTTGAAAAATTGCAAATGTTTTTGTTTCCACACTCTAACTTAAGTTTGTCTCATCCAAATTTTTATGCAACTCATACACAATGCTAAGAACCACAACACGCAGACAGAGTTGAAATTTGGGTTGTGAGTCATTTACCGTTCTAGAGTTATGCCCCTTTTTAAGTTGGAAAATTGCAAAGCTTGATTTTGTGCATTCGTATCCTCAGACACATTCTTCTTTTATTTCAAAAATATAATAAAAAGTATTGGTCACATGGCTTTTATTCAAGCTAAGAGCTGTGCAAAATTGACAGATTTTGTATCAATTATACATTAAAACACGATTTTGGGTGATATAAAGAAAACTAAATGATAGAATTTTAAGGTAAAATATGAGAAAAAACCTCTAAGCTTATAATGTGCTTTCAGAAATTGAAAAATAAAAATTGGGGTAAAAGGACTAGTTTTTTTTTTTGCTACAAAACAAAATAGGTAGATTTCTAACACATTCCTTCATAAAAATTACATTATCGGAGTTATCCCCTACAATGATGACGCCATGTCTATGCTTATCTTCCCAGAACATCCCAAAGGTGACTGGGAAATAGAAATATGGTTAATTTTGGTCTTCTTCTGACTGGCAGTAAAACCCTTGCCTTGTAAGATGTATAAATACACAACCTCTTCCATTCAGAATGAATGGGGACGTTAAATTTGGAGTCTCGTGTAGAGAGAGTGCCACGCTGTCTGCACGTTAAGAACCTTGCAACAACTCCTTGAGGGGTCCATAGTTCGCCTGTTGCAAGGCAAAAGTTCTGTCCATATCCAATACACCCTCATTTTCCAGTGGCAGTCCAAATTTCACGTCGTTCATCCCTGTTGACCTCGTTTATAGGACCTCACTATTGCATTTTTTGTTAATTTGTTCTCATCCTGAATATGCATTAAAAATTTTGCCACTGAACACAAAGCAAGCAAGAATCAATCCCATTCAGAGTTAATGCCTTTTATATCAAAATAAGAAGATGTTGTAGGATTGCTAATGAGATAACTATTTACCCGAAGACTAACTTAAGCATGTAAATATGGTCACCGTTAGCCTTCAACAATGAGAAACCCATACCGTATAGTCAGCTATAATAGTTCCCGACATGACAAAATGTGAAACAAATCAAACGAAAAAACCAACGGCTTGATTTATGACAAAACAATTTATAAAAAACAAATAAGCATGACGGTTTTGAAAAGCACAACATATAATTGTTTATGACTGTACAGTCATTACAATAATTTATTGTTCACATCTTTGTCTTTTGGTCTGAATGGATAGTTGTCTCATTGGCAATTAAACCACATCTGATTTTTTTTATCATAGTACTTAACATGTCGGTACGAAATCATGGCCCTCTACACTCAAATATCGGCTGCTGTACTTCATAGAAGATTTCATACAGCGTTATCATAAAGAGCACAGAAAACATGCTTTTGTAATTAAACTGTGCAGCAATTTTAGTATTGCAAAAAGTACCAGACGTTGTAATTGAACAACAACAGTTTAGTTAAAACTGTTACCAATAAGGAGGTAGGTACCCAACACTTTAAAATGGATTTAGCTTGTTTAATTTTCATAAAATGTTGACAAAATATTTACTTTAACCTTCTGACAACAATATAAAAATCTCTAGAAATTTGAACCACACAATTTATAGAAATAATTTCGTTGGATATATAGCAGTTTGACAGACACTTATTTTGATCATTGAGAAGCTTGATTTTTCTTTACTAACAGTATTTGGTTTAAACGTTCAGTTGATTTTTAAATATTTAAGTCCTTAGTCGTTCTGTACCCCCGTAAGTTTATTAAGCCAAATGAAAGATATTTGAAGGATAATTCACAATTTTGTTACTTTTATATTACATAATGTTACCGTAAAAAACTAGATGCAAAGTGCAGGCACTTTTTATCAAATTCTTACAGTTGAAACATTCTTCCACAACAAATCTTGTCAACAGCTTCGTTCATGGCTCATTCTGCTTATTTTAATGTGTTTATGTTTATTTTTGGGGCGAGTTTACTAATTTACTTATCATTTATTCGTTGATTTGTCTATTTACTAATTGTTTCGTTGTTTGTGGGTTGTTGTTTTCTTTTTTGTTCTGTATTCATTTTTATGAATTGTTATCAACGTTGAACAAAAAGCCTTTCAACCGATTTCATGTTAGCTTATTTAGAAATTCATTAAAAACGATGTTTTATTTATTTTCCATTTTTTTTTTTTTTTTTTTTATGAATATACCAATTCTTATCATAGAGAATCAACTAGGTTCCTGACTAATTATATTTATTTACCCAGTCCAGGAATTGTATTACTACTTGGTGTATTTACGTGTATTTATGAATATGTAAAATATGCCACATAACCACGATCGAATACCACGTTAGATAGATAAACGTGGATTCAGGATTTATCATCCCGTCTTTGTTAGATAATCGATTATCATTTTTTAAAATCATTGACCGCGCATTCGGTACCGACACCATATGTTGCACTTTATAGATTGATAGCGTTTACTTTACTTTTCATTATATTTAAATTTTTAAATATTGTCCCCACCGTGTAGTAAAATATTTTTTTAATAATGCGGTTTTACATCTTAATTTTATACTTTGTGTATCAAACTGTTTATTCGGAACTTTTCACAACTTATGTAAATTTTGAGAGATATTATCAAATGGAAGAGGAACTAATAGTTCTAACGGATTTAGTTATTCAACAGGAAAGGATTATTCATGGGGAAGACGTTCATAATTTTAATAATATAACGCAGTAAGTATTTTAGTTTTAAAAAGAGGCAGATTAAAGGGGAGCCTATGCAGCTACATATAAGGTTAATTCCTAGACTTTTTACATGTTCTACTCAGAACGTTGTCTAGTTTGCCCCTCCTACCTCTTTTCCAAATTCTGGATTCGCATTTCAGTTCAGGGTCGAGGGAGTTTATGACTGTTTTAATTTTGCCAATAGTAAGCCGAAGAATATATTTTACACATGATGTAAGCTTAAAAGACAAATAATTATATTTCTTTGATTTTTATTATTTAATCAAATGATTTCATTGAAATATATTCTGCGCATGCATGAAGTCCTTTCTTGTGATATAAAGAGATTAAACAATTTTAAAAGATTAAACAAACAAATGCCAAATGCCAAAATAGAGAAGCATAGGATCTGTGTAAAAAGACGGTTACAATACGAATGTATTATCTTCATATAATGTCTATATGATTGTAACAGATGTCCAGTAGTTATTAATAAAGAAGATCGATTTATGCAGACTAGATAATGTTAGATATAACAAACTGTATCATGTATACTATTGCAAAATTTATAAACGGATCGACTTTTGCAACTTGAGAAAGAGGTAGTGTCAATTTTTCCCTGAATCTAGTTCACTCACAGGGTCAAAAACCGAAAGCTGTAAAACATACTGGTATTTGAATATTTATGAGTCTTTGATAATGCACATTAAAATTTAAATATATATCCAAAAATCCACAGATACACATTACTGTTAAAGTCAGTTTTGATACAATATTACAAATTTTACAAGTTTTTTCCTTAGTATATTGCGTCGAAGAGCATCTTGCATACACATGATTTTATGTATATCTAAAAAAAAAAACATAGTTTTACGTCCTATAAATTTCGGGTTTGATGAAGAATGAAAAGTTTTTTTATTAAGCTTTGTCGTCAATACTCAGTATATAACATAAGAAGATGTGGTATGATTGCCAATGAGACAATTCTCCACCAGAGATCAAATGCCGTAAATGTTAGGAACTATAGGCCACCCTACTGCCTTCGACAATGAGCAATAGCTTTACCGCATAGCAAGCTAAAAAAACCAATAGGACAATTGTTTCGGTTCAGTCTAAAGTTAAATGTTTTTTAGACATCAACAAAAAGTTGTCAAATTCATCATTGAATTTGACGATACTGCACATAATCTTGTTCATGATCAAGAGACAGCAAACTTTGCAAATATTTTCTTATAACTTTCTGCATATAACTGAAAGATAGACTTTGGTTTCTTCTTAGTTAGGAATAATATAAAGTCTTGGGTTCAAGATTTTAGACAAAACAAACTTTGTCGAACCTTCATAGAATATTTTCGATAGAAGCTTCTTCATGATTTAGAGATAAAATCTGAAGCAAAGTTTTGATTTTGTTTTTTTCATTTCCCGTATTTTATGAACGACTGACTTTTTTAGCAGTTGGGTTAATATGCGTAATTCATTTCAGGTAGGTGGTAATGGTAGCCCTTTCCTGGACTCCTGTATCTGTATAAAATTCATGGGCCGCTGACTCACAATCTTTATCAACTACAATTTTCAAACAGTTACAAACTTTACATACAGATTTTTCAACTCGAAATAAGTTAACAGATTTATTGATATTCATTTGCATAAGGCCGATTTCTATCGAAATATGTAGTATATAATAAATGCTGAGAATTTCTACTAAAAATTATCTCCCCTTCACCATTAAAAGCTTGTGGTTACGAAATAGCCAAGAGTGCATATTTATTGATATTCATTTGCATAAGGTCGATTTCTATATTTCATGCATAGGACGTAAATCTATATGTTTTGTCTTTGATATGCTCTATGTAAAGTCTGTAAAACAGACTTTGAGTTAATATTTATTTTACACTATAATTACGTTAAGAATGTGTTTAATCCTTATATTGTTTTCAGTTGATACTATATTTTAATGATTTTCGAGATTATTCACTTTAATGATTTCTTCTTATTAGTACGATCGACGAAGCGAAATCGATCCACATGCAGCATGTAGATGACATTGAAACATATCTCTCCCATCCTATAAATACATTTCGTCTGTCCAGACGTCTCGCCCAAAATTGGAAACAGATTATTGGACAGATGATGGAAACAGACACATGTGTAAAAGGTAAATATACATTTGATAGTTTGTGTTTAGTGCCATTTCAGCACTCTTGGCTGTTTCATAGCGGCAAATTTGAATGGTGGAGCAAGCCGGAATACGCAGAGATAATTTCGAGCAATAGTTCTCAGCATTAACTGTTTGTTACATCTACATTTTGGGTTTCTGTATACGTAGAATGAACTGGTAACTGAAATAAGATGTTTTACTTTACAGCAAATACAGGCACTTGTATGTATATTTAACTTCTACGTCATTTGGTCTCTGGTCGATAGTTGTCTCATTGGCAATCATATTACATCTTATTGAGATGCTTACCCTGTCGATGCACTCGGCCCCTCTCTTTTCCTGGTGTTCATGCGATTCCCTCAGTTTTTGTTGTTTTACCTATATTGGTGTATTGTCTGAAAGGATTTATGAGAGTTGAACATCGGTAAACTACTGTTGACTCTAGTTTATTGGAGCCATCAAGGAACAGTCCACGTGACAAAGGTTACCAATCTATTAGTAAACTACTGTTGACTCTAGTTTATTGGAGCCATCACGGAACAGTCCACGTGACAAAGGTTACCAATCTATTAGTAAACTACTGTTGACTCTAGTTTATTGGAGCCATCAAGGAACAGTCCACGTGACAAAGGTTACCAATCTATTAGTAAACTACTGTTGACTCTAGTTTATTGGAGCCATCACGGAACAGTCCACGTGACAAAGGTTACCAATCTATTAGTAAACTACTGTTGACTCTAGTTTATTGGAACATCACGGAACAGTCCACGTGACAAAGGTTACCAATCTATTAGTAAACTACTGTTGACTCTAGTTTATTGGAGCCATCAAGGAACAGTCCGCGTGACAAAGGTTACCAATCTATTAGTAAACTACTGTTGACTCTAGTTTATTGGAGCCATCAAGGAACAGTCCACGTGACAAAGGTTACCAATCTATTAGTAAACTACTGTTGACTCTAGTTTATTGGAGCCATCAAGGAACAGTCCGCGTGACAAAGGTTACCAATCTATTAGTAAACTACTGTTGACTCTAGTTTATTGGAGCCATCAAGGAACAGTCCGCGTGACAAAGGTTACCAATCTCTTAGTAAACTACTGTTGACTCTAGTTTATTGGAGCCATCAAGGAACAGTCCGCGTGACAAAGGTTACCAATCTATTAGTAAACTACTGTTGACTCTAGTTTATTGGAGCCATCAAGGAACAGTCCGCGTGACAAAGGTTACCAATCTATTAGTAAACTACTGTTGACTCTAATTTATTGGAGCCATCAAGGAACAGTCCGCGTGACAAAGGTTACCAATCTATTAGTAAACTACTGTTGACTCTAATTTATTGGAGCCATCAAGGAACAGTCCGCGTGATAAAGGTTACCAATCTATTAAAATACTACTGTTGACTCTAGTTTATTGGAGCCATCAAGGAACAGTCCGCGTGACAAAGGTTACCAATCTATTAGTAAACTACTGTTGACTCTAGTTTATTGGAGCCATCAAGGAACAGTCCGCGTGACAAAGGTTACCAATCTATTAGTAAACTACTGTTGACTCTAGTTTATTGGAGCCATCAAGGAACAGTCCACGTGACAAAGGTTACCAATCTATTAATAAACTAAGGATATGTATTTGAGGGTCTGGATGGGATGTCTTCATTTCATTATTGTTCATTTTTGATGTCCATTTTTGCTATTCTACATTTTTTTATGTCCATTTATCGCTATTCTTTATATTTTGCCCTTTCATCTCCAGTCTTTATATATTTTGATACCCCCTTATTCTCTATTATTAATTTTGGCCAATTATTCTTTTTTCTGTAAGCCCCATCCAGACCCTTGCTAAGATAATAATCATTAGCATCGTATAAGGTCGATATTGAAAATGGATTTGTTATGAAAATGTTTATAATTTAATGTACCTTGTAGGAATGCTCAGATTAAAAAAAATATATTTTAGGAATGCTCGCAAAATATATAACCTTTCGTTACTTTTTCACGGTTAATTTCCCCGTTACTGAATGTGATGTTCAATGAGAACCATTACCTACATTTATCATTTTTTCTCACCAAATAATTCTTTATTCTCTTTTTTACCTTAGATAATAACGAGAAAACACTATAAATTTGAACTAAATGAGTATTTATTTCTGTATTTTAGCCTTAAGAGTTAAATTACAAAATATGGAGGATAATATCCCTGACGATCAACAGCTGACAGAAATTGCCAATTCCGTGCTCAATTTAGAACAGTTTCACAATATAACCATTGACGAACTTTTGATCGGCGAGATAAATGGTCATTTACCTCATGAGCCTTTGAAGCTTGGAGATCTTGTATATATAGCAAAGGCCGCATACGACAATGAACAGTATTACTATACTATTACATGGCTGCGTCACGTGATAGACGAAATTAAAGTTCAACGAATTGATGACGTCGATGGCGAATATGCAAAAGCCGCTGTCTATAGTTTACTGGCGTCTGCATACTTCAAAGTAAGTTAAGAGTCTCAAATGAGATATACATAATATCATATGCATAATGTATTTATCAAAGACGGGTTTACTTTTGGGACGCCTGAATGGAGTCAGTTTTTCGTGGGAATTCGGAATTTTCGCGTTAAACATTAGGAATTTGAAATTAGAGCTAGATACCTGAGATTAGGAAAGGGTATTTTATTCTAAGGAGTTTCTTGTTGACAATTTTTACGATTACGAATCCTCATTATTGTAAGATACTATGAAAATTATCCTAATTCTATCAAAATTATTAATTCTAACGCTATTAGCAAATTCGAAATAAACACAATCCTGTTCTAACTTTATTGTATGTTAAAGTTGCGTCTTTATTTTTTTTTTTTTTTAATTTTATTCGACGAAGTTGAAGTCTAGGCATTAACCTAAGCTTGAGTTTGTGGGGATATTCACAGAACTTCATCAGTAAACCCCCTTGTTTGGTGGTCGTTATATATATTATTAATTTGTTGCTATTTTCTAGATAGGACATATTAGATCAGCAGCTGAATTAACAGATGAGATTCTATCGTTCGGTAAGTTTCTCTATTATCTAGACACAATTCATCCAGGGTTATAAATTCTGGAATTGTCTATACCATGATCACAATATGATATCTGGAGCCACAGGATGCAGAAAATATAAGATGAAATAAACGTATTTGACACGGCATTTTTTGTTGCGATACCCATTTTCCGAATGTGTATTGAAAACATTGTAACAATTATTATTTTAGAGATTGGCTAATATTGTAAGATTATACAATCTTTTTTTCTTTTGCTAATGACTACTTTCAACTTAGTTCTAAACAATACATCAACAAAACGTTTCTTAAACAAATAAAATGTACAAAACGAACAACTCATATCAAAATGTGCTAAATACAAATAAAGAAATAGAATAATAACAAGACGCTATAAACATGATACACTATATAGTAAACCACATCATTAGATTCGGAAGGGTTGAATTTGAAATATATCATACGTTTTAATCAGTAAAACTGATTCAGTGCCTTTGCTAGAGGCAGGTATCACCTTAGCATGATTTAAACGGTACGTCTTGTACATGTATTTTGATTCCCATTTTATAAATTATGTCACTTGGTCAAAACAATTATTGTACATAAATCAGCCCGATAGTTTTCTCGTTTGAATTATTTTACACTTGTCACGTCTGGACCTTTATAGTGTGCTATGTCGTATGGGTTCTGCTCATTGCTGAAAGCCGTACGATTACCTATAGTTGCTTATTTCTGCATTATTTAATCGCTGGGGAGAGTGATACTATCATACCACGTCTTGTTATTTTGATAAAGTTGCATTTCCTTAGACAAAGTTCACCTTAAACGATTTTGATTCTCCTTTGTAGACGCTTCCGAGTTTTGTTTGCTCTAAAGCATTTTATATTTTTGGTTTTCCAAATTTTTGGATGTAGCACACCTAATGAAAACAGAAACACGTGTTGTGTTCACGGTAAACATATTATACTCAGTTTTCCCCGAAACATGTGTTGTGTTCACGGTAAACATATTGTACTCAGTTTTCCCCGAAACACGTATTGTGTTCACGGTAAACATATTATACTCAGTTTCCCCCCGAAATACGTTTTGTGTTCACGGTGAACATATTATACTCAGTTTCCCCGAAACACGTGTTGTGTTCACGGTAAACATAGTATACTCAGTTTTCCCTGAAACACGTGTTGTGTTCACGATGAACATAGTATACTCAGTTTTCCCTGAAACACGTGTTGTGTTCACGATGAACATATTATACTCAGTTTTCCCCGAAACACGTGTTGTGTTCACGGTGAACATATTATACTCAGTTTTCCGCGAAACCCTACTGCTCTGCTCGTACATTTCAGGCGACAGGAGGTAAGGTTTCGTAAAAAAAAAACAGAACGTAAAAAAGAGTGTATATGAAATCTATGACCAGCATGGCACGATAAAAAAACGTAATTTAAGGATGTACTTAGGTGAGGTTTAGGAATTTTTGACAGATGTTCGGACTCCCTGGTTTTTTCCTACGATACAGGGTAAAATATTTTGCCTCATAACACCCATTTTTCTTTCATATAAAATTTCAATAGCTCATATAAGGTCATTTACCAAACTTTAAGCAGATTCTAGATTTCTTTTCTTTCGATTTGAGACCCAAATAATACTAATGCAAATATGAGGTAAAAGTCCGAGTCAGCCTTTTCCCGCCATTTGAAAAAATAAATATCTCGAAAAGGAGTTCCATAACCTATCAATATTTTTAGCTTATTTTGTTCCTTAACTAATGCTCTTCTGACATACCGTATCAATTTTAAATTCTAGAATTTTTTAATTTCACCTAAGTATATCCTTAATTACTTCAACAGTTTGATCACTTAATTTTACAATGGGTATATTTAAAAAAGACATATTAAGCGATTTCACGAGTTTTGCAGAATTTACTAAAACCATCGACACATATTCCAAGAATAACCAATTAGTTTTTTTAAGTTAAAAAAAGAAGAACATTGCGTGTAGGTAACCATACAGCATATATCATGACTGAAATGAACTGACTAAACCATAAATCAATAAGTTCCGAACAAAACAATGATTTAAACAAGACTAAAAGAACTGATTAAACCATGATTAAAAAAGAACTGATTGTCGGTATGCTGGTTCCCCCTGGCAACGTATAACTTTTCTAAATCGACCTCAACTAGTCTAGTTAAGTCGAGTGCACCGGAAGTCTTTGAATTTTTTTCTCTTGGCAAATATGTTGTCTTGTGGGAACGTCTGTATGATTTTTGATTGCCCATAGTTATCTCCCTTTCGTCACATAACTTTCGATAAAACTTTCATACATTTTCCGAACACATAATAATACATCCTCGTTATATCTATTATTGCAGATCCAGACAACATTAAAGCACAGAGAAATAAGATATACTTTGACACTGTAGAGCAGACTAATCCTAAAAGTATAACTAAACCAAAACCTTCTGAAAAAGTCAAAAGATTGTTCAACAAAATATGTAACCAAGACGTAAAACAAGTAAGTGAGAGAGTTTATAAAATATGAAAGAAGAAAACAATATGAAAATATCACATTATAAATTTTAATTTCTAGACTTACTTTCATACTTTCATCAATAATGCTCAAAGCCAAATATTTGAAAGCCAATGCTAGCACTCGTAGGGTGTCACATGTAGAGCAGGATATGCTTACTCTTCAAGAGAATCTGATATCATCCCTGGTGTTTGGTGGGGTTCGTGTTGTTCGGTCTTGAGTTTTCTGGATAGTGTTTTGAAGACTGTTGTTTTTCTTATGTCTTTTTCATTTTTTTTTGTAGCCATGGATTTGTCGGTTTCTCTTCGATTTTTAAATTTTGGTGTCCCTTTTTATCTACCATCTCATTTTTATCATGTCGGAATTGCAGAATACTAGTGGGCCTCCTGTTGATGCACCTGATCTTGCTTCGCATGGAATTATGCTATGGTGACTGTTTTAATTACCATGTTAGTTTGGTTACAGTTGGCATGTTATCATTTGTTATATATTAAGTGCTAATCTGCATAAGAATTAGGCAGTGGTGAAAACATGACAAACAAAAACCCACTCAAGTTGACATTAATTAATGTTCAAATTGTATAAAGGTGCACGAATATAACATTCGTTTCCTTTTCCTGTTCTGGTAATTCAATATGTAATTTGGTTGGCATGCACTAGAAATTAACAATTAAGAGGAGCTAACTCCATAATTTGCTGTTATTCTAACCAAAAGTTATCTAAGAGATTTCTCGAATTACCAGACAAGCAGAAACGAAAGACCTACCATTTCATACCCAGGACAGGGTAACTTCAAAATAGGATGGTTAGGTTTTTTCGGCCATGTTTTGAAAATTTTCTAAATTGCCTGATTCTTACAAAGACTGGCACTTAAAAGCTAACCAAAGAAGAATTTTGAACAAGTGAAGCACTCTTTGATTATTAAAAGTGAAATTGAAGATTCCAAAGGGGTATTCTAACTCATACGTAGAAGACAAAATGGCAACGTCATGGCAAAAAAAAAACACTTAACGACCCCAAAAAAAAGCAACATTTTACAAAACAAAACATAGAAAAAACTAAAGAACTGAACCAAAACCGTTTGAAATAGGCCATACATATTAACTGTTTATTACATGTATTTCATGTCTTAACTCATCATCATCAGAATCAGATGGAACAACAATACTCTATTACTTCTTTAATATATACCAATGTTTATGTACTTCTCTTTTCTCTCTCATTCAATTATTGTTGATCATTCTAAATATGCAACAAGGTACCTGTCATCTTCTCGAAATATTCAAAGATCGTGAATTACTTTCAAACGAAGATGCATTCTTTTTAACTTCTCTTTTTAGAAAATATCGAAAGAGAAATGTTTATATTTTCCGTTAAGAAATAAAATGTGGTACATGAGGTCGGATATCAAAGCAGAAGTATTGAAGAATAAACCTCTTATTATATATTTCCACGATCTGATAGACAATAAAACAGCAAATGCTTTGAGATACATGGGTTACGAAACGGTAAGTATGTTATTAGAAAATACATGTGTTGAAAGTTGACTTTATAATCATAGTTTTATTTAGCTAGCATTCATCCCATTAAAAAACCAACAAAGACAAAAACAAAACAACACACGCGTACACTCAAAGTAAAATACTTTCTCTACCATCAGTACATATACTATAATACGTTTCCAAATCGAATTGACCTTCTAGTTTTTTAAATGACGATTACAACATCACCAACACGGCCACTTGGTTCAGTAGCTTTCTTGTCAATCTATGCAGTAGCGCTTTTATCTTAAGGAAATCAGTCATATAAACGAGATGGGGTACATTTCAATGACACAAAAAACTACACTGAAACATCCAGAGGTAAACACACAGTCATTTGTTTATATAATAAACTAAGCTTTAAAAGAGAGGCGAAGGATACCAAAGTGATATTCAAACTCATAAGTCAAAAACAAACTGACAATACCAAAAACGATAAAAAGGATCAAAAGAAAAAAGCTCTAAAATAGGCGAAAGATATCAAAGTGATATTCAAATTCATAAGTCAAAATCAAACTGACAATGCCAAAAACAAAAAAACGATCAAAAGACAAACAGCAGTATTCAAAACACAAGAAAGACTGAGCAACACACATCCACCAAACGCGGGGAGATCTCAGGTGCTCCGGAAGGGTGGACAGATCCTGCTCCACATGTGGCGCCCGTCGCGTTGCTCATGTAAATACAAACCTGGTGTTAAGTCTAATTCGGTAGGTCACATTCGAGGTTAAAGGACGGGGTTGTTGTAATGACAAATTAATTAAACAGTAGTTTACCAATGTTCAAATTTCATAAATCGGAGATACACATCAAGATGAAAAAGTCCTGAGGGAATCGCATGAACTCTAAAAAGAGCGATATTGGATGTCTCCTGCTAAGCACGAATTACCCGCCATGCAAATACACATCCAGTTCAACTTGACACTAGCGGGAAATGGACACAATCGGTAAAATTCCGATCAAACAGCTATTCTAGTATCTAAATAAAAATGACGCTAGATTGTTACGACACAGACACATCGTATCAGTCAACTAATAAAGCAGACTTTCGCAGATCTCCATTTAATACAAAGCTTTATTAATGACAAACTCCTGTGTTAAGGAAGTTCGCTACTCAGTTTCAAAATAACAAGCTTTTCATAACACTAGTATATATTGATAGGGGATAAATAAAGGAACCAAAAAGCCAAAAAAATATATAGATCAATGTGCTTGTTTTCGAGATATTAGCCATTGAAATTTTTGCGGGAAAATGTTCTCTCTTGATTTTTCATAGCTTTATCATTGACAAGTTTAAGTTCTCAAATACTATTAAAAAATAACAAAGATTTTATAAGACTTTTACAGATGGCTTATAATTATACATGTAAAAGATTTATAAAAAGAAAAATGGGGGTCAATGGGCAAATTTTTTTAAGGCATTCAAATGTATAAAACCAGAGGATTCCGAAAATATGACAAAAATCCCAAAATATGACAAGCGAACATCCTTAAAGGACATTTTGAAAATTACATAATGTACGAATGAGGATCTTTAAAAAGAGATAAAATATGCCAAGTCAGCAATAGAAATAATCTAATAAAAACAGACAAAGCCATGGCCAAAAAGAAAGTCGACGAAAAGACAAACAACACAAGACAGAAAGTCAAAGACATCTTCTGATATTTGTTTTAGTTAATGAACAGTACCAGTCGATACAGATACAGTTATCCTAGACAAAGGTAAGTTCCTTGATCAGGTTCAAGTAGGATACCAGTAAGCAGCTAAAATATAACATTTATACTTGATGATATGTGGATTAAATGATTAAATAAATGACAGAAGTCATATTTGAAACCAATATTCATTGACGTCGACAGTCTCAGAAGAATACAAAATCTGTGTCATGTTGAAACATAATAAGATTCGATTTGCTTTTTAGAAAGTTCGCCTGGCTCTTCCTCTTTCACGAAGTTTAAACGACCATTGAACGACTTTCAGTCTAAGCCTTCTTTGTATAATTTGGAGTTTAGTATGACGTCCATTATCACTGAACTAGTATATATATTTGTTTAATTTTGGGGGCCAGCTTAAGGACGCCTCCGGGTGCGGGAATTTCTCGCTGCATTGAAGACCTATTGGTGACCTTCTGTTGTTGTCTGTTCTGTGGTCGGGTTGTTGTCTCTTTGACACATTCCCATTTCCATTCTCAATTTTATTTTTATTAACTATGAACAAACTTGAATTAGTAATTAAGACGACAATGTTGTCACATCGATAAATGCTTAACATCCTTTTAACCCTTTAAAATATTTTTGAAACCTAAATCGAGCTAATGTAGCCCAATTAAGCTATGTAAGCACAATCTCTATTTATATTAAACATGTTGAAATGTACTCGAGTTAACCGAGATTTTAAATCAATCGTGTTCGACTCATAATAGAAAGAAATACAATGAACAACCAGGAATTTAACTGGGACTAACAAAATACCTCGAATTTTCCGAGTTACATCACAACCGAGTTCGACGCAACAATCCCCACCAGGTACACATCGGACCATCCTTGGACAGTTAGGCAAAATAAACTACTTACTAACTATTATTAATAAACTCATCAAAGATACCAGGCTATAATTGTGTATGCCAGACTCGCGTTTCGTCTACAAAAGACAGTGACGCACGAATCAAAATAGTTAAATGGCCAAATGAAGTACAAAGTTTATGAGCATTGAGAACTCAAAATTAAAACGCTTCTCTTGAATATTATTTTTTGCATGTATTTAAGAAACAACTTTATTTTATTAAACACGTTTGAGAAGAATCAAATGTTTGACCTCTTATTTTTTCATTGTTTATTATCATAATTAATATTTTATAAACATTTTATTTAGCTGAAATGTAATCAAATTTATCAGTTTTCATCCCTGTTTAAAGGGAAGAAGATGCATAATGAAAATCAAAAGCATACGTTGAAACAAAATCACAAACAACAATCCACACAGAAAATTCAATGTTGAATAAAGGCAACAGTAGTATATGTCAATGTTAAAAATACCGCTAAAATGACAACACTACTTGACAGGAATACAGTACAAACAAACACAAGAACACTCAGCACAGAGAAATACATAAATAAATAATATAATAGTACATTACAACATGTAAATCGTATTAAACAACACAAACACCGACAAAAACTGGGTTGAATTCAGATGTTCCGTAAGGATCAAGAATTTCTGCTCAACTATTAAATCCTCCGTGTAACCCCTGATAAAACGAGTTGATTGACCTCATCAGGTGGTTATACAGTAAAACAGCGGATTGATAAATCTAACTTGTTTTAATTGGTTTACTCGTATAGTAGGCATCCACTAGATAACAAAAACAATAATTTGTATATTTGTATAAATATATATACTTTAATGAATTACAGTTCAATTGTTTATGACAACACCAACTGGGGTTGGGTTCAGAAACTGAAAGAAAAATTCTACAGCATGGATATCAGTAACAAGCTGGTTACAAAGTCAAAGTTCAATGTAAGTCTAAGCTTTACAACGGATATAAAATTAGAACGACACTATATGTTTGGGGCGTCTGAAACGCAATCGAATTAACCGTCACCAGGAACACTGAAACCCAGAAATTTAAAAGCCAAGCCATTAATGGTCAAATATGACATTTTCATGAAATCACTCAAATGCAATTTCTGCACTTAAATTATCAGACTATTATATGTCAATATAAGAACTTATTTCAAACAAAACACAGATTTATTTACGACATACATTTATAAGTGAAACATATTTTATCATAAATCGGGGCACATCTCATCTCATTTATCCATTCAAAACATAAAAATCAAGGTAATTAAAACAAATTGAGGTAAAGTCAAGAAGAGGCAAGATCGGTTTCGTCCACAATGAAGGCAAAATGTCACAATAGAGGTATAGGACACAAACGATACATTTACATATCACATGACAATTCTTGTATCTAAAAATAAAAAAAATCGAAAAAAAAAAATGTCGCTTGTGAGTTGAGACATAGACACATCGCATTAGTCCACCAATTCGTTTTGATGACCGTAAAACTTAATTAGTGTCGATTTTAGTAGTTCTTCATTATAACGCAGTTTTTGTGTCAGGAGCATACCCCTGTTTATAAACATATTTTCATAATGTTAACATGAAGAGCGTAATAATTTACTTGAGATATGTTAAAATGATATGCGATATATCGGGCATAGGGTATATTACTGCTGAGAAGTGGGAAGTTGACAACGAGAAAACTAAGATGGCCACTTTTGTCAAAAGTTCGAGTATTAGGTCGTCAGTATCGAGGAAAAGATCAAGAGATGAAGCATATGTAGTAGACCTTGTAGTTTCGGAAGTATCCTTAATTTCAAGTTCGCTGGGATACATGAGATGCAAGCACTCACTGAAATGTGGGTTATTATATCATCAATCTAAATCGAGTGGAATAAGAAAACTTGGTAAGATGCTTTGTTTTGTCTGTGGATGTTTCATGTGAGAACAAAAACAAGTAATTTAAAATACTTTTAAGGAATAAATTTGGGACACATAGATGAAATATGCATCTAATGTGATTTTTACTTGTTAAACATAGGTAATGAATATTGGCTTGGAAGGGTCTATCAGGAAACCACAAAAGGTAAGATTTAACTTCATTTGTTGCCTGAATAATTGAAGTACAATTTTATGTAGTTTATTTTTCGATTGCACAAATGCGAAATTACAAAATCAGCTGTTACAAGAATCAAATGTTTCAAGGTTGGACAGACATTTAATTGCCAGCTTAATTTTTGAAATATCTAGTTCTATAACAAAACAGAGTTTTTTTTTAACCTTAGTGGATAGTTGTCTCATTGGCAATCATACCACATCTCCTTATTTTTATATTGTTATTTTGCTGAATGACATTATATAATTACAGTTACTATAAAAGGTTTCTCACATTTGTTTTGCTAAGTATGAAATTAGCCCTAAGTTTTCACTCAGGGGTTATTTTTAAGATCAAATCCACCAAAGTGTATACCTTTAATTCTTACGAGTTTCGATATGTTTTTTCCAAATTTGACTTGACATTAAACTTCACTACTAAAACATAAAAATACCTGCCCATTTAGACTCCTTAATTCATTATAGAATAGCTTGTCCTAGAACTCAAAATATATCAAAATATTCAACGAGTGACCAAAAACATATTAATTCACGAATGGTCATAGTTCATGAGTTAATATTAGTGTTGTTCGGTCACGAGGTGATAACATTTTTCGATATTGAATACTTTGATTAGTTTTCTTTTTACTACGTGGTCATGGTCCTTTCAATGGAAATAAAGCAGAAAATAAAATCTATACTATACAATCTTAAACGTACTTTATTGATAATCACCTGTTACATAAACCCTAAATTCCGAGGAAGGCAAGATAGGGGTTCTCCGTATGATTACACAATCTCATTTGCTGGGAAAATGCAATCGAAAACATTTCCATTATGAATAATCATTTACTATCTAATATATATACGTCACATCATATATAATAATATAGACAAAGTATTCATTTATATTTATATAGATATTGTTTTATATAAACTACCTGTTTTCTAAGCAATTTTGTTTTCAATCATTTTTCCTCTCGATCCTATGTTTCCTAATTACTATTACAGATCGACAATAATAGTAATTAGCAAAACATAGGAATGAAAAACGTTGTCATTAAATACGAAATTGTTTATCAAACAGTTAGCTTATATATACAAAATTCGAATGATCTTTTTCTACGTGCTACATTTACTCGTTATAAATATTATTTGAAAGAAATAGTGTAGTTCATTCATAAAAAAAGCATTTGTATTTTGTTTTTCTAAAAGGAGTTTTGTTATTTTACAGAATATTTATCCTTATCCACTTGGGTCTTTGGTAGTGGGATCGTTTATAGTTTCGGTGAGTACTTAAAATAAAAATAAGAAGACGTGGTAATATTGACAATGAGACAACTATAAAAAAATGTGTCAAGACAGACAACACTATGACAAAAGGAAAAATAAAACAAACAACTATACACATACCACTCAAGGAACTCAGCAACATGAACCCTACGTATTATTAAAGGGGTTGTCCAAATTCACCAAAAAGGTTATTATTCATGCCTTACGTAAATCAATTATTAGCCATGTATCTTAATGAGTGTTTTACAAATGAAATGATTTACTAGTGAAACCCTTTGAACAATAGAAAGATAATCACACAATGTAGTATGTCTGAAGGAAGTAACTTAAGAGGTGGTATATAAGTGTTATGAACCAACCACCAGTAATGTTAATTGTAAACGGAACCAATTTTACCTCCAATAATTATGCCCCACCTCCGATAGTAGTAGGGGTATTATGTTTTCTGGTCTGTGCATCCGTTCGTTCTACCGTACGTTCGTCCGTCCGTCCGTCCGTCCGTCCGTCTGTCCCGCTTTAGGTTAAAGTTTTTGGTCAAGGTAGTTTTTGATGAAGTTGAAGTCCCATCAACTTGAAACTTAATACACATGTTCCCTATGATATGATCTTTCTAACTTTATTGCAAAATTAGAGTGTTGACCCTAATTTCACGGTCCACTGAACATAGAAAATGATAGTGCTAGTGGGGAATCCGTGTACTATGGACACATTCTTGTTTTTCATCTATATACATAACATTTATTTGTAGCGCTCGAATCAAAACAGTTGGAATGCCAAATCAAATATGAAATTAAAGAGCATTATGGTTTTTGAACAAGAGATTTTTATTTATTTATATGAAACGATAATTTTGCTCCATCGCCATTACTAATGCATTGCATGTTCGTCTAATTGGTTCTTTTTAAAATTAAGTTTGATTATGTTGCTTTTATGGATGACTTCAACGTGTGGATTAATCCAATTACTCTATAACGTATCTTATGAGTTTAAATGTTTTTGTGTATTTTTCATTACACTGTACAGCTGTCAGAGAGAACCTTAGGAGGGGATCTGGTCTTTCCTCTAGCTAACACTAAAGTATCGATAAATAAGGTTGGTTATATAGATTGGATATTTCTCTTTAATCATATATACGGTAATCAAAATGGCTATAACATATACACAAGAAGCGAGACGACACCAACAGGACAACCAATCACGAACTATCACATAAAGCACACAAAAAACCTTTACCAAAAAAGGAAAGAAAGAAAACGACGACAAGACAAAACTCTGTTTCCTTTTAAAATTGTACGGATGCCGCTACGACATGGTCATCAGTTATATGATGTCCTTGACACAAATAAAATGAGATATATCCCATTTTTTTAATCGCAATTCCTTTCTTTTTTCCTCGGTTTTGATATCACCGAATGAGACTAATACCGTACTTTTACTTGCATGATCTAGACGACGAGTGGCACATATAGACCAGAAATTGCAAATGGTTTTAGGCGCAATAAAACAATCAGTATTGTACTGTGACGTCAAACGTTTTTCTTTTAACCTCAATTTTTCAATGGAACGACTTTGATGTTCCATAATGGCGGACCAATAGCAATCGGGTTTATTCATTTAATAATAAAGGAGGTACTAAAATTCTTTTTGTATTATAATGACGAAAAGCATCATGATCAGAAGAAACATTTTAATCAACAAGTTGAAAGATTTGAACAGAAATATGAGATGAACATGATTAACCCACGACAATTACACAGGTTCTACGGCAATATAACTATTCAGTTCCTACTCCGGTAACACCACTATTAACAATGTTTTAAAGATATCATGGATCTAGAAACTAGTCTGCAATGAGTCATTAATATTTTTGATAACATTCTAGATTAGATTATGACTGAAAATAGCCAAATTATTTTTTATTTTGATATCGGGGACAATAAAAGAGATCCGGAAAAAAACGATCATTTATAAGTATGTAGTTTCTAATATTATCTTAGTTGAAGTATATGATAATAGTTTAGATTGACATTTTGATTATTTTCAATTCAATGTTTGATTGTTACACCTGATACTCATAGAATCAATTACATATGTTATCCATGTCGACGAATATAATACATATATTTCCAAAAACATATTTTGATACTATATCCATTCTAGGAGACGGTTTGTTTTATGAAGAAACCACACTTCTTACAATGTGTCCAGTGGCTTATGGTAGTCAGTGGTGTAAGTATTTTTATCTTCTTATTGTACCTGTATTAATAAAAAATGTATAACAAAAATACCGAACTCTAAGGCAAATTCAAAAGGAGAAGTCCAATAGTTTATGGTAGTTAAATTTGTCATCAGAGACAAATATTGTATATTGAAACAAAGTAACGAACAAAAGACGTGAAACTTTTACTGATATGACAGTGGAAATCGCATGAACAAACATTAAAAAAGTGTTGCCACAAAAATCAGTTGTATAAATCATCGTGCTGATACAAAAGAGAGGTGGAAGTTACCAACGAGATATTCAAACTCATAGGTTGATGACAAACTGACAATGCTATGGCAAAAAAAACCAAAAGGACAAAAAGACAAACAACAGTATACACAACAATACAAAGACAATTCCAAATTGAGCAACAAGAACCATACAAAAAAACGAGGGTTATCTCACGTGCTCTGAAAAATATATGAAACTCGATATTACAAACATAGTCTTCAGTTTGCCCCTCTAACAAACCATCTGGCATTGTCCTTGATAATTGTGACAGTGTTAAAATGAATTTTCATCAATCTTCCGACGGTGTTTATGTATACTGACGTTATTTCGTATGATTGGCCATAAACATTTGGCTGTTTACACTGTTAGCACACCTGATGTTAATGCGTAGAATTAATGTAGAATGTAGATTATTTTAGACAAGTATATCCAATAACGATCCATCTTACCTCTACAAAGTAGTAAATTTGTGTACACGTGTATTAAAAAGGTTTCAATTCAAACAGTTTTGAAGCCGAAAAGAGTTCCATGTTTTCACAAATAGGTAGTGTATGCCAATCATTACATAATTGTTGTTAAGGAGCATGAACCTATTTAAATGTTTCATAATATTGTTTTGCTTTTTATATATCCTTAGCGTTCAATCTTTCGGCTTTCCTGATGAAGGTAAATCCAAAGAAGCGCTTTGGACGCATGCATTTTATACAGTGTTGATTATATTGAGCACTATCAGAGTGATCCTTAGTGAGGAACTGGTCTAGCAACTTGCTAACCTGAAACTAAATTGAAATATAGTGTTGATTAAGTTGTACAAATATAAGAAGTGTTTTTTAACTCCCATAGTTCGAGAATTCGAACCAGTAGGTATTTCTTGAATAGATATAAGAAGATGTTGTATGAGTGCCAATGAGACAACTGTCCATCCAAGTCAAAATTTATAAAAGTAAACCATTATAGATCAAAGTACGGTCTTCAACACGGAGCCTTAGCTCACACCGAACAGCAAGCTATAAGGTAGCAATACACAGTTAGAAGTTTAGTTTCGCATTTTGGCCATGGTGAATTTTTTTAAATATAAAAGTTTTGTACAATAAAATTGATTTTTAGATAGTTGAAGAATAATATAGCCTTCCAAGTAGGTTTATATGAACCTCTAGATTGTTTTTAGCATGTTTTATAGGCAAATTTTCTGTTTGACAATACGTATTTTCACATCCGTACCGCCCCTAGGTCCAGAAATTATTGTAGTGTTTATCAACAAAGATTTGACCCTCGATCTTTTCAATTCAATTTTATGGAAAAACGATGATTTTTTTTGACCTCTTGATAGATAAATGTCTATTATTTCAGGAAAGGTATCACTCTAATGGATTGAAATTCTCCTTTGAGCCAAATTTTGGAGACTTTTGTGACATTTTCATCCCCCTTTTTGCAATATTTTGTATCAAATAAATGCAGATTGTTGCCATGGTTACACCAAAAAGAGATTATATTTCACCATTATAACTATTGGAAATCAAATCTATGGAAGATGTTCTTTCCATAAATATACACATGCATAACACAAATATAAACCCTTATTTGTTAGAAAGGAAGGAAAAGAGGATGTTGAAAAATTTTGAGTGTCAATTTTTAAGTTTTTTTCCTAACTGTGTATTGCTACCTAAAGGGTCCCAAAATTACTAGTGTAAAACCATTCAAACGGGAAAACCAACGGTCTAATCTATATAAAAAACGAGAAACGGGAAACACTTATGAACCACATCAACAAACGACAACTACTGAACATCAGATTCCTGACTTAGGACAGGTGCAAACAAGAAATCTTGTGGATTTCTATACCTTTACGAAAATATTTGTAGTTTACCTTGATTTATTGACAAACTCTTGTACATCTGTGACAAAATAACAATTTTTGTTCTTTCAGATGGATTTCAGTATCTTTACCAAGTACCATACTCGCATAAAATATGTCCGCCTAAAAGACACGTCAGGAAGGGATATTAGTAGAAAATCGTTTAAAAATTTGATCGTAAGGAAATTCGAATGTAACATTTATAGCAAAATCTGCAAGTCTACAGACGAATTTAATACTAAGAGATGCATTTTATGATAGTTATTTTAGTCCCGTTTCTACAATTTATTGACTTAATTATGAATATAAGTTACCATATTAAAATATTACTGAAATGATTGTTATTGTTTGTAATAATTTTAGTTTAGAGAAAATGATTCACAGTAAAAATTTAAATGATCTATTCCCTGAAACAAAGACCAGAACTATAATGGTAAATCATGCAGGTCTTTTAACTTGGCATTAAATGATGATGTGGTTAGTCGTTATTCAAGTGAAATGTATCAAATTTTGAAAAAAAAAACTTTATTTTTGTATTTAACTTTTAACATTTCATACAATAATTAAATCATGGTAATGGGGACTGGAATATAGAAATATGTCCTTTTTGGTCTTCTATTGACAAGCAGTCAAACCCTTGTCATAGTGAGGCGTCCGTTTTGCTGTGTGGGATGTATAAATTCGCAGTCACGTCTTGTCGGAATTGAGAAGTTAAATCCAATGCCTCGTGCTGAAATAGTGCCACGCTGATTGCACGTTAAAAACACTTGCAACAACTTTTTTTCAGGGGTCCGTGAGTTGCCTGTTGCAAGGTTTAATGTCTGCCCATATCCAGCATATTATTGTTTTCTAGTTCATCTTACCCGCCCTTCATGTCGTTCGGCCCTTACTGCAGGTCCAACCTGTTGTATTTATTTGTTCTCATCCTGAACATGCATGAAATATTTGCCACTGGACGTAAAGCAAAAAACAATCAATCAATCATACCATGGTTTCCATTAGAGATGGTTGCGAATTAAAAAATCTTTAATTTAACATTCAGATATACAAGTATTGATGATATTCGGTTACTCAATAAACCACATTTCAGTGAATGTTTGTATCTCGTGTAACACAGTGAAGAAAAGAAAAACCTAAAACGGTACCGGTTTCAATGCACCAACTGCGCATGGCGATTGATGCATATACATCAGGCTACGCCTACCCTGTTGACACACATGTTCTTGCTTCTTTTGAAGTTCATTCAAATTTGTGTTCACCTTGATTTGTATCTTTTTAATGAATTTATGAAAAAAGTAAAATAACAAAAATACCGAACTCCAAGGAAAATTCAAAACGGAACGTCCCTTATCAAATGGCAAAATTAAAAGCTCAAACACATCAAACGAATGGAAAACAACTGTCATATTGCTGACTTGGTACAGGCATTTCCTTATGTAGAAAATGGTGGATTAAACCTGGTTTGAAAATTTGAAACGGTAAACTACTGTTGCCTTTCAATTATATAATATGTATAACAGTATTAACTTAAAACTCTCTGAACCATAGCATGATCAATATGTAGAACGTTATACCGTACTTTCCTCAATTAATTGGGTGTCTCAATACATATATGAACCGTATAGATACTATATATACCATACACTTAAGAAGAAAATTTATAATAAAGTACACAAAAAAAATATTCTCCTTTAATAATTCATTGGTTTATGTTCAAAACTCAACACAGTGTTTGTTCTTGTAAATGAATACTCCAAAACTTACTCTTATAAATAAATAAACACCTGCCGTAGGGAGTTTGTTTATCATTTATAAGAATCTAAAGTTGAGGAAAATTATCGTATATTATAAATTCATGGCATTAAATGTCGATGCATTTGACAAAACCAAACGCAAAGACAAAGCGCATTTTATTGGTGATCTTCAACTTACAGTGAATCCTCATTTGAAAGACGACAGCATTCAACCGATGATCTAAATTCACGAATCCATTTGAAATATGTCAACCAAGAAAAAAAATTGTAGAGAATCGAAGGCACTCAAAATTGAGATAAATGCAATCATATCGTTGGTTGATTTCAACTATGTAGAACGTTCTTTCTATGATGCTCGAGGCCTAATTTACAGAGGTATGCATCAGTTTGTAGTCTTAAAGCACGGTGTATGATCTTGATATCGAGAGCTAGAAATAAAGGAAAGAACTTTTTTATCAGTTTTACTTTTGAATTTTGGAAAAACAGGAATTCAAATCCTTCATTTTTTTTATTGCATAGCTGCAATACAAAGTATTATTTTCATAGTGACGTTTGGAAAAAAATAAATAAGCTGATTGATAAAGATATGAACCAGTTTGGAGTTTGAGCACAGTGTATGATCTTTATATTATATCGAAAGCAGTAATGAACGAATGGACCTTTTCATTTAATTGTGTTTTTGAATTCTGCTTCATTTCTGAAAACATGAAATCAAACCCTTCAAAGGTCAACTTTGCTGGAAGAATATACAACTTGAAAACTGTTTATTACAATTACATAATAAATTAACTGGAAATTTGTATCCAAATAACCTCCTCATAGATACCAGGATTAAAACTTTATACGCCAGACGCGCATGTGATGACACCGAGTTCAATCGGTTTATATTTCCTTATTACTGACATTTACCTAGACAGAATTACTTTTTATGTAACTAGTAGCACTTTTTATTAACTAGTAGCTCTTCGTGCAACATCATGCAATAATTTCCGATCATGAATCAGTTCAATGTCCTAATATGATTCATATAATGACTGCTATAAATAAATATCAAACGTCAGGTTTCATCGGAGAAAAAAATTCATCCAGACTAAATTTATTGTTCTACGCACGTTGTCAAAAATTTCATGTTACACTTGTCAGTTTGTATATATATATATACACACATATAATTGAATAAGTAATTTGCATTTACTTATATATGACAATGTTGACACTTTGGTTTTGTCCTTGTCGTGTACAACACTTACGAAAAGCCTATATTGAAATAAGATATGGTTTATTGATGCATATTTGATGAGTTTGGCTGATTGATACTTCAACAGACTGGCCGACTTATTTTGAACTCAAATGAAGCAAGATTCATACACACCTCAGACCAAAATGTTTTTAATTTCACTTTCAGATGTATTCATGATGCTCTGTCACTCAACATCTTATATTGCAGTGAGTGTTTGCATCTCATATATCACAGAAAACTTGAAATTAAGGCTACTATCGAAACTAGAAGATATACTTTATATCTTTCTCTATTCCTTGATATTGACATAGTTTGACGACTTCAAACTAGAATATATGACAAACGTGACGATTTATAAGCAGTAACATACATTCGGTGGATAAGAAGGTGTGTAATAAATGCATAGCAGGAGACGTTTATCTTCTCGACACACCAAGTCTCGCCCTTTTTGGAGTTCATCCGAATTTCTCAGTTTTTTTATTGTTACCTTGATTTGTCTTAATCGTTTAATGAGATTTAACCATCGATAAACTGCTGTTGCCTAAATTTAGTACAACATCGGTGGTCTTGTTGTCCTTGGAGTGGATGGTCGTAGGATATATCAAGTCTTTTTCGAGAGAGAAAAACTTTATAATTGATTTATATCTATTCACCACCGAGGACGCTGACGAACGAAGACCTAAAGTTGTGTTTATTTTTAGTTTATAGATTTCTCCTTTACTAACATACCACACGATGTGTCGTAAAGTTTTTTCGGAGGATAATGTATGTAGGGTGGTATATTTTCCACAGGACTGATACTGTGTGGGCAAGATAAAAAAAGAGATTGCTATGCTTGCAAATGAGACAACTATAAGCCAACAATGATCTAAACAAAAACCGTATGATTAGCTATCAAATGCTTAAAAATGTGAAACAATACAACATAAAAAATAACGGTATGATTTAATTCTGTTAGCAAAACCGACTGATTTTACTGGTCTAGTACAAAGCATGGTATATTTATATCATTATGTTATCTATGGTATAGATGAAAATAAGAAGATTTGGTTTAATTGAAAATGAAAAACTCTCCATCAGAAACCAAACGACATAGAAGTTAACAACTATAGGTAACCGTACGGTCTTCAACCATGAGCAAAACCCATACCACATAGTCAGCTATATATAGTCCTGAATATGACTGTAACATGTGAATGGTGGATGTTGAGCAGACACCAATCAATAGGTCGGTTCAGTCTTGAAAATTACATCATGTAGCATTTCATTCAAGTATAGGCCAGACGTTAATGTTATTGAGCCCACAGATGCCAGTTATTATTGTTAAAAAGAACGTTACTGTTTGAAAGATATAAACAATTTCTTTATACATTGTATATCAATAATTATACTGAAAGCATGGATTACCAAAATTGTTGACATGGACACTACAGGTCACTACAGGTAATATCAAAACCAAACTTGTTGAAGACAAAAAACATAACCCACAACGACATATCATGAATATTATATCATAACTAGGTAATATATGTTTTTAGATTTATAAACATTTTATTCCAAAAGATTACTTTATATAAAACTCCTTAAGTCGTACCGGTAACAGGCTAAGGATCGCTGGTTACAAAAATGATATGTCTACCATTGGTAACAAAAGAGGTCGAAGATACCAGAAGGTACATTCTAACCTCACAAGTCGAAGAAACCCTGGCAACATGGCAAAAAAACGAAAAACGACGAAAAATCATCAAATCACTACATAAAAACTAAATACAAAGTAACACGAACCCGACCAAAAACCGGGATGAACTCAGGTACTCCGGAAAATGTTAATATGAAAACATGCATGTTTTGTTATAAATTAAGCCGCTAGTTTTCTCAATTGTATTGTTTCATATTTTTCATGCCGGAGCCTTTTATAGCCGACTATATGGTATGGTTTTTCTCATTGTTGAAGGCCGTACGGTTCTCTATAATTGCTTACATCCACTTCATTTGAACTTGAGTGGATAGTTGTCTCATTGGCAATCATACCACACCTCCTTATTTCTTATTTTATATACAGTAAACAAACTCAGAACACAGTGCCATGAAATTATTCCAATATCTGAAATCATCGTCAGTTTGAATGTCAGGAAAAATATTGCGGTTTCGCCAGATGACGTATGGGATAACTCAGGAATTACTGATGTGTTATGAACTATGACCTATATATATATATATATATATATATATATACAATGCAATTACAAATATAGAATCAAATATGATGTGTTGATAATGTATAAATTTAATAAATATATTCGTGAAAAAATGTTTCAATAGTAGTAATATGTAATCACTATGATTTATGATTTAACACTACAATGATACTAATGTGCAATTCTTCAAAGAAAGTAGTAGATATCATATATAATTTGATATTGGTTTAATGTTTAATAGGTTTTTAATGAGTTTTATTTGTGATTAGTGATTAGCGATGAGTAATATTGTGTTAACACGATTTATAAACATATTTGTCCGTCTTAAAATAATATAGTTTGAGACTATGTGTCATGATGCGGTGTTAAGTCATCATCAACTTATCAATAAACCAAGCAGTCAATTTACAAATGAACCTTTTTTTCATATTTATAATGAAATTAAAAACATGAGTTTTTATTGTGTGAGATGTTTATTAGTTTTTAGTATTACCGCCTGTAATTTGATGTTTCAGAAAACAATTACGATGTAGGTTGGCTTTGTTGTATTTATCTACCGTGCAGAAGTGTAAGTGTTTTTTTTTCTAAACCTCAAACCTTTGGTATCTTCTCTCCTTTTTTAAGGATGTTCGCTCCTCTTGCTTTTGAATTTTTGCCAGATATTCGGAATCCTCTGGTTTTATCCATGTAGTGCCATTCAAAAATTTTCCCCGCTAACCCCTACTTTTCTTTTCTTAATTTTATTACATATAGTTTAAAAGCCATATTTGAAAATCCTATAAATTCCTTGTTATATTTTCATAATTTTTTTAAAGAAAAAGGGTGCCAATGTAAAATGTATGAAAAGTCTAGAGAGAACTATTTCCCGCCAAATTTTTAATGGCTTATATCTCGAAAACAAGCACACGGACCCTTCATTTTTTTCTGCTTTTTAAGTTCCTTTATTTATATACTAATAATTTATAACAGTCTTTTAAAAAGCTTGTTATTTTGAAACAGAGTAGCAAACATCCTTAATACCATTAATAATCAATTAAAAAGTGCTTTATTGATTTTTAGTAATTGCTCATTAAAATTTCTAAATATGAAGTTATATATTGAACTATACACTATCAACGAATTGTAATATACCCACCTTGTGCTGAACAAACTGAATGTTATTGTAAACGGATAGTATAACTATAAAATACGACTGTAAAATATGCCAATTTAGTTTTTGCAAAGGACTCAAACTTTCCAGATTGCCAGCATACTTGCTTTATATGCGACATCCATCGCAACATCAACCGTGCGCGACCCTCAAAGGAAGTCAAAGGTTGTTAATCATCCCCTTTGAAATAGAAGTGGAGGATTGTCATCGCGTGTCGCTTGACAAAATTACAACCCGAACAGAGTACAAAAATACAATACTTTTGGGTGTAAAAATTTGATAATAGGAACCATGGTTTTAACGATGCAAAATACTTGAATCCATTTTCATATGCAAAACCTTAAGAAAAACCTTGAGTTATATACAAATGCATCACAAATCACGAGACTGAGTGTGGCGACAGGATGAGCATTTTCTGCTTTGTTTGTACCAAACGCAATGCATGTCCAGCTTAGCGGATAAAACAGACAAACCGACATATATGTGTAAATAATTTAAGCAATGCATTATACTAAAAACTGAAGTTTGGAAAATAAGTAGGGTAAAACTGTCTACAAACACGAGTATTTCGGAAGGTTATAACTGAGAATTAGAAAAGCTGTTGGATATACGTTTTGGGGATAGAAACAAATATCAAAATAACCAAGAATTCTAGAGGGCATCATACAGTCAACATAAGTGATATATTCATACAAAAGGTAAAGTTCCAGAACGGTCCGAGTCTTTATCAGATGAAGTTAATCAAAAACTATAAAAGCTCTACCGTCATCAACAAATAAATATGACATAAACAATGATACATAAACAGAATATCAGCAATCACAATAAATATTGGACAACATAACTCACTAGACCAACAAATCGACTCCGCAAAAACAAGACGTATGAGCAAGGAAAATCAGTAACCAACAACACATAGTCTAGATAGCCTTAGTCTTTATATTTGATGAGTTCTTTTGGTGATATGTACAAAATGTGGTAGAGTTCAAACCAGTTTTACCTGCGAACAAACCTGCACTGTCCTATATTCATATCTTGTCAAATAATTAAGTGCGATACAACAATGATTGAAATGAAAAAATATCTTTATTTGTACAGTTTATAAAAAAATGAGGGAAGTCAATGTTCCAAACACTTCACATATGGTATACCATATATCAAAATGAAAAAAACCTTACCGCAACAGGCATTCTGCTCTAAGAAAAAAAATGTATAACTGATTTAAATAATAACTTAAAGGACTTAATGTTATTGGCAATCGGTTATAGTACAATTCTTCATTTGTGATCACTTGCTAACATTAAAGACCTGTATAAATGTAAAATGTTAAGGTTGAGAGATCATCTTTTAAACGCAATTACTTGGACAGCGTTTTTATCAATTATTTTTATTACCTTGACCGAATTGTATAATGACGGTTATATACAATGTGTACCAATTAAAAAGTAAAATAACAAGAAGACCGAACTCCGAGGAAAATTCAAAACGGAAAGTCCGTAATCAAATGGCAAAATCAAAAATACAGTCTTTACCAACATTTGGCCAAGCGCAGATCATATAAATACTTTTCATAAGCGAATAACAAAATTTAATCAAAAATAAGTACATCCTATGTGATTTTGACAGGTTCTTTTATGTAAAATGGTTGGATGTACTAGTAATGAATGAGCGAAGGTCAAACTTTATCTCTTGCATACAAATGTCTAATAAAACAGGAGTGAACCCTGTCAGAATAAGAAATTAATTATCTTATGTTCATATTCAATTACAACAAAGTTCATTTTCCCTGATGCTTTGTTTAAACGTCAGCATGTATTACTTAATGCTTTCTCAATTAAACATAAAGTGCCACATACCTCTAAGGTTGATATACAATTATTTTTACCTCAATGCAATACAGTTCCTTGGATCAAATTTATTTTCGAACCCCCTCCAATACATATCAGAGCATCTCCTTGAGTGTGTAAATTATGGCTTTCTTTAAATGTGACAACTGAAAAACAACCAACCCTCCAAACTTAATTTTATTATTAAGGTGAAAAGCTGCAACACCAAAATAAATTTCTTGTTGATATAGTGTAGGAGGGTCTTGAAGGAGAGGGAGGTTTTCTTTTCTATATTCTATACTATAGCCCATTTTTCTATTCTTTATTTTGTTTTACCCATTTATGCTCTGTTCGAGAAACCCCACCCAGAACCTCCTGAAACAATAAACCAATTACATTGAAAAATTAACAAGAAGTTACAATTATACTCCTAATACTAATGTTTCAACAGTTAAACTTAAGTTTAAAAGGTTTTTTAATGGATACTTTTGAATACTTTATTGACACACAGGTCAATATTGTTAATCCACAATGCATAATAATTATCATACATATAAACCTTTCTCCAATGCTGCACACAATTTCAATGTTCGTAACAATAATACTTTTACTGTAAATTCGTTTAGTTAAAAAAACATTCGGAACTTTCTTCAACTAAAGAGGCGGCGGACCCATACCATGCAAACCAGGGTTCATATTATGGTTTTGATGTGTATTATACATGTTCATAATTTGTCCTTTTGGTATTCCTCGGACAACTACTATATATGGATAGTCCGGTTCAACCAATGGGATTTCTACATTACGTGCTTCTGGATCGAATATTTCAACAAGTTCCCATCGTCCACTGTACACAAGCTGGAACTTCCTAAAGAGAATACGGAATCCATCTACGGAAACTGGCGGACTAGACCACGTGACATTTAATATTGTTGAACCATTTGATTGCAGCTGTAAACGTGCCACTTTTACATTCGGTGGAATGATCGGTACTGAAAATAAGTAATAAATATAAATGTATATTACATTTTCAGATTTCATGTTTATAACAACCATGTCATAAATATAGAGTTCATAGAAGAAATGCAAGGCTCGTCGACCTTCTTGCTAACAAGTGAACACAAATTATGCCAAATTATGCAGTTCCATACAACAATAAAAATAACAATATAAAAGATAAACAATTAAACAGGAGTACGGACCAATTAAGAGGAATATTACTAAAAAAAAACAAATAAAGTAAAAGATATAATGATAATGAGTGCTCAAGGAAAGCATATCCGGCATTACATACAACACCTTTCGTGAGAGGTACTTAATATATCTGGTAGACACAACCAGTCATAAAGGGATAGCAAAAATACAGAGTCTAAATAAAACTGCCTACCTTTTTTAGGAGTCATGTACGTTGTAACAGCAGCGTCTCCTAATCCTACTTTATTAACAGCAGAGAGTCTGAACACGTGCGTTGTGTCATCATCTGAAATGGGTGGATATGGAATATAATGGAATTCTATGCGACTGTCATACAAGTGAGAGGTTTAGCTAGCTATAAAACCAGGTTTAATCCCCCATATGGAAATTCCTGTACCAAGTCAGGAATATGACAGTTGTTTTCCATTCGTTTGGTGTGTTTGAGATTTTGATTGTGCCATTTGATAAAGAATATTACGTTTTGAATTTTCTTTGGAGTTCAGTATTTTTGTTATTTTACTCTTTTCATTTATATGTTCATTTACTGTAAGTTTACTGTTAATGCAATGTTGAACTATTCCAAACACTAAAGGTTTTTCAAGCCTAAGGCAAAGATTGCTTAGTCGTATTTTGCACAACTTTTCGGAATTTTCTGTATTTATTGTTATTCAACTTTGAATTTGATTTGACTTTCTAATTGTTCTGATTAAAGGGCCATTGTTGCGTCTTATGTATACTGGAATGCTCATCCCAAAAAGTTCGACGATCGCTCACGTTATTGTAGAGTATGTAAGAATATTCATGGTCTGATTCGAAAATATGGCTTGAACATGTGTAGGAGATGCTTCCGTGAATATGCTGATGACATTGGTTCAAGAAGTTGGACTAAAGAAGAAAAAGGACATGAAGATGGACATGGTCAATTTGACAATCCATTTCAATGCATCTCCATGATGGATTTATTTATGTTTTATGTTATACGAAACGCACGTCTGGTGTACCAAATTATAAGCCTGGTATCTTTGATTAGTTTTTTCATAGTCTTTTTATTTTGCTCTGAAAAAGTTTTTGTATACGCAGTCATATTCCTTTAAACTTTTACCCCACAATATTTAGATTCAAAATCGTTCATACATTCTTTCCTTCATTAATTTATTTATCATAAGTTATAAATAAAATCCCTTACAAGATATTCATTAAGAAAAATACACGACTCTTACAAGATATTCAATAAATAAACATGACTGGTCAACAGATAATTTTAATAAACATAAATATGTCATAATATGCATATCATTCTGTTCAGACATATTAATCAACACAATAAAACATGTGTATTCTTTTTTATAAATGGTTACTTGGATTCTTCCTAATTCGGTTATCAAAAATGGTGTCTGGTGTATCGATCCCATATCTATATGTGTAAGCCATGATACTTCTATTTTTATGTGTGGTTAGTGTTGCCCAGTCGTTAGTTTTTATGTAGTGTTTTGTTAACTTGTTTTATTTTCGTCGTCTTTTATTTTGCCATGGCATTGTCTTCATCTCTTCGATATGTTGTATGTCTTACGATTTTTTTTCTTTTGGCCTGTCTTTTTCTGTCTTTTGGTAATTTATAATTTGAATTACACACTTTGTACTTCGTTATATTGTATAACTTCTAACTTATTTGTGTTTGTTTTATAATCATGTATTAGTAATAATCATTATACTCACCAAGAAAATCAGAACTCCATTCCAGTCTTGTTTTACTGATATACTCTGTCCGATTTGCGCCATTTTGGACACCCCATACTAATGTATAGTTTTTAAGATTTCCGTATGTGTGCAGGGGAGGTAACCATGTCAATGCAATCTTTGGTGGTTCTTCTCTAATGGTCATGATCTGTAGTTGACGAGGTGGTGATGGCACTGGAATTATAACAAACGACTATCTTTATCCAATACTTGAAATTATAAAGACACTAAGGTTTCAACTCCCTCAGGCAAAGTTGATCTTAAATGAATTTGGCTATTTTTTAGGTTCTTTTGGATATATAGCTCTTCAATTGATTCGTTTCTTATACAGCCTTGGTTTTCAAATATTCGGCTTTGAGCATTCCTGATGAAGGTAAATCCAGAAAAGCGCTTCGGACACATGATATTTATAAAGTGTTGTTTTCATTTTTTGATGTTTACCCTTTTGATGATATTTTTATTTTGAAAATTTGTCAATAATCAATTATGGATTTGTTATCTTTCATTAGTAATGTTCGTACATATTTTTTAGAACTGTATTGTTTGCTTCGATTATATTAATACAAAATGAAAAATATTTTACTTGAAGATTGAAATTTTTTCTGGATTTATGGTTAATTTTTGTGTATTGATGTTTAATCCTGCAAATATTATAACGGTTATGCTGTAATTCGTTTTTTTAGTTTTTAGTGTAAGGTCAATCTGAGTAGCCATGTTGTACCTATTGGTTACAAAGGGAATTTGGTGAACATAGTTTATTAAAAAATAAACTGCCAAAATTTTCTTTCAGATGGGCTTTTAACCATCATCATATTACAGGATTCCTAATTATGCAAATCATATAAGAATTACACGATTATAAATGTCATAACTTATTTTCTGGTTAACCATAACAAGTGAGATATAAGGTAAATTGTATTCATAGAATAATACATGTATCTTTACAGGTTTATAGATTTTTTTATGCAATACATATACCAAAGCTGTGTTTTCTTGGGTTGTGTCCCCTTGCTAATTCATTTTTTATAGTGGAAATGAAGAACAAAGACACATTGTGTTATAGAAAGAAAACTGAACAATAGAAATTTAAGACAAAACATGAGAAGATAAATTTATTATTTGCTTTTAGAAAATTAAAATAAAGATTCGGGTCCCGAGATTATATTTCTGGCAGGTAGAGTGACTAATTATACGGATAATGATCTATAATTGCTTTAATCGTCGTCATTTGAACTCTCCTACACTTTTCTTGACTCGGGGCAATAACTTGTTGAACAAATAGTATGTGTTTTGCTCATTGTTGATGGACGCAATGTGACCTATAGTTGTCTCTTTTATGTCATTTTGTCTCTGTAGGATAGTTGTCTCATTGACAATCATACCACATATCCTTATTTTTTGTAGGTTTTGAATATTTTACTTGACGCAAAAATAGAGTAAAATCAAACAGAGTTATACATACCATCTGCAAGAGTTTCAAGGGCGATAACTGGTCCTCCTCTTCCGACTGATTTGTGTGTAAATGCAAAGGCCCGGAAGTAGTACACCTGGGCTGGGGTTAAATTAGAAATAACAGTTTCGAAAACGTCCGCTCCAACTCTGTGCTCGGCTACATCCGTGTATCGGACGTCAGTGTAGTTAATGAGATAACCACGGATTATACCATCTCCAGGTTTAGGAGGAGGTGGGGCCCATCTTACAACAACAGCTGTCTTGTTAATCGCATCTCCCTTGAAAGCTTGTGGTGCGCCTGGAACTGTAAAACAAATAAATATATTATAATTCAATTAACATATTTGTGACCATCAAAATTTTATTCAATTTCTGGACTAGAAATTTATTTTTATTACTTAGAAACAATCCATACAACTAATGCCTATATCTAAAATTTTCATTTCAAGATTATTTTAATTAATTGAGGCAATGAAATTAAGATACGTATTGCATCGTCTTTCGTATAGATTCGTCAACCTAAATACAAGACAACCATTAACTTAATATAACATTATAAGAAGTTATAGGTATGCTACAAAGAGATGATTGTATATATTATGAAAATTACCAACAAATACGTTTGATACATATAGATATAGGAAGATGTGGTGTGAGTGCCTATGAGACAACTCTCCATCCAAATAACAATTTATAAAAGTAAACCATTATAGGTCAATATCTATGTTTCTTATGTCGTAACTTCAATACCCTTCCCTTTTCACGAATGTGACCTACCGAATTAGACTATTTACCGGATTTGTAATAACATAAGCAACACGACGGGTGCCACATGTAAAGCAAGATCTGCTTACCCTTCCGGAGCACCTGAGATCACCCCCAGTTTTTGGTGGGGTTCGTGTTGCTTAGTCTTAAGTTTTCTATGTTGTGTCTTCTGTACTGTTATTTGTCTGTTTGTCTTTTTATTTTTAGCCATGGCGTTGTCAGTTTATTTTCAATCTATGGGTTTGACTGTCCCTCTGGTATCGTTCGTCCCTCTTTGATAGCTGTGATACAATTCAATACTTACTAAATCGCTGAGTTGATCCTTCTATGGGGATACTTTTTTCTCCTTCACCATTGTCTGACTTGGCAGATACTTGAATTTTGTAACTGGTACCCTCAGTCAAATCTTTGATAACGTACATGTTCTTAGGAGGCTTGACTGTTATGTGTATCTTATTGACAGGGTTCTCCTCGTAGTAAATCTCGTAGGACATGAGATCTCCCATAACAGGTGGAGGATTCCACATCAAAGTAATTGTATTGGCAGTTGAAGATTTGACCATCACGTTACGTACTCTTGACGGTACTGAAATGAATTATTATATTTAAATCAAATGCAGCCTAACCAGCTCAGTAGTCACCACTTCTGTGTTGACATCAACTATCATTGATATGGTCATAATCATAAATTTACTGTTCACCAATCTTTTTTCGAATTTTTCGAAATACTAATGATTTTTTACCCCAGGAATAGGTTACTTAAGCTGTATTTGGCAAAACCTTTTGGACTTTTGGGTCCTCAATGCTCTGCAACCTCGTGAT
This sequence comes from Mytilus coruscus, assembly GCA_017311375.1. Classification (NCBI taxonomy): domain Eukaryota; kingdom Metazoa; phylum Mollusca; class Bivalvia; order Mytilida; family Mytilidae; genus Mytilus; species Mytilus coruscus. The sequence goes on along the minus strand of CM029608.1, from coordinate 49,872,916 downwards.
TTATTTGATCTTTTTTATTAACTGTTTTCATTCGAGCGTCACTGATGAGTCTTTGATAGACAAAATGTGCATCTAGCTTCAACTCTTTTGAATTAGGGTTTGGACTTTCAACTTGTTCTACTTCGAGCATCGCTAAAGAGACATTTATTGTCGAAATGCGCATCTGGTGCAGTACAATTGGAACCGTTAATGTTATTACTACCACTTACTGGTGGATTGCTAGTCCCTGATGGTATAACCAGACTTCAGTATTTCGGTACTGCCATGAAAATAAGGATATTATATTATTTAAATTTGTTGTTATAAAATTTTGAAATAGTTTTAAATTAAGGATCTCGTTCGTGCATAGCTCTGATTCCTTGTCCTGGTTTGGCTTTCTATTGTGTGGGCCTTTGTGGTTTAACCTTTTAATATATTTTGGACTTTCAATTTTATTTTACGTCGAGCATCACTGAACAGACAGTTATTGTCGAAATTTGCATCTGGTGCAGTAAAATTGATACCGTTTATGTAATTATACTCTTACGAAGCTTTCAAATTCGGTAAAGTTTTAGGCTTGCTGAAATTAATATGAATCGACGGTTTATAAATTTGGTTATGTATTACGGTAAGAAAAGAGATAATTAGTAATTCGTCATTGTATGATGCTGCTTCAAAGGTTGCTTTCTAAGTGTTCAATTTAGTTTCATTTGTTAAGTTTTGTATAAAATAAGAAGATGTGGTATGATTGCCAATGAAACAACTCTCCACTAGAGACCACATGACCAGATAGATAACAGGAGAACAGACGTGTATCATAATTAATGTACATGCACTAGTACTTAACCTTTTAATGGCCGATATGTAATAATAATTACGACTGTCACATGCTCGACTCTTACATATATGCATGCAAAAGACTTAAGTAATTATATGTATATATGTAAATGTAGATCTTATATGTACCTTAGGTTAAACAAACAATTGTCATTCATGTCCTACTGTTGTTATTCTTCTATCACATTGTATGCATAAATTACTGAACAGGTGCGCGTCAAAAGAGCTATTAGCAAAATTCGGTCAGCTCCGCTGGTCTTTTACGATTTTCCTATAAAATCTTATTTGAAGGATTCGATTTTGGGCATGACACTATTTTCAAATGTCAGTAGAAATCAAATTGATATAAGAATTTTTCTGAATCAAATTTCTCACGAAAAGGTATACAAACTGTAATGACGGCTGGAGTTTCATTTTTTCTCCGAGCATTTAAAAGTTCAAATGACTTTTGTTTTGCTCTTTGTTGAAGTCCGTACGGTGACACATGACATTCAAGTCATTTTGGATTCTGGTCGATAGTTGCCTTGACAATCATTATTCTTGCATACCAACTAACAATATCTTACTTATATCTGGAGTTTTCACATTGAGTGGCATGCTAGCGCCCTCTGCTACAGCGCCTGCTACTGCTCCTACTCTGATCCTGTATCTTGACCTAGGGGTTAAGTCTGTGATAGATGCTATTGTCTGTGTTGAATCACAGATTCTGAACACCACCTCTCCTGCTGTTTGCATACCATTCTGATCAACTGGTACAAAATACACCTTTAAACGGAGAATTGAAAGCTGTTTGATTAAGTCTGTTTGTTTGTTTTTTCTATAAAGTATTATGTATGATACTTGTATGAGAGGGGTGTGGGTGGTAGTAGGAATTTTTGCGGATTAAGTTAATCCAATTAACTATACATTTTCAACTGTTGCTACGCACGCTAATTTTTTTTTACGAGGCTTCGCCACTCAAAACTTTTATTTCACTTTTGTACACAACTTTGCATTTTTGCTGCAGAATATTCATGTTCATCCTGTCTTATGCTCAGGCCAGGATATTCATTTTCAAAATCCCACGCCTTCTCCCAGAAAATTAGATGGTCGTGACCTAAGTGTTTTAACCTCAAAATCTGTTTGACTCGTTTCCTCCTATAAATGTACATTGAATGATTTTTCTTTTACTGTGATTTGATTTACAAGGTACAGTATACTGGACTTGCTGAATAATATAATTTCAATTACGTTTCAATGCGACGCGTGTTGAATGCAGAACAGAGCAAGCCAATGGCCCAATGCCCTCGAACCAACTGACGTCACTATACTTTTTACTGTATAATTATATTGTCTAAGATGTTAATTAGTTTTACTTTTTACATTTGAGCATGTTTATACTATGAATTATAAGATGGTGATCTAATAAAACATAAAAACAGTAAAATACCGTTTGCAAGTTCTCAGTCAGAAACCTAGTTATTGTGTATATTTCATTATATCCGATTTTTCGGTCTTAAGGAGTTCGGTCGATAGTTTTTATGAAATTTATTCACAATTATTTTTGACCTCGATTAAGAGCCTGTCATGTTGTATTGACACATGCTGTATTGACACATGTATATTGTTCAAGTTTATATGTTGACTTATAGACTCCTTTCTACAACATCATACCTATCTCATTGGTGTGCTTTCCATGTTTCGTTTAATTCTATTTTGTTTTGTTTGTTTAGTTTTTGATTTTGATTTTGTTTTGTTTTGTTTTGTTTTGTTTTATTTTTGTTTTAGTTATGTTTAGACTATCCTGTTCTTAAATGTAAATTGTGTTATGCATTTTCAAAATTCAGATTTACACTACTTTGGTATCCTCCTGGTCTTAACTTGTTTGTACAAATATATGATTGAAATGTTCGCGGTTGCTTATCATAGCTTACATCCACTTCATTTGAACTTTGGTGGATAGTTGTCTCATTGGCAATCATACCACATCTCCTTATTTTTATATAAGAGTGAAAACAATGGCTATTCTTCTCTTACCTTATATTGCATATTTTCTGGTGGGTTAAATGGTGGATCCCACTTAACGACGATAGATGATACATTATCGATGGTTGTTGATTCTACGATGACGTTCGTTGGTGGAGGTGGCGCTGCAAAAAAAAAAATAAATATTCTGATAAATCACGTGATAAATTTTTTGCAGCTTAAAGGTGGAAGTATACAATAAACAAGACAGAATAATGATATGAATAAAGAACGGTGAGATATGCCCACTCTAATGATGGCGTTTTAAGGTGGTACCAAACACCTTGACTAAAATTAATTTGGCTTGTTTAATTTTCATAAAATTTTGACAAAATATTAACTTTGACCCTTTGAAAAAAATATAAAAATTTCAAGAAACTTGAACCACACACTTTATCGGAAAAATTTCATTGGATATAGCAGTTTGACAACCACTAATTTAAATCGTTGAGAAGCTTAATATTTCCTTAACATTAGAATGTGATTAAAACGTTCAGCTGATTTTTATAGAGTTATCTCCCTGTAGTGTTATGTACCACCTTAAGATGTCAGACCCATAAGAATATTAAAAGCCAAGTGAAGTCACGGTATAATATGATTGTGTATATCTAAGTATAAATGTATAAGTACATACAGACGGATATTTAAAAACAGTAGGAACTGTATGAAGTCGAGAGGGTGTGAGATAAAATCCTTCGACAAGATAAGTTTTTAAAGTTAAACAAGTATCATAATACATTCCATAATCACTATCATAACATATTATAACACCATTATTAATTACTAGACTCTTATTGACCAGATTTGTGGGAAATGTGTAAAATTTGAGTAAGGTTATCTAGAAGTACTTAAATTGGTATCCTACGCTTATATTTCTCTGATATAGACTTTATAATTACCTTAGAAAGCATGTTAACAAAGAGGAGTTGGGCACACACGATGTTAATACAACTAAAACACCAAAACTACATTGTGCAGACATTAGGCTTCATAATTACTTTCGAGTGACCTCAGCCTCTTGATTGATCTACAGGACTGATCGACTGGAATTTGACATAATAATTGATTAACTAGACGAAACGGTTTCTCCTTATGTTTTTCCTGAATGAAGAGAGTGCTCGCATCTATGTCATGTGGTCTCTGGTGAATAGTTGTCTCATTGCCAATCATACCACATCTCCTTATTTTTATAGTGAATTTATAAAGATATACTTAACCTTATGCGACTGAGATCACCCCTGTTTTGGTTGGGTTCGTGTTGATCAGTCTTTATTTTTATGTAACGTGTTATAGTTTTTTTGTCGATGTCGTTTTTTGTCATGATTGTGGCAGTTGCGACTAATCAATTTTCATTCTTTTTTGGTATTTTGTGGCTTCTTTTTTGTTAAAAGCGTTTATTTGCTGCTCCATTGAACAGTTCGTTATAGTTTATTAACCATTTCTTGCATGAAATTACATTATCCATGAATTTTCACCATTTGATATACCGACGTGGTATCGTCGACACTGGGCTGGTAGATATATAGGTGTATCATTTGAGATCAAACAACATCTCTCTATTCTTATATTTACCAGTGACACAACACTGTGTGTGCCAAATCAGGAGACAGAGACAATTCCGTCATATTTTCTTTGTTTTGAAAATGTATTACAGCTAAAAATCGCAACTCACGTTAGCGCCATGTGTCGCATAGGGCGCATTTGAAAATGTATACATATTGTATATTTTTTATTTTTTGTTTGTTAAATGATTGAGAAAAAAAAAGAAAGGATATAGCGATCTCCAGAAATGAGTTTAATCCTGCAACATATGCATGTGTATATCCCAATTTAGGAACTTCGTCAGTGTTTGTCTCATATCATATCCCAATATATATATTTTTGTTTGTTTTGGGTACTTTGGTGTAGAAGGCAGATCGTCAATAGATTCTGTTTAATTTATTCACAAGGTTTATAGACTAAGGTAGATGTAGCGCTTGCCATATTGTATAGATACACATAAATATAACTACATATTGTTCAGGACTTATGTTACTCTTATAAATTTTTAGTTTGTCCTTGGGACCTGTCTGATTGATGTATACTTTATCTACTTTTTCCAAATTAGTAATATATTTTTGGCTGATGAAAAAGGTAAAATAACAAAAATATGGAAGTCCCTTATCAAATGGCAAAATCAAAAGCTCAAACACATCAAACGAATGGAAAACAACTGTCATATTCCTGACTTGGTTCAGGCATTTCTTTAAAAAGACATACAGTTATAACTAACTCTACAATTTGATGTGTTAAGACATCTCGTATCAAAATATTCCTGTCACAAGTACGACCATGTGCATGTAGGATAAAAACAATTCCTTGTGTTTGTCGAGACTATAAATTATCACTTGCATTGTTTATAGCACATACAACATGTTCATTAAAATAAGAGTCAGGTGTTACATAAAATTTGAAAAGATCAAGGTGAAAGCAAAGTTGACCTTCCAATGACCTTGATCAGAATGATTGATTTACCACATGTATTGACAGCATTTGAGTAGTTTATAGAACTAAGATGTACTTTATGAATAGTTAGTACTAATGAACCTAAAATAACATGGAATATAAAGAACTAATAAGGACTGAAACTTTGGAAATAGAAATTCAAACTCCCATGATCGAAGAACAATGAAAATGGTTACCACTCAGAACAAGAATTGAGAAGAAAAATAAACAATCAAATCTCTGAATTTCAGTAATCTGTTTTTAATCATAAAATAGTAAAATTGGTCCTTAAAAATGTGTATTCCTTTGCCGGTTTCATCTCATTTTAAATGAAGTCATCCTAAGCATTTAAGTATGCATGTATTCGAATCTTTCCAGCTATATACTAGTATATCGATTCGCATTTCGTTACATACGCAAAAACATACCTGGAAGTGGACTGGACAACATAATTAAATTAAGTCTAGTAAGGTCACTTTATACATTGTCAGTTTCTCTTAGATTTATGAGCTCTGAAAGTCTCCTTGGTATCTTTCGCGTCGTTTTAAACGTCACAAATTATATAATATAAAGATAAGAAGATGTGGTATGACTGACAACGAAACAACTCTCCACTAGAGACCAAATGACGTAGATGTTAGCAACTATTGGTCACTGTACGGCCTTCAACAATGATCAAAACCAGTACCGTATAGCAAGTTATAAAAGGCCCCAAAATGACTTGTAAATGTAAAACCATTCAAACCAAAAGACTGACGGTCTGATTTATGTACAAAATAATAAACGAAAAACAAATATATATACTGCGATCAAAGACAACCACTGATTTACAGGCTCCTGACTTGGTGCAGGCACATATATAATGTGGCAGAGTTAAACATGTCTTCACTTGACACATCATTAATTTCTAGGATCTATTTTATACAACACTGAAATAGTTTAAAAACTTGTTTGCTTGTGTCTTATTTTTTTAATTGAAACAATTCTAAGAATTTAATGTAAAAATTCCCCAAAATACAAAAGTATTGAAGCCACGTATACAACTATCAACATTTTGTTTGTTAATTTTTTTTTTTTTTTTTTTTTTTTTTTTTTTTTTTTTTTGTCACAATGCAATGGTCAGTCGTTTTTATAGGAAGTGGAATGAAATGTTTTAATCTGGGCAATACAAACTAATTGTTGAAGTTTGTACTGTGAACTGTAGTTGTTTATATCCTTGACCTTTTGGTGGATTGCTGTCTCATTTGTTGTATTTGGCAAAACTTTTCGGAATTTTGGGACCTCAATGCTCTACAACTTCGTACTTTATTTGTCCTCTTTTACCTTTTTTATTCGAGCGTCACTGATGAGTCTTATGTAGACAAAACGCGTGTCTGTCGTACAAAATTGTAATCCTGGTATCTTTGATGAGTTTATTTGCACCTTTCTATTTTCATATTCTTATTGAAATATGGGATCAGGATGTACAGAAAGTTTAATCATATCCTGCATTTGTTACTTGACCAGTGGTCAAAGCTTGTTAATTGGTCGTTTTAAGGTCAAAAGAGGAACAAATGTGGTAATAAATATTAATAAGATGTGGTATAATAGCCAATGAAAATGTTTAATATTCTATTTAGTTTGATGAATGGCCTAAAGGAAAACCGCACGTGGTGAAATCATTGACGTCAATATGAGAAATGAAGTCATGTGATCAAAATGACACGACCTTTATTATTAACATTATTAATATGTCAATTAAAATAATGTTTGCTTGTTTAGAAAATGACAGATATAAAATTATAACAAAGTATGAAAAAGTTATCTTGTTACTTCTAGTATACTGTACAAAGTCGGTATGGAACGGTACAGTTAACCGGTTGAAACCGAGTTTCTATAGGAATGACTAATTTATTTTGCTTCCCTTTTGATCATATGCTAGGTTAAGATTAAACTTGTATCACTTTATTTCTATGTAAATTATATATTATTCATTTGTTGATAAATTTTTCGTACAATAGCTTGGTGACACTTGAGGTCAACGGTCTACTTTGAGGGGCCTGATGGGTTATTTTCGTTCTTCGTGATCGGCGCATTTTCGCTATCGTGATCCGTTTTTCTACAGATTTATTTTTCTTATATATTTTTTCGTGATCCGTGATCATGGAAATTTATTTTCTGTGAATCGTGATTGACAAAAAAATCAACTCGTGAATCGTGATGAGACCCCATCAGGCCCCTCTACTTTAACTCAAAACTCAAATAGAACGAAGACAATTCCGTTCCATCTATTTCAATGTAAGTTCATTTTCCAATGATACAATGCACTGTTAGTAGAAATGTGTTTAGGGCTACCAGAAGGGCACTAATAACAAATTTTCAACAGGTACACAGTCTAGGTTCCTTTTTAAAATGGTCAATGGAACTGAGGACAAGGGACTCTTTATTAACTGATTCAGTGTTATAAGATTTGTTGTATAAATGTTGTAATTTGTATATTGTTTTGTAACAAGCTTAATTCTATATGCTTTACCACAATAAAGATTATTTTTAATACATACAGCGCAGGATTTTATAAGAAGATTAAGCAGGTTGTAATAGGATTTTTAAAATGCTTGATTTTACAACAACATAAAAAATTGAGAACATTTTGGGTGGTGCATCCATCAATATATTTGTATAACATACAATAAAGAGCCAGAAGACACCAAAAGGAGTCGAGGAAAAACCCGACAATACCATGACAAGTGTGAAATCTTTAAAGAAGTCTTTAAATTTATAAAAAAAAATCAAAAGATTCCTTGTAGTATAATCAAATAAGATATGAATAAACAAAACACTATGTCCACAGAATTTCATTTATTTATTTATTATTTTCTATATTTTATTATTTCTTATTTTTTCTTTTTTCCTTTTTCTTTTATTTATTCTTTTTTTTTTCTCAATTCTTTATCATTTTCCTTGTTAATTGTACTTTTCTCAGATTGTGCAAATGCCTCATTTTACTATTACCTTTAATATATATCTACTGAACTGTGCATGCTCTGTATAATTGTTATTGTAATATTGTGTAAAGGAGAAGACTTCATAAGTTGTTTAAACTTGTGTCCGATCCTATTTGTATCTTTGAGCAAATAAAATTGTTATAGACTAAACAAATAAAAGACATTTTATGAATATTAGTCTACCTACTACAGAGTGAGATAGTAGAAAGTACTACAATATCAGTCCAATCCTACATACCAAAGTTTATGACCATGAAATAAGAAAAAATAATGTAAACATATTTCCTTGTTTACCTTTAATTAGAAACAAACAACTATAAAGGTTTTCTGAACACTACATACACTTAGTCATTCTACAAGAACAATGTCAGCTTGACTAAGACATGTTCGGGTTCAGATGTTTTGGAAAGAAAGAAATACATCTGTTTTTGGAAAAGTTCACTTAATTTCTTTCAACAATTGTAGAAGTACAACAAAGAATTGATATGCGGTCAATGAATTTCGACAAGAATATAATGAAATGAAATTCAAGGTCATGGTCAATATTTCAAAGGGAGGCTGCATTTATAGCTTTGTAAATCTCGACAGATACTTTGAAATACCAACAAGACGTATCTCCTCTTTGAAAATGTCAAAAAGATTTACTCACTGAAATTCGTGAATCATGTTAAAGTTATTGAGAGAAGAAGATACATGGGTTTACGCCAATTAGACATCAACCCCAAAACACACACAAAAAAAAATGATACAGAATTTAGTAAACTTCTGGTTTAGCAAAAATATGCAACTGCTGAAAATATTTGTCCAGCTCTTGATCGCCCCATATCTAGAAAAGTATTGGAGAAATGTAGCAGACTATAAAAAATACCTGCCATCAAAACATTTGATTAATTGGTTTATTGGTGTTTGCTTTACGCCGTCTCAGCTCATTTCCCAAATCTCGCTTTTTTTAATTGTTCCCCACTTGCCACTTTGTTTTCCTTCTCTTTATCAGATCCCATAATTGTTTACTAATATATCCCACAGCCCCATTGTTTTACCCCTATATCTAACATCTTAAAAACATGTCCCTTCTCCTCAATCAGTAGAAAAACAAAGCGTACATAAAAGTTGCACCAGGAACACTTAAATGTCAACTAAATGTAGTTTTCTTCACGTGGCACCCTATAGTACGAGATAATGACCCTAAATCACCGGTATACCGTATAGATCAAAGATATATAACGACGCCGTTATTGTCAAAATATATTTTGTCACTTGCGTTAATTGTATCATTAAGAACAGAGATGGGATATTTCATGCACAAATATAAACATGTCATATATACTACGAGGGTCTTGATTAGGGGTCCTAAATTATGTATGTTTTAATTTTAAGATATTTTTTCTTCTATATTTTTATGGACCGTTATTCTCTATTCTTTATATTTTAAGACACCATTATTCTCTATCCTTATTTTTTGGGCCCTTGTTCAATATTATTTTTTTTTGTCCCTTGTTCTCTATTCTGTAAACCCCATCCAGACTAGGTTTATGTACCAGCCAGATGTATGCAATAAATGTATAAATGGGTATTCAACAAGGATATCGTTTTGGTCGTTTTGATTAAAACGTGTAATTGTGTATAGAAATTGGTGGATACAAGAAAACGTAATTCCAGTCTACTATTTTATTCTACAACTTCTTGTTATTGTTATTAAAACTACTACTTTATTATTTTCGTCAAATCTTTATAAAAAAGAATAGGAACAAAATAGTCAAATTTCATAATGCATTTTAACACAATTGCTGTTCAAATTTTTGAAGCTGTAGTATTTGTTTTTATTTTTCTTCATCATTATTTAAATTATTTATTATATGATTATACATTGAATGCTTGATAACTGTATATCACAGAAAGTTCAACCTGTAAAATTTATTTGACAAAAATCGTGACAAAACACAATACTTCTATTATTAAAACATTAATTGTATCTGCTTCAATTATTTCATATTATGTACAATTCTGCATTGTTTGTCTAATAAATGAATAACCGTATTTCACAGTTATTTAAAAACATTTGACAAAAAATGTGACAATAATGTTTTGTACTTCACAAAACGTCTGTTAATAAAACACTTTAACTGCTTTAGTATAAACACGCTTTCATCAGAGAGACAGGTACATGTATTATATTTAAACATCGTGACGACATTTTTAACAATATTCAAGTATAATGTTTATGCCTTTAAGTCAAATGTTAAGAGAATCTTAGTTAAATCATGTTCCTATTGTTGTCAATTTCACGATTATGTCTAATGCTACTACTACTTGTGACTAATTTATAAATTAATTATTAATGATAACGACAATAGATAGATTTAAATGTCGCACATTTTCTTTGAGCGGGTCATACAAGAGTAAGATGGATGTGACAAAATGACATGATAGTCTATTTAAAGATTAATAAATTGAAATTATATATCTTCTTGATTTTCTTTCTAAAAACGACTTTCACTGCGACTATTTGATTATTAATCATGCTTAAACGAGCAGAACTAGTTACAAATGAACTGGTCAGACTTTATACATGTCCCTACATTTTAGAATTGAATGATTCTTTTTTTGTAATTTTTTTGGGGTGAAAAAGCGTTGACCGAAGCATATTTTATATGAAGCACTATACTAAATATGTGCACGATAAACGCTTTTACAACTCTATAAAATGATAAAAAAAAAAAATTGCTACAACCATGAAATAAGGGAGCTACCATTTGATTTTTATGGGGGGCTAAGATGAAATTTGAAAAAAGGCAGGACAGGAGTTTTGAGTAAAAAAAAAAGGCAGGATGAGACACTTGCAAAAAAAAAAGTCAGGATGACAATTAAGGTAAAAAAAAGTCAGGATAAACTTAAAAAAAAAAAAGGCAGGACCGAATAGAGTGAAAAATAAAAAGGCAGGACAGAGATTACAACTAAAAAAGGCAGGACAAAATTTTTCATCCTAGCCCCCCCATAAAAATCAAATGGTAGCTCCTTAACGATTTAAAGCACAGTTTTCGTTTGTTTTCCTGTGCATTGTTTTGACCTTGTCAGGAGAAGCACGTGCCGTCATAAATGTTGAATTATATTAAAAAAATTTGATATATGAATGCCTTGCGATTGCATTTAGCCAATCAAAAGTACGGATTCTTATGAAATATGCATGGCATGTAATTATTGTCTTATATTAAACCATGAATGTGTTATCCATTATACTGACAGCTGCAGAGATTCCAAGAGCAATCATTATCCAGTGGCATTAGATCACTGTTTGTCTAAATACTTGTTTGTTGATAGAAAACAAACCAATAAGAAATTGATATTCCAACCGATTTATGCAGTTTGTTCTTATGCTGTACTGTTTCACCACTGTCCCAGGTTCGGGGAGGGTGAAGCCTACACAACATATGTAACTTTCAACACTGTTCCAGGTTCGGGGAGGGTGAAGCCTACACAACATATGTAACTTTCACCACTGTCCCAGGTTCGGGGAGGGTGAAGCCTACACAACATATGTAACTTTCACCACTGTCCCAGGTTCGGGGAGGGTGAAGCCTACACAACATATGTAACTTTCACCAGTGTCCCAGGTTCGGGGAGGGTGAAAGTGAAGCCTACACAACATATGTAACTTTCACCAGTGTCCCAGGTTCGGGGGTGAAGCCTACACAACATATGTAACTTTCACCACTGTCCCAGGTTCGGGGAGGGTGAAGCCTACACAACATATGTAACTTTCACCACTGTCCCAGGTTCGGGGAGGGTGAAGCCTACACAACATATGTAACGCTGCAACAATTTTTGTGTCAAAGTCTAGAACTTGTAATCCAGTAGTTATCGTGAGGCTGGATGCTGTTATAATTGTTTTTTTTATTGCTTCAATTCTCCTCTGATTTGTTTCATCTTTTGTCATGCCGGTGCTATTATAGCTTATTGTAGGTATAAATCCATACGAAGACCTGAAATTGTTTACATCCTTGTCCTTTAGACGCTTGTGGATAGCTGTCTCATTGGCATTATACTACGACTCCTTATTGACTTATGACCCTGACTTGGGACTGATGACCTTAACTTTGGACTGATGGTCTTGGTTGAGACTGATGGCCCTGGCTAAGCACTAATGGCCCTGACTTGAGACTGATGGCCCTGATTTAGAACTAATATCCCCGACTCGGGACTGATGGCCTTGACGAAGCACTGATGGCCTTGACTAAGCACTGATGATCCCCTGACTAAGCACTAATTGCCCTGACGTTGGACTGATAACCCTTATTTGGGACCGAAGACCCGGATTTAGGACTTATAGCCTTGACTTGAGAGAGAGAGAGAGAGAGAGAGAGAGAGAGAGAGAGAGAGAGAGAGAGAGAGAGAGAGAGAGAAGGGGCTAGTTACATTCCGTCCACTCTTTTGTTTCAAGCAACTCAATGATATATACACCGGAATATTGTATGAAGATTGACACGAGGCAATTAATCACATACAAATAAATCAAAATGACAGCCCATATAGGTGACAAAAACAATGTTTGATGTTATGTCACTATATAGATTCATTAAATTAAAAGACACGAGCAAATGTCAGATTGGGTAGGGGGTACATGGATATGTACATTAAAGATAAATGAAAAGTACAAATGTCAGTTTGGGCAGGGATACAAGGGTGTGTACATTAAAAGTGCAATGACAAGTGCAAAGGTCAGATTATGTAGCGATACAAGGCTATGTTCATTAAAGAATATCCTATTTTTTGGCATTTAAACGAGGACGGACAAGGAGGTGTTTCAACCATAACTTTTAATGGTAGAGGCCAATTTGTTTTAATCTCCCTGGCCTCTCAACTCTCCTCATATTAGAAACTTTCCACATCGTAACCTTCACCTTTTTACCACATTCCCCATCTCACAGAGCATGACAATTTACACACAAGTTTCGACAGTATTACACATGTATAAACAAAAATTAAAGGAAACAAAAACCCTGCATTAAAATGAGAAGAAAAAGACGCAACTCCCCATACCCCCCCCATTTTCCCAAAGTAAATACAATAAAAATACTGAAAAAAATCGAATGAAAATAATGAAAGCGATATCGAATACGGTGATTACAAAACAAAAATTAATCCAAGTTGCTTGATCTGGACTAAACTGGCACATGGTTTATAGGACTTATCTGACAAGAAAATACTAGGTTACAGTGGTAAACTGTATGTAAGGTAAAACTAGAATCTAGGAGGTCGCGGGATTTAAACAATAATCAAAATGAAATCGAGATCACTAATGCAAAATATTATGATCACGGATTAAAATCGTTATATATATCTTTTACAATAATAAAAGGATTTGAAGATATACCACATAAAAGATTTTTTATTATAATTCAAAAAGTATTGATGATATATCGTATGAAAGATTTTTTACTGTTATTAGAACAAATACCCGTGAGTAAATCATCGAAGCCTAGATGTAACACAATTCGTTTCAGACAATTTTCACAACGCATATAATAAACAATTGAAATAATCTACCAGTTGATGTAATTGCTTCTAAAACTATTGAAGCATTAAAAAATATAGACCGTCAATGATGTGGACACAAACACTTCATTTTCATTTTTTAAGTTGATGCGAAATATGGCACCAATCAATGCAAGATTGATATCTGTTTATAGTTTTTGAAATATTACCAAAATCTGGTGGGCTAAAAAGGATGGGATTCTTCCGTACGAGCCCAATAACGATCTTACAGGTATATTTGAAATGCTGAAATAGAAATAAGATTTACTGCACAAGAAAACTTGTATACAAATGACCTTGTATGACAGTTTGTATAATGGTGTTACAATCGTACCGTAAAGAGAGGCTATTATTAAGGGTATATTAGCAAGGAAACAGTGTACTAAGATAACCAGGGTCTCTAGCTGCTTATTCGAATTAGTGTAAAACATATATCGTAGGGGTAAAAAATAGAACAAATACGTGACGATTAGTATTAATAAAGCTTACCCAACGGTGCATCAGGACATGTCCTCATAATTCGGACTAATTCTTGCGTCGCCTGTTCCATATCGGCGAGACGTGTTTCGACGTCATTTATAAAAGAGGAATAAGCGACGTTGTGGCTCATTAATGATCCTCCCGTCATATTTCCTCCGCCGTGTTTTTGTCGCTCTTGATAAATAAAGTCTAACAATGTCTGACCGTTTTGCACAATACTTCTTAATTGGTTTTCTGCCGTTGTAAACATGTCTTGTCGCCATTGCGCATTTGTAAAAGAAACAACGGTCAGTAAAATTATACCAAATGAAAACATTTTGAATGTTTGTTTGCTTTTCTAAATAAATATGTTTTTCCCTACTGCTTCATTTGTAAAGAAATAAAATCCAAGATGAAAATAGTATCTATCCCTGATATAACACCGTGTCTCTTTTTACCCAGTGGACGTTTCCTTCTAATGGTTGATGGCAGAGACAAGTTATATTTATTAGCCTTTTGACGTGTTATACGAACTCATTAGTATGCAAGCTGTATGTCGACCTCAGGCGAAATTTCTAACATTGTCTGCTGTCAGAAAAAATAATAATAGTAGGTAAAAAGACATGCATTTGGTTTTTCCTCTATGTTACGCGAAAACGTTTTAATTTATGGGTTATATTAGTATCGTATTAAAACATGTAAACCGGAAGTTGACGAATTTATGCAAATCTTAAAATAAAAAATGCGCAGTTTCTTTATTATTGTAATGGACGGCTTGATTACTTCAAGTCACTAATCAGTATTTTTGAAACCGCACTTGAAAGAAATAAAAAAATAATAAAAGTTGTAATTCACCAATGAAATCACTTTAAAATTTTCCGAACTTAATTGTCAATTATATTAAGGCTGCATAACTCAAATAAAACCAATATATGGAAATATTAGAGAAAATTGATTACTGGAAATGTCGTTAGAATTGTAAACTCTTTTTGAAGCAATATTATAATGTAAAAGCGTTGACTGTTTTGTTATACGCATGATCGACGCTTTTACAACTCTTTGAAAATGAAATGTTACACTTTAGTGATAAACCAGAAGATTACGATTTAAGACAAGCTTTTGTTTTTTTGTTTTGTTTTAAAATCCTTAGCACCGTAACGATGTCAGAAAGACAATGAACAAAATGCTCTGTTCCCCTCTGAACCAAGCGGCTACCTCGCGAAAAATAATTATTTTCTATAAAAAAAAAATGAAAATAAAAAAAAATCGGGTATTGATTAAGATAAAATAATTCGACCACTTTACTATTTGTTTAACAGAAATTTATCACCAGTGTAGGGCTTAAACTAAGAATTTAAACTTTTAAACTATTACACATGTTTCTTTCGTTAAAGAGTCGGAATGTCTGTCAGTGTAAGCATAAACTGCCAGGAGAAACGATCATAACGTTTAATTCCCTCTATTCTCGTCAGATTTACAATGCTGTATCATAGCGTTTAATTCCCTGTATCCTCATCAGAGTTACAATCCCGCCATCACAGCGTTTAATTCCCTGTATCCTCATCAGATTTACAATACCGCATCATAGTGTTTAATTCCCTGTATCCTCATCAGATTTACAATCCGGCATCATTACGTTTAATTCCCTATATCTTCTCATCAGATTTACAATTCCGCATCATAACGTTTAATTCCCTGTATCCTCATCAGATTTACAATTCCGCATGATAACGTTTAATTCCCTGTATCCTCATCAGAGTTACAATCCAGCACCATTACTCACAACAGATAAAGAGCTGTGATTGAATTAAACTCAGAATACACGGACCGTGAAGTAAACGTTGTCTCATTGGCACTCATACCACATCTTCTTATATCTATCTAGTTATTCGCGTTTTCTACGTTCTAGTGACAAGAAAAACTTATTTCTTGTTGGAAGTTCAAAACTTAAAAGAATGTCTCGAAGGAAATTGTCAATTGACCAAATTAACACAAAGGTAAAGACTATTCGAGGTGGACGGATGATAGACATTAAATAAAATGGAGAATGGAGACGGGGAACATGTCAAAGAGACAACAACCCGACCAAAGAGCAGACAACAGCCGAAGTCCACCAATGGGTCTTCAACGCAGCGAGAAAATCCCGCATCCGGAGGTGGTCCTCAGCTGGACCCCCAAATAAAAATGTGCACCAGTCCAGCGAAAATGGACATCACACTAAACTCCAAAACATATAAATGAACTAAAATTAAAAAACATACAAGACTAACAATGGCCAGAGGCTCCTGACTTGGGACAAGCGCAAAAATGCCTCATTCAGTACATCTCAGAAGTCAAACTTGATTGTGTAGATATCATTGTTGTTCAATTGGGCACTAACAACGTATCAGACGGAGACTTTGTTCACGCTATCATTGACGACTATAGAAATTAAACTTGTACAGTTAGACAAACCTTACCAAGAACTAAGCTGGTAATTTCCTCAATCCTACCGAGGCCAACTCATTATCAAGCTAACCGTACAATTTCTGATGTCAACAGCCGACTTTTAAAATCTAGAGGATCAGCAGGTGGAAATTCTAGACAATACTTTAGACTTTCTGTATGGAGATCATCCTAATCTTATGTTATTTGCAGACCATGTTCATACAAATGTTGCTGGTGCCCATAGGCCATAACATCTCGTGCGTGAACATGTTGCTTAATTTGTCAAATTGTACATCAGAAACTCAATCAAATTTTCAATCGGTGAGGTCAACAGGGAGGAGATTTATACCATTCAACACAACAACTCAACAACAATATGTGTTCCGTCAAACGTACTGGAGGTAAGGAAATTCACAAAAACTTTTCTACTACTCGAAAATGTACCTTCATTTTGTGAAATCTTATCAGTATTGTCATTTTGTATGTACTGGAACATATATTCTATTATCCAACTCCAAATCATCTCTTTTTATAAACCCTTTTATATTTCCGCGCAAGTCACTTAATATATGTCACTTGAACATAAATCATATATTGCCAAAGTTTTCTGAAATTAAATATTTGCTATCAAAATCTAACACAGATGTGTTGTGTTTGAGTTGAGTGAAACATTTTTGTCAAATTCTGTCCAAAACAAAGAAATAGATATTAAGGGTTATGATACAAACAAAAAGGACAGAATTGGAAAATCTGGGGTGGGTTTTTGATTTATATTTCTAACCTGTTATCCACAATTAGACGATATGATTTGGAAAAGGACGATATAGAGTCAATTTGGATCGTACTTATTTCTGTTCATCAAAAACCTGTTTATAGACCGCCAAATAGTAATGCAGAGTGGATTACAAAATTTGAAACAATGTTGACAAATGTTGATATTGAAGATAAAGAAATAATTATTTTGGGTGACTTTAATATTGATTTGGCGTCGAGCAAAATTCTAGCTAAATGGGCCCATTTGAAAAACATTTTTAACTTGACTCAAATAGTCTCGTCCTTAGATGGATTTGGCTATTTTTATGTCCTTTTTGGTGATAAAGCTCTTCATGAACTGTTTCGGTTCTTGTACATCCCTGGCTTTCAAAGGTTCGGCTTTGAGCGTTCCTGGTGAATATAAATCCAGAAAAGCGCTTCGGACGCAAGACATTTATAAAGGGTTGTTTTCATTTTTATATTGGTTTGGTAAAATCTAAACTAGATATAAGAACTAAATATACAGTGGTCAAAATTGTATTCAGTAACCGAGTCCATGTTATTACACTTTCATGATCTAAATGAGATGATTTTTTTAAAGTAAGCCAAGAATCTTATTCAACAGCCCCTGTCACAAAAGTATGTACCTATGATCTCTGCGACATGTAACTTTATTAGTACAGCAATAATAAATCGTAACACACGTCACCCACGGGTATAAATATAGCATCGTTATGATTCACGTGACACCACAAACTTGACCATTGCGTCATTTTTTATATAAAAATGTCCTATAAAGGTCAGATTTGTGAGGTCACTGTTGTTGGAAGGTTAATCATTATGATTACATTGTCAAGACTGCATAACACCATCATAAAATCATCCCAATACACATACGCAGACTAGAAATTTTATATAAAAATATCCTGTAAAGGTCAGATTTGTGAGGTCACTGAATGTTAATCAGCATTATTAATCTCGCAAAACACCATAATAAAATCATCCCAATACACATACGCAGATGAGAAATTCGTCACATTGTCAGTGATAAATGTTTATTTTTCTATATCTTTTGTTACATTTGTCAAAAATTAATAAACCATTAAATTTTCTTTGTTTATATCTTTGATGTAGGTTTTGGCTAATTATATTTCTATGTAAACAACGTATTTAATGTAATTCGGCCTTTAAAATCCTGTTGCGCATTTTACAAAAAATCTTACGCTTTAAATTAAGTTATTTCAACATTTTCGTTACTTACGAGTATTTTTATTTGTAAGATTTTCTATGAAGAAGCCATTTGTTGACCCGCTATATTTGTCTATTCTATTTTTTTTTACCCCTTGTTCGTTTATTATACGGAGTGTATTAGCCAGAACAATAGTTAAAAATCTCTATTTTTCTGGCCATCCGTTTGTGGATGCGCAAATGTTCAATATCAACAGAAGTGTCATGTGGCGCGGAAAGTGTCCCGATTGAGGTGTCGGATTGCAAACGCGCGTATGCAATGGACGTTTGAGAATTGGAGATCGAGATTAAATTTAAAGATGTCCTAAAGAAAATTAGAGAGAATGTGATTGCTTTATAAACACATTTCAATAGGGGACACTCCAGAACAAAAGCGTATGCACGTAAACTGAGAGGAATAAAGCGTGAAATCAAACTGAAATTGCTGATTTACCCATTTACCTTTACCTGTATCAACTGGTGAAGGCAAAACGTATAACAACAATTCACGGGAAAACGACTTAATCAAATATGCTTGGATGCATTATTTCTAAGTTCTACTACAACGGAGATGGAGATCTATGAACATGCACTGATATGCTAGGAATGAGAATAGTATACCAGGGTTGGGGGTAAACCCCCTTTTTATAGCCGGAAGAATAGCCACTGCCTTTATTATATCAATACGGAGCTTTGTTGGTCTCATACATATAAAGAGTTGTGTTTTTTTTAAAATAAAGTCAAGCACTGGAGATGTAAAGTCTAGCGATGTTGATTTAAATATATTAAGTTCATAGCTGTATATGGAAAGACCAGCGCTATGTATAAAGTCCAGCTGTTAAGATATAAAATCCAGCAGTGGTCTTTACATCTTCAGTGCTTGACTTGAAATCTACATAGCTTGACCTTATATCTCCAGCGCTGGAGATTATTTCTACAGCGATGGACCTTATATTTACAGCACTGGATTTAAGATCTACAGCGGCTGGACTTTGCATCTCTGGTGCTGGACTTAAAACCACAACTCTTTATCTGTATGAAACCAACATACTCTGCCAAGTCGCAATGTTGATCCTTATAAAAAATTTTTATAACTTCTAACTAAATTGCATTCATCCGTGAAAGTTTTAACATAAAACTTGGGTTCCTTAGTTGGGGAGGAAAGCAGGGTAATGGGAACAACTCTGACAGGAAAGTAGCGGACATACGATTATGATGATACAAATTGTACATATAATCATAATATATATAGAGGTCAATGTACGGTCTTCAACATTTGACAGGTATACATTATTAAGGAACCAGCTGAAACCCGCCTCCGGGTGCAGGATTCACTTGCTGCCTTGAAGACCCATTGGTGCTCTTGGGGGTGTTTTCTGCTCTAAGGTCGGGTTGTTGTCTCTTTGACACATTCCCCGTTTCCGTTCTCAATTCTAGTATGCATCGCTCGAAATGGCTCTGAGTCTATACTTGAAAGTGGTGAATAGATTTAACTGAGACTACCAAAGATCTGACATCACATTAATTTCACAAAAACGGTCAAGAAAACCCCCAAGTTCTGTCAAAAGACAATCACTAATGAGGTTCTAGAACTGGGACGACATATGACAATGTAGCGAGAACAACCACTAACGAGGTTCTAGAATTGGGATATCATATGACAATGTAGCGAGAACAACCACGAACGTAGTTCTAGAATTGGGACGACCTATGACAATGTAGCGAGAACAACCACTAACGAAGTTCTAGAACTGGGACGCCATATGACAATGTAGCGAGAACAACCACTAAGGAGGTTCCAGAATTGGGACTACATATCACAATGTAGCGAGAACAACCACGAACGTAGTTCTAGAATTGGGACTACATATCACAATGCAGCGAGAACAACCACGAACGTAGTTCTAGAATTGAGACGACATATGACAATGTAGCGAGAACAACCACGAACGTAGTTCTAGAATTGGGACGACATATGACAATGTAGCGAGAACAACGACTAACGAAGTTCTAGAATTGGGACGACATATGACAATGTAGCGAGAACAACCACGAACGTAGTTCTAGAATTGAGACGACATATGACAATGTAGCGAGAACAACCACGAACGTAGTTCTAGAATTGGGACGACATAATTATGACACGAGAACAACCACGATGTAGTTCTAGAATTGGGACGACATATGACAATGTAGCGAGAACAACGACTAACGAAGTTCTAGAATTGGGACGACATATGACAATGTAGAGAGAACAACCACGAACGTAGTTCTAGAATTGGGACGACATAATTACGACAATGTAGCGAGAACAACCACGACGTAGTTCTAGAATTGGGACGACATAATTACGACAATGTAGCGAGAACAACCACGAACGTAGTTCTAGAATTGGGACGACATAATTATGACAATGTAGCGAGAACAACCACAAACGTAGTTCTAGAATTGGGACGACATATGACAATATAGCGAGAACAACCGCTAACGAAGTTCTAGAATTGGGACTACATATGACAATGTAGCGAAAACACCCACGAACGTAGTTCTAGAATTGGGACGATATAATTATGACAATGTAGCGAGAACAACCACGACGTAGTTCTAGAATTGAGAAGACATATGACAATGTAGCGAAACAACCACGAACGAGGTTCTAGAATGGGGACGACATATGACAATGTAGCGAGAACAACCACTAACGAAGTTCTAGTATTGGGAGGACATATGACAATGTAGCGAGAACGACCACTAACGTAGTTCTAGAATTGGGATGAAATATGACAATGTAGCGAGAACGACCACTTACGAGGTTCTAGAATTGGGAAGACATATGACAACGTATCGAGCGAGCAAGAACTAGTTTAGCTGTGTATTTCTTAAATGCACGTAGGGATTGAAGAATATTCGGGACTTTTTAAAAGATTGGCATTAGGTACGGGCTTTTTTATCATTGAATATTTTTCTGGAATTTTTGTTCTCTTTCCGGGTTGCTGAAGCATTAAGCATAACGAACACATTTCATTCATAAGACTTTCACACAAGAAAGCATTCATGTACTACGACTTTAATTTTTCCTTTAGTGACAAGATGAAGGTGAACTGAAGACGCTGTTTTATATCAATCTGTCACAAATAAGACTTTATCATTATAAATCACGCCCCCAATATTTTGAATACATTTAGAGGATACTTTATCATTATAAATCACGCCCCCAATATTTTGAATACATTTAGAGGATACTTTATCATTATAAATCACGCCCCCAATATTTTGAATACATTTAGAGGATACTTTATCATTATAAATCACGCCCCCAATATTTTGAATACATTTAGAGGATACTTTATCATTATAAATCACGCCCCAATATTTTGAATACATTTAGAGGATACTTTATCATTATAAATCACGCCCCAATATTTTGAATACATTTAGAGGATACTTTATCATTATAAATCACGCCCCAATATTTTGAATACATTTAGAGGATACTTTATCATTATAAATCACGCCCCAATATTTTGAATACATTTAGAGGATACTTTATCATTATAAATCACGCCCCAATATTTTGAATACATTTAGAGGATACTTTATCATTATAAATCACGCCCCAATATTTTGAATACATTTAGAGGATACTTTATCATTATAAATCACGCCCCCAATATTTTGAATACATTTAGAGGATACTTTATCATTATAAATCACGCCCCCAATATTTTGAATACATTTAGAGGATATATGGCGTTATTCTATTAACATTTAAAAAACGTTACAACAATTTTTGTGACACATAGTATTAGTAGCTTTCTGCGTACTTAAATTATATTTTTGTAATTACACCTCTTTTATTTTTTTTTTCTCGTGAATTAGAAAGTGAACTTTATTTTTTGATACTCCTTTGAGAAGTTTTAGCCGTTGGTAATACGTGGTGATGGTGTTTTTGCTTTGTTTTTCTTTTTTTAATTTCCCCATTCGAATATTTTCCTTCTCTTATGTTTATCTATTCAGTTGTGAGAATTTTTAATCATGTACGGCTGTTATACAATTTTATATCAAGCGGAGTACTTTCTTACAGGGAAAATCGAAGTATATTTTTCTACTATAGGTGACAATACTAACATTTTCTAAATTTGTTACTATTTATAATACCAACAATGACAAGTAAGTTATGTGTGTTAAAAGTACTTTATTATTCTGTTTTAGAAATTGAGGTCAACCATCTTCTTATTGATATAGAAATAAGGAGATGTGGTATGACAACTATTTATTCTGGTTTAGTAATTGAGGTCAACCATCTTCTTGTTGATATTAAAAATAAGGAGATGTAGTATGACAACTATTCATCTAAGTTTAAATGAAGTGGATGTAAGCAAGTATAGGCAACAGTATGGCCTTCAACAATGACAAAAACCCATACCGCATAGTCAGATATAAAAGGCCCCGACATTAAAAATGTGAAACAATCAAATAAGAAAACTAACGGCCTAATTTATTGCAAAACAATTATGAAAAACAAATATGACAGGCATGAACCAACGGCAACGAGCTTGATTATAATACCCATAGTAACCACCGCCATTTCGTAGAATTCTTTAAAAAAAAATACAGCTGAACAGCCCAAGGTAATTCATTTCGTTACAGCTGCAAAAAATTAGAATTAACTATACCACAGGGAACCTATTTAAAAGAAGAACACACTTTTGAGGGGCCTGATGGGGGGTCTCATCACGATTCACGAGTTGATTTTTTTGTCAATCACGATTCACAGAAAATAAATTTCCATGATCACGGATCACGAAAATATAAAAAGAGTATAAATCTGTGGAAAAACGGATCACGATAGTGAAAATGCGCCGATCACGAAGAACGAAAATAACCCATCAGGTCCCTCACTTTTGATAAAATTTCTAAACTTATTATTACCTGGAATGGTATTTCATGCCAATGCAATGCCTGTAGATTATCATTGCTTTAATGTATAATGCTTTTTTTCCGCTTAATGCCAAAAATGCTCAAAATGATCTGAAATTAACAAAATTCATGTTTTAAAGATGTAAAATTGGTTAAAGATTATTTAATTTTTGTAAATATGATAAAAATTTGGGGAATAATAAATGCTCCTCCCAATTTCTGTTCATTTTTTTTTTTTTTTTTTGCAAAGGAAATATAAGTTTCTGTTTATATGTAAGTAATCATGCCATCAGAAGATTTAGAACTTCGTGTATTGTGTGCGTTGTAAATATTTTTCAACTAGACAATGTGCAAAAAAAAAAATGTGACTTTCAATTTTAACCCCATAATTATCTCCAAGTTTGCAAACAGTGTCGCTGTCTGAATTTGGTCAACATAAATGTAGTACTTTTGAATACACAAATGACTGAAGATTAAGAAAACACAAATTTGAACGATAAATCGAGATTTTGTTTTACTTTATCTTCAGTCAGTAAAACTTGCTTTTTAGTAGTATATCTTGTCCGAGGACACAGTTATCGTCGTTTGATTTAATTATAGTCCCTAGTGTGGAAAGGGTATAACTTGCAAATTGTTTTCATACACTTTCCAAATTTATCTCTTTATGTTTTATGCATGAACTATTAAGAAGGGGGTGAAATTATATGTTAAAAAATTTGGGTGATGAATTCATATGTAAAATAATGATTTGGTCCAGTGAAAAAAAGGTAAAACATTAGTATGTCTGAAGCTGTCAAACTGAATTATAGCCTCCTTAACATAGAACTGTCCATAGTTTGAGTTAGAGGTGGTAGACTTTTCTATAATTTTGATATTATTATATTATCCAAAAGTAGAACCCTTCACTGTAAAAATCTTTTTGAGATAGAGCAGGTGCGATTTTTTAATTTGAATTTATTGTCTCAAAGAAATGCACTACGAAATAACTGTGTTCTAGGGTCATCTTGATGTTTGTTCCCCTTTCGACCTAAACATGCTACAGATGGAGTCGTACTTATACAATGAGGCCCTATATTTACGACAAATTATAAAACATATTATAACCATGTTGTTTCAGCAATGAAAAAAATTACTTTACCCTAGACAACCCTTACACGACATTATCAAGTTATAACATTCAATGCAATCAAAATCAAAACAAATGAGGACAGAAATAATCCAATACTTATATTAATCATTTATCTCAAAAAACAAATAATGTTTATGAATATTTTTAGTAAACTTTTAACAGCGTTAATCCATGATTACTAAAGGTTTGGGAATTGTAACCACTACTGTGACAACAGATATAATCAGGACTAAGTTTATAGCTGACGATGTGGTATGGGTTTTGCTCATTGTTCAAGGCCGTACGGTGACCTATAGTTGTTAATTTCTGTGTCATTTGGTCTCTCATGGAGAGTTGTCTCATTGGCAATCATACCACAGCTTCTTATTTTTATAAAAATGTCTCGATATACAATTCTTTTAAATAGGTAAGTTAATATTTAACAAAATAATGTTATGATGTCGTATCCAGTCTAAAAAACTCAAATCGATTATATTCAAATGTGTCATGAAAACTATTGACAATTGTTCTTTCCTTTACGTCCTATATTATGTTCGTGTTTAAGAATACGTCAGATATTTGACTTTTATGGCTTAATATATTTAATATATTTTTTTGTTTTTCTTCCGTTTAGATGATAAATAAAGTAAACAGTATACATTTACGTTTTAACGTTTCGCTGGTGCATTTTGATTAAAAAAAACAACAAGCTGAGAAATTTAACGAAACGATTCCTTAAAAAGGAGGATAGATAAAAAATAATCATTAAACCTTATATGTAACTTCGCTCTTCAAGCTGTAAAACAAACATATATTGTACAGTAACTATAATTTGAACTTTAGGTAGTTGTTCGTGTCGATATATATCATGTAACGGTGCGATTTGAGCGTTCATACCGCATGGAATGTACATATTTTGTGGTTACAGGTTTTTCTATATTGATGTACATGTTATAAACTTATATATATAAATAGGTTTTTTTTGTCTTAATAAATTTAATTTTTGACATGTTAGAAAAAAAAGAGTGAGTAATGTTTGGAAATTGACAATACAGTTGAGGACATGGGCATGCATATTTCTTCATGGTTGATTTAAGAGTTATATTAAGAGGTCAATTGTAAATAATTTTAAACTTTCGAATGAAAACATAAAAAAAAAAAAATCAATTAAAACAATGTGTATCTCTAATGTCATATCATCCGTATAATGCGAGAAACGGGAATTAACGTGATTCTGGGATTTCTACAGTGACGCCAAATACATATTCTATTTACATAAAGGGGAAATGCTCGTAAAGACTTCCAAAACCAAGGACGTAGAAATTCAACACTAATAATTAAACTCTCAAAATTTTCCGTATAAAACAACCAATACTATTTCAATATTTTTGTATATCTAAAAACAAAACAAAAAATAACTATTTCCCAACGGAAATTTTATTTACCTTTATTACCTATACATGCTGCAATTCCGAGACGTTAAATACAGGTCTTACTTATTTTGTTGTATTAAAATCAACGGTGGACAAATTGTTTAGACTTGTGATTTTAAATAAGTATCTGAAAGAGTCGAAGTAGTATCGATGCGTCATTTGGAAAAACGTGTTATTGTGGTGATGAATAACATTTGTGAGATCTTCCCTGTTGACAAGCCGCTGCCTTTTAATTTTTTTCCCCTTGGTCGCCGGGACGTCCGCTTCTACCATTTAAGTGATAAGCCACGGCCTGAAAATTTAACTTTCGTCAAGCTGTACTTTCAAATGCACTGTTTGACCTAACATTGGAATACAACCAGACCCTAAATGTTTCTCTAGAACTAACCGTCATATACAACCAGACCCTAAGTGTTTCTCTAGAACTAACCGTCATATACAACCAGACCCTAAGTGTTTCTCTTAAACTAACCGTCATATACAACCAGACCCTAAATGTCTCTCTAGAACTAACCGTCATATACAACCAGATCCTAAATGTTTCTTTAGAACTAACCGTCATAAACAACCAGACCTTAAATGCTCCTATAGAACTAACCGTCATATACAACCAGACCCTAAATGTTTCTCTAGAACTAACCGTCATATACAACCAGACTCTAAATGTTTCTCTAGAACTAACCGTCATATACAACCAGACCCTAAATGTTTCTCTAGAACTAACCGTCATATACAACCAGACCCTAAATGTTTCTCTAGAACTAACCGTCATATACAACCAGACCCTAAATGCTCATATAAGACTAACCGTCATATACAACCAGACCTTAAATGCTCCTATAGGACTAACCGTCATATACAACCAGATCCTAAATGCTCCTATAGGACTAACCGTCATATACAACCAGACCCTAAATGTTTTTCTAAAACTAACCGTCATATACAACCAGACCCTAAATGCTCATATAAGACTAACCGTCATATACAACCAGACCCTAAATGTTTCTCTAGAACTAACTGTCATATACAACCAGACCCTAAATGCCCCTATAGGACTAACCTTCATATACAACCAGACATTAAATGCTCCTATAGGACTAACCGTCATATACAACCAGATCCTAAATGCTCCTATAGGAATAACCGTCATATACAACCAGATCCTAAATGCTCCTATAGGACTAACCGTCATATACAACTAGACCCTAAATGTTTCAAATCTAGCTCCTATAGGACTAACCGTCATATACAACCAGATCCTAAATGCTCCTATAGGAATAACCGTCATATACAACCAGATCCTAAATGCTCCTATAGGACTAACCGTCATATACAACCAGATCATTAATGCTCCTATAGGACTAACCATGAAATGCAACCAGACCCTCCGTGTTCCTCTGTGTTATAAACAACGACCAAAGCACTTAACTGAACTGACAACTTTTGTAGGTGGACGTTTTTATTGTCGTAAGACATTTTTGAGAACGTACGTTATTTCATTATTTAATATAAGTATCAACATTAGTCATTCGTATCCGCATTCATTAACTTGGTAAAACTTTGGGAGATCAACGCTTAACAACGTTGCACTGTTCATTTATGACGAATAGCAATGTAAATCATAGAATATTTCCACAATGGTACATGTTTTGTGGTAAAGTATCTTTTAATGTCTTGACATTTACGCATTGTGGCATTTTTGTCCTTTTAGTCAACATATCGGAAAACGAATATCAATCAATATATTTTCATGAATTGTTACCGTATTAATAGGACAAAATAAAATTACAAAATATTTCAAAAGTGTGTGTGTGTGTGTGTGTGTTTTTTTTTTTTTTTTGGGGGGTACGTTTTATTTTTATTTTTCTTCGTTTGCTTTTCTTTGAGGAACAGAGAAGATTGGTTATTTGGAATTTGCTTGTCTTCCCTGGTCCTCTAAAAGAAACAAAGTGAGTGTCGTTTCATAACTCACAAACCGTTTGACGAACGAGAGCCGTTATATAACTTTTAAAAGAAATAGTATTATTCATAGTAGTACCAGTGAAATATGTCCGCGATAACAGTATCAGCTGATTTAGTTGATGAAACGATCCCTTCCACCTTGTATACTCAACTGATTTTTTTTTTCGGGGAGGGGAGGTGCTTTACTGTATTCACTTTGTCCGCCCGTCTGTCGGTCCAACAAATATTTCCACACTTTTCTGCGGTATAGAAAAAAATTCATGTTTGGTCAGACTTTTGATGCGTAGTAAAGTGTGAGCACTTTTTGAATCTGCCAGACAACTACTTCCTGTGTGTTGATCCTTTAAATTTTCACTATTATTAGAGAACTTAAATTTTGTTGACACACATTTCTCAAGTACTATTGAAAATAATAAAATCATATCGGCTCACAGCTCAACAGTGAATAGTTGTTACTTGTTAGTCCGTTTCGAATCTATCAGTGAACTAGTACCTGTTTTCTGATACTGTGACTTACGATTTGGGATAGTCCAGAGGTCTGTATATCCAGTGAAGAGTCCAGAGATCTGTATATCCAGTAGAGATCTGTGTATCCAGTGAAGAGTCCAGAGATCTGTATATATAGTGAAGATAGATGGTTTAAAACCCTTAGAGGTAGACACTGGAGGTTTTGAAAACTTGTTAGAATTACTACCCTTTGATTTCAAAAACACAGTTTGAATATGTGGTACGTCAGTTCCCCATCTGAACTTATGCAAATATTGCAACCGGCGATACTCTCTATCATAAAAGAAAACTGATGTTACATCATGAAAAAGAAACAACTGGTATGTACGAGTGGCATATGATAAGTAGTCCAGTATGTTATTCTGGGCTAGATGACCCTCTTCTAATAACTTATATAAAATTGCCAAGTTTGCCATTGATCATTGGCTTACATTTAATGACTCTAGCTTAGGTTTGGCAGGTCCTGATTTTAAATTTAAATTAACTGACCTGAACCCGATTCGGATACAATCCGTTCATCGTTATCACCACTGTTAACCCCTGATAACATGACAAAATCAACAATGTCTAAGTAATTTGAGTTACTTTAATTTATTATTGCCTAATGATTTTATAAATATTTGTGGGTCCTGCCAGGACTGAATGTTATTAAAACAAGCACTACCTTGATTTATGACACCTGCTGCTGATTGCTGCTGCTGCAATTGGTTCAAAACATTACCAACACACGTGTCTGTCAATCCGGATGTATGATTGTTTTTGTTATTGTTTCCGCCATCTTGACTGTCTGTCACTTCCGGTGCGCACGCATCTTATAAAGTCGGACATGCCGGAAGTCCACTATTACTGCTTTTTGGCGCGTTCTCAGTTTCTGTTTTAAAAGACTGCCTAATGCTCTTCAGAAGTAGCTTCTGCTGTTCAATCGGTATTTTGGTCTTCTGAAGATCTTCGCCTTCTAAAAGCGCCAAAGCTTCCATGGAGTCGAATCCTAGGCTTATTACTGCATTTGCCGTGGCCTCGCTAAGCTTTTTTTGCATCTGCCCAAGTTAAAACCCGTTCCACGCCTGTCATGGTTTTGGAGCTTGAACCTTCCAAAGTCATCTTACTAACTGATTACACGATATCACAACAAAGTTAATATTTCCAGTCATTGGTTGATGCACCAAACCATTTCCCGGTCAGCTTCCGAAGTTTACGCAAATATGGTATTATCCCTTGCGATGGCTAGAACAGTCCAGCTTAATGCTCATCAACTTTAAAAGTTCTGGTTCGCACATACGATACGATTCTGCGAATTTCTGCACCGTTTCATCAGTGACAATTACGCTGTAACACGTTAGTTAGCTTGAAATCCTCTGATTTATCACCGTATTCCTATCAAGAAGGTTTTTTACAGTTGAAATCAATCTTTCGTTATTATCGCAAATTCGTCACATATAGTACAGTTCTGTAAATGTAAGATTTCCATCGTATAGAACGTCCACTTTCGATTGTTAATCTTAATAAATCTGAGAATAAAAATCTTTAGCCTTAGTTTAAACAAGGTGTTTACTGCTGCAAGTTATTATTTTGAATGCTTAAACTGCAGATGATGCCAGACGATGATAATTTACTTAAATCTGATTGGCCAATTAATAATCCGGGAAATATGAATACTAGTTCTTGATTGGTTGAAATGAAATGCTAGACATATCAACGGTACCTATGCTGCATCCTGATTGGTCACTATAATAACTTTATGATATAGAGGCGCAGGAGATATAAACAATGTACATAGTTACCAAATACGATGTTATTGCAATGCAATCACTGCCCTGCTATTTCAACCATGATTAATAATATATTTAAATAAAATATCCACAAAAACGAAAAACGAGAAACACTTAAGAACCACATCAACAAACGACAACCACTGAAACAGGCTCCTGACTGAAGACAGGTGCAAACAAATGCAGCGGGTTTAAACGTTTTAAAAGGCGCCAACCTTCACCCTAACCTGAAATAGTAGTGTAACATTACAACATAGAAAGACACACTATAAAATATCAATAGAAATGTCTTATCAAGTGAAGAGTCAAGAGGTCTGTATATACAGTGAATAGTCCAGAGGTCTGTATATCTAGTGAATAATCCAGAGGTCTGTATATCCAGTGAATAGTTCAGAGGACTGTATATCCAGTGAAGAGTCCAGAGCTCTGTATATCCAGTGAATAGTCCAGAGGTCTGTATATCCAGTGAAGAGTCCAGAGCTCTGTATATCTAGTGAAGAGTCCAGAGGTCTGTATATCTAATGAAGTCTAGAGGTCTACATCTGCTTTTCCAGTGAAGAGCCTAGAGGTCTGTATATCTGGTGAAGAGTCTAGAGGTCTGTATATCCAGTGAATAGTCTAGAGGTCTGTATATCTGGTGTAGAGTCCAGAAGTCTGTATATCCAGTGAATAGTCCAGAGGTCTGTATATCTAGTGAAGATTCCAGAGGTCTGTATATCCAGTGAGGAGTCAGAGATCTGTATATCTGGTGAAGAGTCCAGAGGTCTGTATATCCAGTGAAGAGTCCAGAGGTCTGTATATTCAATGAATTCGAGAAGTCTGTATATCGAGTGAAGAGTCCAGAGGTTTGTATATCCAGTGAATAGTCCAGAGATCTGTATATCTAGTTAATAGTCCAGAGGTCTGTATATCCAGTGAATAGTCCAGAGGTCTGTATATCTAGTAAAGAGCCCAGAGGATTATATATCCAGTGAAGTGTCCAGAGGTCTTTATATCCAGTCAAGAGTCCAGAGGTCTTCCAGAGATCTGTATATCCAGTGAAGAGTCCAGAACTCTGTATACCAGATGAAGAGTCAAGAGACAAGTAACAAATAGGACATAACATATTTTGTTTTGTTTATTATTGTCATATGACAATACATTCTATGTATTTTGATATCAAATTAAATTTAAATTAATCATGATTGTAATAATTCTGCATACCCATGACGTCGTGATTAGCTAATAAAATATTTGTTTTTATTGTTGTTGAAAATATGAACCGTGTATGTGGAAATCCTATCATTTAATCTTAAAAAGGCGTAGATTATTATGAACTGTAAATATAACTTCATTCGTATTGTTTTATGTTAATTATATTCATATAATTTTAATAGTCTCTTCATATTTTGCATAAAATTACTCCTATTTTATGTAACATTGTTATACAAAATCTTTGCAGTTGAGCTTTAGAAATGGCTAATTAATTACAACTTATAACTGTTAAAAAGAGGCGAGGGATATCAAAGGGACATTCAAACTCACAAGTCGAAAATAAACCGACAACTCCAGCCAAAAAAAGAAAAAAAGACAAACAGACAAACAACAGTACACAAAACACAACATATAAAACCAAAGATTGAGCAACACGAACCCCACCAAAAACTGGGGATTATCTCAGGTGCACCGGAAGGGTAAGCAGATCCTGCTCCACATGTGGCACCCGTCGTGTTGCTCATGTTAGTACAAACCCGGTTATAAGTCTAATTCGGTAGGTCACATTCGGGGAAAAAGGAGACGGGATTGTAGTTACGACAATTGGAACATATCCGATGTCATCTGTGAAACGGATATTCCATAACGTTCAACCAAAATTGATGGCGTCCGTAAGATTTACGAAGGGACGATGTCAACTTCACCACTTGGAACTATTGGTTTAATAGCTAATCTTTATTCTATGTACACTATTTTATCTTCATAATTTAGTCATGTGGATAACGTTTGAAGACTTAATCATCACCGCCATAAATAGGGATCTGGAAGGGGCTGTCTATATTCTATAACTATTTAGGCTATTTTACCTCTATTCTTTAATTTTACGGTCCATTTTTTACCCTTATATTTTTGCACTCCATCATTCTCTATCTTTTTTTTTTTTTTTTTTTTGCCTATTTTTCTCGTTTTTTAAAATTTTTTGCCCATTATTCTCCATTCTGTAGACCCATACAGACACTCATAAATGCACACGTTTTGGATGCCTACCGACCTGTAGAAAATCTAAAAACCTCTATTCTCTCTCTTTTTTTAAATAACACGGATTGAAACCCTCTAGTCGCCCTTCGTTTAGAATAGACACACTCTGGGTCGAAGCTAAGACATGATTTCTGACAGTCTAAACTCGTCCCCTTTTAGTATATAAGTATATTAACCATCCAACCCCTTTTCCATATCATGTTCATTTTTATTTATCGATGTAATATTCAACGCCTCGATATAACGTTTGTTGTGCTCACAATAACCCATCAATTAATTTAGATGGTGGGCAGCCTTATTGCCGAGTTTTCAATATCCTTTTTATGAATGAACTCAGTCGGATAACGCTTCGTAGGACATTGTTACGTGAAAATATTTGCTTTGTGAAGTAAATTTTCCGGTGAAAATGCATTAATTTGAAAATCATGAATTGGTTAAACCCATAGGTTAAATAATATAAAGTAACTGCAACCAATAAATCATCTACCGTCACCAAGTAACTGCAACCAATAATCATCTACACTCACCAATTAACTAACAAAGGAGGAGAAACGATAAGACCATTTTTAACCCCTGAAATTGGACCAGTAGTAAACTTCTTCAAGCTTTTCAAAATTATCCAAATTATATTGATAAATGAATGGAATGAAATTAATTAACATCTTGACACTTTAGGTTAGAAATGTCATTAAATGATGTCAATATGATGTCATAAACATGTCGAAATTGACATACTTGATCTAAAACGACAATTTTACACATGCATGTCGTTTGTAGACAAATGCAATATGAGCCAAGACCTAACCCTTAAAGATATTCAACGCAAAGTTATGTCATTTATTGCTTTGGGATACTATACGGCATATATTATAGTGAACAAAAAAGGAAAAAAACATGCTACGCCGAGGAACAAGTGATCAGTATGCTGGAGTTTCTTATTGACAACATATTTGTTGAATTTAGAGGTAAACAGTTTCAACAAATTGTCAGCATTCCTATGGGAACGAACTGTGCGTCTCTCCTTGCCGACCTCTTCTTATTTTCATTTGAGTCGGAGTTGCTTCAGACATGCACTTGTCAAAAACAAGAAGATCAAAGAAGCCGGATCGTTTAATTTCACATTCAGATATATATTGATGATGTTCTTTAACAATCCAATTTTTCTTGATTGGGTTCATTTAATATATCCATCAGAACTAGAAATTTAAGAAACAACAGACACGGCTTCCTCCGCCTCATTTACAGGGGTTTTGCTCACACATCTCTACTACTCAAATAACGAGGTCCAATTTGTTAGCTGGCATGACGTAAAACGACAAATAAAAAAATCAACTTTATATAGAGCTAGTATAGGACAATGGTGTTCATTAAAATTAAAAAACATTCCAGGCCCTTTTGTTTTCCACATAATTAATTACTGGGTCACTTGAGACCCGGTCTAATTAGTCATACGCTTCACGTCACAATGGAGTAAATCTGTTATTGGATTCTCATTGGTAAATATTAGCTTATTCCGTATAAAGTAAAGGCTTTCTTAACGTCTGATATGGTAATATTGGGGTGCATCTATTATATGTGAGCGTATCCGTGAGTGAGGCCAGAAAGAAATCCTGATAGTAGGTCATGAAAATAACAGTGAAGACTTAGTGTTCATTCAAGTTGATAGTGAAGTGTTGAATCAATATTTTACTGCCGCAAGGTCAAACGCAAAAGTGATTGAAATTGATTGAGTTTTGTTCTGTTTTTATTATTCAGTTGTGTTTGCTCATGTATATAAATATTATGTATACTTACTCCATCAAGTATTTACTACCTTAAAAAAATAAAATTAATATAGAGACCTATTGGGTAACTTTTTTAATTATAGACCAAAAATTATGAAATTAATAATCAGAGTTCGTATATAACATATATTAACATACATCAAGAAAAAAAATTATGATTTAAAAAAAATGGATTTTAAAGAATTTTTCTCTGCAAATATATAGAAGTCAAACGCACAGGTAGTGATTTAACTAAGTTACGCTATATCAAGAAACACACAGAGCCATTACAAACGTTACATTAATAAAAACATACATAGGCGGGATTGAGTATGCTTCTGTCTGTAATTAAGTTTCTATACACTGATATAATTCAAAAGTATGAAAAAAAAAATGTGAAAACGGGTACCTTTAAATGGCTTATTTTCCATTAAATTTAATGTTCATTTATCCCGAGTCTGGCGAAGAGGTAGGTAGGTCGATATAAACAGGTGTCCAAATTTTTTTATCACGCCAAAGTCCATCACAGTACGGTGTATTCCGAATAATTGAGACGTCTTGAAAGGCTATTCTAATTTTTGCGCAGGAAGGCATCACAGTAAAGAATTAAAATAGCCTTTCAAGACGTTTTAATATTTCGGACTAGATACAGTGAAGTTCTGATTACAAAACGGTCTACTTCTAAGGTCAACTTTTTCGGGGATGGGTATTTTACACATCGGCGTCAGTAAAGTTCTGTTTTGAAAGCAAGTATACATGTATGTAAAAATATTTAAAGCGTTGCCAGATTTATTTGTGTAAATAAAAGGAGATGTAGGGTATCATATGAAACAGCAACCAAATTAACACCAAAGCTAAGTAAGGCTAACACTCGGATATCTTCAATGGACACATGTCTTTACAATATTTCAAGCTCTAAATTTTCCAAAAAAAAAAAAAAAAAAAAACTATTATGGATAATTTAACAAAGACTTTCAAAAATATGCAATCAAGACAGAATCCCTTAAATAGCAAAATTAAATACACAAATTTAGGAGACCTTAAGGCAATGAACAGAAACAAACTCCATTTGTTAACATCTGAGAAAACAATAATCCCAGCTTCATGTACATAATTGTATTATTATGTTCTGACAACAAATGGTATATAGTGAACTCTGATCGATGCTGTGCTGGCAACTGTTCAAACCATAGTTTTAGAATATGTTTTGCAACGGTCCAGAAAATTAGCCAGTCAGATATTTATAACATAAAATAAGAAGGTATAATTACCAATGAAGTAACTATCCACCAGAGACAAAATGACATAGATGTTAGCATATAGATATAAGTCACCCTACATCATTTCATAATGAGAAATACTCATACTCCATTGCAAGCTATAAAAGGATTCGACATGACAAATGTAAAAAAGTTTAAACGACATAAACAACGGCATGTCATTATTTATGTACAAAACAATTATATAAATGAAAAGCAGGTGTAATTCACAGCAACAAACGACAACCAATAAAATTCAGGCTCATGATTTTGGTTCAGGCACACAGCGAACTTGGCGGGGGTAACCATGTTTGCAGATGCCCAGCCCACCCCTAACATGTCGGGGGCAGTGGTGTTAAACCGCAACATACATCATTAAAAACGCTGTTCCTTTGCTTTTTTGTGTTTTTACTGTGCATGTCCTGCTTTTGTCACCAGAATGGCTACCCCATATCCTTTCTTTTCTATTATGTAAGAACTAACCGTAAAAACCAGTTGAAAAGGGATTGACTCGTCGGATTGATTCAAAGCTAAGAAAACAACTAACAAGAAGACCAATATACCCTACCCTAGTAAGACCTACCCTAGAATATGCTTCTCCGGTACGGGACCCGCCCCAAATCACCATCACACAAGATTTCGAGCAAGTATGCAGACGAGCAGCTAGCTTTGTATATAGCTGCTATCAGGACAACTCTAAAGGGTGTGTAACTAAATTACTGGACCAGCTTCAGTAGGAATCACTTCAGCATAGAAGTTGGAAGTATAGTCTTGTGCTGTGTTATAAGACCCAACACCAGTTAATGCATCCAAGTACTACAAATCAGGTGACAGTAGGACCAGAGGCATCTACAAACTCAGACAAGCTTGAGTTAAGAGAGACGTTTATTTTTTTTAAACATAATAAGCTAAAATCTGGCAAGCTTTTTGGAAAAGCTATTACTTGTATTACCAATAATTAACAGGTTCCGGGTCGAATCCGATACCGATACCAATAGTATATGTCACATGTAGTTTCCGGTTGTAGTTCTTTTTCTTTATTCTTTTCTCCACTATCTGGAGTACCACTACTATATTGTAGTGAGAAAACCAGGACGAGTTCAAACGAAAACTGTCAGCTTGACTTTATCAAATGATAATACGTAGTTCTTTTCAGGAATATGACAGTTGTTTTCCATTTGTTTTGGATTTTGCCATTTGATAGTGGACTTTCCGTTTTGATTTTTTTTTTTTTTTTTTGGAGTTCGTTTTTTTGTTGTTGTTATTTTACTTTTTACTAAGAAATCTTAAAGCGATTACATCTTTACAGGTAAGACCTTGCTTGGCTCATACATATATTTAAAATTCCGACCAAACGTGGCTGCTTATTTATGCATCTCGCCCTGTCAAACGTATTCCCTAATTTGGCTATTGTTTTACTGCCCAGTCCATGTAACCATATTGTGTAGATACACTTTACTATGCTTTTTACCTCTTCCTGTCTTTTCAATTTTTGTTTGTTTAATTCTTTTCTCATTGAAATATACCCACATATCGTTTGTTTGTAAAAAGATATGTGGGGTATATGTCAATGAAAAGACCAGTAAACAACACACACAAAAAAAGAAAAGACAGGAAGAGGTGAAAGCATAGTATTTAACAATAGAAAGGTGTGTGTGTTTAACATATGATTAAGTACGGAGCCTAGAAAAGTATTTAATGAAATTAACAGATTATATCAAAGATCTGATTTTAACACCAAATTCATCCAAATGGTCTAGTAATAGCGTCTTCACCTCGAGTGTGGGATGTCGTGGGTTTCGATCTCCGACCGATAAATACCAAACATTAGAAAATTGGTAACTGCTGCTGTCTTTTCGAACGTTGCATACAGGAGTAGGGAGAACACCTGGCGGTGCCATTGCATCATCATCATCGTCGTCGTCGTCGTTGGCGTCATCATCATCGTCATCGTCGTCGTCATCCTCGTCTCCTCCTCGTCCTCCTCCTCCTCCTCCTCCTCCTCCTCCCTCCTCCTCCTCCTCCTCCTCCTCCTCCTCCTCCTCCTCCTTATCATCATCATCATCATCATCATCGGTGCAATTGCATCATCGTCGTCGTCGTCGTTCATCGTCGTCGTCGTCGTCGTCATCATCATCATCATCATCATCATCATCATCATCATCATCATCATCATCATCATCATCATCCTTGTACACCCCTCCCCCTTTCGAATAAAAATATGCTAAACATAATAAAGGGTTATCATTTTAGCACTTAAGTACGATCTTTAATTATTGATTTTTATCCCTACTAACATTGATTCTTTTTATAACAATGAAATAAAAAATAACCAAATATGTATTGCCCACAGACACTAATCTCTGAAAAAATACTTATAGACCCTAATATAACAAAAGGTGCCCAACTCGCTTTTTTGGAATTAACGCTTGGTCGCGAATTTGGCTATATTCCGATTCCGCGGTTGTCTATACCATCGAAATTTGTTATTTCGTAAATCTACATTAAATTAGCTGCAAAATGGTGTACGACACGCCTATTTCTGTTATTGGAATCATTCGTAGCAGGCCTTCCACGTAGGTCGATCCTAAAATATTTCGTTTTCTCACAGCGAAATGGCAATGGTGACTTATAAAGAAAATGGTAACACATTGATTCCAACTTCAATTTTCTAAGATGTCTTCCAGCGAAAGTGTCAACGGTCACATCAAAATGTAACTGACATATTATAATGTATAATACACGTGCATCGGTGCCCATTCATAGAGCCGTGTCTGACCAATGGTTGAGCCGTGTCTCGGGTATCGCTAGGTAATTAAACAAACGGGTATCCGATTAATAATTTCCACCGATTTGATATCCCCAGTCCTACAAATAATAGATATTTTGTCTTTGATACTTGATTTTATATGAGTTGTTAATGGCTTTGATATAACTTTCAGTAACTGCGAGTACTCTTCGATCGGCGCTGGGTTTTTAGTGTTCTTATGTTGTGCAGTTTCACCACCGTCTCAGGGAATGATTTTGCACTGCAAACATGTTAAAAACCCGCCACATTCTATATGTATCAGTCCAAAGTCAGGAACCTGCAATTCAGTGGTTCTCGTTTGTTGCCGTAAGTCTTACTTTTTTTCGTTTGTTGTGTTATGCGTACATTTGTACATAAGGCTGTTGGTTTCCTCGTTTGAAAAAAAATTATGTACATTTTGTAATGTCGGGGCCTTTTATAGCTTGTTAAGTGGTATGGGTTTTGTTAATTATTGTAGGTCATATGGTGAACTATAGTATACTAACATCTACGTCATTTAGTATCTGGTGTATATATAGTTGTCTCATTAGAAATCATACCATATCTCCTTATTTTATATTGGTATAAACAGGAAGAAATTATATTTCAACAAATTGTTGTCAAAACAACTGATATAATGCAGGAGTGTTTGATTTTTAAATTACTTCAAACATACATCTGCTTAACGAATTGTTATTGATGAAGAAAGTTCTAAAAGCAGTCTGATCAACTCTCATCTTGTCCGTAAACCCAATATCCAACAAGCAATGTTATCATCATTATTGTTGTTATGACAATAACAAAAATCATATAGACGACGAAGAAGAAGTGATCCCAAATTCCGCTTATTTCGCTCCATGCGAGCTCCTGTTTATCATCTGGTTTCATTTTGTACGCCTCGTTCTCTATTACATCGATGATGCTTACGGTTTTTGATTTCAAGAAATTTACCTCCGTTGATATTTTATCTTTTTTTCTG
Source organism: Mytilus coruscus (assembly GCA_017311375.1). Classification (NCBI taxonomy): domain Eukaryota; kingdom Metazoa; phylum Mollusca; class Bivalvia; order Mytilida; family Mytilidae; genus Mytilus; species Mytilus coruscus. Next base: position 49,833,510 of record CM029608.1, on the reverse strand, counting down.
CAGCAGCAACATACGGAGATACGGAGAAATTTTTGAAAACAGGAAGTTGTCGACAACAGCCATTTTGGTACAGGGTCGTTTGACACATTATGGTGACATCTTAGAATAAACAGAGTAATCGGAATAGAAAGAATTCCAGCTATCAGCACCATTAAATTATATAGACCTGAAAATAAACACAAACATCTAAAATTTCATATTGTGATGTATGTTACGTTCTTGACACAATCGGCACACGTCAGCAGATGTAAGGTGGCCGAATTTGCCGGGGTTAGCTAATTGGTTGTTGGCCATTTCTATAGTAGATGAAAATGACCTGTCGTCAATCAGAGTTATTGTTTTCATATTTATCTAAAGGTCAGCTATCCAATCCAACAAAATATATGCTTCGACAAACTTCGAACATGTCTGGCAGATTGTTAACACCATAAAACAAACGGAGTTTCTGGGACACAAATAATGTTTCTGCAATGCCAGATCATTTGAGTATTAGAGTTATTAAGTCATACTATATAAATAGTGTGTTTTTCTCATTAAATATCTGAAAACGTCAGCGACTCATTTCAAAAAAATTCTCATGAGAAATAATACTCATAAGTCATGAACATTTCAGTACATCTTATACTCAATTTGTGTCGTTCTTTGTGAAAAGAGCCCCTGAAGGAAAATATCATGTTGAAAAGACAGGTCAAAGGTTGCTGTGGTATCACTCCTGTTACGAAACTCCAATGAATTTTAAACAACAATCATTTTCCTTGTGCATTTGTAAGCTTTATAATCCGGCAAAAAGATGCACAAATTTCATAAAATTTTAAAAGAGAATAGGCATGTCAAAAAGAAATCATGTTCATGTTTTTTACCGTTTATATTGCTTCCGCAAAAATTAACGGAAATACCGATGTGATTTTGTTGAAAAGAACGGAAGTCGACCAATTTCAATTCGCATGTTTATTACTTCATTAATTGTGGTACTAGGAGTGGTCTGGCACAAGTTATACATGCACATGTAAATAGAAGGGAATTCTGCGCATGGGCGAAGGAGAAATAGCGCAAAGTGAACAAGAAAATCAAGATGATACTTTTTTCCCGGTAGGTATGGTGCCAGAAATTATCGATAATACTCGTAGACAAATGTTAATTCAAGTGATTTTTAAATGATGAATCAGACTACAGATGGCTGCCGCGAACTGTAACTAAGCAGCCGGCGTGGCGTTAGGATTTTTTTATCTGTTATATAACTTATTTGTCATGTATACAAATTTAAATATGAACAAGTCTAAATTGAAAACAATGTTCAAACCTATGATTGCGTTGGATAAAAACCGCAATTTTTATACGTGTGCATTCAAAACAAATTTCTTGGTACAGGGGTCTAAATACAGCACAAACAACATTTTCCAAAAGACCAAAACAGTGAAACAGTATATTTTAACAAAACGCATTTGACTAGCAGGTCGAACAACGGATGTTCTTAAACCCTGCTGACTGCCATTGGCGATTGCCAAATAAACGGATCACCAGATGTAACAAAATGGATCTTAACTATTGATTTAATACCAAACAGAAAACAATAAACTTGCGGAAAAGATGGTATACCGCAAACAAAAGGTGCAAAAATAAGTACACCATATCCGGATTTCGACAATTAATGTCTATTCAGTGATGTTAGGAATCGAAACGGTATTTGGAAGGCCATATAATTTACCTCAGTTTAGCTTAGACTCTTGGATTTTGAAGAGTCGAAAAAGGATGAACGAATCATATAAACCCGAAGGCAAATATAATACAAGCCCAAACGAAAAAATATAAACAAGTCTAAATTGAAAACAACGTTCTAACCTATGATTGCGTTGGATACAAACCGCAATTTTTATACGTATGCATTCAAAACAAATTTCTTGGTACAGGGGTCTAAATACAGCACAAACAACATTTTCCAAAAGACCAAAAAAGTGAAAAAGTATATTTTAACAAAACGCATTTGACTAACAGGTCGAACAACGGATGTGCTATAACCCTGCTGACTGCCATATGTATATATAGTAAATTTGTCCAGCACCAGCCGACATGAGTCATTAAGTTCTTTTGCAGAAATGGAGAAGACAAAGCTAACATCCTGAAAGAGATTCTAAATTGAACGTGCGCAACGTTGTTACGGCGCATATGTAGCTGTAATATTAAAGTGCACAGGTATAGCAGTACACAGGTACATATGTCAGATAGTGCAACGATAGAGCAGAGTATATTTCAGGTTGTACACTGGGAAACAGTGCATAGAAAAGCAAAGCATATGTCAGATAGTGCGACGGTAGAGCAGATAATATGTCAGATAGTGTACAGGTGAACAGTGCATATGTAAAACAGAGCATATGTCAGATAGTGCACAGGTAAACAGTGCATATGTAAAACAGAGCATATGTCAGATAGTGCGACAGTAAATCAGAAAATATGTCAAATATTGCACAGGTAAACAGTGTATAGGTAAAACAGAGCATATGTCAGTGCGACAGTAGAGCAGAGGATATGTCAGATAGTGCCTCGGTAGAGCAGATGGTATGTCAGATAGTGCCACGGTAGAGCAGAGGATATGTCAGATAGTGCCTCGGTAGAGCAGAGGATATGTCAGATAGTGCCTCGGTAGAGCAGAGGATATGTCAGATAGTGCACAGGTAGAACAGAGGATATGTCAGATATTGCACAGTAGAGCAGAGGATAAGTCAGATAGTGCACAGGTAGAGCAGAGGATATGGCAGATAGTTCAGAGGTAGAGCAGAAAATATGTCAGATATTGCACAGGTAAACAGTGTATAAGTAAAACAGAGCATATGTGATATAGTGCGACAGTAGAGCAGTGGATATGTCGGGGCATGTCAGATAGCGCCACGGCAGAGTAGAGGATATGTCAGATAGTGCCTCGGTAGAGCAGAGGATATGTCAGATAGCGCACAGGTAGAGCAGAGGATATGGCAGATAGTGCACAGGTAGACCAGAGGATATGTCAGATAGTGCACAGGTAGAGCAGAGGATATGTCAGATAGTACACAAGGAAATAGTGCATAAGTAAAGCAGAGCATATATCAGATAGTGCACAGTTGAGCAGATTATACGTCAGATAGTGCACAATTAGAGCAGATTATATGTCAGATAGTGCACAGGTAGAGCAGAGGATATGTCAGATAGTGCACAGGTAGAGCAAAGGATATGTCAGATAGTGCACAGGTAGAGCAGAGGATATAGCAGATAGTACACAGGGAAATAGTGCATAAGTAAATCAGAGCATATATCAGATAGTGTAAAGTTGAGCAAACTATATGTCAGAAAGTGCACAGGTAGAGCAGATGATATGGCAGATAGTGCCTCGGTAGAGCAGAGGATATGTCAGATAGTGCCTCGGTAGAGCAGAGGATATATCAGATAGTGCACAGGTAGAACAGAGGATATGTCAGATATTGCACAGTAGAGCAGAGGATAAGTCAGATAATGCACAGGTAGAGCAGAGGATATGGCAGATAGTGCACAGGTAGAGCAGAAAATATGTCAGATATTGCACAGGTAAACAGTGTATAAGTAAAACAGAGCATATGTCAGATAGTGCGACAGTAGAGCAGAGGATATGTCGGGGTATGTCAGATAGTGCCACGGCAGAGTAGAAGATATGTCAGCTAGTGCCTCGGTAGATCAGAGGATATGTCAGATAGTGCACAGGTAGAGCAGATGATATAGCAGATAGTGCACAGGTAGACCAGAGGATATGTCAGATAGTGCCTCGGTAGAGCAGAGGATGTGTCAGATAGTGCACAGGTAGAGCAGAGGATATGTCAGATAGTACACAGGGAAATAGTGCATAAGTAAAGCAGAGCATATATCAGATAGTGCACAGTTGAGCAGATTATATGTCAGATAGTGCACAATTAGAGCAGATTATATGTCAGATAGTGCACAGGTAGAGCAGAGGATATGTCAGATAGTGCACAGGTAGAGCAAAGGATATGTCAGATAGTGCACAGGTAGAGCAGAGGATATGGCAGATAGTACACAGGGAAATAGTGCATAAGTAAATCAGAGCATATATCAGATAGTGCAAAGTTGAGCAAACTATATGTCAGAAAGTGCACAGGTAGAGCAGATGATATGGCAGACAGTACACAGGGAAATAGTGCATAAGTAAATCAGAGCATATATCAGATAGTGCACAGCTGAGCAAACTATGTCAGAAAGTGCACAGGTAGAGCAGCTGATATGTCAGATAGTGCACAGGTAGAGCAGAGTATATGTCAGATAGTGTCTCGGTACAGCAGAGAATAATGCAGCCAGTACACTGGGAAACAGCGCAAAGGTGAAGCAGTGCAAGGGTCAGACAGAATAGAAGGAACATCCTACCGTTTTATATGAGTATAGTTAAATCAACTTACTGAGAACAGATATATGTACCGACGTTGTAGGCATATTATCCGCAACTAAAGTGAGGTACACAGCGTAAGCTAGCATCACAGTCAAACAATAGCCAATCTTTTCCCCGGAATCAACTGCTACCTTGAAAACAAAACTAGTCAGAATGGCTACTCCAATCACTGGCAATATAATGTTCATTACCATAAAACCAGGTCGACGAACGAATTTAAATTCTAGCTTAGCCATATCAAAAGGAATTAGATCTCCTCTATACTCAGTGTAGACGGAAGTTCCGTACCCAGCATACACCCATTCCCCGTTCTCACTGAAGAAATCCATTATAACTGGGTTGTTGTCAAACAAAATAGTGACTTCGTTATTTGAATAAGACCAACTAGATATTACAATAGAACATTTCTGTGTATCAAAAGGATAATATGTGATGTCACTTTCACAATGTGTTGTTATCATCCTCATCTGCGCCCAATTGACTATGCCTTCCTTCAAAATTCTCATCATATTCACATCGTCGTCGATAATACCAAGATCTCCAACTCTGTAAAGAACACATTATTAAAAACTTAAAAGTTAACTCGACCACTTTTTAAAGATACTTTGCTGTCAACAATTTTAATTAGGATGAATCAAGCTATAGCACCGTATACAGATTGACACACTTATCAGAAACACTTATATTGTTATCAACCGTTCTGTTGTTATGACACTGTCTTGGTTTGTTGGAAGCTTGAGAGCTCACAAACATGTTCAACCCCGCAGCATTCTTCATGTATCTGTCCCAAATCAGGAACCCGTAGTTCAAGAGTTGTTATTGTTGCATGGTTACAGACAGTCATGTTTGTTTTTCATTTTATGTTATAAAGCTCATATCATTAGTTAGTGTCCCATCTTGTAATGGTTTACAAATAGCTTACCATACAATACTGGTTTACAAATAGCTTACCATACAGTATTGGTTTACAATTAGCTTACCATACAGTATTGGTTTACAAATAGCTTACCATACAGTATCGGTATACAAATAGCTTACCATACAGTATTGGTATACAAATAGCTTACCATACAGTATCGGTATACAAAAAACTTTCCATACAGTATTTGATTTACTCATTGTTGGCGGCGGAATGGTTTGAAAAATGTATCATATGTTGCCTAGAGAATGTGATATAACTCCATGGTTTGATATCATGTTTAGACTAGAGAACGTGATATTACTCCTAGATGTGATATCATGTTTTGCATAGGGACGTGATATAAGTCCAGGGTTAAAAATCATGTTTTGCCTAGAGAACGTGATATAACTCCATGGTTTGATATCATGTGTTGCCTAGAGAACGTGATATAAATCCAAGATTTGATATCATTTTCTGCTTAGAAAACGTGATATAACTCCGTGGTTTGATATCATATTTAGACTAGAGAAAGTGATATAACTCCATGGTTTGATTTGATATCATGTGTTGCCTAGAGAACGTGATATTAATCCAAGGTTTGATATCATGTTTTGCCTAGAGAACGTCATATAACTCCATGGTTTGATATCAAGTGTTGCATAGGGGACGTGATATAACTCCATGGTTTGATATCATGTTTTGCCTAGAGAACGGGATATAACTCCATGGTTTGAAACCATGTGTTGCCTAGAGAACGTGATATTAATCCAAGGTTTGATATCATGTTTTGCCTAGAGAATAAGATATAACTCCATGGTTTGATATCATGGTTTGCATAGAGAACGTGATATTACTCCAAGGTTTGATATCATATTTAGACTAGAGAACGTGATATAAGTCCTTGGTTTGATTTCATGTGTTGCCTAGATAATGTGATAATGTGATATAAGTCCATGGTTAAATATCATGTTTTGCCTCGAGAACGTGATATAAGTCATGGGTTTGATTTTATGTTTTGCCTAGAGAACGGGATATAACTCCATGGTTTGATTCATGTTTTGCCTAGAGAACGTGATAAAACGTCATGGTTTGATATCATGATTGCCTATATTTTTAAGTTAAAGATTGGAACCTGTTGTCAATGGATGAGGATCGCACTAAAGCTTTGCTATGGGTATGGATGATATTGTCCGCATTTCTGAATTATTTACTTTTTGAGGTCATTTTCTTTATTCTTTAATTTTATCCATTTTTTTCTTTATTGGTTTTCCTAATTATCTTTTTTCTTCATTTTTTGCCCAATATTTTCTTTTTGTAAGGGACGACCATTTGATATTCTGGGGGGTGGGGGGGGCAGGAGGATTTTGAAAATAAATAACTCAGCCTTGATAATCACAAAAATAAATGGTTTGTTCTGTGGTAGTTTGAAAATAAATTACCTGACTTGCAATGTATTGAAAATAAATAACTCAGCAGGTCTAATCGAAAGTACGAGATGGCACCAGATTCTTCATAAATTCATCTTTTTCCCCCAAAAAAAAATCGGGAAACACTTCCCATATCCCAAGTATAAATATTATTTAAATATACTTGAAATGTCAGAAAATTGGTTTCATTTAACTTGAGGTTAATTGTCTCAGGAACACTTACCTAACTTTTATTAAATCAGGGCCGTAACTACATTGAGACAAATGCCTCATGTAGGAAATTTCAAAACCAAACGCTTGTCTCCATATCAAATTGTGTTCACCGTGAGTGCCTTGCAAGAAGCAAGTTCTGTTCTCCCTCAGACGTAGCCCCTGATTTTTCGGGATCAATGTTTCTTATTTATTTGTCTTTTGTTCATTGATTGCCCTTCTGTATTCTGTTAGTGTTGCATTCATTTTGTAATTTAGTAATTTTATTATTAACTTGATCATGACTTTAAAAAAACACAGCAGCCACAGACTTAACTATGTGAATTACATTTTTGCTTTATCATGCATATTTGTCTTTTGATGTTGTCCCTAGAAACTTAAGTCTTACACTGAATCTATAACGTGATTTTGCTTTGAGACCAAAATATTGTAAAAATTATTAAAACAGAACATGCATTTTCAGTTTAAGAAAGGGTCTGGGAACACCGAGAAAGCATGATTTTGCATCATTTGTCCTATAACTTCTTGGGCCTTCAGCAGTTCAAAACCCTTCAAAAAATTTTCCTCGCTCCGCTCGGCAAAACATGTTTGCCAATACTTTTAAAAGATCCTTAGTTACAAACAAACTTTAATACTGTGTATGTATGCAAAACATGTATATGCATTGGGAATATAGAAGATTCATTTCTGCAGAGGATAATAATTAATTCTGATTAAATGGTACATAATGACTTGACTAAACATGTATTATTTATAATAAACAAATAATTAAAAATTGTATGTTTTCGAATATTATAAATATAGTTGTGAAAATAAATAACCAACACTTGCTGTAATGAAAATGAAATATCTTGCTTCAATAGTGCAGAAAATAGATAATCTGTCCTCTTAGTTTACAAAATAAATAACCGATCCAAAACAAATCCTCCTGCCCCGAATATCAAATGGTTGTCCCTAAACCCCATCTAGACCCTCCTGCATTAATGCACACAGATCCAGAATGATATATATGCAATTTTTGTATTTCGTTTATCGTTTTGAATTGTGTTACATCTATCATTTAGGGCGTTTTAGAGTTTGGTGTGCAGTATGGGTTGTGCTCATTGTTGAAGGCCGTATGGTGACCTAATAGTTACTAACTTCTACGTCATTTTGTCTCTGGTTAAAAGTTGTCTCATTGGCGATTTAATCACATCTTTTTTTTTATATTGTAGACATATAAAAAGTTTATTTGTACGAGCTTTACACAGAAAGAACATCTAGCCTTGTTGAGCTTTTCTCCTGTTTGTATCGGAAAATATATAACGTCAATATATTATGTTCTAGCTTAAACGTATATATTTTTAATCCCAACCGTTGAATTTAATTTTGAATAATTACACAACTTATATATTTATTAAAGGTATTGGTCATCACATGACGTAGTAACGGTCAAGTGATTGTTTGCTATAAACACGTGTGTTTGTTTACACCAAGCACATGGTGTGTGTTTATGTTCTCTTTGATTGGATGGCATATACCCGCAATGCAGGTTTTACGGGTATATGCGCTCATGAGATTCGTGAAAACCATGATTAAGTATTACTTAAGGATCAATAATTGATTATTTATTATAATGACTTTGCCTTGTACATGTATTTACGGTTCTTTTCCTAACTAAATCACAACAGAAATTTAATGACAGACGGGCATATATACAAAACTTAATGAATAATTGAAATCAAGATGTTTGCGTTATAACGCAAAAGGTTTGCGTTGTAACGCAAAGATAGGAAGAAAATTAAAAAAAAAAAAAATGTGTGGCGCTAATACGCTTCCGTAGGTAACATAACAAGTTTAATGACCCGTTATTTACACTGGGCAATTGAAAACAGAGTAAAGTGGGATTTAAAGTTAATATTGGAATGTCCTGATTGTGTATTTAATGAGCTCACATTTTGGCTGAATAACATTAAAAGATTGAACAGAAAATATTTAGCAGGTTATTCTTTTCCTCACATGCTTGTATATTCTGATGCTAGTAACGTAGCTGCTGGTGCTTACTCGATAGATATTGACTCTAATATTTTTCATCAGATGTGGACTTTACAAGAGTACTTAAAGAGTTCTACATGGAGAGAACTTCAAGCTATTTTGTTGACATTGATGTCGTTTAAGAACCGTTTAAAAAATAAATGTGTCAAATGGCATACAGATAATAACTGTGTTTCCATTGTTCAGAAAGGAAGTGCAAAAGTACATTTACAAGAGATAGCTATTAATATTTTCAAGTTGTGTTCTGAATTGAATATTACTTTAGATATTGTTTGGATCCCGAAATCTAAGAATACAAAAGCTGATTATATTTCTAAAATGATTGATATAGAAGACTGGGGAACAAATAAAGAATTTTTTAAATTAGTAGATGATATGTGGGGTCCGCATACTGTGGACAGGTTTGCGAGTAATTTGAATAAAAAATTACCAAGATTTAATTCTAAATTCGCGAATCCAGGTGTTGAAGCAGTTGATGCGTTCACGCAAAATTGGAAAAATGAAGTTAATTGGATTGTTCCTCCAATTTCCGTTCTCTGTAGAGCAATCAAACTTTGATTTTATGTAAGGCTAGAGGCACTTTGATAGTTCCAAAGTGGCCTTCCTCGTCATATTGGACAATGATTTTTAAAAAGGTTCACATTTGCAACCCTATGTAACTGATGTTTTAGAATTTCAACCAAATCAGAACATTTTTATTCATGGTATGAATAATAAGTCCTTGTTGGGATCTTCTGAATTCGTTTCTAGTGTTTTAGCTATTAGATTGGACGCTGAGTTCATGTAAGAATTGACGACAAGGCTGTTGAGCAAGGTCGTATGGTAAAGACAAGGTCGTATGCTGATGACAAGGCCAAATTAAATAGGCAAGGTCTCACCTGACATGGCCAGTGTGAAAAATAAATCTGGCAAGGTCATTTAAATATATTGTAAGCTAGTATTAGTACAGTAGATTATATTTCTATTTGATATGCACGTTTTTCAGATATTTTTTCATGTGGAGTCTGGAAATCCTTGCCTAAGCCAGTCGACCAAGATTTGTCATCTTTATCTAACTGCCTACCTGAGTTCTGTCTCCGTTCGAAGGCCGAGAATACCAAAAGAAAGTACTCTTATGCTTTTAACAATTTCTGTAAGTGGTGTAATAACTATTCTTATGTTAAACCTTTACCAGCTTCAGATTTTTATGTTTCATTGTACTTAATACACATATCAGAAACATTTAACTCGTATGCTAAGGTTGAAGAAGCATATTATTCAATAATCTGGGCTCACAAACTAGCTGGCTATTCTAATCCGTGTAATTCACACTTGTGTATATCGGTTAAAGAAGGGGCTCATAGAAAGATTGGGCATGCTATTGTAAATAAAAAGAACCAATTACGCCAGATATTTTAAAGAAAATTGTAAATAAATATGGTAAAGAATGTAACAATCTTATAGAAATTAGAATTTGTTGTATGTGTCTTATTAGTTATGCAGGGTTTTTAAGGTTTTCTGAAATGGTAAATTTAAAAGATCTGATTTAAAATTTGCTGATACACATGTCTCTTTGCTCATACAGAAAAGCAAAACTGATCATTATAGAGAAGGCACACAAGTTTTTATTGCCAGAACAGATACACAAACATGCCCTGTTAGTATGTTGGAGAAATATTTGTTATTATCCAATATAGATGCATCATCTTCAGATTATATATTTAGATCCATGTATTTATGTAAAAAAATCTAGATCTTATAGACTGAGAGGTATTAAACCTTTGTCATATACTAAGAGTTAGAGAAATTATATTATCAGCTCTGGAATCTATCGGTTTAGATAAGTCTAAATTTGGATTTCATAGCCTGAGATCAGGTGGAGCTACTGCAGCTGCATCAGCTGGCATTCATGATAGATTATTTAAGAAGCATGGTAGATGGGCTTCAGATAAAGCAAAAGATGGCTATGTAAGAGAAAATGTTAAAGAAAAACTGACCTTACTTCTCTGATTCAAATGTGTACGATATCTCATTTAAACGGTGTTTTTGAAGTAGGTATTGATTTATTTCGATTATATTGTAGTCATCGAACATTTTTTGATTCAAGTAATTCAAAACGGCGGCTCACTCCTTAGTTACGACATGTAATTATCGTGGATTTGACGGCGAATTTAGGCCATTGAAAAAAATGTTACATAAAAATTGTATTAGAAAATTCATTCTAATACAATTCGTTTGGAACGATAATTGTCTTTGGACTTTGACAAATATTTTGAAGGGTTAGATTCCAGGTTCTACCAGTCCTCAACCAAGGAAAGCCACCATTTTGAATTTTTGGTATGTAAAAAACAAATTGCATTAAAATCTTCTTTTTGTCAATATTTAAACCATTCAGAAGCGTACGAAAAGTATAAAACATCTGGTGTATAGGTGTGACATCGTGAGTATACCTATGTCGTCGCATTGTTTAGATGCCAAAGACGATGTAACAGTTTCGCGTAATTTTTTCATTTATGGTATTTTTAAGCCAAAATATCTACTTAAATGGAATTTATTCTAATTTGTGGCATCAAAATGAAGATGACTGTATAGTATTTTATGCTTAGCCTTCGTAAAACTTTATTTTACTGTCGCAAATATCCCTGTTACCAAGCTCCGCTACGAGTCGCTCGGTAAACTCTATTTGGGACAGTAAAATCTACCTTAATGAAGGCCAAGCTTAAAATACAATAAAGTTATCTCCTAAATGTTCGTATATCGCTCCATGTTACCTTCATAATAAAAAGGTTGATTGCAGAATAAAATACAGAAAATATCGGCAAAAGAAATTCCGAAAGTGATGCACATTTGTTTGCGCACACAGTTGTAACACGCAGGCGTTGCATATTTAAGTTTGAAGACACATTTACTCACGAGTTCGCTATAAATAATGTTGGCCGCCATGTGTAATCAGATGTACTGAAGATGTACGGTATTGAATTATATGTAGGGTCAGTATCCCATGCTAATCTTGCTTCGTCCCAACTCTGTAAAAAATGCAATGTGAAAGGAGAAGATATAATTAGAACAAACATATTTATCATCCTAATGGACAACGTTCTAGTTAAAAATTAAAATTCCGTGAGAAGGAATCGTCATTTTTAGTATGAATTCCATACGGCTTGTATGTTAGTAATTTGTTTCTCAATAATATCACAGTATGTATCGTCTCCGCAAATATCCCCAAGAGCAACTATTTTGGCAATGGCGTTGTCAGTTGTTTTCGATCTATGAGTTTGACTGTCCCTCTGGTATCTTTCGTCCCTCTTTTGTAATCACTTACGGACTGAATCGTTTAATTGAAATGTGCAAGGTGTTTTAGACAACTAACCAAGTATTTAAAACAACTTATCAAGTAATTAAAACAACTTATCAAGTATTTAAAACAACTTATCAAGTATTTAAAACAACTTATCAAGTATTTAAAACAACTTATCAAGTAATTAAAACAACTTATCAAGTATTTAAAACAACTTATCAAGTATTTAAAACAACTTATCAAGTATTTAAAACAACGCACCATGTATTTAAAACAACGCACCATGTATTTAAAAAAACTAACCAAGTATTTAAAAAAACATACCAAGTATTTAAAACAACTTAATTATCAAATATGTTAGCCAATTTTCCAAATATTTAGAAAAACTTTACAAGTATTTAAGATATCTTACCAATTGAAAATATCCAGTCATTGCCATTGTTTGATCTTTTATGCTCTGGAAAAAGGAATAAAGATTTGAAACTAATTCAACTGTTTTCTTGAGCAGGAACTGCTTCTCCTTCTGGGACATGCGCTCATCCTAGGTTTTTAGTGTTGTTCGTTTTGCTCCTTCCGGGGCACATGAGGTCTTCTCGGTTTTTGTGTTGTTTGTATTGCTCCTTCCGGGCACATGTACTCATCCTTGGTTTTTGTGTTGTTCGTTTTGCTCCATCCGGGGCACATGAGCTCATCCTCTGTTTTTGTGTTGTTCGTTTTGCTCCATTCGGGACACATGAGCTCATCCTCGGTTTTTCTTTGTTCGTTTTGCTCCATTCGGGGCACATGAGCTCATCCTCGGTTTTTGTGTTGTTCGTTTTGCTCATTCCGGGGCACATGATCTCATCCTCGGTTTATGTGTTGTTCGTTTTGCTCCATTCGGGGCACAGGAGCTCATCCTCGGTTTTTGTGTTATTCGTTTTGCTCCATCCGGGGCACATGAGCTCATCCTCGGTTTTTGTGTTGTTCGTTTTGCTCCATTCGGGGCACAGGAGCTCATCCTCGGTTTTTGCGTTGTTCGTTTTGTTCCTTCCGGGGCACATGAGCTCATCCTCGGTTTTTTGTGTTGTTCGTTTTGCTCTTTCTTTAGATTTATGCAATGTTTCATTATTGTTGGTTGTCTATTGGTTGGATAAGGTATTGCATCGAGCACTAATCTTTTCATAAGTAAGAAGTAACACATGAGCTTCACATTTTTTCCGCAAATCTTGATTCAATTACCTTGTGTGCACATGTTGCTATAGTTACATAGTTACAGTACAGAAGAGTTTGCAAATAACAATTAACAACAAGCAAAATAACAACACATGCTAAGTGACGATATTAGCTTGCACAAATTTGTTTGGTATAAAGGTGACTTTGGACAACCTTTTACCCCTTCCTGTCACCAAAAAAGACCACCGTCTCATACTCACAAAAAACGAAAAAAAAAAACAACATTTTTTTCCTTTGAATTAGCATGAATTCTATATCCTTCTTTGCGGTGTGGGCTGTGCAAATGATTTTGTTCTGTAAATACGAGAGGTGATTTCTAATTGTTGTATATCATGTTTAGCCGAGTTAAGACAAAATGGTGATAGCCATCCGAACGTCTTGCTATCCGGGCGACACTACTTCAAAGGTTCGGTTTCCAGATGAACTCGTCTCAGTTATAAAGAATAATTGACAATGCCCTATGGGTCGAGATAATCCCCTATTGGCTGTGAGGTCTTAAAAGTCAAAGTCAAGTTCAAAGCAGCTATATAAGAGAGGCAAAAGATACCAAAGGGACTTTCAATATCATGAGTCGAAAATGAACTAACAACGCCATGACAAAAATGGAAAAGACCAAAAGACAAACAACTGTAAACAAAACACACCATTAAAAACTAGACTGAGCAACACAAACATCAGAGTAGCCGACCCTGATCCACATGTGGCACCCGTCGTGTTGCTCATGTAAGTACAAACGCGGTTATACGTCTAATTCGGCAGGTCACATTCGAGGAAAAGAGGACGGGACTGCGGCTACGATAATTGTAACATATCCGTCGTCATCTGTGAAACAGATACTCAATAACGGTTAACTATTGATGGCGTCTAGATAAAGAAATACATTTTTGCAAACTTTTGTACTAAGGAAACTGTTGTAGTCTTTTGAATTGTATTTTCACCATATTTCTTTTGATTATGATTAGATTGGGAAGAAACATAGTCATTTTGAAGTCATAGGCCAAGATCACAGCATCTATTTATAGACTAGAATTTAAGCAACAGTTGGGTTTGCGGATGATATTTTTTAAACCGTATTCCCAACTTTTACAAAAACACACAATGGGAAAGATTCTATGTTTCTGCTACAGTACTGTAGACCCAAAAAGATTACAAGTTGTGTACATTTTGTGTTTGTATTCAGTAATAGTTGAGGGTCTGGATGGGATTTTCAGACTAGAGAATAATGGGCACAAATTGCAGAATAAAGGACAAAACATATACGGAATAGAGAAATAGAGAAAAATAGGCAAAATAAAATAAAGAATAGAGAAGATTGGCCATTAAATATACATAAAAAAGTATACAGAAATTAAGGACCCCCTCCGGACCCTAAGAAATAGTTCTAAATTTTTGTAGATATAAAAAGGAAACACTTACCAGAGAGTTAAGAGCTGTCGGTGTGAATGACAATCCTAATTCTACTGATGAATCTGGTCGACTTAACACTTGGTAACTATTGGTTGTATATAATAATGTCCGTAAGTCATTCTCTAGAGAGTACGAGTAGGCATGGACTGTTGGTACAACTGAAACATATACCTTTATAGTAAGAGAAAGCATGGACTATTGGTCTATCTAAAACATATAACAATATAGTCAGAGAAGTAAGATTTTTTTTGAATGATCGATAAGTTTACCCGGATCGTATCTAAATTTCCGGGCTCGGTAAACAACATCTGCGTAAAAAGTAGAATGTTATATCCCGTTTGAAATAAGTTTTCTACAGGTAAAACCAAACTTCAAAACCAACTTATGTGTAGTAACGAAATCGCGAATTTAATAATTTACCAGTAATACATAGATTACGTTCATTAAAATCCAAAACGTCACAACAGATACGGGCATAGTGAATGAGTTGTGATATATAAACACCTCAAGTTGGTGCCAAAGGAACATCACCATCCAAAAAAAGGGAACGAAAAATCGTCCCTTATTGTCGTAAATTTTAGTGTAGAGTTTCCCGTGTAAAACTGAAATATCTTAATCTAGGAAAGGACAGTTATTACCGTTTATATTTGATTTATTTAAAGTAAGTTCCTTTGGGTAAATTTCGGCAGTATATTTAAAACATTCTTGAATGTTTAACGAACAAATATCATCAAGATAACGGATTGAACTTATCAATTACATGCAATTAAGACGGGTCTTTACTGAGTTTGGTCATAACAGTCTGCTATTAAAGGGGCACAATTGGTGCCCATATGAATAACTTCAACCTTTATTAAGTCGCCAAAACGGAGTTTTGGAGACTTTATGTTTTTGTCCCGTTTCTTATTATTATTAAGTCGCCAAAACGGAGTTTTGGAGACTTATTGTTTTGTCCCGTTTCTTATTATTATTATGGCACCCTCAACGGAGTTGGGTGACATATTGTTATTGTTCGTTTCTTTTTCTTATTATTATTATTATTATTATATTTATTCTTCCACACTTTTTGTCCATGCTATTTCTCAGAATTGGCTTGAACAATATTGATGGAACTATACCATAATGTAGACCACTATATGAAATTGTGCAGTGGGGTATGGCATCATCAAGATGGCTGCCGTTACCATGGAAACTAATAAAATGTGAAAAAATTAAGTTTTGGTTTTGGTGAACTGTTTGGATATGCTTAATCTCAGAATCATTATATTTTAATACAATGTAGGTGCCAAATATATACTGGTGTTGGATGATTTTGGCAATCATTGGAATTACTATGTTGCCATGGAAACTACACCAAAAATTTCAAAAATTTCAAAAGCTCCAAACTTAATGAAACTTCACAGTAACGATGAGCAACATTGGCAGATGTGAAATTTGGCGTTGGAATTTCAAAATGTCTTCTGTTACCATGGAAACAATGCAAAAGGTCAAAATGCTCCAAAAACTTAAGGGTTTTGGGAATAATTTTGGTATGCTTTAACTTAAAATCATCAGTTTTTATACCATATAGTTGTCCACTATATACAGGTTTAGGATGATTTTGACAGACATTGGAACTAAAATGTAACCATGGATACAGAAGCAAAATGTCCCAAAATCTCAAAATGCTCAAAACTTAATGAAACTCATTATAAATGGTAAGTGGTAAGTAAAGATAAGACTTTGGACTTTGGAATTTCCAAAATGGCCGCCGTTGCCATGGAAACTGCAAAAATGTGAAAAATCGAAAAATGCTCAAAACTTTCTAAAAAATTTACAAACAAATATGTTGTAATGTATTTATGTGTAAATACTGTTTCAAATTTTCAAAATGGCTGCAGTTTAGTGGCAATGTGGGAAGGGTGCCATCCGCTATTGCTTGCAATGGCAAATCTAGTTAAGTCGCCAAAACGGAGTTTTGGAGACTTATTGTTTTTGTCCCGTTTCTTATTATTATTATTCTTATTCTTCTTTTCTAAACCCTTAAACTGTCCTACCATTTTCTTGGAAGCTATAGAGGATGGAAACTTTATATTTTTCTGGGTATGGGTCTGCATCATGGGGTTGCAGAACCCAATGTTCATGATACCAGGTGTCATCTTGGCATAATTAGGGGCTCAAAGATGGGTGGGGTCAAATTTCTTTTACATTTCTTAAATTTGCTACTGTATGTAGAGCAGATGGAATTATGATTACTTTTATGAATATTAAGAGACACATGTCTGCTTTAACATGGAACTTTTTTTATTTCAGTAGGGGGTCTCCTTGGCATTATTTTAGGGGGGTGAATTTTCATGGAACATTCCAGAACATCAATGTTAAAATTATTCTAGAGACATTAAATGGTATATGATGGTATATAATTATGGAGAGAACAATTTGCAGCAGCAGTTTGACTTTGGAATTTTTAAAATGGCTGCCGTTACCATGGAAACAGCAAAAATATGAAAAACTTCAAAATGCTTCAAATGTATTGAAACTTATAACAAATGTTGCCTAGCTTATGTAGACTTGACTTTTGAGTTTGGAATGTCCAAAATGGCCGCCGTTGCCATGGAAACTGCTAAAATATGAAAAATTTCAAAATGCTTCAAAATTATTGAAACTGAAAACAAATGTTGCCTAGCATACGTAGACATGACTTTTGAATTAAAATTTTCCAAAATGGCAGCCGTTACCATGGAAACTGCAAAAATGTGAAGAAAGTTCAAAATCCTTTAAATATAATGACAGTTTTGAAAACTGTGAACTAGCACTGTGGATACTGCAGAACAATGAATTGGGGTCCGTTTTGGCGACTTTTGTGTTAGCACCTAACACAGGATTACTAGTTATTATTACTATTATTCTTAACCCTAATTTGTCCGACCATTTTCTTCCAAGCCTTAAATGATGGAAACTTTATATTTGGTATGATGTTGGGGTAGTATCCCTAGGAGTGCATTCGCTATTTTTATTTCAAATGGGGTCAACTTGGCACTTTTGGGGGCCGGAACATGGGTGGGGTCATTTTCGACTATTGATTCGCTACTGGTAGAACCTTTAAGTTTTGTGTAATACAAGAGACCGATGTCCAGGTGTCCATTCCACATTTTTATTTCAGCCAGGGTCATCTTGGCATTATTTTAGGGGTCAATTTTCATGGAACATTCAAGAACAATAGTCATGTGATTAGTCATGTGATAGTGTTGAATTATTCCTATGTACTTTTATGTTATATAATGATAGATTATTACAGGTAGCACCATATGTAGCTGTAAATCGACTTTGGAATTTTAAAATGGCCGCCGTTACCATGGAAACTGCAAAATGTGAAAATTTTTAAAATTCTTCAAATTTAATGAAATTTTACAGAGATGTTAACGAGTGTATGTAGATTTGGAAATTGACTTTAGAATTTCCAAAATGGCCGCCGTTGCCATGGAAACAACAAAATGCGAAAAATCTAGATTTGGTCCAATCTTTATGAAACTTGACAGTAATGTCACCTGTCATGTGTAGATGTGCCATCCGACTTTGGAATTTCAAAATGGCCACCGTAACCATGGAAACACGAATGCCTAAATTTGAAAATTGGTCCAATTTTATGAAACTTGTAAGTAATGTGACCTGTCACGTGTAGACGTGATATCCGACTTTGAAATTTCAAATTGGCTGCCGTTACCATGGAAACAGCTGAACAATGGTTGGGGCCGTTTTGGCGACTTTTGTGTTAGCATCCTAACACAGGATTACTTGTTAACATTATTTCCAAAACGTATATGAATATTATCAAGGAGACGATTAGTCGCTTGAATCATCTCATTACATCTTCAGTAAGTACATCTAGAATATTTACCTTTCTCATTAGAGAAGAAGGCGTAAAATGAGTTGCAGCATATATATTTGCATTCAGCTTTACCAAACGACCATTTAATTACATAGGAAAACTTGTGTTTGATAAGATTGTGTGGAAGTGAAGTGGAAAGAGTTGAAAAGTAAAAATTGTCAACAGAATCAAAAGGACCATCAAAAGCAAGGAATTTATCTTAAACATTCAAAGAATTTTGCACTCCAAAAATAGTTTAATCCACTGTTTTATTACAAAAGTTAATGATAAGTTCTTTGATAGTAGTTAAGGAACTAGTTAAAAGCACTGAAAGATTAGTTGTAGAACACTTACTAGAGGCTGAGATGAAACGATATTTTACTGTTTTTTGTTGTTGTAGTTTAGGTAACCAATACATAATAGGGACCTTCAAATGTTAAGAAGAGGCATTAAGATGTGATGTGGTTATGATATGATTGTTTACTATATGACTCTCTGTGGAGTGCACGGACTTGAATGTACAAGATTTTAAAATTGCAGTCTTAAGAACGTCCGTGTAGCATTTACAGCATACCACCACCACATTGTTAGCTGCTTTGTCGACTGGTACAAACATAAACCGCTTTGAAAGTACTTGAAGTTTATTTCTTATTTTTAGAAAAATGCGTATTATGTAATCTTTTATTCATTTCTAAATTATTTTCAAAATGTGATATTCGAAAATCCACAGCATTCATACATTTATTTAAATAAGAATCAAAAGATTTCTTATTAGATTTTTCACGTTGACACCAATGTTTACAATACGATGAAAGAGCGTCTTTTGTGACCTGTCAAAGCTGTTTCCAATCTATTTTAGATGGAGGACGATATTTTGGTATTTTTGTTTCAAAAATTTACCTCTCAGTCTTGAACGATATTGAGGTCCCCGTAGTAACATGGCCAACGGGATCATATCTAAAATTCGACGATTCACAGTCTTAAGTTAGAGGATATTCATTTTCTACACTGTCGTCTGATGTTACTGACGTATAATTAAAAATTAAACTTCTGCTGTTTTTTTTTTTGTATGTATTCGAAATAATAGGTGGTTCTGTGTTATCAAAATCGGGAGGAATAAAGTTTTGAATGGCAGAGTCATTAAATATACTCGAAGAGTTGGTGAAATCAAAACCTCTGTTAATATATCTAATTTTCAGAAAATGCCGTTTATGATCATCAGGTTTATCGATACGCGGGAACAGCCTATGGTGGAAAAAAGCTGTAATTATATGCATAATATTCATAGAGTAGGATGAAGAACGAGATTGTGTCATACTCCTTGAAAATATCATGTAATTAACTAATTGGTATTTGATCCAGTTTACGTTATAATTGATACCTACCATGTGTTTTTAGTTATAGATATTTCATATCTGTTTTAACCTATAGCATCTTTTCATGTTTAAAATTTTTTGTATGTTTAATTTAAAAATAATTTTGATAAGAATCAGCTAACTAACCCTTTTCTAAATAAGCACGGGATTCTGAAACCGCGGGAATATCAGTTAGACCTGAATTTTCGACACCGAAGGATGCACAATTACATTGGTGGCGGATAACGTTACAGATCTAGACGAAAACATGGCGAAGGAATTAGATTTTCTGGATATGGACGCAAGATAAGTCACAGATTTTCTGATATTTGGAAGCTCTCTTGAATCCCAGATTTAGGGTTAGTTTTTATTTATTTCATCTCAACGATCGAAATGTTAAATTGTTTTTATTATTAAGGATTATGTACCCTTGTGTTGATTCAATGCTAAACATACGGAAATTTTATAGAAAATTCACAGTCTTAATTTCCACTTGTACTCTCATATTTGGCAATTCGGTACTTGATAGAAAGAGGATTATTGCATTGAGTGCTAGCAATGATTTCCTTAAAACAAGTTGTTAAATTTAGATATTGGTTAAAACAAATATAAATATGGACCAATTCAAGTACACCTTCTAGGGTGCGCCCGACTTTATTGACTCGGCACGAGTTTTTTTAAATTTAAAGATTGTTTAGGACTTTTGTAAACGATTAACGCTAACACACCATAGAAAAACAAGTGAGTAATCGATGTTTAAAATTTTATATCAAAATCTCTGTATTAAAGTTTGTGGATTTTTACAAAATCTTGGTTTTATTTTCCACAAAATCCTCTTTTCTATTAAATGCAATGAAACAATAAATAATAATGCTTTGCACGAAGTTACCCTTAGTATATGTACAATATGGCCCATCTCTATTATTAATTATCTTTGCTGTTTTGAGACTATTGCAGTTTGAAAATTTCGTAATTCACATGGCTACAGAAGGGTCATAAACCTTAATTTTTATAACGAGGAAATTAATTTCACCAGAGCTTTTAAAGTCATACATTAATTAAAAGGATTTCAAAATTATCACGATTATAATCATGCACATGTTGATTATTGGTAATTTATACAAAAGTTGAGCATTTTGAGTAACCAGTTGCTATCTAATTTTAACGGTCCAACATTATTGTTATAAAAGTCTAAATGTATATATCATATATATGAAGCTCCTTAAAAGGGCGTGCCACCTTTCCATCCCTCTTATAAAAAAAAGCATCGGCAAATTTAAATCTAGACACGTAGCTGTACAGTGGAGCCTATGAGGATACAATCTAAGTATATATTTCAATAACTGAAAATCAGCTGATATTTTCAAGTAATATAGATTATATATATTTTAAACTATTCGTTTGGTTGTTTTGAGAGGAATTTTGTTTATTTTAAAATATAGGACAACGGAGTTGGTGTACGTGGGTTCGATTCCCACTCTAGGCATTCATTTAAATCGGCTGGTGCAAAATGAGCAGTTAAGCTTAGTGGCCCCGCACTGACTCTGTTGTTCTTGTGTAAAAAATTCAAGAGACCAACGCCAGGTCTTTCTTTTCTTTTCGAAGACCATATCCAACAAAACCATGGTATAATTGTGAAAATTATACCATAGATAGCTATGGTATAATTTTCGGTTATTGGGATTAACATCATTTATACTCTTGTTGCATTCCCATAGGTTACATTGTACAGCTATAGGTTAAATTATAGATAGATCATCAAGTGTATAATTGATACGATGTTTAATTCGCTGATTTCGATTGATACATTTGCCATGAGACCTATCATAACGTTGTCTTTTTTCAACAATATTCATGATATCAAAAGAAGAAATTTAAGTTATGTTTCCTTGTCCCAGTATATTGTCATTTAGACCCACGGGATATGCTGTCTGCAGTCGTTTAATCCAAGACAGTTCGATAGTTTTACGGGAATCTTCAATTTGTTTATGCGATTGCCCTTGTTGTTACAATCATCACCGATAATTATAAATATGTTTGTCAAACAAGTGTGGCGATGCATTCATCATCAAACATCTTCGTAGTACTGAATAATTTGAACGTATTTACAAAAACATTAAAAAAAACCGATAGTAAACGGTTTAAAACTACACTTTGGCGATACAATTATCACCGAATAATTAATATATACCAATGTGTAAAACATTATGTGCATTGAATGCATGATAATCACATGAATCAGTGATCGAACATTATCGAAAAAATCATGATACTGCACTTGCTGGGTTGGCATAGCACTAACAATTTCCTGGGCTTTCGGTGGTAACTCTGACAACGGTTTCCAATTTTCGTTTTGTACAGGCTCGCCTATGAACTGCACCAAATAGTTTCTTTGTCAGGATTCGCTTAATCTTTTCATGAGCTCCATCGCATGAACTTAATTCACTTAGAAACTTTTCATCGCGGTATCACATGCGCCGTTAAGCATGTCACTTCTAAAAGTTTACAGAGTCATTGATTTACATACTCTGAGCCACGATCTGAAACTCAAGTTCGGCACATACCATACGGAGTAAACATACGATAAATTACTTCACAAACTGTCAAAGCATCATTATTCCTCAATGGATGCGCAATTATAAATTTGCTGAACATGTCGAACGCAGTGAGAACATAAGTATTTCCATTTACTGACTTTGGAAACGGACCACATAAATCGATTAGCCACACTTAGAATGGTTCAGACGGAGTGGGAAAGACACAATGGCTTGCTTGGTTTGAAAATTTGTAACCTTCCGAACTTGGCAAAAATGACATGTTTGTATATTTTTTCCCATCCTTGGAAAAATTCCGGCATGGCCACCGAGAGGCGAATCATCAGAGGTACAGCAATTTGATAACATGACATCATTTTGTTGTGTTTAGATTTTGCAACTCTTGAATGGAACAGTATGTAATGAATGAGCGCATAATCGTTAGACTTCAATAGAACACATATTGCTTCCTTTTGTAAATCTGGAAGTATATCGTTTTCTAAATAGTCTATAATTGGATACATTAACGGATCTTGACGCTGAAACTCTTTGATGTTATTGATAGGCATAGAAATTTTCGCTAAAATTTTGTCATTAACAATTTTATCAGAATCAATGTCCGTATCTAATTTTGACGATTTATGAAATATGCGCTGTGGTTTTATAATTAGCTTAAATTGTTTATTTCCATCTTGCGGTACATCTGTATCGGCATCATATGGATCAGAATGCTCTGATTGTTGTTCTTCTGTTGACACATGTATAGCCAGAACAACCTCTAATTTGTTTTGAATTTGCTAAATTTTGACCGTTAGGTTATGTTAAATGTCAAATTTTGTCCGGAACGAAAGGAAAGTACGTGTCATATTCCACGGGACTTTCGACTATTTCTTCACGGCGATTTTCGCATCTCGACAAAGCGTCTGGTACTTCCATTTGATCTGCTTTCTTATATACTATTTCGAAATTAAATTGTTAAAGAATAGAAAGCCAAGGTTCGTAAATCGCACCCTTAAATTGCTTTTGGTATAAAGGCTTCAGCGCTTGATGGTCGCATTCCACAATAAACTGGTTTCCTCTTATATAGTCGGAACAATCCAATATATTAACAACCATCCCTAAGAGCTCTAATTTAGTTGGCCCATACGATTGGTGCCAACTACTAAGCTTTTTAGATCCAAAACGAATAATTCATGGTCTAAAAGTGTTGTCCTCTGGATCAAGTTGGTACAACATATACCCTATTCCACGATAAGATGTAATAACGCTCAAACAAAACTGCGTATTTAATTGAGGAGAACTCAACATTTCAAAGTTGACAAGGCGATATTCTAAATCGTTAAATGCTATGTCTTTTTCCTTTCCCCATTTGAATGTTTATTTCTTCTTTAAAAGACTATTAACAGGGCTAATTGTCGCGTTATAGTTCGGAATAAATTTCTTGAACCAGTTAAAAAGTCCATTAAGTCTTCTAAGTTCTTTTACATTTCGAGGTGCAGGGTACTAATGAATTGCTTAAACGCGATCTGCAGGTTGCAATATTCCATCTTTCGAAATAAGATGACCTAAACAAACGCATGATTGTGCCGCAAAAGAACTCTTTTTCGGTCCTAGTTTCAAGCCTGCATCCCTAAAACGGCTAAGTACTTCATTTAAACCAGAAACAAGCTGATCAAAAGTCTCGGGACATATTAAAATATCATCAAAATAACATAAACAAGATTTGAAAGTCCATGTAACACCCTGGTCATTAACAGTTGAAATGTTTTGGGTGACGTTTTTAGACCCATAGGTAGTCTCAAAAATTTATCAGGCCCAAAGCATGTATTAAAGCTGTATAACGAGAAGATTCTAGTGTTATAGATATAGGAAGATGTGGTGTGAGTGCCAATATGCCCATTTGGAAAAATCCCGATGACAAGTCAATGGATGTTATATAGTTCGGCGTCATTTAAAAAAAAAACATTCAGTAAGTTCCAGCAGGTTTAGTATTTTATACTTGAATTCCTGTGTTTGAGAATTCAAGTAACAAAAATCACAGCAAAAACGAAAGTTCTGAGGAGCATGATGATCGGGAGATGTCGAACGTTTGATCACTTAAACAATTGTACTTGTTATTGGCAAATCTTCGATATCACTGAATGGTTAGATGATATCTTTTATTAAAAGTATATCTACGTGATGTCTTAAAATCTCACGTTTGTATGGTGGTAATCGATACGGTTTCTGGTGTTTACCAGTAGCATCGGGCTTCAAATGAATCGTGTGTTCGATAAGTTTTGTATATCCCAAGTTAGGACTGTCATCGATAACATTTATAAAGAAGTGATGCAAGTTCAGTTTGGTGACTTTCTAAAAGGTGATCATACAAGGTGAATTGATTCTTTACCTTCTCTATATGTTCAGTACTACAAATATCACTACAATCTTTCAAATCAGGTGTAACACAACCATTTACAATATCAATATTCTGTACAACTGGACAACTTTGGTCAATAGATACACAACTATAATCAGAATTAAGCGATAAAAACTCCGCTATAGCTCTGTCTTTCGGAATAACAACGTTCGGTGCTGTTAAAACTTTCACAGGAACCTTGTGATTATGAGAAACGGTCACAAGAGATTTAGCTACCATTAAACCTTTTTCGAGTATGAACTTATGATTTGAACAAACACCATTTAATCCAGGGAGAACATAAGTAAGAACAGGTTCCCATACAATACATTCGGAGTTTGGAGGAATTGTAGAGGGTGGTAAAGGGTTATTTTCGTGCAACGTGATTGCCGTTTTTTATTTCACGTTCAACGTGTTTTTACTTTTTTATTTGACGTTCAGTCGTGCAAGACAGGTGCCTCGTTCAACGTGTTCTTCTTATTTAATTTTACGTGCATCGTGATTTTCAAATGCTTATTTTGCGTGCTCGGTATTTTTCAAATAAAATTCAAACACTTGGCAGGGATCGTCAAGAAATACTTTTTTAAAAGCCGTAAACCATTTATATCATAAATGTGTGTACTAAATCGGGAATAACAAGTAAAACAGAGTTTATATATACAAGAAGACAGTGACTCAGTCACAAAAGTTCACATCAAAGTCTTTATTTTCGTGCAACGTTCATGACAGAAATTATTTCACGTTCAACGTGAAATTGTCTTATTCACGTTTTTCCGTGCAAGCACCCCCCCCCTTTTACCACCCTCATTGTAAGTTTCTTGTGTGTTTGCACTTTGACTGACTTGAAATTAGCAGAAAAAAATGATAAAATCAAGAATAATATTGTAACTATGTAAGTAATTAGTTCCTAAAATAAGCGGATGTGAAGTAAGCGGCAAAATATAAACCTTAATGGCATGTTGTGCGTTGTTACAAGTTACCAAGAATTTTGCTAAACCAATAACTTTAACTATTGTATTATAAGCAAGTCGCATTTCAGACGGAAATTGTTCAAAACTCAATTTAGATTTAAACGGAAGAGTATTATATAAAGTTTGTGAAATAACAATAATGGAACTACCAGTAACTGCCAATGCTGCTATGTTTATATCTTTAAATGAAATTACCAAATGTACAAAAGATGATCCACTGTTTTTATTTATGCTGGCACTAACTAAATTTTGACTGGACGACCGTGCATGTCCCCCGGGTTTTAGTCTTTCCCGACTGGAATTGTTGAAGGGTTTTGCAGAACTGTGCAGTATGTCCTTGCTTGTCATAACTAACATGTGGTTGATGTGTTGACAGGTCAAGTTCCTGTCCAATTACAGTTGTGATCTTACCCTCGGCAACCGTAACATTCACGAGAATTTTGTTGCCCAGGCGGGTGGGTTGGTGACCGGTCTTGACGTCGGTAGTTTGGTGATTGGTTTGAACTGTTGTTCTGTACAGTGATATTGGTCACCATAGATGTTAGCGTCTTTATTTGATCTTTAAGATCGTCCATTTCACTTTTATTGGTTACAATAAAAATCTTCAATAGCCTGATCTGAACTTAGCCGAATATTTTGAACAATTTCGTTCGTCATCAGCATTGTAGAACTTTGACCTGCGAAATCCATGTACTGTGTTTTAAACAAAGCAGGTAATACAGTCCAATCAGAATTGGAAGCCATTCTTACATCATTAAGCATTGTTAGCGCTGGACCTTTGAGATGCAGGTGAAATGCTGCAATTGTATGTTTGGGATCTTGCAGATCATACAGTGTTCAGTAAGACTCGAATTCAACAAGAAATTCAGTGGCATTTTCTTGCGGATAACCCGAAAATTCCCTACGCTTAAGAATTTTCTCCATTGAATATAAGCGGGTGAGTATGATGAAGACATTAATGAAGTTGTGTGTCTAGTAAATGGTAAATGAGAATTGTCCGTTCGAGGGGTAGATTTTGGAATGTAGATTATATTGTAAAAAGAATGTGTAGGGGTCGGTAATGATTTGAATTCGTCTTCTTGAATGGATTGCTTTGATATAAAACTGTCACTTAATAGATATCCAGAAAGGTCACTAGAATGTGCATTATACATTTGTTCAATATTAGACTCAGAAATGTTGGGGTTCTTTTGTTGTCATCAAAAGTTACAAACTTACTCATACTCCTATTACTGGTTGATTGGATATATATTAGAAAGCAATCATGAAAATAAACTAAATCGGTCTGGCGAGACAATTCTCGCCGAAAACCTCAACTGTCTGGCTAGACAATTCTTACCTAAAACCTTAACTTCTGGCGAGACAATATTCACCGAAAACCTAAACTGTATAAACATAAAACACATAAATTCTTCAGCACTGACAATTTCTTTACTACAACATACAGACGATTATGCGCAATCAACAACAATTAAAGCGACGATGCGTAATAGCCATAATTTTGACAGCAATGATGTTGGATGAATTCCGTCTAAATAAAAGGCATTAAATTTGCATGAAAACCAACTATTTCTCGTATGACTGCATTTTCGAGAATTTTGAAGATCACAACTAAATTTTGGTGAATGTTTTCGAAGAATTAGATTTGTCTCACTGATAAAAATATTGACGGTGTTTATTTGCTCTTCTAGTTTCAAATCAACATTCTGAAATTATTCCAAATTTTTATTGCCTTGATATTTGTTCCAACATACAATGGAATAAACAGGTATTTCCAAAAACACCAATTCAACGGTTTTATATGTAGCTACACGTGCATACACATAAACTCTACTGAAATTATCAACTATTTCATTGACCGAGGAACAGTCATGTGATAGGAGACTGTTATGTCTACGTTTACGATTAAAATCAGTAAAGTCACAAGTACCTATCCACCAATCCCATATAAAACAATGTTTTATAGTGTCGTACAGCTTCTTCAATATGTTGTACTAAATATTCATAACTGTTTTTGTAGTTGCACCCTTTTTGTACCAAAAGCGAACGCTCGATTCAATTTTTAAATTTCTTTGTAATTTTAAATATTTTTTTTTTATATCTGATAAAATAATAGGTGTCTTATTAAAGCTGTTACCAATTTCTCGATGTAGCTTAGCATTGCTCATTATCATATAAAAATACATTCCTTATCTGCATGGTGATGTCGTGCAGACGATACTAACACACTACGCTGATTCAGCAATTTGGGTCAAAATTAACACAATCACAATGTCAATTAATTCATTTATAAAGATGGAATGCAAACAAATTATAAAATGTTCATAACATCAACGGGAAGTATTTGAGGTCCTCCACCATTCAACTGCTTGGGGGACTAAAAAGGTCGAAATCGGTTCTAAAATTCAATTTTACTGCTCTAAATATATTTGTGTGTGACTACCTTAACATGCGATGGGAAAGAGAGAGAAGGCAGGCATGCATGAAATATGACACAGAGAATATAGATGATTATTATAGGTTTCACAACGAGAATGGGATATCGCTTGATATCAACTCGAGTTATTTAATTTCAATATAATAACAAACGAGCCTTCGGCGAGTTTATTATTACTATTAAAATTAAATATCATGCGATATCCAATTCTTACAAGTTGTTAAACCTATTTCTCTTATGGTCAACACCCTCATTGTGTTAAGTTCAAAATTCCGCGAATCGTTGATCTAGTCTTTTGCACATGTCCTTTTCCTGTGTCAAACTTCAACATCAGACATTTGAAGACTTTTTGTACTCTTCAGAATGAAATCAAATTTTACAAAAAGAAGATTGTCAGGTGAAAACAATGGGTGTTTTGTATATGATTGATAAAATCACATATGTCCGTTGTCATGGACGAAATTTACATCGTCTCAACCTTTCAAAGTCATCAATGACCTAACGAATAGCCAATGGAAATTCCGCAATATCGTCTTATATTGTGCTGGCTAAACCAATCAAATTAACGCAGATTTTCGTATCACTTCTTTGTATCATCCCTGCAGTGTGTTACTAGAAATAGCTATTCATACAGAAAGTAGATAAGGCCACAACCACAAGAGAATACTATTTACAAACATTATCCCGGAGCACACCTGTGATTCCGGTATGATATATACTGAACTACGTTTTCAACAACCATATACAAATCAAGTATATAACATTTGACACAATTGTAAAATTTACCTTTAACAACAAATTATGACACCTGTTGTGTCCGTTGATTAGCATAGGGTCGTAAACTTGTCATGCATATGTCGCCAGGTAAAATAATAGATTGATAGAAATTGATCAGAAAAACTTTTGTGAAAATCGGGATTTTGACTTTTTTTACGATCCCGGTATCGGGATTCGGGTTGAGGCAAGAAAATCGGGATGATACCGCCAAAATCGGAATAGTTGGCAGGTCTGAAAAGTGAATAAGGATTACAATAACGGAATATATAAACAATTTATAAAGCAGTCGAAGAATGCTTATAAAAACTATATTGAACAGCCCGACAGAATAACGTTAGTAAAACAAATTAGACATATAACAAGCAAAACAGACATATAACCGAGAAAACAAATTAGACATATAACCGAGAAAACAGTTATA
This sequence comes from Mytilus coruscus, assembly GCA_017311375.1. NCBI lineage: Eukaryota > Metazoa > Mollusca > Bivalvia > Mytilida > Mytilidae > Mytilus > Mytilus coruscus. The sequence continues at coordinate 49,803,900 of CM029608.1, read as the reverse complement.
TCGTAAGACAGAAAACGCAAATTTAAAGAAATCGCACCTGCTCTATCCAAAACAGATTTATACAGTGTAGTGTACTACTATTGGTACAAATCATATGTTTGTCTATTTCGTGGTTTTTAGGTTTTTTGTCTTGGCGTTGTCAGTTTGTTATCGACTTTTGTGTTTGAATATCACTCTTATGTTTCTTCTGCCTCTCTTTTTGTGAGTTTTAAATGAGCAACAGAGGTAAAAGTATAAAGGAATGCTACGTATCACAAGCTATTAACTAAAGATCTCCCTAAAATATTAAGTTAAGGCCACGCCAAATTAATACCTCGTTCGTTGGATCCCCCGCGTGTTGTGAAAGGTCGACGAGAAAAAGTACTTTTTTTAAAAACCCGCGTCCAGAACGGAGCCGCGCGCGTCAGTCTCCCAAATTTATGTAACCAAAATTTTAATCGGTTGTGCGTTTGAAAGTAACGCCACACAGACACGGAAATTGACATAAAAAACGATCTAGATCTAACATTTACAACGTCATTTATTATGGACAAATATAATATGATGTATATATTCTAAACGTAAGACATAAGTGGAATATTTGTAGTTACAGTAGTAACGCAGGCAACAACCTTACTACCAAACACAGCAGTGGAATGTGATTTAGACAATTCTTTTACCGATATGTGCTCCGTGCAAGACCACAAAGCACCAACGCCTCCGAATTGAAAGATTTAAATGATGACAATATAACATGCATGAAAATAAAAGAGAATTCCGAAAAACGGTACATGCATTGAAAAAGCACCGCAATGATACTATTATATTTTTTACTTTTTTTATCTTTTAGAGTAAAAGTTGTTTTCCCTTGAAACTTTTATTTGATATTTGCTTGTATCATTACAAAATTATAAAGCATGGAATTTGACAAGAAAGTGTTTGTGGTAATTGAATATAACACATCAATCCAATTTTACAATTTACAAAATCTTCTAAAAATAAGAATTTGTATGACTATGATTGTCAATGAGACAAATTTCCACCAGAGAACATATTTGTTGAGGTTTGCAACCAGTTAAGTTCACGGTATTGCCTTCAACACAGAGCAATATCCCCATATACATAAAGATTTGATTGCTATTAAATTCTTCTTCCCCAAGGGTGACTGGGGAATAGAAATATGGTCACCATAGGTCTTCCTCCAACCGGCAGTAAAACCCTCACCAGAGTGGGGCGTTCGTTTGGCTTTGCGGGATGTACAAGTTCGCAGCCACGTCCGGTCAGAATGAGGACGAGGCATCAGGTAGGGAGAGTGCCACGCTCTTTGCACGTTAAGAACCCTTGCAACAAATCTTTGAGTGGTCATTAGGTGGCCTGTTGCAAAGCTGAATATCTGTCCCTGTCCAATGAATGTACCCTCATTTTCCCGTGGCGGTCCAAATTTCACCGACCTCCGTCCCGGACGGCCTCTGTTACAGGACATACCCATTGTATTTATTGTTAATTTGTTCTCGTCCTGAACATGCATGAAATATTTGCCACTGGATGTTAAGCAACCAACAATCAATCAATAATATTAAATTCTTCAGGAAAGCAATGACTAAGTGGAATGTATTGAAGTGTTCCTTTTGTTTAATTAGTATTAAGCATCTGGTGTGATGCATTTGAATATGCAGTAGTATTAATTGGTGTGGTTTTTAAAGGACAGTCCTTTATAAATTTTCATCTTGTATACACAAATATGTATATTTGTATATAAAATCTTTATACATGCATATATGCTTTGCATACGTTTATTTGAAATGACATACCATTCTATATGTGCCTGTCCCAAGTCAGGAGCCTGTAGTTCACTGGTTGTCGTTGGTTCATGTCTGTCAAATTTGTTTTTCGTAAATTGTTTTGTTATGAATTAGGCCGTTAGTTTTCTCGATTGAATTGTTTCATATTTTTTATGTCAGGGCCTTTTATAGCCGACTATACGGTATGGGTTTTTTTCATTGTTGAAATCTGTACGGTTGCATATATCCATTTCATTTGAACTGGTGGATAGTTGTTTCATTGGCATCCATACCACAGCTGCTTATTTTTATAATGCATCAATTTTAACTGACATCAAACATGGATGTCTACCTGTTCAATGCTGATGTTCAGCTGGATCTTTATTTGAGCAGACTACACGAAGTTGTAGGTTTTGCTACTAGTTAACCATTTTTGTACTGGAAATGTTGTGAAAAAATTCAACAGGATGTCTGAGAACAAATTAAGAAGCAAAGTAGGGTAATATAAGAACTAGGATATGAGAAATATAAAAACATGAAGCACCAAAACTGTGTAAATTTCTGATTGCTCGCTTGCATAAAATGCTTTTCATAGATTTTATTTTTTTAATATTTCAAAAATAGTATCGCTCGCTAGTAAAAAATGCTTTCGCCTGCCAAAAATCAAACTTCGAAAAAAAAAACAAATAAAAAAATTTCGCTCGCTCGCTACACTTTTTTACGGAAAGTGTCCGAAGAACTAGAAATTAATTTGGTGTGGCCTAAGTACAACATTTAAAATTTAGAAACAAATATGTGTATCAAGTTGTATACTAGTACTTATTATGTGGTATGCAAATTATATGTCTATCAGAAATACCTTAATCGGTGGTATGCAAATTATATGTCTATCAGAAATACCTTAATCGGTGGTATGCAAATTATATGTCTATCAGAAATACCTTAATCGATTCTTAATATTGTGAATATATTCGACATATAAAATTGTCTGAACTGATCTGTGGACTTCATTGAAGTAAAGAATATAGACATGAATTGAAGAAAGACAGATGATAGAAAGAAATGACGGACTGACAAAAGCACTCAGTCCAGAAACACAAGCAAACGCAGAAAACTAGACAGGGGCAAAGCCAAAGAAAAAAAGAAATGACAACATACAGAGCATCACAGAAAGAAATAACGACAAAAAAACACTCAACAAAAACAGTGCATTACAGAAAAAAATGACGACATACAGTACATCACAGAAATAAAACAACAGTTAGCAAAATACAATATAACATATGAAACTATAGAGTTGAAAAACAAATCAAATCCAACTAAATTCTAAGACGGTTGATTTTACCAAATCCCTATTCACATCGACCCTTACGTTGCAATTTAGTTTGATCTTACACAGTTTGGATGTAAAATAACAGTCTAGTGAAACGTTTGATAAATAAAAGCAAGATTACTCGGTATGTGTTGTAAAAGCTAGATGACACGGAATGTGTTGTAAAATCAAGATGACACAGAATGTGTTGTAATAGCAAGATAACAAAGAATGAGTTGTATATGTCAATGAGAGAGCAACCCAACGACACAAACAAAAATAGAGGTTCACATACGAAGTTCAGCAATAGACAGACTATTCAAATTGTACGAAATTATGCATGAAATACGATTGTGAGTCAAACCCTAAAAACAATGATTATAAACAAATCGCATACTTACAATTGAGTAAAAATAAAGTCACTAAAGAGAAACGTTTGATTTGAACATAACACATCCCCTTATTCATCTTTTGATGTTTCAATATTTTTTCATGACATTCAATAGATGCATTGATTATATATATGGTAGCAATAAGAAGTTCATGTGTTCCGTCGGTTAAACACTTTAATCTTTAATAGTTTTAATAATCATAAAGCTTATAGTATTCGTGACATTTTAAACAATAGTATTTTGATAAGGTAAACAAGACCTAAAGATTGCTATTATATAAAAAAAGGTTTTAACCATTTCACTATGTATTCTCTCTATTGTTTTTAAACTCCAATTGAACTTGATATCAATGAGGTTTATTTTGAATCTTTGTTTGTTTCGTGACTTTATCTGGCGTCTTGTCAACATTATGTACTGATTTGACCACGTGACTTAATCTGCGTCTAAGCAACATTGTGTACTGATTTGACCATGTCATGGACATGTGTTTGTGTCCTACATAGTCTACCGAGCAGTTTATGTAATAGTTATACACCAAGGATAGGTGCGTCTGGATAAGAAACCACGATATGGCCGGAGGCTGGAGGGGTTTCTTATCCAGACACGCCGTATCCCGAGGTGTATAACTAACTTACACCCAATGATAAACCCTATATTTGTTAACATTGATTATTAAATGAAAAAGAACAGATAGCATATTTATTGACAAAATCAAACCATGATTTATAAGAAAAACATTTTTTTTACATGAAACCCCACTAGTAACCTTACTTTGGCTATGTTCGTTCAAACTTTGACAAGTAAGTAGATTTTACAAATGTCAAATGTCCGTTGGCGGTCTCCTGAAAGGCAAAATTTCCATCCCTATCCAATAAACCCTCATTTTCCAATGGCATTTCCAAATTTCCAGACCTTCATCCTGGACGACCCCTATTACAGGACCTACCTGTTGTATTAATTGTACATTTGTTTTTGTCCTGAACATGCATGAACTATTTTCCACTGGACGTTTAGCAATCAATTAATCAATCAGCTAGCTTTCAGTAACTTCGAGTACTCTCATATCAACGTGTAATGACCATAATTATTCAAATTCCTTAGGTAGGAATTTTACAGTACAGGATATCAGAAAATATGAATTTCTCAGTTGAATTTTGTTAGATAGTATGAACAGAACCGAACTTCTGGCTTCATTAGGTATCGACTGTGTGTGTGTGTATGTGTTTGTGTGGCCGGGGAGAGTGAAGGTTTAAGAATCAGAAGATGAATGGTCGATGCCTAGCTCAAAGGATAGTATTATTATATAGTAGTCTCAGTGTATACGTGCTTATTGTTTTAATGAAGGATCGTCAAAATGTACTATCAACTGACGTATATATATATATATATCAATTATCCTCAATCAGAAAGAATAGATATGAATATACTAAATAGGATGTACTGCTTAATTAATTAAAGGGGTACGCTGATCTACGCTGGGCAATGCATAGTGTAAATATTTTTTTTTTTAGATTTGCGATTGTACTGAGTAAATTCATCAGTCAGGTGTTATTGTAAAATTATTTATAATTCTTTGAACTTTTCTTCATGTATATTATGATAAAATTACCAGTAAATTTTATGTTTTTTTGTACAGAAAATTTTGCAACAAAAATGCTGAAAACCGTTTTCCGTCGGGGGCTTCGCCACCCTGAACCCCCTACCAGGGCTCTGCCCGGGATCTGCTGGGGACCTTGAGCAGCCCCAGACCCCCTGCCGCAATTTGTGCCTATGGTTTATTGGATACCTAGCTACGCCCCTGCTATATAATGAACCGAACGGTCTATTAGTATTATAAAAATAGGAAGATGTAGTATAACTTATTTACTCCCTCGTTTCACTCCTCCGAAAATAAAATTTTTCTTAACTAGATATCGTAGAAAAAACCAAACACAGTATAGGGTTGTGCGTTCGCTACAAGATCGCCTTTAATTTAACATGTTCAACACAAAATGATACAGTCATGCAGCCATACATTTTTAAATGAATCAATTTTTACCATACACAAGTCGATAAGAAACGATAAGGTTACTATAATATAGGTAAATGGGGTGGGAGGCCGGGAATAATATACCAAACTAACCTAGTCCTTACTATCTTGTAACGAGCGTCGCATTGGTCAAACACACTTCAAATCTTCCTTATATACTGACTGCCAAAATCGTCCGTGCAGAAAGGAATTCAATGGGTATTACCCTATCTCATTTAAATATAGAAAGACCGTTATGTTTAAAACATTGGACCGTAAAGATTTTTGATTTTGATTTTTGGTGTTTTACGCCACTTTTAAGCACCGCTTTTGGGCTATTTCGTGGTGGTCAGTATTTATTGGTGGAGGAAGCCGGAGTGCCCGGAGAAACCACCGACCTTCGATAGGAAAACTGACAATCCTAGTCAATTAAGATTGAGTCGAGTGCACCCGCACGAGCGGGGTTCGAACTCACAACCTCAGTGTTGACTGGCTAGTGATCACAGTAGTAACTACTTAGACCACTCGGCCACCGAGGTTGGACCGTAAAGAAATGTATTGATATATATATATATTATATATTTATACGAAAAAAAAATAATAAGGCTGAAATGCACCAAATATTTGTATTCAATATGAATATTCACATTTTGTCTATTACAATATAAAATTGTTCATAATGTTCTCTATAGTATCCTACCGGTTTCACTGTTTAACAGATCTTCAAGGATATGGATATGTGAATATCCATATTGAATACAAATATTTGGTGCATTTTCAGCCTTATTAATTTTTTTTCTTATTTTGTGCACAGCGTGGACAAAATTTAAAACTTTTCAATATATATATATATGTTTAGTCCAGCTTCTCACTCTGGTTCTGAAATGCAACAATTTCACCTTTAATGGTGAACATTACCTTCAGATAAACGGGACAGCGATGGGGACGAAAATGGCACCGTCATACGCCAATATTTTCATGGGAAAATTAGAAAGAAATTATTTCAACATCTTTATCCAAACCTCTGTCTTGGTTCCGTTTCATCGATGATGTTGACATGAAATGGATTGAATCCCAACAAAATTGGATGATTTTATCAGACATGCAAACAACGCACACCAGTCAATTAAATTTACATATGAAATTTCCGACTCCAAAATATCTTTCTTAGACACTACTACATCTATTAAGGACGGTGTCATATCAACAGATCTCTACTGTAAACCTACAGATAAACATCAGTACCTTTCTCCCAAAGCTGTCACCCCAAACACTGTACAAAAGTATCCCGTACAGTCAAGCTCTCACAGTAAAGCGGATTTGCTCCTCTGAGGAGGCTGTCACTAAACAGTTACAGGAACTTCGCGGTTTTTGACCAAACGAGGTTATAAGAAATTGGACATAGATAAGGGGTTTGCGCGTGCTAATAACAACAGCCGCAATGACCTATTACAGTACAAACAGAAGAGGCGCAGCAAAATAGTTCCGTTTGTTTTAAAATACAATCCCGCCTTTACTAACCTTTCATGTTTGATCCGTGCCAATTGGCAAACTATTGCCAAGCACCCACAATTGTCCAAGATCTTTCCCAATCCTCCTGTCTTAGCTTTTCGGAGACCAGCAAGTCTCAAAGACTTATTTGTGAGAGCTGACGTCTCCTCTAATAAAAGCTGTTCAACTGCAGGATGGTGCAAGTCGTGTGGTGACGATGTCTGACTTGCCAACAAATACAGAATACTCAAACATTTACTTGCCACTCCACTGGGGTGTGTACACTATATTTTGTAATGTAACTTGCAAAACACAGAATGTTGTATACCTTCTTCAGTGTCGATGTGGCATGCAGTATATTGGCGAGACAGAACAGCCATTCAACAAACGCATGAATGGTCATCGAAGTGACTACACCTGCAAGCCCGACCTCCCCGTAAGTCGTCATTTGAAATCACCTGGGCACGCCCAAGCTGATCTCAAAACCTTACAATCACAATCATAGACCACAACGAGGGTTGGTCAAGGGCCGAAAGACTTGCTCAGGAAAGGTTTTGGACAGGCTAAGCTAAGGACAGTTTCCCAGATGGCATAAATGAAAAACATAGAATGAGTCACTCATTTTCCTACCATCACTCATTTTCCTGACATCATTTGTTTCCAGTTACTCCGGCTTCCTTACTTGACTCTTACAGTTTTAAGGATTCTTTTGGAATTTTACTAGTTTAAATACTAGGGTTCTTTTCATTTGGGAGGGATGTACAAGTACGCATCCACGTCCAATTATTTAACCTTAGCCAAATTTTACTATCATATTTTCTTATCATTATAAAACTGCTATTTATTTGGGATGATAAATACACAGCCTCTGTTTGACATATTTTTACCAGCTTATATCGATCAGTGCTGTTTTTTTGGGAATGAATTTACACACAGTTGTTGTAACATCTTAACTGACGTCACTTTGGAATTTTAGAGTTGTGCCAGTTTATATCTCTAATTACTACTTTCATTTTAGACATGTCTTTGAGTCGTTTTTGGAAATTTTAAAATTTATTAGCGTCTCTACATATGATGTTCGGGTAAAACTGTTTCACTTTTTTATTGTATAGAAATCAAGATTGCTTTAGTTTAATAATCAGAATAGTTTGATCTGATTCATTTTACATCGTGCTCATATTGATGAAGGATATCTGTTATCCGAAATATTTATAGTTACATTTGTTCGTTTATTGTCATTTTTGGTGATGTTGTACCCTTTTAGACTGGTTATATATTATATTTTGTAGTGTACTGTATCATATTTATATGATCCATCGCCCCGTAAGATTTATCGTTGATTATTATTCAGTCATTTAATATATATCTATATATATATATATAACACTGAGGAAGGCCATTTGTTGAGCCGAAATATTTGCAATTATTGTATAATTTATATCATCTGTTCAGTTTTTCCATCTTTGTGCGATGATATTCAACACTTTTAGTGTTTTGTTTTCCATCTATTTATCGGTATTGTTACACAATCTTTTAGACTCATACAATTTTCCCTGTTTGTGTAGTATTGTCAATTTTGATGATCCAATACCTATTAAATTTACTGGTTGGTAGATTCTTATAGACTCTATATATATATATAGATATGTATGTTTTAACGACCTTGACTGGCTATAGAGCCCTTGTACGGTCGGTATGACTAATAATGAGATAACTGTGTCTTATATAGTGCACCGACCGATCCAATGTGTCTTACATAGTGCCCGAACGGTCTGTTGTGTCCTACAGAGTGCACTGTACGGTCCGTCTTTTTCTCCATAGTCCACCGAACGTTGTATTGTTTTCTATATAGTGCACCGAACGTCTTATTGTGTCCTACATAGAGCACCGCATATTCTATTGTGTACTACATAGTGCAGCGAATATTCTTTTGTGTACTACATAGAGCACAACACGTTCTTTTTTGTCCTACATAGTGCACTGAACGTTCTATTGTGTTCTACATATAGTACAACGAACGTTATTTTTGTCCTACATAGTGCACCGAACGGTCTATTGTGTTCTACATATAGTACAACGAACTTTATTTTTGTCCTACATAGTGCACCGAACGGTATATTGTGTACTACATAGTGCACCGAAAGGTCTATTGTGTCCTACATAGAGCACCGAACAATATATTGTATCCTACATAGTGTAGCGAATATTCTATTGTGTACTACATAGCGCACATAACGTTCTTTTTTGTACTACATTGTGCATCGAACGTTCTATTGTGGCCTACATAGTACATCGAATGGTCTATTGTGTCCTACATACATGTAGAGCACAACACGTTCTTTTTTGTCCTACTTAGTGCACTGAACGTTCTATTGTGTTCTACATATAGTACAACGAACGTTATTTTTGTCCTACATAGTGCACTGAACGGTCTATTGTGTTCTACATATAGTTTCAACTCTATCAATCAAATTATTTTTTTCAATATTAAACACTATAATGTATGGAGAAAATGAGGGTTCAGAATATTTTTTTCATCAAATAGGGAATCAGAATATTTTAGTTAAATGGTCGTTCCCTAATGTGTGACATTATGAACCCAACGGTCTCAGGGGCGGATCCAGCCATTTTTAAAAGGGGGGGGGTTCCCAACCCAGGATAAAGGGGGGTTCCAAATATATGTCCCCATTCAAATGCATTGATCGTCCAGAAAAAGGGGGTTCCAACCCTGGAACCCCTCTGGATCCGCCACTGGGTCTATTTATATAAAAATAGGGAGAAGTTGTTTATATGATTTCCAATGAGATAACTGTCGTATATAGTGCATAGACCAATCGAATGTGTCCTACATACTGCAGTAAACGGTTTGTTGTGTTCTACTTCAGTGCACTGCCCGGTCCGTCGTGTCCTGCATAGTCGACCTAACATTGTATTATGTCCTCCATAGACACCAAGTAATCTATTGTGTCATACATATTTCACCGGACTGTTCATGGTGTTCCTTGTAGTCCACCGAACGATCTATAATTGTATCTCACGTAGTGCACCGAACGATCTATAATTGTATCCTACATGTACGTAGTGCACCGAACGATCTTTTGTGTACTACATAGTGCACCAAACATTATATAGTGTACCACATAGTGCACCAAACGTTATATTGTGGCCTACGTAGAGCATTAAGCAATCTATTGTGTCTGCTGTAATGCGGTAAAGGATTTATTTTGTACTATTTAGTGCACCAAACAATCTATTGTATCCTACACAGCGCACCTAACGGTCTTTTGTGTCTTACATAGTGAACCAAACGGTTTATTGTTTTCAACATAGTGCATGGAGAGTTTATTGAGTCCTGCTTAATGCACACAACGTTGTGTATTACGTAGTGCATTGGACGTTCTATTGTCCTCTGTAGTGCACCAAACCTTTTATTGTTTACTATATAGTGCACTTGCACGATATATTGTGAATTACATAGTGCACCGAGTGTTCTATTGTGTACTCTGAACGTTCTATTGTGTACTTCGTAGTGCACCGAATGTTCTGTTGTGTCATATATAGCGCATCGAACAGTCTATTGAGTACTACGTAGTGCATCGAACTTTCTATTTTGTCTTATATAGTACATCAGTGTTCTATTATGTACTTAGTAATGCACCGAACGCTCCATTGTATACTACGTCGTGTATCATTCGTACCATTTTGTCCTCTATGGTGCACCGAATGGTCTATTGTGTAACATGACGTGCACCGAACATTCTAGCGACTGTGTCCTTCGTAGTGCACCAAACGATCTATGTTTCCAACATAGTGCACGAAGAGTTAATTGTGTACTACGTAATGCTCTGAACAATATATTGAGTCTTACATAGTCCACCGAACGTTTTATTGTGTGCTATATAGTGCGATCTGTTGTGTCTTACATAATGCACTGACTCGGAATGTTTCATTGAGTCCTATGTACGTAGTGCACTGAACGGTTTTCCTAATCTTATGTAGTCCTATATACTGCACAGAACGTTCTATTGTGAACTATGAAGTGCATCGAATGTTCAATTGCGTTCTATTTAGTGCACTGAACGTTCTACTGTGTTCAACATAATGCACCGAACGTTCTATTGTGTACTCCTGAGGTCTGTTTATCCAGTGAATAGTCCAGATATCTGCATATCCAGTCACGAGTCCAGAGGTCTATATATCCAGTGAAAAGTTCAGAGGTCTGTGTACTCAGTGAAGAGTCCAGAGGTCTATATATCTAATGAAGAATATAGAGGTTTTGTATATCCAGTTAATAGTCCAGAAGTTTTGTATATCCAGTTAAGAGTCCAGAGGTCTATACATTCAGTGAAAAGTCTGTGTATTCAGTTCATAGTCCAGAGTTTTTGTATATCCAGTTAAGAGTCCAGAGGTCTGTATATCTAATGAAGAAAATAGAGATCTGTATATCCAGTAAGGAGTATAGAGGTCTGTATATCTAATGAAGAATATAGAGATCTGTATATTTAGTGAAAGGTCCAGAGGTCTGTGTATTCAGTGAAGAGCCTAGAGGTCTGTGTATTCAATGAAGAGTCCAGAGGTCTGTGTATTCAGTGAAGAGCCTAGAGGTCTGTGTATTCAATGAAGAGTCCAGAGGTCTGTGTATTCAGTGAAGAGTCCAGAGGTCTGTGTATCTAATGAAGAATATAAAGGTCTGTGTATCCAATTAGGAGTATAGAGGTCTGTATATCTAACGAAGAGTATAGAGGTCTATATATCTAACGAAGAGTATAGAGGTCTGTATATCCAGTTAGGAGTATAGAGGTTTGTATATCCAGTTAGGAGTATAGAGGTCTGTATATCCAGTTAGGAGTATAGAGGTCTGTATATCTAATGAAGAGTAAAGAGGTCTGTATATCCAGTTAAGAGTCCAGAGTTCTATATATCCAGTTAGGAATATAAAGGTATGTATATCCAGTTAAGAGTCCAGAGGTCTGTATATCAAGTGTAGAGTCAAAGGTCTGTATTTGTAATGAAGAGTCCAGGGGTCTGTATATCCAGTAAGGAGTATAGAGGTCTATATATCTAATGAAGAGGATAGAGATTTGTATATTCAGTGAAAAGTCCAGAGGTCTGTGTATTCAGTGAAGAGTCCAGAGATCTGTGTATTCAGTGAAGAGTCCAGAAGTCTGTGTATTCAGTGAAAAGTCCAGAGGTTTGTGTATCTAATGAAGAATATAGAGGTCTGTGTATCCAGTTAGGAGTATAGAGTTCTGTATATCTAACGAAGAGTAAAGAGGTCTGTATATCCAGTTAGGAGTATAGAGGTCTGTATATCCAGTTAGGAGTATAGAGGTCTGTATATCTAATGAATCCAGAGGTCTATATATCCAGTTAGGAGTATAGAGGTCTGTATATCCAGTTAAGAGTCCAGGGGCCGGTAACAAGAAATTCAATTAAGAGAGATCGTAAGTATTGAATTAAGGGGAAGATAAGATGATCCTAAGATCATTCAAAGAGTGTAAATCAAAGCTCCCTCAGGTTGTTCGTATATCGGTCTTATTTCCCCCTTAAGTTGCATAGTAATAGTTTTCAAGTTACGAGTTCTTAATAATTTTCCGGCGTCTCCGTGTTAGGTTCCTCGCAAAGAAATTAGAATCGCCTTAAATGAATCATACAAACGTTTTAATGAACGAAAAAATGCGCTCAATAATCAACTACCCATTTAACCTAAGGAAGACAAAGTGTCAAAAGCACTTTTAAAATCAACGAATGAACAAAATAATTTTCTACCCGATGACAAATAAAATGAAACAAGAGCATGCATGATAAACATACTGTCTTGAACAGAGTAGCCTTGAAGAAATCCTCCCTGTGCATCTGTTATAATCCATATTTTGTCAGATAATTCATTAAGTCTTGCCTGGGACTATTATACTAGTATAATTGTCCCAGGTCTTGCATTCAGAATTGCTGTAAAACTTTTCCTAAATTTGAAGTGTGACAAATTGTCCGGTAATTCTCAAGATTATTAATATCTCTCTTATTTTTAAACAAGGGTTTTATTACACCAGTTAGCCATGAATCAGGTATTATACCTGAATTAAAAATTTAGTTAAATAATTTTATTTATTATACTTCACGTAAAAATGCAAGATTTTGATTGGCTAATACGAGGGAGATGATTTCTTCTATCCCATTGCTCAGCGGGAGACGATTTGTTTGAATGTCACCCCCTCTTGCAGACCAATAAAAAATTGATAAGTGAAAGATTGTGCCGTATGTTCTTCTCGAAATAACGGAAAAAGAAGCGATCAAGACTACACTGTGGTAGATGTCTCCGCGGTGTATACAGTCTGTGTTTCAACCGACATTTAAATCTATGCGACGAACAGTAACATTTTAAAATCTACAAATAATAAAAATTGTCACATATTATTAATTTTATTTATTATTTAAAAGAATGATTTCTAAAATAATTAATTGATATTAGTTATCAAGAGACTGACCAAAAAACAAAAACAAAGCAATTAATTTTAATAACACTTATTCAAAATGTAAGATTTCCTGCCGAAGGTCGGTGGTTTTAATTGGGCACTCCGGCTTTCCTCCAACAGTAAAAACTGACCGTCACAATATAGCCAATATAGTACCGAAAGAAGCGTTTAACACCAACAATCAATTACAATGCAAGAAGAAGAATATTTAGAGCGTAACTATACCTGCAATGTTTTATAATCAGGGAACCATATTCAATTTTACGGTGGATTCAAAGCATTCTACATAATGTTATTGATTCGTCTATGTAATTGACTTTTATGAGCTGTTGCATTATGTAATTATATATATATATCACTTGTGAAAATGAAGGCTACAATTAAGAAAAAAGAACAAAACAAGAAATAAAAAATAAACTAAATAAGACCAGATATATCATAGGTCATAATCATCTGATACTAGTAGAATTTGACATTTCATTGAATTGCAACTTTATTCTTCATTTATTACGTTTATATCTTTTTGACATATAAACACATGAATAAAAGGAGTTATGGTAAATACGTCAATGAAAGGACAATCAAATGGTTAGATACCTTCCCCATTATTCTATCATTTTTTTCTTAAACAATCAATTTTTCTAACTCGCATTGTTTTGTGAGTTTGCTGCTGTTTTTGCGATTGTTTCTTCTTTTTTTTTTTGCGAAAATCAGCTAATTTCTATACTCCTAATGTTTATTGCTCCTCCCCCTAAATATCCTTAACCATCATCAACCGCCACAGCATGCAATGAATAAATAGTATGCGTTTTATGCATGAAGAAAGAGTAACAAATGCGGTAGGAAGGTCAACGTTGAAAATCTGAAATTTTCGGTGACGGCGAAATATTGTAACGTTTCTAACGTCTTGTCAATTTTAATTTGGTCTTGGCATTGAAAGGGTTAATTAAAGGACAATGATTTGAATTTACATTGACAAATTAAAGACAAAGTTCTAAGTTTTGGCTTCAGAACTTTTCATAGACTGCCAAAATAAAATAAATAAACATTTTGCTTTACTTCTAGTTGTTGTTTTTCTAATAACTGTAACGTTGTTATATACGTGACGTCATAGTCAAGTACTTTCAATTTAGAATCTAACAGTTAAAGACAATAATGATGGAACATTCAGTAAAATAAACCAAATAACACATAGCTGAGAGGGTGACAGATTAGTACCCTAAAACAGCATTGTCAACCTCGGCTTCGCCTCAGCTGACAATGTTTTCTCGGGGTAACAATCTGCTCTATCTATCTCTCATCTATGTGTTATTTATATGGTATATAGGTAAAACTGGTTAGCCGTGCTTTTAATGTATTCATTGACTATATCATCATTCCCGGAGCTCTGCCATTACTAAGCTTTTAACGGCTGATAAAATTTCCTCTTCCGAAATACCTCGATCAAGAATATTTATAATATCTTCAATATCAATATTTTCTATTGCTTCGTCAAAATCTTGAATTATCGGTATCTGCATCTTCATTTTATTCAAAGATTTAAGATAATCGTAAAACTGATCTATACTAAATTTAATCTCCTGCGCCGAATTTTTTTGTCTAAACGTTTCAAAATTTTCCAAAACTTTTCGAATCTTTTCTGGAGATCGCATTCGAAATTATGCTGGGAACTTTTGAAACATTTAATTATCTCAAATGTATAATTTTTTCAAGCTTTCTTCATAGCCTCTCGGTTTTCTTTACTTTTTATGAACATATAAACTCTAAAGATAAGACTTTATTATTTGTTGATCTGTCATAAAATCCGATGAATTTGTTCGATCTGAACAATCTTCTTGTAAACACTTGTTGTTGTATACGTTGTCTCAGTTGAACATACAGTAATACCACCATTTTATTCGATTATTAACAAGTGAATGTGCAGCTAAGAGTAGTCGGGACCACTCTTACAAAAAATATCAAGAGAAGCTATTGCGAATTGTTCTTGGTACACCCCTAAGTCGCTAAGTTTGTTTTAAGAACACTTAATAACTGACCAAAATTTAAGAATGATTTTGTGTTATCGGAATTAGTAAGATCGCTTTAAGGTAGACTTAAGAATCGTTCTTAAATCATGCACTTTTTCAAAAGATTAAGGGCTGTCAATCATTCTAAGATAGGTCTGAGGTTGGGTCTTGTTACACTCTTAAATCTTAAGACGCTCTTTAGACGTTCGTAAGACATAAGAATGCTTCTTGTTACCGGCCCCAGAGGTCTGTACATCAAGTGTAGAGTAAGAGGTCTGTATTTGTAATGAAGAGTCCAGGGGTCTGTATATCCAGTAAGGAGAACAGAGGTCTGTATATCTAATTGAGAGTCAAAGGTCTGTATTTGTAATGAAGAGTCCAGGGGTCTGTATATCCAGTAAGGAGAACAGAGGTCTGTATATCTAATTGAGAGTCAAAGGTCTGTATTTGTAATGAAGAGTCCAGGGGTCTGTATATCCAGTAAGGAGTATAGAGGTCTGTATATCTAATTAAGAGTCAGTGGTCTGTATTTGTAATGAAGAGTCCAGGGGTCTGTATACCCAGTGAAGAGTCTAGAGGTCTGTGTATTCAATGAAGAGTCCAAAGGTCTGTGTATTTAAAGAATATAGAGGTCTGTGTATCCAATTAGGAGTATAGAGGTCTGTATATCTAAAGAAGAGTATAGAGGTCTGTATATCTAACGAAGAGTATAGAGGTCTGTATATCCAGTTAGGAGTATAGAGGTTTGTATATCCAGTTAGGAGTATAGAGGTCTGTATATCCAGTTAAGAGTCCAGAGGTCTATATATCCAGTTAGGAATATAGAGGTCTGTATATCCAGTTAAGAGTCCAGAGGTCTGTATATCAAGTGTAGAGTCAAAGGTCTGTATTTGTAATGAAGAGTCCAGGGGTCTGTATATCCAGTAAGGAGTATAGAGGTCTGTAAATCTAATGAAGAGGATAGAGATCTGTATATTCAGTGAAAAGTCCAGAGGTCTGTGTATTCAGTGAAGAGTCCAGAAGTCTGTGTATTCAGTGAAGAGTCCAGAGGTTTGTGTATCTAATGAAGAATATAGAGGTCTGTGTATCCAGTTAGGAGTATAGAGGTCTGTATATCTAACGAAGAGTATAGAGGTCTGTATATCCAGTTAGGAGTATAGATGTCTGTATATCTAATGAAGAGTATAGAAGTCTGTATATCCAGTTTGAAGTCCAGAGGTCTATATATCCAGTTAGGAGTATAGAGGTCTGTATATCCAGTTAAGAGTCCAGAGGTCTGTATATCAAGTGTAGAGTCAGAGGTCTGTATTTGTAACGAAGAGTCCAGGGGTCTGTATATCCAGTAAGGAGTATAGAGGTCTGTATATCTAATTAAGAGTCAGAGGTCTGTATTTGTAATGAAGAGTCCAGGGGTCTGTATACCCAGTAAGGAATATAGAGGTCTGTATATCTAATTAAGAGTCAGAGGTCTGTATTTGTAATGAAGAGTCCATGGGTCTGTATATCCAGTAAGGAGTATAGAGGTCTGTATATCTAATTAAGTGTCAGAGGTCTGTACATTGTATTTGTATTGAAGAGTCCAGGAGTCTGTATATCCAGTAAGGAATATAGAGGTCTGTATATCTAATGAAGAGTCAGAGGTCTGTATTTGCAATGAAGAATCCAGGGGTCTATATATCGAGCGAAGAATCCAGAGAGAAGTAACAAGTGGGACATTACATACAAGAGGGTCTGAGTGTGGCTTACAGAATAGAGAATTATGGCAAAAATAAAAGAAGAATGTGTATGAGGAAACGAATGCCCCCGCTCAAGCTTTGCAATTTTACAAAAGGGGCCTAAATCTAGAATGGTTAATGACATTCAACCCAAATTTGAACTCTGTCTGCGTGTTGTGGTTCTTAGAATTGTAAATTAGTTTCATAAAATTGGATGAGACAAACTTAAGATAGAGCGTGGAGACGAAAAAAATGAAATTTTTCAAGTTATAAATAGCATTACTCTAGAACGGTTAGTAACGCAATGCCCAAATTCAAACTCTCTTTGCAAGTTTTGGTTCTCATAATTGTGTATGAGTTTCATAAAATTTGGATGAGGAAAACTTAAGTTAGAATGCGGAAACGAAAATGGGACGGACGGTCGGAAAGACGGACGGACTGCCGGACGGACTGACGGACGGAAAGACGGTAAAAAGTAAGACTTAATGCCCCCGTTGCCAACGGCGGAGACATAAAAATGAAGAATACAGAAAAATGAACAAAATATATATGATAGACAAAAATGAGCAAAATATATATAATAGAGAAAAATGGACAAAATATATAAAGAATAGAGAATAATCGGGGGCAAATATTTACAGAATAACTGTGGAAAATAAAAGATAGGTAATATACTACTGATAACAGAAATAAACAGTATGCAAAATAAAGAAATAATATACTGTTTGAAAAAATTATTAGTAAAATCATTGTTGTAAGAATTATACAGAAAATTATCAATCTTGACTCTTTGTGTTACATATGTCATTGTTTATTTTACTATGATGTCATAATCATGTCGAAATTGACATACTTAGCCTAAAACGACAATTGGCGGAGGGTTGTGATATCACAAAACATGTTTAACCTCGCCGCATTTTTGTGTCTGTCCCATGTCAGGAGCCTGTTGTCTTTGTTAGTCTTGTATGATTTTTAATTTTAGTTCATTTATATATTTCAGAGTTTAGTATAACGTCCATTATCACTGAACTAGTACACATTTTTGTTTAGGGGCCAGCTGAAGCACGTCTCCGGGTGCGGGATTTTCTCGCTGTATTGAAGACTCATTAGTGGCCTTCGGCTGTTGTCTGCTTTTTGGTCGGGTTGTTGTCTCTTTGACACATTCCTCATTCCCATTCTCAATTTTATTACACATGCATGTAGTTTGTAGATAAATGAGATATGAGCCAAGACCTAACCCTACAAGATATTCAACCAATAAATATATCCTTTATTGCTTTGGATATCATACGGCATATTTAGTTATTAGTGAATAGAAAGGTAAAACATTCTACACCGAGGAACAAGTGATCAGTATGCTGGACTTTCTTATTGACAACATATTTGTTGAACTTAGAGGTAAACTTTACAATAAATTGTCGGCTTTCCTATGGGAACGAACTGTGCGCCTCTCCTTCCTGACCTCTTTTATTTTCATATGAGTCGGAGTTCCTGCAGACACTTGTCAAAAACAAATGGATCAAAGAAGACAGGCCATATAATTTCACATTCAGATATATTGATGATGTTCTTTCCATTAACAATCAATACTTTTCTGATGGGGTTCCATTAATACATCCTCCGGAACTAGTAATTAAAGAAACAACAGACACAGCTTCCTCTGCCTCATTTTTAAACTTATAGCTCGAATTTGACATTAGCGGTCATCTCAGTACCAGAGTCTATGACAAACGAGAAGATTTTAATTTTGAAATTAGAAATTCCCCTCACCTTAGCAGCAAAATACCAACTTGACCTGGGTATGGGATATACATTTCAGGAGCTTGCAGCTGCCAATCAGACTTTATAAAACAGTGTCTGAGCAGAAAGTTGATGAACTAGAGTTATGTTAAAGATCGTCTCGTCCTTCATTCTATTGAAGATACCAAGACCTTTTTGATAAATAGTCCGTATCAACTTCACAAATAGTACATGCTGGTCTTGAAGTATAGATTATAGGTACTGACTTTGTTTATTATCTTAATAATGTGTCAAAGTGTTCTATTTATATTTCCAGCCTTTGCTGTTTGGGCATATTTATGCAGCCCGCCATTGTGTTATTGTGCTATAGTAATTATTCAATTTTGCTCATGTGCTTTGTCTTTAGAGTGTCTAAATGCCATTTTGTTTTTCTTTGTTTGACATAGTTGTTTTTATAGTGATTAGGATTATAACATAATGTTGACTGCTGTACCCCAATTTTTCACATGTTTACCATTTGTTTGATATGTTTGAGCTTTTGATTTTGTAATTTGTTAGGGACTTTCCGTTTTGAAATTTCCTTGGAGTTCGGTATTTTTGTTGTTTTACTTTTTACTAAGAAATGTTAAAGCAAACATATCTTTTTAGGTAAGGCCTTGCATGGCTCCTACATATATTTAAAATTCCAATCGGACGTGGCTGCTTATTTATGCATCCCGCCCTGTCAAACGTACGCCCCTATTCTATGTCCATGTAACCATATTTTGTAGCTACATTCGACCATGCTTTGATCCGTTCGTGTCCTTTTTTTGTGTTGTTGACTTGTTTTCTCATTGAAATATACCCCAGACCCTACCTAACCCTAACCCTAACCCTATCTTTTGTTAAAAGATGTTTTGGGTATATGTCAATGAGAAGACAAGTGAACAACACAAAAAAGAAAGACATCATCATCATCAACATCATCATCATCATCATCATCATCATCATCATCATCATCATCATCATGGTGTTAGATACAATTATTCGTAGCAGGCCTTCCACGTAAGTCGACCATAAATTATTTCGCCTTTTCACAGCCTAATGGCAAAGGTGAATTAAAAAAAAGGTAACACATTGATTCCAATTTTTCTTAGATGTGTGCGAGCAAAATCTCAACGGTCACATCAAAATGAAACTGATAAATTACAGTGCATAAGTGCTAAGGGACGACCATTTGATATTCTGGGGGTGGGCAGGAGGATTTTGAAAATAAATAACTCAGCCTTGATAATCACAAAAATAAATGGTTTGTTCTGTGGTAGTTTGAAAATAAATTACCTGACTTGCAATGTATTGAAAAAATAACTGAGCAGGTCTAATCGAAAGTATGAGATGGCACCAGATTCTTCATAAATTCATCTTTTTCCAAAAAAATCGGGAAACACTTCCCATATCTTTTAATAATAAAAGTATAAATATTATTTAAATATACTTGAAATGTCAGAAAATTGGTTTCATTTAACTTGAGGTTAATCGTCTCAGGAACACTTACCTCACATTTACTAAATCAGGGCCGTAACTACATTGAGATAAATGCCTCATGTAGGAAATTTCAAAACCAAATGCTTGTCTCCATATCAAATTGTGTTCACCGTGAGTGCCTTGCAAGAAGCAAGTTCTGTTCTCCCTCAGACGTAGCCCCTGATTTTTCGGGATCAATGTTTCTTATTTATTTGTCTTTTGTTCATTGATTGCCCTTCTGTATTCTGTTAGTGTTGCATTCATTTTGTAATTTTGTAATTTTATTATTAACTTGATCATGAGTTTAAAAAACACAGCAGCCACAGACTTAACTATGGGAATTACATTTTCGCTTTATCATGCATATTTCTCTTTTGATGTTGTCCCTAGAAACTTAAGTCTTACACTGAATTAGATCTATCACGTGATTTTGCTTTGAGACCAAAACATTGTCAAAAAATTATTAAAACAGAACTTGCATTTTCAGTTTAAGAAAGGGTCTGGGGAATACCCAGAAAACATGATTTTGCATCATTTGTTCTATAGCTTCTTGGGCCTTCAGTGGTTCAAAAACCCTTCAAAAAAAATTTTCCCTCTCTCCGCTCGGCGAAACATGTTTGCCAATACTTTTAAAAGAGCCTTAGTTACAACCAAACTTTAATACTGTGTATTTATGCAATACATGTATATGCATTGGGGAATATAGAAGATTCATTTCTGCAGAGGATAATAATTAATTCTGATTAAATGGTACATAATGACTTGACTATACATGTATTATTTATAATAAACAAATAATTTAAAAATTGTATGTATATAAATATAGTTGTGAAAATAAATAATCAGTCCCTTGCTTTAATGAAAATGAAAAATCTTGCTTCAATAGTGCAGAAAATAGATAATCTGTCCTCTTAGTTTACAAAAATAAATAACCGATCCAAAACAAATCCTCCTGCCCCCCACCCCCACCCTCCCCAGAATATCAAATGGTCGTCCCCTAATTCATTGAGCCGTGTCAGATCCATGGTTGCCCAATTTGTGTTCCGATTTGTAGATATTTTACTGAGCGAGTACTCTAGTATCGATTGGTAAAACCAACGATAAAATTTTCACCGATTTGACATCCCTAGTACTACTAATAACTGATTGTTTGTCTTTGATACCTGAATGAGTTGTTAATGGCTTTGATATAGCTTTCAGTAGCTGCCAGTACTCTTAGATCGGTACTATGTCTTTAGTGTATTTATGTTGTGCCGTTACACCACTGTCTCATGTTAGGGGAATGGTTGCGCAACCGCAAAAATGTTTAAGACCGCCAAATTCTTTAAGTGCCGGTCCAAAGTCAGGAACCTGCATTTCAGCACCAGCCGACATGAGTCATTAAGTTCTTTCGCAAAAATGGTGAAGACAAAGGTAACACACTGAAAGAGATTCAAAATTGAACGTGCGCCACGTTGTTAAAGCTCCTATTTGTCAGACAGTATACAGAGAAACAGTGCAAAAGTAACTGAGTGAGTATATGTCAGACAGTATACAGAAAAACAGTGCAAAGGTAAAGCAGAGTATATGTCAGACAGTATACAGAGAAACAGTACAAAGGTAAAGCAGAGTATATGTCAGACAGTATACAGAGAAACAGTGCAAAGGTAAAGCAGAGTATATGTCAGACAGTATACAGAGAAACAGTGCAAAGGTAAAGCAGAGTATATGTCAGACAGTATACAGAGAAACAGTGCAAAGGTAAAGCAGAGTATATGTCAGACAGTATACAGAGAAACAGTACAAAGGTAAAGCAGAGTATATGTCAGACAGTATACAGAGAAACAGTGCAAAGGTAAAGCAGAGTATATGTCAGACAGTATACAGAAAAACAGTGCAAAGGTAAAGCAGAGTATATGTCAGACAGTATACAGAGAAACAGTACAAAGGTAAAGCAGAGTATATGTCAGACAGTATACAGAGAAACAGTGCAAAGGTAAAGCAGAGTATATGTCAGACAGTATACAGAGAAACAGTACAAAGGTAAAGCAGAGTATATGTCAGACAGTATACAGAGAAACAGTACAAAGGTAAAGCAGAGTATATGTCAGACAGTATACAGAGAAACAGTGCAAAGGTAAAGCAGAGTATATGTCAGACAGTATACAGAGAAACAGTACAAAGGTAAAGCAGAGTATATGTCAGACAGTATACAGAGAAACAGTACAAAGGTAAAGCAGAGTATATGTCAGACAGTATACAGAGAAACAGTGCAAAGGTAAAGCAGAGTATATGTCAGACAGTATACAGAGAAACAGTGCAAAGGTAAAGCAGTTCATAATTCAGACAATATAGAAGGATCATCCTACCGTTTAATATGAGCATTGTTAAATAAACTTACTGAGAACAGATATATTTACCGACGTTGTTGGCATATTATCCGCAACTAAAGTGAGGTACACTGCGTAGGCCAACATCACAGTCAGACAATATCCAATCTTTTCACCAGAATCAACTGCTACCTTGAAAACAAAACTGGTCAGAAAAGCTACTCCAATTACTGGTAATATAATGTTCATTACCATAAAACCAGGTCGACGAACAAATTTAAATTCCAGATTAGCCATATCGAAAGGAATTTGATCTCTATACTCAGTTTAGACGAAAGTTTCGTAACCAGCATACACCCATTTACCGTTCTCACTGAAGAAATCCATTATAACTAGGTTGATGTCAAACAAAGTATTGACTTCATTATTTGAATAAGACCAACTAGATATAACAATGGAACATTTCTGTGCATCAAAAGGATAATATGTGATGTCACTATCACAATGTGTAGTAATCATCCTCATCTGCGCCCAATTGACTATGCCTTCTCTCAAAATTCTCATCATATTCACATCATCGTCCATAATACTAATGTCTCCAATTCTGTAAAGAACACATAATCAAAAACTTAAACATTAACTCGACCACTTTTTAAAGATACTTTGCTATCACAAATTTCAATTAGGATGAAACAAGTTAAACGCTCAGTATACAAATTGACACAATAATCAGAAACACTTATATTGTTATCAACCGTTGTGTTTTTATAAAACTCTCCTAGTTTGTTGGAAGCTTGAGAGCTCACAATTCTGTAAAGAACACATTATCAAAAACTGGAACAATAACTCGACCACTTTTTCAAGTTACTTTGCCCTTTTCCATATTGGCACTGGTATCATCCCGAGACTCCAATATCTGCCCGAGGCTTTAGCCAATAATGAAAAGACGTTATAATCTATTTATCACATATTTAATTTCTGTAGAAAAGACAAAAACGTTCAATTACAACTATCTAATGAACCATAACAGGTAAAATCTATAAAGATTTATCACATTTTTCATTATTTTTTATCATTTATTTCATACACATTTATTGTAACATCTCCCTTAAATCTATGTTTTAATACGGTATGGTCGGACATTGTTAATAGTGGCAATCAGATTCATCACTCAACAACTAACTGTTTACCGAACACTCACATCATTTTACACATGACATCCAAGTTGAAAATGTTCGTCCCATTTTTCTCATGAACTACATTACAAGGATTACTGAAATTTGGTTTCAGGGTTCATATAAAACAGCTATACCGTGAGTTGCGTTTTCAGATTCATCATTTACAACTTCCTGTTTACCGAACTCTTACATCATTTTACACATGACTTCCAAGTTAAAAATGTTCGTCCCATTTTTCTCATGAACTACATTACAAGGATTACTGAAATTTGGTTTCAGGGTTCATATTAAACAGCTATACCGTGAGTTGCGTTTTCAGATTCATCATTTACAACTTCCTGTTTACCGAACTCTTACATCATTTTACACATGACTTCCAAGTTGAAAATGT
The DNA here is from genome assembly GCA_017311375.1 of Mytilus coruscus. NCBI lineage: Eukaryota > Metazoa > Mollusca > Bivalvia > Mytilida > Mytilidae > Mytilus > Mytilus coruscus. The sequence goes on along the minus strand of CM029608.1, from coordinate 49,779,622 downwards.
TTGTCACATTTTTCTAAGGAACTTCATTAAAAGGATTTCTGAAATTTGGTTTCAGGGTTTATATAAGTCAGCTAAACCGTGTGATGCGTTTTCAGATCCATCACTCGACAACTTCCTGTTTACCGAAAACTTACATAATTTTACACATGTCATCCAAGTTGAAAATTTTCATCACATTTTTCTTAGGAACTACATGACAAGGATTTCTGAAAGTTGGTTTCAGGTTTTATATAAGTCAGCTATAGGTTGCACTTTGTAAATACAGCTGTTTCTCAAAGCACGCCTCTTTTGGGGAGATATATAAGTGGGGGGATATATAATATTCATAGATAATTAATTCTGTTTACGTACTGGTTCCCAGATATGATCTCTATGTTTCATCTCGTAGAGTGTTACCAGTTAATATGCATATGCAATTTGATCAAATTGAAATCTGTGGGACTCCTTTAGTCAAGGTATGGGTAGTAAAGAATTTTAGTGTAAGTTTAAACTCGTAGAAGTTCGGGGCATATAAACGTTGAAAATATGCCGCACAGCCCTATATTTAAACCTTTGAAAAAAATAGTAGTGCATATGAACTTTCCATTCTGGGATATAACTTTTTTTCAAGACTTCATAGTAAAAGTGGTACAGTTTTAGCCATAAAAGGAGTTCCTATGGGAAATTGCATTGTAGATATTTACAGAAATGCAACCTATATTGAGTGAAAAAAGAGAACATACAGAATTTCACAAAATCTGGTTTATCTCAGAGATTTTAATGAAATTAACTCAAATATGAAGTTTTATAAATATTTATTGAAGATTGAGAAAATCCTGGGCCTTAACTTAAAGCCCTGAATGCAAAATAAATTCATAATATATGCATATTTGTAATTTAAATTGTTATGAATTGCTTATATTTACTCTTCGCAGACATTGAAAATCATAGATCCTTCCTGAATATTTTTGGTGGGGTGTTTTTTACCTGTCCGTAACCCAAAAGTAAGCCGTAACACCTTAATATGCTTTTTGTGACTGCGGCATAAAAAATACAAGCTAGGAATACAAAAATACCTCAGTAAAACTTACAATAGTGTGATTTATCCTAAATATGTTCTAAATATTCCATATTGCAAGAAACAGCGGAATAATATAGGAAATTTAAGGCCCCAGAGACAAAAAACAGAGAAAAATGCCTAACCCTGGGTCATAAAACAAATAATTTAACTTGTAAATACTATGATTTTATTATTTTAAAGGTCCTTTGTATAGAAAACAATAACTGTGCTTGGAAGTTATGCAAACATCTGATGTAAGCAGTAATTTCTATAAAACTTTTAGTAAATTCATGTATCAGAATGGTATCTCCATACATACAACTTTTGCTAATATGGCTTTGTTTTAACACTTTTAGTTCATATATTAGCTAAATTTTGTTAGATATGTGGTTAGAGATGATACTTTTGTGACAAGAGTCAATAAATATTTGTATGGGTTGCACTTTGTAAATACAGCTGTTTCTCAAAGCACGCCTCTTTCGGGGAGATATATAATATTCATAGATAATTAATTCTGTTTACGCACTGGTTCCCAGATATGATCTCTATGTTTCATCTCGTAGAGACAATACTTTGGAATGTTACCAGTTAATATGCATATGCATTTTGGTCAAATTGAAATCTGCGGGACTCCTTTAGTCAAGGTATGGGTAGTAAAGAATTTTAGTGTAAGTTTAAACTCGTAGAAATTCAGGGCATATAAACGATGAAAATATGCCGCACAGCCCTATATTTTGACCTTTGAAAAAAATAGTAGTGCATATGAACTTTCCATTCTGGGATATCATTTTTTTCAAAACTTCATATTAAAAGTGGTACAGTTTTAGCCGTAAAAGGAGTTCCTATGGGAAATTGCATTGTAGATATTTGCAGAAATGCAACATATACCGTGTGATGCGTTTTCAAATTAATCACTCAACAACTTCTTGTTTACCGTCAAGTATTTGAGTGGGGTATCATCAGTGACCAGAAGCTCGCAGTTTCACTTATACATGTATTGTTCAAACGTTGTGCTGTTATGCCACTGTCCCAGTTTTGGTGGAAGGTTCAACGATTACAAACATATTTAACCCCGCAAGATTTTTCATGTAACGGTCCCAAATCAGCATTGTATAGTTGGTTATACAAACATGTTTAACCCCGCAAGATTCTTCATGTAACGGTCCCAAATCAGCATTGTGTAGTTGGTTATTTTTGCATGGTTACCGTCTGTCATGTTTGTTATATGTTATAAAGTGTAGTTGGTTATTTTTGTGTAGTTGGTTATCATGGTAACCGTCAGTCATGTTTGTTTTTCATTTTATATTATAAAGCTTATATCACGTGATCAGTGTTCCATCTTGTATTGGTTTACAAATAGCTTACGCATACAGTATTGAATTTACTCATTGTTGACGGCGGAATGCTGTTACATGTATACAAAGAACCTGATGTTCAGTTGTCGTTTGTTGATGTGGTTCATAAATGTTTCTCGTTTCTCGTTTTTTATATAGAATAGACCGTTGGTTTTCCCGTTTGCATGGTTTTACACTAGTCATTTTGGGGGCCCTTTATAGCATGCTGATACAACTCCATGGTTTGATATCATGTTTTGTCTAAAGAACTTGATATAACTCCAGGGTTTGATATCATGTTACATCTAGAGAACGTGGTATAACTCCAGGGTTTGATATCATGTTTTGTCTAAAGAACTTGATACAACTCCAGGGTTTGATATCATGTTACATCTAGAGAACGTGGTATAACTCCAGGGTTTGATATCATGTTTTGTCTAGAGAACTTGATACAACTCCAGGGTTTGATATCATGTTACATCTAGAGAACGTGGTATAACTCCAGGGTTTGATATCATGTTTTGTCTAAAGAACTTGATACAACTCCAGGGTTTGATATCATGTTACATCTAGAGAACGTTGAATAACTCCAGGGTTTGATATCATGTTTTGTCTAGAGAACTTGGTACAACTCCAGGGTTTAATATCATGTTACATCAAGAGAACGTGGTATAACTCCAGAGTTTGATATCATGTTTTGTCTAGAGAACTTGATATAACTCCAGGGTTTGATATCATGTTACATCTAGAGAACTTGATATAACTCCAGGGTTTGATATCATGTTTTGTCTAGAGAAATTGATATGAGTCATGGGTTTGATATCATGTTTTGTCTAGAGAACTTGATATAACTCCAGGGTTTGATGTCATGTTTTGTCTAGAGAACTTGATATTTGCATTTTGCTTATTGTTTTGTACATAAACCAGGCCGTACATTTTCTCGTTTGAATTGAGTCATTTTGGGACGTTTTAGAGCTTGGTGTGGGGTAATGGTTTTGCTCATTGTTAAAGGCCGCATGTTGACTTAATAGTTACTAATTTCTACGTCATTTGGCTCTAGTGGAAAGTTGTCACATCTTTTTATTGTTGAAATATACAAAGCTTATTTGTACGAGCTTCACACAGGAAGAAAATCTAGTCTTGTCGGGCTTTTCTCCTGTTTGTATCGTGTTCTAATGCATTTTATGCCTTCCTGCAATGTAAGAATATTGTTTTTGTCCTGCAACTTAACCTTAATGCTTAAACCTAGGTAGAAGACAACGTCAATATATTATGTCCTAGCTGAAATGTATATATTTTTAATCCCGACCGTTTAATTTAATTTTGAACAATTACATTACTTATACAATGTATGTCTAATAATAATCCGTTCTTTTGATTGGCTAACAACAATCGCGAGGCGACATTCAATACTGCACGTGCTTCGCATCACAACGCCATGAATAATGCATAGGAAACGAAAAGCTTGTTATGATATAACTCGTAACAATATAATTAAGGATTAGCCGTACTGTAGTACTGAAGCAGAAAAGTTTCCGCCGTCAATTGGGGATTTGACATTTGCAAATGCAGTTTTACTCGCGACGGATATTTGCGACCGTCAAATCCCGATTGACAGCGACAACTCCCTTCAATTTAAGGCATTGTTATATGGCTTGGATTTTACTCGTTGTATTAGGCCATACGATAATCTATTGTAATGTTCGCTATATGATAAATATGTTCGATGGTCGTTGAAATCTGTCGTCTGATCGAAACGGGTTAATGGGTGGATTTATAATAGAATAGATAATGACATGTTGTTTGGAGTATTTATATGCTTACTTCATATCGTATCAATCATCAGGAAATGGTCGTTGTTGTTTGTAATATCGTATTTGGTTTAGAACAGCAGATATTGAGGTTCTCGTGGTCATTTTTGGTTTCACATGTGTTGTAAAGGAAGTCAAGTACTTGCTTCTAATACTACTTCTTCTTGATGTTGTTACTAGGCAACTCGATAGCTTCAGGCTTATCGATAAGAAAGTTCGGTTTTGAGCTATATACGCTTCAAACCATGAATCTGACAAACTATATAGCTTTATTAATAAAATTTATTATTAGTTTGATTCAATGTTACATAAATACAAGTGTAGAAAGATACAATAACATAAAAAGTAATGGTCACGTGATTATTAGAGTAAGGAGAATATTGTTGGAACTAATGATAAGGCCTAAATTTACCTATACTGCTGGCGCTGGCATATAAAAACTCAGAAGCGGCAAAGTTCGAATTTGGTTAAGCTAGTAGTAAAAAGAAGCTGCTTCCCCTCAGTTATACCTGTGCTGTTTTGTGCAGTATCAACAGAAAAAGGTATGTTTGACTATGGTCAATAGCTGAGTAAATTTATGAACATGAGAAAAAGGAGGAAAATAGAGAAATTAATGTTTATTTTGTTTTGAGCTTGGGGCTTTTCTCTAGAAGTTACAGAATATTGGGCCATGTATGTTAATATAGTTGCAGAGATCATGCAAATGATATGAAGGTTTCAGGGTGTACTTTAAAGACTCAAATATCATGAATAAACCTTAATATCCGAAATTTTTAGTGTGTAACTTGGGGATATGGAATTATCCTATTGCTAATTTTACAAAAGAATTTAGCTGGGAGAATAAGTCACCTGTGCTATATTTAAGCTCTTTAGTAGAATGATATTTTTATTTACATAAGAAAAGGGGGGTCGGACTTTGAAAAATCTACCTTTTGTCATGCTCAGTGTAAATAGTTGTAAATATCTTTAGTTATTATTGAAGTTTGTAATATATAACGTATACATAATTGCTGCTTATGGCTCTGTAGATTAGAGAAATACCTCTAAAAACATTTCAAGAGGAGCGCTCATGTTATATAAAATATATGCTATAATTTATGCCGGTCAGTGAACTGACCTATGGCTGACTACACGTATGTGTACTATGATATATAGACTGTCAGAAATAATATAATACTAGTATATAGACAGTATGAAAGCCAACTGGGCCAAGTGGAGATTTCTCCCATATTTCTCTATATGCAGTAGCCATTATAATATAAATGTTTAGTACAGAGTATAACTCAAATGGTTGCTCCCTTATCTAATTATTAACATGTACTCTTGAAGCATCAATAAAATACGAAAACTTCCTTTAGTCTTGCCCATCTTCTTTGGTTAACTAGTTTCAAATTGGTAACTTTATTTCGAAGTCAAACGAACGTAATACAGACTAAAAATGTAGTTAAAATTACCACTAAGCCATGCCGTCACACTATAGTTGCTAACATTTACGTCATTTGGTATCTGGTGTATAGTTGTCTCATTGGAAATCATACCACATCTCCTTATTTTATATAGGTATAAACCGGATAAAAATATTTCAACAAATTGTTGTCTAAATTTATACTTTCAGACAAAACAACTGATATAATTCAGGAATGCCCACTTTTTAAATTACTTCTAACACACGTCTGCTTAACGAATTGTTATTGATGAAAAAACGTCTCAAAGCAGTCTGATCAACTCTCATCTTGTCCGTAAACCCAATATCCAATAAGCAATGTGGTCATCATTATTGTTGTTATGACAATAACAAAAATCATATAGACGACGAAGAAGAAGTCATCCCAAATTCCGCTTATTTCTCTCCATGTGAGCTCCTTTTTATCACCTGGTTTTGTTTTGTACGGCTCGTTCTCCATTACATCGATGTTGCTTACGGTTTTTGATTTCAAGAAATTTACCTTTGTTGATATTTTATCTTTTTTCTGCAGCAGCAACATACGGAGATACGGAGAAACTTTTGAAAACAGGAAGTTGTCGACAGCAGCCATTTTGGTACAGGGTCGTTTATTGACTCCTCCTGATGGTGACATCTTAGAATAAACAGAGTAATCGGAACAGAAATAATCCCAGCTATTAACACCATTAAATTGTATAGACCTGAAAATAAAATCTAACATCTAAAATTTCATATTTTGATGTATGTTACGTTATTGGCACAACTGGCACACGTCGGCAGCTTTAAGGTAGCGGAATTTGCCGAAATTAACCGATTGGTTATTAGCCATTGTTATACATGTTACTAGAAAATACCCGGGAAATATACTTTGGTTCATAATTTAAAGATGTATAGTTTTGGTGTAAGGCGATATTAAGATCTTAAATTTTTTTTGAAGAAATATAATTTCATTGGTTCATAATTTGAAGATATATAGTTTTGGTGTTAGGCGATATTAAAATTTTAAATCTTTTTGAAGCGTGTCACAGACGAAATAACTTTGTCAAATCAACTTTGAATGTCATAAAACTTGCCGTTTATCTATATTATATACTGTTCAAAGTTATTTGGTATTTGGTTTATTGCTGTCAAACCTATGATGTTTTAAGAAATAGTAAAAAAAAAAACTACAATTTTCAGTTTGAATTAAATACAGATGGAGTATGAAATCTTGATTTTCCGAAAATTAATCACAATTTTAACACTTCGGTACCCATTTTTCACCGAAAACTGAAGTAATCCCCCACCCTTTTCATGTTTAATTGATGCGGTTCCCCGGAAGGAAAATCTCTTGACGTGTAAAAATCTGTTGTTAAATTGCTGAGAGCGTCAAGGGAATGTGTATCACAAAGTGTTTCAGTTCAAGGCCAATATTTACCGTATCTGCTACGAAATAAAATTTATTTTGCCGGGCAGACGTGCAATGACGGAAATGATGACGGCACGTAAATTTCAGAGCCGAACGTCGTGAAGGACGGTAGATCCGAACTGTTTTTCTCCGATTTTAACCCCCAAATACCACCCAAAAGATCTTGAAATGAACACATAATAAACAACGCTGGTCTTTACCCCTTTGTGGTATAAAACAATATTCGTGGATTTTATGTGAAAGAAGAAAACGCGACACCCAATTTCAACTCCATTCATTTAGTAATATAGATAGTAGATGCAAATGATCTGTCGTCTATCAGATGTTCTTTTCTCATATGTATTAAAAGGTCAGCTGTCTAATTCATCAAAATATTTACTTATACAAAACTTCGAACATGTCTTACAGATTAATATTGTTAACACCATAAAACATTCAAACGGAATTTATGGGAATAAAAGTTGATGTTTCTACAGTGACTGATCATTCCAGTATTACAGTAATTAAATCATACCATATAAATATCGTGTTCTTTTTCTCATAAAATGTCTGAAAACGTCAGCGACATATTTCACAAAAATTCTTAAACTCTTAAGTAATGAACATTTTAGATTATCTTATAATCAATTTGTGTCGTTTTTTTTTTTTTTGTAAAAAAAGCCCCTGAAGGGGAATTTCATGTTGAAAAGACAGGTCATAGGTCAAAGGTTACTGTGGAATCTCTCCTCTTATGAAACTCCAAAGAATTTTAAACAACAATCATTTTATTTGTGCATTCGTAAGCTTTATACTCCGACAAAAAGATGCACAAATTTCATAAAATTTTAAAAAGGATCAAAAAGAAATGATGTTTACATTTTACCGTTTATATTGCTTCCGCAAAATTTAAGGAAATACCGATGTGATTTTGTATATCATATTATTTTTTCTTTAATAGATGGTTGCTCACAAGAAAGCTATAAAACCAAGAGTTCGGAATGGTAAAGTTTAAATCATCCTTTCGTGAATTTTACGGACGCCATCACGAGTTTGTTGACCATTATGGAATATCCGTTTCACAGATGATATCGGATATGTTCCCTTTGTCGTAACTACAGTCCCGTTCCCTTTTCACAGTTCCGTTCCCTTTTCACGAATATGACTTATCGAATTAGACTATTTACCGGGTTTGTAATAACATGAGCAAATAAAGCGACGGGTGCCACATGTGGAGTAGGGTCTGCTTACCCTTCCGGAGCACCTGAGATCACCCCCAGTTTTTGGTTGGATTCGTGTTGCTCAGTCTTTAGTTTTCTGTTGTGTTTTGTGTATTATTATTTGTCTGTTTGTCTTTCTCTATTTTAGCCATGACATTGTCAGTTTGTTTGCGATCTGTGAGTTTAAATGTCCCTCTGGTATCTTTCGCCCTTCTTTATAAAAAAAGAACGGAAGTCAACCAATTTCAATTTGCATGTTTATTACTTCATTGTAATACGTGGTACTAGGAGTTATCTGGCACAAGTTATAAATGTACATGTAAACAGAAGGGAATTCAGCGCGTCGGCGAAGGAGATGTAGCGCAAAGTGAACAAGAAAATCAAGATGATACTTTTGTCCCGGTAGATATGGTGCAAAAAGTTTTCGATAATACTCGTGGACAAATGTTAATTCAAGTGATTTAAATGATGAATCAAACTACAGATGGCTGCCGCTAACTGTAACCAAGCAGTCGGCGTCGCGCTATGATTTTGTTTTATCTGTTATATAACTTATTAATCATGTATACAAATTTAAAGATGTATATAAAGTAAATTTGTCCAGCACCAGCCGACATGAGTCATTTTTTCAAGTTTTTGGGCAGAAATGGTGAAGACAAAGTTAGATAACATCCAGAAAGAAATTCCAAATTAAACGTGCGCAACGTTGTTACAGCGCATATGCAGCTGTAAGATTAAAGTGCAAAGGTATAGCAGTACACACGTACATATGTCAGATTGTGCAACGATAAAGAAGAGTATATTCAAGGTTGAAAACAGGGAAACATTGCATAGAAAAAGCAAACATATGTCAGATAGTGCAACGGTAGAGCAGATAACATATCAGATAGTTCACAGGTAAACAGTGTATATGTAAAACAGAGCATATGTCAGATAGTGCGATGGTAGAGCAGATAATATATCAGATAGTTCACAGGCAAACAGTGTATATGTAAAACAAAGCATATGTCAGATAGTGCGACGGTAGAGCAGATAATATATCAGTTGGTGCACAGGTAAACAGTGTATATATAAACAGAGCATATGTCAGACAGTGCGACGGTAGAGCAGATAATATATCATATAGTGCACAAGTAAACAGTGTATATGTAAAACAGAACCTATGTTAGATGGTGTGACGGTAGAGCAGATAATATATGATAGTGCACAGGTAAGCAGTGTATATGTAAAACAGAGCATATGTCAGATAGTGCGACGGTAGAGCAGATAACATATCAGATAGTGCACAGGTAAACAGTGTATATGTAAAACAGAACATATGTCAGATAGTGCGACGGTAGAGCAGATAATATATCATATAGTGCAAACGTAAACAGTGTATATGTAAAACAGAACATATGATAGATAGTGTGACGGTAGAGTAGATAATATATCAGATAGTGCACAGGTAAACAGTGTATATGTAAAACAGAGCATATGTCAGATAGTGCGACGGTAAAGCAGAGGATATATCAGTTGGTGCACAGGTAAACAGTGTATATGCAAAACAGAGCATATGTCAGATAGTGCGACGGTAGAGCAGATAATATATCAGATAGTTAACAGGTAAACAGTGTATATCTAAAGCAGAACATATGTCAGATAGTGCGACGGTAGAGCAGATAATATATCAGATAGTTAACAGGTAAACAGTGTATATCTAAAGCAGAACATATGTCAGATAGTGCGACGGTAGAGCAGATAATATATCAGATAGTGCACAAGTAAACAGTGTATATGTAAAACAGAGCATATGTCAGATAGTGCGACGGTAGAGCAGATAATATATCAGATAGTGCACAGGTAAACAGTGTATATGTAAAACAGAGCATATGTCAGATAGTGCGACGGAAGAGCAGATAATATATCAGATAGTGCATAGGTAAATAGTGTATTTGTAAAACAGAACATTTGTCAGATAGTTCGACGGTAGAGCAGATAATATATCAGATAGTGCACAGGTAAAGCAGAGGCTATGGTAGATAGTACACATGGAAATAGTGCATAAGTAAAGCAGAGCATATATCAGATAGTGCACAGTTGATCAGATTAAATGTCAGATAGTGCACAATAAGAGCAGATTATATGTCAGATAGTGCACAGAAAGAGCAGAGGATATGTTAGATAGTGTCTCGATACAGCAGACAATATTGCAGCCAGTACACTCGGAAACAGTGCAAAGGTCAGACAGAATAGATGGAACACATTTTATATGAGCATAGTTGAATCAACTTACTGAGAACAGATATAGTTACCGACGTTGTTGGCATATTATCCGCAACTAAAGTGAGGTACACAGCGTAGGCTAGCATCACAGTCAAACAATAGCCAATCTTTTCCCCGGAATCAGCTGCTACCTTGAAAACAAAACTAGTTAGAATGGCTACTCCAATCACTGGCAATATAATGTTCATTACCATAAAACCAGGTCGACGAACAAATTTAAATTCTAGCTTAGCCATATCAAAAGGAGTTCGATCTCCTCTATATTCAATGTCGTTGGAAGATCCGTACCCAGCATACACCCATTCCCCGTTCTCACTGAAGAAACTCATTATAACTGGGTTGTTGTTAAACAAAATACTGACTTCGTCATTTGAATAAGACCAACTAGATAATACAATGGAACATTTCTGTGTATCAAAAGGATAATATGTGATGTCACTATCACAATGTGTTGTTATCATCCTCATCTGCGCCCAATGTACTATGCCTTCCTTTAAAATTCTCATCATATTGACATCGTCGTCTATAATACCAAGGTCTCCAACTCTGTAAAGAGCATATTTTCAAAAACTTAAAACTGAATCAGGTTTAAAGGACCGTATACAGATTGACACACTTATAAAAACACTTATATTATTATCATCCTTTGTGTTGTTATAACACTTTCCTAGTTTGTTGGAAGATTGAGAGCATGCAAACATGTTTAACCCAGCAGCATTCTTCATGTAACGGTCCCAAATCAGGAGCAAGTAGATCAAGAGTGGTTATTGTTGCATGGTTACTGTCAGTTTGTTTTTTCATTTTATATTATAAAGCTTATATCATGCGATTAGTGTTCCATCTTGTATTTGTTTACAAATACCCAGAAATCCTATCGTTTTACCGTTTGAATGGTTTTACACTAGTACTTTTGGGGCCCTTTATAGCTTGTTGTTCGGTGTGAGCCAAGGCTCCGTGTTGAAGGCCGTACATTGACCTATAATGGTTTACTTTTATAAATTGTTAGAAGATCAGCTATATCTATCTTACAGAATTGATATACAAATAGCTTACCATACAGTATCGGTATACAAATAGCCTACCATCATTCAGTATCGTTATATGTATAGCTTACAATACATTATCGGTATGTATATAGCTTACCATACAGTATCGGTTAACATAAAGCTTACCATCATACAGTACCGGTATACAAATAGCTTACCATACAGTATCGGTATACACATAGCTTACCATACAGTATCGGTATACAAAAAGCTTACAATACAGTATTGGTATACAAATAGCTTACCATACAGTATCGATCGGCACACAAATAGCTTACCATACAGTATCGGTATACAAACAGCTTACCATACAGTATCGGTATACATATAGCTTACCATACAGTATCGGTATACATATAGCTTACCATACAGTATCGGTATACATATAACTTACCATCATACAGTATCGGTATACAAATAGCTTATCATACAGTATCGGTATACATATAGCTTACCATCATACAGTATCGGTATACAAATAGCTTACCATACAGTATCGGTATACAAATAGCTTACCATACAGTATCGGTATACAAATAGCTTACCATACAGTATCGGTATACAAATAGCTTACCATACAGTATCGGTATACAATACAGTATTGGATTTACTCATTGTTGGCGGCAGAATGGTTTGATACAATGTATCATGTGTTGCCTAGAGAACGTGATATAAGACATGGGTTGATCATTTATCATGTTTAGACTAGAGAACGTGATATAAGTCACGGGTTTCATTTCATTGTTGGCCTAGAAAAAGTGATATAACGCCATGGTTTGATTCCATGTGTTGCCAAGAGAATGTGACATAAGTCCATTGTTAAATATCATGGTTTGCCTAGAGAACGTGATATTACTACATGGTTTGATATCATGTGTTGCCTAGAGAAATTGATATGAGTCATGGGTTTGATTATATGTTTTGCCTAGAGAACGTCATATTCCTCCATGGTTTGATATCAAGTGTTGCCTAGAGAACGAGATATAACGACATGGTTTGATATCATGTGTTGCCTGGAGAACATGATATTAATCCAAGGTTTGATGTCGTGTTTTGCCTAGAGAATAAAATATAACTCCATGGTTTGATATGTGTTGCCTAGAGAATGTGATATAAATCTATGTGTTGCTCAGAGAACGTGATATAACGCCATGGTTTGATATCATCTTTTGCCTAGAGAACGTGGTATAACTCCAGGGTTTGATATCATGTTTTGCCTAGAGAACGTGATATAACGCCATAGTTTGATATCATATTTTGCCTAGAGAACGTGATATAACGCCATAGTTTGATATCATATTTTGCCTAGAGAACGTGGTATAACTCCATGGTTTTATGTCATGTTTTGCCTAGAGAACGTGGTATAACTCCAGGGTTTGATATCATGTGTTGGCTAGATAATGTGATAAAACTTCATGGTTTGAATCATAATTGCCTGTACTTTTAAGTTAAGGATTTCAACCTGTTGATTATGGATGAGGATCGCAGTAAAGTTTTGATATGGGTAAAAGGATGATTTTGTGTGCATTTCTGAATTATTCAATTTTTTTTGAGGTCATTTCTTTATTTTTTAATTTTGTCCATTTTTCTTTATATTTAAACTTCCAAATATTTATTTTCTTTATTGGTTTGCCCTTATTATCTCTTTTTTTCATTTTTTATCCAATATTTTCTTGTTCGAAACCCCATCTAGACCCTCCTACATTTATTTTTGGCATTGCACAAGTCATGTCTTCTTTGACTGTCAATGACGTTAAAATACTAAATCCTTTGGATGTATTTTGGTTGATTTTAGTCTCTGATAAAATTGAGAATGGAAATTGGGAATGTATCAAAGAGGAGAAAATAGCCGAAGGCCACCAATGGGTCTCCAATACAGCGAGAAAATCCCGCATCCGGAGGCGTGCTTCAGCTGGCCCCTAAACAAACTTGTACTATTACTGGTAAATTATTAAGCTAGGTATTTCGTTACCACAAATTACTTAAAACCTTTACTAATTTCTTCCATAGATATAAAGATTTGGTTTTGAAGTTTGGTTGTACCTGTAGAAAACTTATTTTAAACGGGAAAGCACATCCTCATTTTTACGGTAATGTTGTTTACCGTGCCCGGAAATTTAGAAACGATCCAGGTAAACTTGTCGATCCTTTAGATAAACTTATTCTAAAAGGTTACCAATCCAATACTGTAATTACTTAGTAGATCATCAAATATTGTTTTTATTGGTAGTGATATTGATTTTGTTATCAGTAAATTAAAAGCAAACTAAATATTATTGATATATACATATACACATTCATGGATCTACAATCTGTCGATACCTGTATCTTGGCATTGCACAAGATCGTGTTTTTCTCTGACTGTTTTTGACGTCTTTACACTAAATCCATTGGATGTTGGATGTGTACGGATTGGTAATTTATCTTAGATGCATGATTTTTTTTATTAGTTGTTAGTGGCTTTGAACTAGCTGTCAGTAACTGCGAGTTCTCTCAGATCTGTACTTAGTATATTTTTGTTGTTGGGATATGCAAGTACCCGGCCACGTCCACTCTGTGTAGTATTTCTGTTTGTATCCATCTGATGAGTTAAGCCTTTTTCATATCCAGAATAATATATACCCAACATATTCGTATCATTTTTGTTTTACATTTATCGTTTTGTACATCAACCAAACCGTAAATTTTTCTCGTTTGAATTGCGTTGCATCTATCATTGTAGAGCTTTTTAGAGTTTGGTGTGCGATATGGATTGTACTCATTGTTGAAGGCCGTATATTGACCTAATAGTTCTTAACTTCATTTGGTCTCTGGTAGAAAGTTGTCTCATTGGCACACATCTTTATATTTTTACATTGTAGGCATATACAAAGACACATTTACTCACGAGTTCGCTATAAATAATGTTGGCCGCCATGTGTACGCAGATGTACTGAAGATAACGGGTATTCCATTATATGTAGGGTTAGAATCCCATGCTAATCTTGCATCGTCCCAACTCTGTAATACAAAATGCAATGTGAAAGCAGAAGATACAATTAAAATAAATAAATATATCATCACAATGAACAACGTTAAAGTTAAAAACTAAAATATTTCGTGGGAAGGAAATGTCATTTTAATAGAAAAAATAGGATATGGAGTAAATGTACATGGGACAAAATCGCACACAATACATAGAAAAAATTTTAAAAAATCATCAATGGACAGGGCTTTTATTCCTGTTCTCATCTTGACAGTTGATGTAGGGTCTTCAACAATGAACTAATCATTCATACCCTACAAGAAGGTCAAGGTTAAGTAAGAATTCCATTTGTATGTTTGTTATTTGTTTCTCTATAGTACCTCGGTGTATATCGTCCCAGCAAATTTCCATAAGAGAAACTATTTTGTAATCATTTGGAATTTATGCGACTGCCATACAAATGGGAGGTTTAGCTAGCCATAAAACAAGGTTTAATCCGACATTTTCTACATAAGAACATGCCTGTACCAAGTCAGGATTATAACAGTTGTTATCAATTCGTTTGATGTGTTTGAGCTTTTGGTTTTGCCATTTCATTAGGGACTGTCCTTTTTGAATTTTCCTCGGAGTTCAGTATTTATGGGATTTCACTTTTTACGGAGTGGTTCATTGAATTGAAATGTGCAGGGTGTTTCAGATGATTACCAAGTATTTCAAATAACTTATCTTAACTTATACGTATTTAGAACAACATATCATGGATTTTAGACAACTAACTAAGTATTCAATACAACGCAAAAAGTATAACAAAAATATTTAAGACAATTTTCCAGAATTTCGGAAAACTTTACAAGTATTTAAGATATCTTACCAATTGAAAATATCCAGTCATTGACATTGTTTGATCTTTTATGCTCTGAAAAAAGAATAAAAATTTAAAAATTATTCAATTGTTTCCTGAGCAGCAACTGCTTCTCCATCCGGGGCACATGAGCTCATCCTCGTTTTTTTGTGTTATTCGTTTTTCTTCTTCCAGAACGCATGAGCTCATCCTTGTTCGTTTTGCTCCTTCTCTAGATTTATGCAATGTTCTATTGTTGTTAGTTGTCCATTCGTTTATTTTATTTCGCCAAGGTATTGCTTGTTTTTATTAGACTCGGGATTTTCAAATGTACGCTTGGTATGTTTTCTCTTTTTTGTTTATTATTATTTTTTCTATTAAAAACATCTTTAAAAATGAACCTCCACTTCAGGTTTGTTAAAAAGAGAGACAAAAGATACGAAAGGGACATCCAGACTCATAAGTAGAAAATAAACCATGGCAAAAACAAAGAAAAAAGAAAAAAGAGAAAGAGAAAAACAACAGTATACAAAACACAACATAAAAAACTAAAGACTGAGCAAAACGAACCCCACCAAAACCGGGGGTAATCTCAGGTACTCGGGAAAGTTAAATATAAGCTTTAGACTCTCAGTTGATGTAAAATTGTCTGAAGCATTAAGTGAAATCTTAGAAGCATTACTATCACATGTCATTGTATCGATTATATTTAATCTACGCAAAATGGGGAATCTCTGCGAATGGTCTTTTATATCAGTTCTCTCACGACTGGAACAATTGGGTGTGGTACCAAGTTTGAATTATGTGTGAAAAAAAAAATATAAAATTTCCAATCGGAAGACAGTATTGCATCAAGCAGTAATCTTTTCATAAGTTAGGAGCCTACTCATATGGTTTTTGATTATGTGATTACTTGACCGTTTTTAAAGTGATTATTTGATTATATTAGACCAAATATTTCATGATTATTTGATTATCTAGGACTGTATTTTTGATTATTTGATTATCTTGTTAAAAAAGAAATTAATGATTATGTGATTAGATTGGCGAAATCTTTGTGATTATGATCAATATACTTTATTTGGAAACGCTCAGACACATATTTACACGTGTAACAAGAGGCAAAATACATAGTTATGATTATGGTTACTACAAAACAATGTTAACATATAATCATATTAATTACAATATTTTAACTAATTTCTTAATAAACAGTGATGATGTCTTAAGAACTTTGATATTGCAAAATGAAAGCAGGGACCAGAAAAAAATGTCAGATTAAGCAGGGTGTCGGAATACTCAGGGTTTTCCTGCAAGGAAAGCCATATTTTGAACTAGAAAAATGTGTCGGTTAATGCAGCGTTCACACATTGCCAATTATGGCTCCCGCTTGAAACCAGACAGCGATAAGACACGAAAAATAAAAATAAAAGTCGGATTAGTATCCTCATTCATCTGGAATGTCCTATCATTGTCTGAACGTAGTCGTATACGTTCGTAATAGATTCATACGGATCGGGAATGGTCCGGAGAGCACTCCCGACAGTAAGGTGCGTCCAGTAACATTCGGGATTTTGTCTAGTCGGATTACAATCGTGACTATGTCGTGACAGATTCTGCTGTATCGGATCAAATCCTAACAATGTTCTGTGTTTTCTGGACGGTGTCGCATGGAACGAGCATGATCTGGGGAAATTTGTCATTGCTGTTTTGCTGCCGATTGAGTCCAGATTGCATCCACATCTTGTCGAATGCGAACTGTCTTTGCCAAAACCGCTCCGGAATTAACAGTCCCATTATTAATACAAAATTTGGCAATGATACCCACGTCAGAGTCCCGATAAATACCGAACACAAAATGACTGAGTCCGGACAATATAAAAAAGAAGATGTGGTATGATTGCCAATGAGGCAACTCTCCACAAAAGACCAAATGACACAGAAATTAACAATTATAGGTCACCGTACGGCTTTCAACAATGAGCAAAACAATTCAAACGAGAAAACTAACGGCCTTATTCTTAGGAATTAGGAATAGTTCTAAATGTTTGTATAAAAAAGAAACACTTACCAGATAGTTTAGAGCTGTTGGAGTGAATGTCAATTCCAATTCTACTGATGTGTTTGGTCGACTTAACACTTGGTAATTATTGGTTGTATATAATAATGTCCTTAAGTCATATTCTAGAGAGTACGAGTAGGCATGGACTGTTGGCACATCTAAAACATACAACAATATAGTAAGAGAAGGCATGGAGTGATGACACATCTAAAACATACAACAATATAGTAAGAGAAAGCTTGGACTGTTGATACATCTAAAACATACAACAATAAAGTAAGAGAAGGCATGGACTGTTGGCACATCTAAAACATACAACAATATAGTAAGAGAAAGCTTGGACTGTTGGCAAATCTAAAACATACAACAATATAGTAAGAGAAAGCATGGACTGTTGGCACATCTAAAACATATAACAATATAGTAAGAGAAGACATGGACTGTTGACACATCTAAAACATACAACAATATAGTAAGAGAAGGCATGGACTGATGACACATCTAAAACATACAACAATATAGTAAGAGAAGGCTTGGACTGTTGGCACATCTAAAACATACAACAATATAGTAAGAGAAAGCTTGGACTGTTGGCAAATCTAAAACATATAACAATATAGTAAGAGAAGATATGCACTGCTGGTACATCTAAAACATACAACAATATAGTAAGAGAAGACATGGACTGTTGACACATCTAAAACATACAATAATATAGTAAAAGAAAGCTTGGACTGTTGGCACATCTAAAACATACAACAATATAGTAAGAGAAGGCATGGACTGTTGACACATCTAAAACATACAATAATATAGTAAGAGAAAGCTTGGACTGTTGACACATCTAAAACATACAACAATATAGTAAGAGAAAGCTTGGACTGTTGGCAAATCTAAAACATACAATATAGTGAGAGAGAGCTTGGACTGTTGACACATCTAAAACATACAACAATATAGTAAGAGAAGGCATGGACTGTTGGCACATCTAAAACAAACAACAATATAGTAAGAGAAGACATGGACTGCTGGTACATCTAAAACATGACATAGTAAGAGAAGGCTCAGATTGTGGACACATCTAAAACATACAACAATATAGTAAGAGAAGGCTCGGACTGTTGGCACATCTAAAATATACAACAATATAGTAAGAGAAGACATGGACTGCTGGTACATCTAAAACATACAATAATATAGTAAGAGAAGGCATGGACTAATGACACATCTAAAATATACAACAATAAAGTAAGAGAAAGCTTGGACTGTTGGCACATCTAAAACATACAACAATATAGTAAGAGAAAGCTTGGACTGTTGACACATCTTAAACATACAACAATAAAGTAAGCGAAAGCATGGACTATTGACACATCTAAAACATACAACAATATAGTAAGAGAAAGCATGGACTGTTGACACATCTAAAACATACAACAATATAGTAAGAGAAGGCATGGACTGTTGACACATCTAAAACATACAATATAGTGAGAGAAAGCTTGAACTGTTGACACATCTAAAACATACAACAATATAGTAAGAGAAGGCATGGACTGTTGACACATCTAAAACATACAGCAATATAGTAAGAGAAAGCTTGGACTGTTGATACATCTAAAACATACAACAATAAAGTAAGAGAAAGCATGGACTGTTGATACATCTAAAACATACAACAATATAGTAAGAGAAGACATGGACTGTTGGCACATCTAAAACATACAACAATATAGTAAGAGAAAGCATGGACTGTTGGCACATCTAAAACAGATAACAATATAATAAGAGAAAGCATGGACTGTTGGCACATCTAAAACAGATAACAATATAGTAAGAGAAGGCTCAGACTGCTGTTTCATCTAAAACATACAACAATATAGTAAGAGAAAGCATGGACTGTTGGTACATCTAAAACATACAACAATATAGTAAGAGAAAGCATGGACTGTTGACACATCTAAAACATACAATAATATAGTAAGAGAAAGCTTGGACTGTTGGCACATCTAAAACATACAACAATATAGTGAGAGAAAGCTTGGAGTGGTGACACATCTAAAACATACAACAATATAGTAAGAGAAAGCTTGGACTGTTGATACATCTAAAACATATAACAATATAGTAAGAGAAAGCTTGGACTGTTGATACATCTAAAACATGTAACAATATAGTAAGAGAAAGCTTAGACTGTTGACACATCTAAAACATACAACAATATAGTAAGAGAAAGCATGGACTGTTGGCACATCTAAAACATACAACAATATAGTAAGAGAAAGCATGGACTGTTGGCACATCTAAAACAGATAACAATATAGTAAGAGAAAGCATGGACTGTTTGCACATCTAAAACAGATAACAATATAGTAAGAGAAGACATGGACTGTTGATACATCTAAAACATACAACAATATAGTAAGAGAAGACATGGACTGTTGGCACATCTAAAACATAAAACAATATAGTAAGAGAAAGCATGGACTGTTGGCACATCTAAAACATACAACAATATAGTAAGAGAAGACATGGACTGTTGATACATCTAAAACATACCACAATATAGTAAGAGAAAGCATGGACTGTTGATACATCTAAAACATACAACAATATAGTAAGAGAAAGCATGGACTGTTGGCACATCTATAACATACAACAATATAGTAAGAGAAAGCATGGACTGTTGACACATCTAAAACATACAACAATATAGTAAGAGAAAGCATGGACTGTTGGCACATCTAAAACATACAACAATATAGTAAGAGAAAGCATGGACTAATGACACATCTAAAACATACAACAATATAGTAAGAGAAAGCATGGACTGTTGGCACATCTAAAACAAACAACAATATAGTAAGAGAAGACATGGACTGTTGGCACATCTAAAACATACAACAATATAGTAAGAGAAGACATGGACTGTTGGCACATCTTAAACATACAACAATATAGTAAGAGAAGACATGGACTGTTGACACATCTAAAACATACAACAATATAGTAAGAGAAAGCTTGGACTGTTGATACATCTAAAACATACAACAATATAGTAAGAGAAGACATGGACTGTTGGCACATCTAAAACATACAATAATATAGTAAGAGAAAGCATGGACTGATGACACATCTAAAACAGATAACAATATAGTAAGAGAAAGCTTGGACTGTTGACACATCTAAAACATACAACAATATAGTAAGAGAAAGCTTGGACTGTTGACACATCTAAAACATACAACAATATAGTAAGAGAAGACATGGACTGTTGGCACATCTAAAACATACAACAATATAGTAAGAGAAGACATGGACTGTTGGCACATCTTAAACATACAACAATATAGTAAGAGAAGACATGGACTGTTGACACATCTAAAACATACAACAATATAGTAAGAGAAAGCTTGGACTGTTGATACATCTAAAACAGATAACAATATAGTAAGAGAAGACATGGACTGTTGGCATATCTAAAACATACAACAATATAGTAAGAGAAAGCATGGACTGCTGGCACATCTAAAACAGATAACAATATAGTAAGAGAAGGCTTGGACTGATGACACATCTAAAACAGATAACAATATAGTAAGAGAAGGCTCAGACTGCTGGTACATCTAAAACATACAACAATATAGTAAGAGAAAGCATGGACTGTTGGCACATCTAAAACAGATAACAATATAGTAAGAGAAGACATGGACTGTTGGCACATCTAAAACATACAATAATATAGTAAGAGAAGGCATGGACTGTTGATACATCCAACACATACAACAATATAGTAAAAGAGGGCATGGACTGTTGGTACATCTAAAACATATATATTGTATATAATAATGTCCTTAAGTCATATTTTAGAGAGTACGAGTAGGCATGGACTGTTGTATAACAATATAGTTTGAGAAGGCATGGACTGTTGATACATATGAAACATACAACAGTATTTTTGAAACTTATACCTACATAGTAAGAAAAAGCACGGGCTGTTGGTCCATCTAAAAGATATAACAATATAGCCAGAGAAGTTAGATAATTTAAATGATTGATAATTTTATCCGGATTGTATCGTATTGTAATTTGTGGGCTCGGTTTACAACATCTCTGTCAAAAGTAGAATGTATTATCCCATTTTAAATAAGTTTTTGACATATACAACCAAATCCAAAACGTCACAAAGACACGAGCATATCTAATGAGTTGTGATAAACACCGTAAGATGGTGTCAAAGGAACATCACCGTCCAAAAAAAAAAAACGAAAATTAAAAATAGGGAACGAAAAACCGTCCTTTTTTGTCGTAATTTTAGTTTAGAATTACCTGTGTAAAACTGAAATATCTAAATCCAAGAAGGACAGTTATGACAGTTTATATTTGATTTATTTAAAGTAAGTTTCTATGGGTTAATTTCGGCAGTGTATTTAAAAAAATCCTAAATATTTAACGAAAAAAACACATCAAGATAACGGTAATTGTTGTTGAATTTATCAATTTAATGCGGATCTTTACTGAGTTTGGTCATGAACTGTTACAGTAATTCATAACAGTAGTGTAACAAGTCTGCTATTAAAGGGGTGCAATTGTCGCTGATAGGAATACATTCAATCCTTATTTACATTATAATATTGACTTAGGCATAACAACTGTTTTGATAAGCAATGGAAAAGTATTATTCGTTTGTGGTGTAGATTAAATAACATGAGCTCAAATCATTTAAATTCAAAAGTTAATAAGTGGGCTGATAGTATGCGTGTTAAAAACTGGAACGTTTTAGTAAGGAAAACCTTCTGTGAACTAAATCTAAGTCATTTATCGTGTCCTGAAATTATGGACACTAACTATGTTGTAAAACTTTTTATGTCAAAATTACACGATAAACATGTCGATAATTGGCATGCTGTTTTACATTCTGATAAATCTATATCGGGTAGAGGTGGCAATAATTAGCTACGAACGTACTGATTGTTTAAAGAAAATTTTAAACCGGAGGAATAATGCAAAATAACTTTACCCTTCATTCACAGAAGTGCTTTTGCCAATTTAGATGTGGTGTTGCTCCCCTAAGGATTGAAACAGGGTGATATGAAAATATTGTTATTTGATTTCAAAAAGGCGTAGAAATTTTATATATTGTAAATAGTATTTTATTTCATATTGTTTAGTGTATTATATATATATGCATTTTGATAGTCTCTTATAATTCTGTATAGAATGGCTCTCATTTTATTGAGTATTGTTTTATAATGTATTAATATTGATTGTACTTGTTGAGAGATGAAACTTAAATAAAACATTGAATTGAATTGAAATATTATAGTGGAAGATATTAGCAAGCAAAATCGACAGAATTGTGCAAATCATGATACAAGCATGAAAATTAGCACGAAGCATCATTATTGTATACTTTTTAAGAAAGGAGACGATTAACAGCTTCAATCATCTCACCTCAAGTAAGTACATCTAAAATATTTAACTTTCTCTTTAGAGAAGAATGCTTTAAATGAGTTTCAGCAAATATGTTTGCATTCTGATTTACCAAACCACCATTTAATTACATAAGAAAACTTGTGTTTTATACGATTGTGTGGAAGTGTAGTGGAAAGAGTAGAAAATTCATAACTATCAACCGAATCAAAAAGACCATCAAAAAGTACGTAATTTATCGTAAACATTCAAAGAATTTTTTACACTACAAAATAGTTTATTCCATTATTTTCATATGTTTTATTACATACGTTAATTATAAGTTACAATGTATTCGACAGTAGTTAAGTAACTCGTTAAAAACACTGAAAGATTAGTTGTAATAACTTACTAGAGGTTGAGATGAAACGATATTTTTTTGTGTAGTTCAGGTAACCAATACATAGTAGGAACCTGCAAGTGTCCAGAAAAGGCATTTAGATGTGATGTGGTTATGATATGATTGTTTACTATATGAATCTCCGGGGAGCGCACGGACTTGAAGGCACAAGATTTTAAAATTTCATTCCTATTAAGAATGTCCGTGTAGTATTTACGGCATACCACCACTACATTGTTTGCTGCTTTGTCGGCCTGTACAAACACAAACCGCTTTGAAAGTACTTAAGGGTTGTTTCATATTTTAGAAATATGCGTATAATGTACCGTTTTTTTATTTCTAAATTATCTTAAAAACGTGATATTCGAAAATCCACAACATTCATACATTTATATAAATAAGAATCAAAGGATTTTTTTTCAGATTTTTCCCGTTTACACTAATTTTACTATACGATGAGAGAGCGTCTTTGGTGACCTGACAACACTGTTTCCAATCTATTTTAGATAGCGAACGATATTTTGGTCCTTTTTCAAAAATATACTTCTTGGTTTTGAACGATATTTAAGTTCCCAGTAATAACATAGGGATCATAGAAAAATCCACGATTCACAGTCTCAAGTCAGCAAGTCAGAGGAGAATCATTTTCTACACTGACATTAAAAAATAAACATCTGCTTTGGTTTTGTTTGTATTCGAAATAATAGGTGGTTCTGTGTTATAATATAGGGAGGTATATTTTTTGAAAGACAGAGTCATTAAATCTATTCGATGAATTGGTGAAATCAATACCTATGTTAATTTATTTGATTTTCAGAAGATGCCGTTTATGATCCTCAGGTTTAACGATACGCGGGAACAGCCAAATTAAGAATCGGAGTTTCGATTGATGGCGGTTGGATTCATATTTGAAATGCGGTTTTTTGAGCTTGTATATATTCTTGTTTTTAATGTTATTCAGGGTTATATCTGGTCTATATACCAGCTTTGATAAGTGTTTGGTACTAATATAAATTTCCACTTCGTACTATGAACATCAAAATTATTTATTTTGTAAAAATATTTCCTTTCTCTATTGTAACTGTACACGTATACCTAACAACAAAATTATTTTCATTTACCTGTGTTTTAAGTTATTGCAAATGGCTGATAGTTTTGTTCGAGCATATTGTTTTTCTTAAATTGTCTAACATTTCATACCGATATAACATGTTACTTTTATTATTCTTCCCTTAGTTTATTTATTTTAAATTTACATTGTATCATAGGTCAAATTTATTTGTTCAGTGTATGTTCAATGGTGTTAATATGTCCTTTGATTGAGTTAAGCTATTTCAGTTGATATTTCATAGTGTGTCTTTCTATGTTGTGATGTTACACTATTGTTTCAGAAAAAGGGTGAAGGTTTGGTACCATTAAAACGTTTAAACCCGCTGTATTTGTTTGCACCTGTCCTAAGTCAGGAATCTGATGTTCAGTAGTTGTCGTTTGTTGATGTGGTTCATAAGTGTTCTCGTTTTTATATAGATTAGACCGTTGGTTTTCCGTTTGAATGGTTTTACACTAGTAATTTTGGGGCCCTTTATAGCTTACTGTTCGGTGTGAGCCAAGGCTCCGTGTTGAAGACCGTACTTTGACCTATAATGGTTTACTTTTATAAATTTTGACTTGGATGGAGAGTTGTCTCATTGGCACTAATACCACATCTTCTTATATCTACTGAAGGAGTATTGTTTTTTGTTTTCTTGCCATTTCGTAAAATCATGGTGTTTTAAGAATAATGAGCAAAATTAAATGAGGCCGAAAGCAATAACATTGATTAAAGGTTACAGTAACGGAATATATAAGCAATTTATAAAGTAGTCGAAAAATTCTTATAAAAACTATATTTAAGGAGGTTCGCTACTCAGTTTCAAAATAACAAGCTTTTCATAACACTAGTATGAATTGATAGGGGATTATTAAAGGAACAAAAAAGCAACAAAAAAAATATAGGTCAATGGGCTTGTTTTCGAGATATTAGCCATTGAAATTTTATGGAAAATGTTCTCTTGATTTTCATAGCCTTATCATTGAAATGTTCAAGTTCTCAAAACTATTAAAAATAACAAAGATTTTATAAGACTTTTATAGATGGCTTATAATTATACATGTAAAAGATTTATAAAAAGAAAAATGGTGTCAATGGGCAAAATTTTTTAAGACATTCACATGGATAAAACCAGAGGATTCCGAAAATCTGACAAAAATTCCAAAACATGACAAGCGAACATCCTTAACATTTAGACAGAATGACGTTATGAAAACAAAACAGACATCTAACAAACACTGGTTCGAGAAAACAGTTATATCGTAAGACAGAAAAGGCAAATTAAAAGAAATCGCACCTGCTCTATCATAAAAAAAAAAATATATATATGTAGTGTATTGTACTGCTATTGGGACAAATAATAGTTGTCTTTTTTTGGTTTTAGGTTTTTTGTCCTGGCGTTGTCGGTTTGTTATTGAGTAATGTGTTTAAATATCACTCTTAAGTTTCTTCCGCCTTCTTTTATGAAAGTTTTAAATGAGCTTTTGATTGAGTTAAGCCATTCCAACTGATATTTTATAGTGTATCTTTGTATGTTGTGATTTTACACTATTGTTTCAGTTACGGGGGAAGGTTTGGTACCATTAAAACGTTTAACCCGCTGCAATTTTTGCACCTGTCCGAAGTCAGGAATCTGATGTTCAGTAGTTGTCGTTTGTTGATGTGGTTCATAAGTGTTTCTCGTTTCTCGTTTTTTTTTTTTTTTTTTTTTTTTTTTTTTTTTTTTTATATATAGATAAGACCGTTGGTTTTCCCGTTTGAATGGTTTTATACTAGTATTTTTTTTGTTTGTTGTTTTTTTTTTTTTTTTTTTTTTGGGGGGGGGGTTTTATAGCTTGCTGTTCGGTGTGAGCCAAGGCTTCGTGTTGAAGACCGTACCTTGTATAAATTGTGACTTGGATGGAGAGTTGTCTCATTGGCACTAATGCCATATCTTCCTATATCTATATAATAGAAGTAAAAGTTTCGGAATAAAGGAATGCTACGTATCACAAGCTATTAATTAAAGATTTCCCTAAAATATATAGTTAAGTACAAAATTAAAAATTTAAAAAAAATATGTTTACCAAGTTGTAAACTAGAAGTTACTAGTGGTATGCAAATAATATGTTTATCAGGAATACCTTAAGGATGTTCGCTCCTCGTGGGTTTTTAATTTTTGCCAGATATTCGAAATCTTTGGTTTTATCCATTTTGTGCATTAAAAATTTTGCCCTCTAACCCCTACTTATCTTTCCATAAATTGATTACTTATAGTTAAATATGTCATCTTTGAAAATCTTATAAAATCCTTGTTATTTTATCATCCTTTTGATAGAAAAATGTTAAATGTATTAAACATCTAGAGAGAATTATTTCCCAGAATAGTTTCAATGGCTTATATCTTTAAAAAAAAGCACACGGACCCTTCATGTTTTTGTGCACTTTCAGTTTCTTTATTTATGTACTATCAATTTATAACAGTCTTTTAAAAAGCGTAGCGAACATACTTAATTGATTCTAATATTGTGAATATATTCGACATACAACATTGTCTGAACTGATCTGTGGATTTCATTGAAGTAAATAATATAGACATGAATTGAAGAAAGACAGATGATAGAAAGAAATGACGGACTGACAAAAGCACTCAGTTCAGAAATACATCAAACTCAGAAAACTAAACAGAGACAAAGCCAAAGAATGAAAGAAAGATATGACAACATACAGTACATCACAGAAAGAAATGAGGTCAGACAAACAACAGTCAACACCATCAGTCAGCAACATACAGTACATCACAGAAAGAAATGACGTCAGACACACAACAGTCAACACCATCAATCAGCAACATACAGTATATCACAGAAAGAAATGAATTAAGACAAAAACAGTCAACACCACCAGTCAGCAACATACAGTACATTACAGAAAGAAATGACGTCAGTCATACAACAGTCAACAACATATAGTACATCACAGAAAGAAATAACGTCAGACAAACAACAGTCAACACCATTAGTCAACAACATACACAGCATCACAGAAAGAAATGACGTCAGACAAACAACAGTCAACAACATATAGTACATCACAGAAAGAAATGACGTCAGACAAACAATGGTCAACACCATTAGTCAGCAACATACAGAGCATCACAGAAAGAAATGACGTCAGACAAACAACAGTCAACACCATTAGTCAGCAACATACAGAGCATCACAGAAAGAAATGATGTCAGACAAACAACAGTCAACACCATTAGTCAGCAACATACAGAGCATCACAGAAAGAAATGACGTCAGACA
Source organism: Mytilus coruscus (assembly GCA_017311375.1). Taxonomy (NCBI): domain Eukaryota; kingdom Metazoa; phylum Mollusca; class Bivalvia; order Mytilida; family Mytilidae; genus Mytilus; species Mytilus coruscus. The sequence continues at coordinate 49,752,022 of CM029608.1, read as the reverse complement.
AACAACAGTAAACAACATACATTTCATCACAGAAGAAATGACGTCAGACAAACAACAATCAACAACATACAGTATATCACAGAAAGAAATGATGTCAGACAAACAACAGTCAACACCATTAGTCCGCAACATACAGAGCATCACAGAAAAAAAGACGTCAGACAAACAACAGTCAACAACATACAGAGCATCACAGAAAGAAATAACGACACAAAACTAGAGGCTCCAAGGAGCCTGCGGCTCTTTTCACAAAAAATCTTAAGAGTAAAAATACTCGTAAGTCATACACATTTCAGTATAACTTACGATCAATTTTAATCGTAAGATTTTTTGTGAAAAGAGTCGCTGTGTCGCTAACCTGATATTTTTGTTTACAATTGATGCATGAAATAATGCAACCATTATACTTGCTTTAGTTTCAGAGATATAAGCCAAAATCTGCATTTTACCCCTATGTTCTATTTTTAGCCATGTTGGCCATGTTGATTGGCAGGCGGGGTCATCGGACACAAATTTTAAACTCGATACCCTAATGATGATTGAGGCCTTTGTCTCAGTAGTTTCAGAGGAGAAGATTTTTGTAAAAGATTACAAAAATTTACGAAAAATTGTTAAAAAATTGTCTTTGAATGGCCATAACTCCTTAAGGGTCAACTGACCATTTTGGTCATGTTGACTTATTGTAGATCTTACTTTGCTGAACATTATTGTTGTTTACAGTTTATCGCTACCTATAATAATATTCAAGATAATAACTAAAAACTGCAAAATTTCCTTAAAATTACCAATTCAGGGGCAGCAACCCAATAAAATGTTTTCTGATTTGTCTGAAAATTACGACGAATATTGATATTAACCTGCTGAACAATTTTACCCAGTATCAGATTTGCTCTAAATGCTTTAGTTTCAGAGATATAAGCAAAAAACTGCATTTTACCGCTATGTTCTATTTTTTGCCATGTCGGCCATTTTGGTTAACAGGCGGGGTCATCGGACACTTTTTAAAACTAAAAACCCTAATGATGATTGTGGCCAAGTTTGGTTTAATTTGACCCAGAAGTTTCAGAGGAGAAGATTTTTGTAAACGATTTCAAAAAATTACGAAAAATTGTTAAAAATTGACTATAAAGGGCAATAACTCCTTAAGGGGTCAACTGACAAATTTGGTCATGTTGACTATTTTGTTAATTGTAGATCTTACTTTCCTTAACATTATTGCTGTTTACATTTTATCTCTATCTATGTTCAAGATAATAACCAAAAACTGCAAAATTTCCTTTAAAATTACCAATTCAGGGCAGATAGATCTTGACCTGATAAACATTTTTACCCCGTCAGATTTGCTCTGAGTGCTTTAGTTTCAGAGATATAAGCCAAAAACTGCATTCTACCCCTATGTTCTATTTTTAGCCATGGTGGCAATCTTGTTTTGCGGGCCAGGTCATCAGACACATTTTTTAAACTAGATAAATATGGGCTGTTTTGACAATACAATGTACATGTATCGGGTATGACATCATTAAGTCATGCTAAATTACTGTAATCTTCACAATTTTAGCATTTGAGTTAATTTTAAGACGGTTTCCGTCTTAAATGGAAGTGGCCGCATGTGTGTTCATTCTTAATATTTAAATGTAAGTTGTTTTGATGATAATACATAACATATATAAAGGTTGAGACTGAACACGGATGCGGCCACTTTCATTTTTGACAAAACCCATCTGAAAAGTGACATATTATGGCATATTTGATAGATGTTTCATATTTAAGCTTGAATTTGAGTGTCTTTAATGACTAAATCAGTTCCAATCTTTCACATAAACTAATTGAATCGATTGAAGTAGACACTTAAGTGTTTAAAAAGTGTCTAAAATCATTTATCAGATGAACCTGAAGTTTAAGGCCAAAATCGGCCCTTACCGGACCTACTCCTTTCGCCCAGTAGTTTCAGAGAAGATTTTGTAAAAGTTAACGGACGACGGACGCCAAGTGATGAGAAAAGCTCACTTGGCCCTTTGGGTCAGGTAAGCTAAAAAAGAAAGAAAAAAACACTCAATAAAAACAGTGCATTACAGAAATAAAAATAACGACAAAAAAACTCAACAGAAATAGTGCATTACAGAAAAAATTACGACATACAGTACATCACGGAAAGAAAACAAGAGTAAAAAATGCAATATAACATTTCAGGAGTTGTCTCCCATAGACCTAGGACTATAAAATTATGTAATTTCGCCAGGTCACAGTGACACCCAAAATAACTTTATGTTTAGTCAAAAACATGGTTTATAATCATGTTACTTTGTGTGAATGTGTATTCATGTTTTTAGTTTAAATGTACTTTAATCATTCTAATCATTCTAATCATTCACTGTGCTTTATTTTGTAACTCATTTGATTGTATAGCTCAAATTTTGGGCACCATGATTGGTAAATAAAAATCATCTTATCTTATCCTATCTTATGTAACTATATAGTTGAAAAACCAATTAAACTAAATTCTAAGACGGTTGATTTTACCAAATCCCTATTCATATTGACCAGTACGCTGCAATTTAGTTTTATCTTACACAGTTTGGATGTAAAATAACTGTCTAGTGAAACGTTTGTTAAAATAGAAGCTAGTACAGAATGTGTTGTAACAGCTAGATGACACAGTATGTGTTGTAAAAGCTAGATGACAAGGTATGTGTTGTAAAGGCAAGATGATACGGTATGTGTTGTAAAAGCTAGATGAAAAGGTATGTGTTGTAAAAGCTAGATGACAAGGTATGTGTTGTAAAAGCTAGATGACAAGGTATGTGTTGTAAAAGCTAGATGACAAGGTATGTGTTGTAAAAGCAAGATGACAAGGTATGTGTTGTAAAAGCTAGATGACAAGGTATGTGTTGTAAAAGCTAGATGACAAGGTATGTGTTGTAATAGCTAGATGACAAGGTATGTGTTGTAAAGGCAAGATGACACAGAATGTGTTGTAAAAGCTAGATGACACGGTATGTGTTGTAAAAGGAAGAAGACATAGAATTTAATTTAATAGCAAGATGACATAGAATGTGTTGTAATAACAAAATGACACCTAATAAGTGGTAAATGTCAATAGCAACCCTACGACACAAACATAAATAGAGGTTACCATACGAAGTTCATCAATAGACAGACTACTCACATTGTACGATATTATGCATTTAAACAATTGTGAATCAAATCCTAAAAACAATGATTATAAACAAATCGTTTACTTACAACTGAGTAAAAATAAAGTCACTAAAGAAAAACGTTTGATTTGAAAATAACACATCTCCTTATTCATCTTTTGATGTTTCATTATCTGTTCATGATATCCAATTGATGCATTGATTATATATATGGTTGTAGTCAGAAGTCCGTCGGTTAAACACTTTAATCTTTAATAGTTTTTAATAACCATTAAGCTTAAAGTATTCGTGACATTTTAAACAATAGTATTTTGATAAGGTAAAGGACACTTAAAGTTTGCTTTTATATGTACAAAGGTTTCGACCATTTTACTAAGTATTCTCTCTATTGTTTTTAAATCCAATTGAACTTAATATCAATAAGGTTTATTTTGAATCTATAATTGCTTCGTAAATAAATATGACGTCTAGTCAACTTTGTGTACTGATTGGACCACGTAACTAAATATGGCGTCTAGTTAACATTGTTGTTAATTTCTGTGTCATTTGGTCCCTTGAAGAAGAGTTGTCTGTTACGCCAGAAAATCGCCTTTTAATTGTAGCCAACAAAAGACACAAATCAATAATAAAATGAAACAAGATTTATTATACACAAGTCTACAAGAAATATTACATAAAAAGAAATGTCAACTTAACTGTCAAAATATATGTCCAATCTTTTATCTTTTCTTTATCCGGAAATCTTCTCGGAATCCACAGAATATTATATCCAATATGTCACAATCTAGTATGATGTAGTTTGTAAATAAAAGTGTCAATCCAACTGCCGAGAATGTTGATGTCTATCGATGTCTAAGTCTATCTATGTCTAAGTCTATCTATGTGTAAGTCTTTAGGGTCTGCATACTTATATATATATATATATATACTCAAATGGAAACTTCTAGACAACGCTAGAAATTTAAATTACGCATCCTTTGTAATGATCATTCTGGAAACGTTATGTAAGTGAAATAGAAAGTTCTAATCATTCCATGAGTATCAATGATTGTTCCACTGAATTCTAAACTGCATAGTTGTAACACAATGTGTATTATTTTGTACACAAAATAACAAAATATAATGTAGACATCCTTAGGCCACACAAAACAAATAAGGTCAAATAAATAAATATGATAGTTACAATATCATAACATGTCTCATTGGCCATCATACCACATCCTCTTTTTTTATATTGTGTACTAATTGGACCATGCCATGGACATGTGTTGTGTCAACAAAGTCTACCGAGCAGCTTTTTGTGCCCTACATAGTCAACATTGTGTACTATTGGGCCATGCCATGGAGATGTGTATTCAGCGAAGTGTTCAGAGGCTTGTATATGCAAAAACTCCGAGGAACGGAAAGTCCCCAAGGAAATGGCAAAATCAAAAGCTCAAACACAACAAACGAATGGGTAACAACTGTCATATTCCTGAATTGGTACAGGCATTTTCTTATTAAGAAAAAGGTGTATTAAACCTGTTTTTATAGCTTGCTAAACCTCTTCTTTGTATGACAGTCGCACCGAACTCTATTATTATTGACAACGATGTGTGAACAAAACAAACAGACATAATAGGTAAAAATGTCAAAAATTGGGATACAACATTGTGTTAATATATTTATAAAATGTGTTGGTCACATGAAGTAGTAACGGTCAAGTGATACATACTATAAATACGTGTTTGTGTTTACATCAAGCACATTGTGTGTGTTTGTATTCAATATGATTGGATGGCATATACCCGCAACCCGGCTTTTACGGGGTTGCGTTCAATATCGTAGCAGATACATAGGGCTTCGTAGATTTTTGACTACTGAACGTGTAGGCTAGCTAGGCCAAAAATAAAATATCGTTTGTTTCCCCTCCCACGACAGACCCGGTAAAATCACCGCGACTCGAAAATTTTTATTGGCCATTCTTGTCCAAAATTTTTTTGCTTTGTTGGTTTTTGGTGATATCTTTCCGATGCTGTAGTCAACGAGCGTTGGTTTTTTGTGATACCTTTCCGATGCTGTAGTCAACAAGCGTTTTAAATCAAGGCATTTTTGCATTGAAGCGTCTATATTATTCGGAATCAAGGAAAACAAACATATGCCTTGCCACACGATTTGTGTTGTGTGCAAGGGTGATCTTTGAAAATAAAAAAAATCTGAAGCATCTTTCAACCCACTGAGTGCACCTTGATTTGCTTTGTCTTTAACCTCTGTTACTGTTTAAAGGATAAAATCTTTGAGTAAAAATGGTCTGAATCGTGCTTTGAAATCTATCTACTTTGTCTTCGAACAGGTTGGGCACAAGTCAGGAAATGTGGGATACATGTATTCCCTGCTTTCAGGGAACGTCCCTGATTTCTGGTGTAAAAAAAACCAGTTTAAATGGGATTTCATTTTTCAATTTATGGCATGAAATTTACAAAAGGGCACGTTGTAACGTTATAACTGCATCAGTTGAATTTGTAAATACTTGAAGTATTCTAGGAACAACAAAAGATGAATAAGTGAAGTCTTGTTTTTTCTAGAACTCGAAAAAACATACAAATCCTTTATTTAGGAATCAATTGATCAAGCTGCATGATCCAGGTGTAACTGAACATAACTAAATTATGTTCACTTCTATTGAACATTTTTATTCATTGAATTTTAATTCCCAAGTGATTAACATATCTTTTTGTCATCTCATAATTGATGATCAAGGTATGAATTGGTGAACAAAGGAATTGTTTTGTTGTGAGTTATGCATCAAATTATACTTGAAATAAGCTTGATTTTTAACTAATAAAACACTTGCTATCATTAAACATTGTTATCACATGTAGAATGTGCGCTTTTGTAGATTTCATACCATAAAATGAATAGGAAAAAAGGAGGTCCCTGTATACTGTTTTTAACACCAGACTGGAACTGGAAACTGGGGTGTACACTGAATACAGGGAATACCCCACTTTCCTTGACTTGAGCCTAACCTGTTGAATTTTGTACAAATTCAATATAGAAAAACCATATCAAGAAATAAAATAAAATAATTTGCCTACCTTCCTACCCATACCCTGACAACCTCAGTCGGGGGAGGGAAAACAAAGATATTTTTAATGTTGGCCCTACATGTTCAATAGTCAAAAATCTACGTAGCCCCATGTAGCTGCTACGATATAGAACGCAACTCGGTTTATGCGCTCATGAAATTCGCGAAAAGCATGATTAAGTATTACTTAAGGGGTTCGTTTGAGAAAAAAAGCATGATCAAGTATTACTTAAGGGGTTCGTTTGAGAAAAAAAGCATTATTAAGTATTACTTAAGGGGTTCGTTTGAGAAAAAAAGCATGATTAAGTATTACTTAAGGGGTTCGTTTGAGAAAAAAGCATGATTAAGTATTACATAAGGGGTTCGTTTGAGAAAAAAAAAGTTATTCGATTTTGCCTATAGTTAAATAAGCAGCAGTTCGTTATTATGTTTACCCATGTTGGGTATATAATATATCACATTATATTAATATGTATTTTTCCTCTTTTGTAGATAGATTTAGATTGTTTCACTGTATTCTATAAGATGATTGGATTGGTAGTGTGCTTATCTGAGTTTATAGTGAAGGACTAAAGTTTGGAAGAATTGATTGTAATATATATATTAAAGCCTGCTACACCTGTAGCCACACTTACCCTAATTGTGTGTTGTTTTATTTATTAAATAATTTATATTCGTTTGAGCTGGCGAGTTAGAACATGATATAATTTTTATCACATTAAAACAAGCAAAGATGTCAACAAAGATAAACAAAAAGGCACACAAGTTTGAGCTTTCTAAAAAGCTGTGGACTGCTTCGCTCTATCCTAATTTAAGGTAATATGTGTACATGTGGTTGTTGATTTAGTATTGAAAATGTGGTATTTTTAGATATTGATTGATATAAAATGGATTTCTTAGACTTGGAATATCAATTTTTGTATATATTGTAACGGTTGTGGGTCACTTTATTTGGTTCATTTATATATTTCATTATTAGTATTTTAATTATTTTCCCAGAAAGATTTATTTTTATTTTATTACTTTCTGATTTTTTTTTTTCATTCATTAAATTTTAGTGACGTAACGAACCTCGCATTAGCCTTCAAAATATTTTTCCTTTCTCAACCAATCAGAGAGCTCAATTGAATTCCCGGGGAAAATTAGCTCGTGCAGTGATTGTCTTCTGGTAATCATTCCCAGCTCAGATTTTCAGGTGTGTAAGTTAAAGAGGGAATTTTCAACCATGTGCGCGATTTTTTGGAAGTGGTCTCGGTGAGGAATCTCGCGCTATTTTATATGCTATAACTAGTGTACTGAAGAAACAGTATTTTTAGGTAAGAAGTTCCCCCTCCTATTTATGTATATATTTTGATTGACTAAAACTGGCTAGTTTTTTATCAGGGTTTGCATTGGATATTTAGCGGAAACTTAGAATATTTACGCATTGAGGCGTAATTTATTTAGAAAGCGGTTCGCTGGTTAAATGAGTTAACTTATGAGTTGAGTTTTTGTATAGTTCTTTGAACTGAATAAAAGTTGTCAGCTTGCGAATAACGAGATTCGATTAACTGTTCAGCTATTCAGTTGTTAAGGTTAAAGTTATTTATAGATCGCTGGTTGAAGAAAGTAAAGTTCGGGGTCATTATTTGTTGACATTCACGTGCGTGTCTCAAATCTATGACTTGAACTTAAAGTCGGTAAATTTAAGTATTGAAGCGCTAACTAGCGAGTTCTAAATGCAAACCCTGAGCAGAACGGCAGAGTGAGTCGTTAGAGAAAAATTACAGATACTAAAACAGTTTATTTCTTGGTCTAGGAAACTATTGTAGAGACTGCAAAATTAGACCATTGACTCATAAAAACTTTAACAAATTAAATGTGCAGCTGATTCATATACGTGTTGTTTAATAAATGTTGTACTTTACTGAATTATTTTATTACAGAGAAACGCCTTGTCCCTTGCCTGAATTGGTCTTTTGATTAAAAATTAATCCCGGTTACTTCCCTTTGTATTGGTATCAACCTAGATCTCGACCCCTTTCGATGAGCCTGCGTTTCAGTGTTTCCTGATTACAGACCGTTTGGAAGAAAGCATATTCAGGACAGAACGAGTCTTATTTTGTTTAACTTCCCTTCAGTAGTTTATTTTTTGATTCTTGTTGATTGTATATTTGGTATACTGGTGGAAATAGAGAACTAGTTTTCGAAAAGTCTTGTGACTTATCTTTACATTCGTGGTGAAAACGTCCAAAATTGTTAGGTCGGGCTAGTTACTGTCGGTCCGTCGGTCTGTCATCCCTTTATTCATTGTTTATCCCCAGGTTTATTTAAATGTTTTAGTTTTACTCTAGCACATACAACAGTCTATACTACAGTGTTACTGTTAGTGTGGGATTGTACTTCATATTTGAGTGAAAATATACCGAGATTCATATAAAGGTGCCGTTTACTTCTGGACTACTACCGGAACTACTGAGTTTGGAATTGTGATTTCTCTTGTAAACCGATACTGCCAGATCCTTGTATATTTTGTAACGATCCAGATTATTATTCCTGTTGGTCACTATAGTCCGATACTATGATAGCATGACTGCGGTCAAGGTCAAAGGTTAGGGTCTGGTTGGACATGAGAACAGTCTGGATTCTCTACCCACCATCAGAGAAAGATTCTAGAAGATACTCCTGACTGAATCTCTAAGAGTACTGAACTTCAGACACATCTAGTTTCAGAACACACATTTTAAATCTCTTATAAACTGGTGGCATGGACCGGTAAAAATAATACCTTATAAAACTTTAAAATATTCCAGTCGGGCATAACTATAATAGAAGACCTAGAGCGAAAGCATAGGCCGAACCCTACCCTAGATTTAGACTAAAGGAAACAGTTGGGTTGCTGTCTAGTAGATATTAAGTTAAGGTCGCATAGACAGTACCCCGGTTTCGTTTCAATATGTTAAGATGAACTTTTCTGAAATTTTAAACTGGCTGTTCAGTGTTTAGTTGTCAATGTGTTTTTGTGGAGTGTGGTTTTCTAGTTCTTTCAGTTGGTCATTGACTTGCGATTTTGATTGCTAGTTCTGTACATAATTTATTTATATATATATGAATGTTTAGGTATGTTAATAACATACAAGTGTAAACACCAATAAATATTTAGTTTCAGTGAAACTTGTTCTACTTTAAGAGTGTGTGTTATACATCCATTCTTTCAAAATTTTGTTCACTTTACTGACTTGTTGAAAATTATGTTGTTAAAAATTCATAGATGGTACCAGCAGGATTCGAACCCTCAATGTCGGGGTCTAAAGGCAGCGCTCTAACCAATTGAGCCACAGAAGATATTTTCTAACTCAACTAGTTAGGCTACCTTTATATCTCCAGGTCTACAACACTCTTCCCCATTTCTTTTTTCGGGCTGCTTACCATCCATCCGAGCAGCTCACAGATCCACCACTGTACAACCCCGAATCTTCCACTCGGAAACCTTCTGGCCAGTTCCTTGCAAGTCACGGTCATCCTATGACCTGGTAAATCTTCATGACCATATCCAATTGCCAGGCAATTACATACACTCGTATGTACCAGTGGTAGATGCTCGCAGCGCCATTGTTGTGAAAATTCATGAATGGTACCAGCGGGATTCGAACCCTCAATGTTGGGATCTAAAGGCAGCGCTCTAACCCATTGAGCCAAAGAAGATCTTCCCTAACTCAACTAGTTAGGCTACCTTTATATCTCCAGGTCTACAACACTTAAAACATTTACAAATAGACACGACTCTGGAGGTGTGCCTAGATTGGCAGAAGTTATAAAATACAGATATAATGCATTTTTGTAAACATTGTATAGCAACATTGTTTAGCAAAACAAATCGTGCATATTGCAGATTAACAAAGTAAATAAACACGTATTAACAGCTGCGTATTAATAATTGATATTTCAATATTGAATTTCAGTGTGCAATATATATGCATAATAAAACGAACATGAATTAATGACATTTGATCGGAACTGAAATACACATAGTTAATTTTCGGGCATTTGATGTCTTAACCTGAGACGAGAAAAGTCTGTAATTCTTTATCTTATTTAAGCCAATGGCTGTTGCTGTATCTCAGCCACATCACAAAGCAACCAATCAGAATCTATATGTGATAAGTAATCTGAATTTATATAAATAAAGGGCGAGATAAGCCCAGGCCCTATTACTTTGTTATACATTTTTTTTTGTTAAGGGGGCGACACGTAAGCCTACCCCATAGAAAAAAAAAGGAGCAATGCTACATGTTGAGTTCATAGAGACCAGTAGAGGAGGCAGACGTTTGATATGGAATGGCTACACACACCGCCAGAACAACAAAAGAGATACTTGGATCTCTTGGAAGTGCATAGACAGAAATTGCAGGGCTACAATATGCACAAAAAATGATGTACCTTCAAAGATTGGCCAACCACACAATCACCTACCAGACCATGCATCAGTCAATAGTAAAAAGATATTAGAATCTGTTAGATCTAGATGCAGATCAGAAACTACACCTATACCATCAATTTACGATGAAAAATAACAAAACTCAGAGATGCACCATGGGATGCCCAGACCCAGGAGAATATATTTTTACATGGCGGAGTGAGTAGGTCGGTGTGTAAGAGCTCCCGCAAAATTACGTTTGAACTTGTGGAGAACTATGAATTTCAACAGAATTTTGTTTTGGAAAGTGATATATACTGAACATTTAATATGTATCTTGATTTAAATGGGCAAAAACAAAAGAAACAGGAGCAGTGGTAGCCAAACAGGTTTTACACCTCCCAACAAAACAATAATAACAATGGCGTCACCCTTTCAACAACAACAAAGTTTTTCTCAAGTACTGAACCAAGCTCACGACACTTTGCATACTAGCACACCTCATAATTTATCTAACAGAAGTGTGACTATTCCAACACAATATCAACATAATCATATGAATCAGACTTTTGAATGTACAAGTATACCAACGATACTCCACCCACAACATAGTCTTCAAGCACAGACAGATAGTGTTCCACCTTATGCTCCAAGACCACAAGCAGACATTACATATCCTGCATATCACAATTCTCAACCTCCGTTTCCATCTCAACCATTTCCTGCCTCAACTGATAGTCCACGTACACATATTACTATGGAAATGTTATTTTCTTCAATAAATATCATGAACCAAAGACTTGAACGGTTTGACTTTGAATTTACTGACCGCTTCTCTAAACTTGACAAAAAATTAGATGAACGTTTCGGAACAATAGACCGAAATTTAGCAGGGATGAGACAAGAAATAGATGAAATTAAGGGGACACAGAAAAATCATGAAGACATTTTAAAAACTGAAGAAAAACATCACCACGAAATTTCTGATAGAATGCGAATGGTAGAAAACTATACACAAGATATAGAAATTGAATCAAACAATTTGAGGGAAGATTTCTTAAAACTTCAGAGTCATTCTATGAAGTATAACCTTATTTTTGGCGGAATTCCACAGACCGATGATGATGATCACGAAGATACAGAAGCTGTCATAAAAAACTTTATAGAAAAAGAACTGGAAATTCCTAGTGCTGATCTTATACAATTTCAAAACGTACACAGACTAAGAAAACGTCGTGACGGAAAGCCGCGCAATATCATCGCTAGATTTACAAATTTCCGTGATCACGAACGTGTACGCAAATCTGTACCTGATAAACTTAAATCAAAACCACAATTCTCAGTGAACCAACAATATCCAACCGAAATTAGCAATCGCCGTAAAGCGTTGATTCCTAAACTTAAAGAACTCCAGCGCCGAGGTACTAGAGCTTCCTTAATTTACGACCAAATAATGGTAAACGGACAACCTTACAATCCATCCCGTGAGGAGCCTCCTAACCCAATACACAACAATAGAGCAAATTACAGTTAGGACAACACATCAGACAATCAAGGACCTTTAAATTGGACAGTTGACAACTTAAAATTTACCTATCTGAACGTTTGTGGTATTACTTCAAAATTGCTGAATCCAGATTTTGCTACATTAATAAAGAGTTATGACATTCTTATATTTACTGAAACTAAAACTGATGATTTAGATGACTTGAAATTACCACACGAGTATACTTTTTATGCAAAACATAGAAAAAAATTCAAAAAGAAGTCAGGTGGTATTATTGTTGTTTATAGAAAATATCTGTCGAAATTTTTGAAATTCATAAATTCTGAATCTGAATTTATTCAGTGGGTTGAAATTTCAAAGAATATCTCAAACTTGAGAGAAAACAGTTTACTAGGTTGTATTTATATACCCCCCGAATATACACGATATACTTCTGACGAGTCATTTTTTGAAATTGAAGATGAATTAATTAAATACTCCACTGATACAAAAAATATTGCACTTATTGGTGATTTTAACGCCAGAACTTCTACTGTTTCAGATTACATTATTCCTGACGAAAACCTATTAGAAATTTTAGATGTCGATGATTTTTATGATAATGATGATACTATTTTTTCATACCTACATCTTAAAGATAAAAATATCCCTCTTGAGAGGTATAGCGAAGATCATGGTAGAGTAAATAAATATGGTTATATGTTAATAGAACTTTGTAAAAGAAGTGGTATTTATATTTGTAATGGCAGATTATTTGCTGATAAGAATATTGGTTGTACAACTTGTAAAGATTCAAGTTTAGTAGATTATTTAATTATGTCTTCATGCATGTTTGATATTATATCAGATTTCGGTATTGTTGATTTCAATCCCATGTTTTCTGATGATCAGGGAGGTCGCCAATGCGGTTATCGTAACGTTAATGATTTCCTTGCGACGGCAAAAATATCGGATTTTACCCAACTTCAATTGCTTCGAAAAAGGTTAAAAATATATTGTATGACCAAAAAATTGATATGTAATTAAAGTTCAGACATTTATCTTTCTAAATATATAAGTTTTATGGGTATTGCAGTGATTTGGTACGATAAAAAATCGTTTGAAGTGGAGATGTTTTGAAAAAATGGCCGCCGGAAAACTATGTGTCAAAGGTACTACTGATTTTGAAATTCATTCCGCAAGCTGTTACTCGTCAGATTTTCTTCATTGATGGCTTAAAATTTTGAAAATATATTCAAGTTTCATGATCCGGTTGTCAGTCATACTTAGGTGTCGATTTTCAGTATAGATATAAAAAATCTTTGAAAAGATGTGAAAAAAATTGTTTCCGCCTTTGTAAACACCACTGACACTCGGATTCGTAAATTCCAGAACTTTCTCCTTCCATACGTATCCATGGTTTCACATGGAAAACAATAGCGGCTTGCGGAATTGATTGGATATTTGTATGACCAGGGCGTGGTTTAGACAAAAAATTTTGCGCGAAGAGTTATCTGTTCTTGCTTACCGGAAATTACAAATCCGCCACATTGCTAGTTACGAAAATTTTTACCTTGAAAAAAATGCCTTTTACCGACTCTTTTTTGGACGGACTGATGACTGAGGGTGTAGACAACGATGGACATAGGCCACGGAGGCCAATTACGTATGGTAAGTACATATATCATATCTTATAAAAGCAAATTCATCCGATTTCTGTTAGGGGAATTCCTTGTTCGATTAAAGTCCTAAGAAAAAACTTTAAATTTTTCCAAATTGTTTTTTTTTTGTTTGAATTATTGTTAATTCATAAAACAAAAGGGACTTTCTATTAGCAATTATTTTTAAACGCTCCCAATTGCCTTTTTTTATAAAATATGAATATGAAATGAGGTAAATTCTCCTAACGTCGGAATGTGATCCGTTCGGAACATCTCGGGTTTTATTTATTGATTATTTTCGGATTTTTCGGTGCTTTACCCTGTATATTATGATAGTTGGGAGAATTTGAACAGAATACATTTCTATTTTTCATTTATGAAACAGAATTATGTTGTTTAAGCCATATATTAATACTTTACCAAAAATATATACAATCTTGACTTTAGGATGAGTCAAAATAAGCAAAATTTATCATTTTTAAAGATGCTTACTGTCAAAAATGTATATGAATAGTTTGGGAGAATTTACGCACAGTACATTTCTATTTTTCATTTTTAGCCAGAAATATGTTGTTTAAATCATAGATTAATATTCAACCAAGTGTATATTTATTCTTAACTTGTGGATCAGGCATAATGGACAATAGTTTTCTTTTTCAAAGATGCTTACTGTCAAAATGGTCTATGATAGTTTGGAAGAATTTGCACACATTACATTTATGTTTTTGATAACACCACAGTATGTTATTAAAACTATATGATTATTTTGAAAACTTGTATACTGGTCATAAAACACAATAGTTTTTTTTTCCTTAATTGTGCTCACAGTTTAAAATGTGTAACAAATTTTAGACTAAAATATTGAATGTGTGTCAAATATACTCATTTATGTTAAAATTATGACTTATAATGTATGCATATATTGTTATCACATTTTCACTTCAGTTTATTTTATTGTGTTTTTTTTAACTTTATTTCATTCATTTTATATTATTTAAGAATTTTAGTTGATATCTACAGCTTTTATTTTATTCCTTGGGTTTTGAGTTTAATATGTCACTTTTAATTTATTTTGTTATTTAATATTTATGCCTATTAACTGATACATTTATGTTTAAGCAGGATTACAGATGCTGTGTTTACTCATAAATCATGTACTATTACTACTTAAATATATGATAAGGATTAAACATATTTTTTCTTTGAACAATTTCAGTAATATAAAATTCAGATCATTGGAATAACAGTTAAAGTTAAATTTGCCTAAATGTTTTATTGTCTTTCTGTTTAAAAGACTATAATCAGTAAATCCTTATCTATCTTTCTGTAGTATGTGTATATTCATATGAAACACTGTTTGCATTTTAATTTCAGAATTGTTTTCTATCATTCTATGATTTATTTCAGAATAAAGTAAATTATACTATGCAGACGGTGACTAGAACTTCCTTAATTTTGTTAAGATATTCATTTAAAAGTGTACATGTATTTTAATCTTTTGTTTATAACTTAGTTTACTTTTTATTTATTTCCTTTTGTTTTTCATCATTTTAGTTTGATTTTATTGAGTTCTGGAGATTTTTTAATACATGGTAAGTAAATTTTAAGTTTTGTACGGTTTTAGTTAAAATGCATAATATATAGAAGAAAATATTGTATTAAAAGTACATTTAATCAAATAAATTAAATAGAAGAATTCATTTCAACTCTTGTAATAATTAACGAGCCAACAACATGGAGCTGTTTTCTTAATTTTTGTTAGTCTCTGTGAATCACAATGGCGTGTACATTAATGCTTATTGTTTATTTATTTCAGATGACATGAGAAGCATAGCTGACTATGCTAGTAGACGTTTTGGGACTGAGTTTGAGGTAGGACCATCTGGGGATGGAATGGTGAGTGGTACTCAGTCCACAGTAAGTATGGCAGATATGGTCTGGACTGATGTTGGTAAGATACAGCCCAGGGTGAGTAAGTTGGTAGGTATGATAGATGGGGAAGCCTGCTTTCCCATCTATCAATTTCTGAGAAGTCAGCTGGATAGAGTAGATCCTACTTCAACAACGCAGGTATGTATGCCCCTCTATCCAGACGCCAGGGCCAGAAATGAGTTGGAGTACTTGCCAGAGTGCAGACGGAATGGACTGACAGAAGCTGACCTACTCAACACTGGTGCTTCAAGGAAGCTTTCTTCTGGACAGATGTCTCTAGGACTATTGATGGAAATCCACAGGTATATAGATAAGTATAGCAGTATTAATAAAATAGACAGATTTCATAATATAATATGTTCTTTATTTGAAGTTACCAAGATGACTGACACTGAGAAGAATACCATGCATGTTAGGGTAAAGAGAGAAGTTGACAGGATGAAAAGATGAAGAAAGCAAAGCAGACTAGCCAGATAGAGATGCTGAAACGAGAGTTGTTCGACATGCCTGGTAGTAGTGATGCCTTGGTTAACAGATTGAAGTCCTCAATCTGAAGGTAGAAGAAGTAAGTATTCCTTTAGAGTTAAGAGGATTGGTTGAATCTTTGGCTAATGCTTTTCCTCTATGCAGGAAGAACATCAGAAATTAGTTACCAGGAACCAGCAGTTAGAGGAAGAGAAAGACAAAGCGAGCAAAGAGATGACGCAACCACCACCCAGCACCAGAAGGAAACAGAGGAGTTGAAGTCCGTCTTAGTGAAAAGAGCAGACAACTGAAGGCAACTAGGCGATTGAAGGACCACTACAAGGAAATGGCTGAAAAGCGAGGTCAAAGACGGGTATGCATTATAAAATATGCAAAATTACAATATAACAATTTACTGTAAATAATGTTCTTTTATTATGGCAAATAAGTCAACTCATGATTAAATTTTATATCACATGATTAAATAAGTTTGACAACGTACCAAAAAAAAATGTATGATAAAAGACAAAAAACAAACAATGTGGACCTGAAGATGGCAACATAATCTGGCAATTTTAAAACTGTGTATAATATAAAATTTGTGAATAACATTTACAAAGTTATATACCTTCATTGAATGTATATTAATTTTATTAAAATATACTAGATGCAAATCTTAATGCTCAAATAGAAAAATTGCAGAATATACTTTAATTACTTATATTGCAGAAGCAATCCAACAACAACAGGAGGTAGGTAGAGGGGCAGAGGAGAGAGTTCAGGAGATGTCCAACACCATCACAGAACTGGAGCGGGAAAAGGTGAACCTTAAGGAACAGGTAAGGTACTATAAAGGTATTGATAATCAGAAACCTGATAATATTGTTTTTTCCAGACGAATTGATGAGTTGAAAGAGGAAGTAGCATTTTGGCGAGGTCAGTATTTGGAGTGTCAGGAGCAGATGGAAGCCTTTTTGAACCAGCGTGAAATTGTTACCTTTCATGATGGTAGGTATACAGACATCATAAGAGAAGTCTACATGGAGCTGATGTGTATGAGAGTTGGAGCCAAGAATGTCCCGAAGATCATCAAGACTGTTATGGAGAAGATGACTGGTATGACGCCGCAACGACTACCTGGATCGACATTTGCCAAGTACATGCTGTTGGAGGCTAGGAATGTAGCTCTCGTTCACTTGAAGGAAGAGATACAATCATCAGAAGGTAATATAACTGTAGGCCTGATGGCACCACTAAATTTCGGCATCATTATGGTGCAATTTCAATTTCTCTATCAGGTAAAACCATGTGCATGGGAATGCGTGATATGGCATGTGGAGATGCAGAAGCGTATCGGAAGCTACTGGAGGGCATCATTACTGAGATGAAATTCTGCAAAAGGGCGCTGAAAGTTAGAAACACTACGCCTAATTTTATGGTTTATGGAGAATTGGGTAGATTTCCTCTGGAGATAAAGGTGAAAATTAGGATGATTATATATTGGTGTAAAATTGTAAATAATGAATCAAAGCTATGCAGTTTATTGTATAGACTGATGCTTGGTTTAAAGCCTAAATCTAAATACACCTTTAAATGGGTAAATTTTATAGAAGCAATATTAAACAGTACTGGCATTGGATATATTTTTGCCAATCAAACGGGCTACTGTGATAAAATGTACTTAAAACAAATACTTTTGATCAGTTTGTACAACAGTGGTTTAGTGATATTGAAAACTCATCACGAGGACAATTTTACTCGATATTTAAAAAAGATTTTACTTTAGAAACATACCTTCTAAAACTTCCTGAATATTGCAGGCTTTGGATCACACACTTTAGGTGTTCAAATCTGCGTCTGCCTATTGAAACAGGCAGATGGCAAAATATTCCGAGGCATGATAGAATATGTACTTTGTGTAGGAGTAATATTGGTGATGAATTTCATTTGTTATTTAAATCATGGAAGTAATATTTAAAAGGAATAACAACGTCGTCACTTCAAAGGTTTCATCTGCGTTACCGCCCATCTTTCGATAACTCGTTAATTGGTTTAATATCTGGCATGGAAGTTGATTCTCCACATGTGATCGATCAAATCACTGACACTTTTCGGTCATTTTCGTGTTCACGGAAAACTACGAACAGACAAGTTTTTGTCGTATATACGTGCGAAGTAACCCGAATAGTCCATTCGTTACATTCCGTTGATGTACGCTGCCGAATAGAGTCATTCGTTCAATTTTTATTTTAGTCCAATTTTCCTATTTCTGGTTAGTTCGATCTTAATAGTACCGACAGCTATCACATATGAAATTGGAGAACAAGGCTGGGTCATTTTCAATTTTAATATTTACAGAAAGTTAAAAGCCATTTCCGTAAGTTAAGATGATTGTACAAAAATACGTTCGGACCCCTTTTATTAAATACGAATAATCTAAGTCTTTCGTGTAGTAGTCAATTAAAATATTCACAATTCTAAACGGTTCTATCCTTTAATTTATAGTTCTTGATACGTAAACTAATTCGTGTAAAAATGAATTTGCCGTAAGACAGATAGCGTCAAGCTCATTTTGTCGGTTTGTTTTAATTTTTGCTGTAGCTTGTTATATTAATACAAGTATTCCACAATAAACACTTTTTAAAAAAATATATGTTTACGACCATATTATCCCTATTTTAGCTGTCCAGTTTCAATAATGTAATCAATGGCATTTATGACATATACATAAATTTAGAATACTTCTCGATAAACTTTGCACATTTCAACAGTAAAAAAATCTATGTCTAGATTTGTCTACATTATTTTGTTAAACATCATGTGAAACCTGATCAACTCATCGGTATTTAACTGTTTTACTCGGGATCCGCTTTTAACCGGAAAATACTTTTAGAACAGTTTAAAACAAACGGTAAAAAGCAAAAATATGCTAAATTAAATACAATTTTCCATGCTAAACTGTTGTAGGTTGAACAATTCTCGTCCGTTTTTCAAGTTTTTTTACATCATACGACTTCTTTCTGAAGGTAGAGGTTTTATATGATACAGCGCCACCTTCTTATTAATAAACCTCGGATTTCACACAGGTGCTTTATAATTACCGGACTCGTTAAAATCACGTGACTGATAAGAAATTCCAGATGCCATTTTACAACCGCGGTATCACAGATAGTAACCAAAGGGGTCTTGCCGCTGAGACTATAATTGGATAAAATCATATGACTTTAGTACAGAGCTCTGCAGGCTGTTAATACATGCTAATTAGTCGTTGTTATTCCTTTTAAATATTACTTCCATGTTTAAATGTACTAATCAAAATATTGTTGTTTTAAGGGAAAAGTTTCTACCAAGCTACTACACAGTGAATTCTAATTATAAAAAAATGGAAGGTCTTCTTTCAATATGTAATGTACAACTGTATAAACGACTTTCTGTATTTATCAAAAACATTGCCAATATGTTCTGAAAATATTGAAAAACATATTTGTATATTATTGTTATATCTATATGCTATATCTACATTATTGATACCACATGTTTACTTCGTCATGTTTATGTAATGCTGTTATTTATGACCTCATGTTACACATGTATCTGTGTCTGAGTGTTCAAATAAAATCTTCAAAAAATCTTCACAAAAACTGCCTACCTTCGAAAGTAAGAGATCAGCACTCTATCGTACAAGACAAAAACTATACCCAGGCATACCAAATACTAGACCAAGAATACAACTTGAAGGAAAATTTCGCCAGACCACAAGTAGAGAACCATTTCTACAAGCTGATGATGGTGACATCAACAAGCTACTCATATTTACAAGTGCTAAAAATCTACAACTGTGCACTGCAGACACTGTATACTGTGATGTAACTTTCTACACAGCACCATCAAGGTTTGACAGCAATACAAACAAAACATAACTTAATTACATTGTTTACAGAAGCTCCCATTTCGCCTTAGTTAATTTTTGTGTGCCATAAAATTTGTACTAAGGCAAACTGGGATTAATTTTATATAATTATTTTGACAGCTAAGGCGAAATGAGAATAAGCTTTTTTCAATACTATTTTGACAGGTATTATTTATTATATATTTGTTATTAAGGTGGTACAAAACACTACAGGGATATAACTCTGTAAAAATCAGCTCAACGTTTTAATCACGTTTATATTGTTAAGGAAATATTAAACTTCTCAATGACGGGCCTCGGTGGCCGAGTGGTCTAAGTAGTTATTACTGTAATCACTAGCCAGTCAACACTGAGGTTGTGAGTTCGAACCCCGCTCGTGCGGGTGCACTCGACTCCAATCTTAATTGACTAGGATTGTCAGTTTTCCTATCGAAGGTCGGTGGTTTTCTCCGGGCACTCCGGCTTCCTCCACCAATAAAAACTGGCTGCCACGAAATAGCGGTGCTTAAAAGTGGCGTTAAAACACCAAAAAAAAACAAAAAAACTTCTCAATGATCAAAATTATTGTTTGTCAAACTACCATATATCAAATGAAATTTTTCCGATAAAGTGTGTGGTTCAAGTTTTTTGAAATTTTTATATTTTTGTCAAAGGGTCAAAGTAAATATTTTGTCAAAATTTTATGAAAATTAAACGAGCCAAATTAATTTTAGTCGAGGTGTTTGGTACCACCATAAAAAGGCAAACTGAGAATAATGGGAATGCCATGATATGTCCTAATTGCCATATAGCTACGATTTCTAGCCAATATCCAAGAGATAAGTGATAGCACTTTAACTGTTATATTAAAAGATAATGGTTATTCTTATATTAATAAAATGGCATATAGCATCTATGATTAGCCTACTTCATATCAATCAAAAGTGATATGGAAGAAGGTCTGCATGGGGTTAACAGAAAAGAGAATAATGGGCATATGTTGTGATGTTTCACTTTTGTTTCAGGTTGGGTGAAGGTTGGTGCCTATTAAAACGTTTAAACCCGCTGCATTTGTTTGCACCTGTCCTAAGTCTGGAACCTGAAGTTCAGTGGTTGTCGTTTGTTGATGTGGTTTATAAGCGTTTCTCGTTTCTCAATTTTTATATAGATTAGACCGTTGATTTTCCTGTTTGAATGGTTTAACACTAGTCATTTTTGGGGCCCTTTATAGCTTGCTGTTCGGTGTGAGCCAGTGCTCCGTGTTGAAGGCCGTACTTTGACCTATAATGGTTTACTTTTACAAAGTGTGACTTGGATGGAGAGTTGTCTCATTGGCACTCATACCCCATCTTCTTATATCTATATCAGGAACATATATATATATACATTGTCAAGAATCAGTCCGGTCAATATTGCGCATGCGTGAATTCAGATACCCTACATGGATAAAATCGTTATATAGAAGTTATATGGAAAATAATCTTTACAAGACGATATTCAAGTTTCTTCTCAGTGGTTTTCTTAGCTGCTGCGATCCCAGAATCCTTAATGTGTCTTCTTTTTAATGATATAGATTATTTTAAAATAAAGTTTGAACTTCTTGCAACAAATTTGGATTTTTTACAGTGATGTCAAATGGCTTACTTTTGCCGTTATTCTTACAGGAAAATGTCATTATTCGGAAGAGTGGTCAGCTTTGAAAAAATAAATAAAATATTTTTACTTATGATATACCTTAGCTGCTGCAACCAAGAAAAAGATGAAAAGTTAAAGCTTAACGTGGTGTAGTTTATTTTCAAATTGGTTATTTTCTTCTTGCTCCAAATTTGATTTAAAAGTAGGCGATTTTTGGTTTTTTTTCTAACAATTTCTATTTGACAACAGGACACATCGTGTGTGTAAACAGATAACAAATTGTTATACAATCGTGTTTATACAGTCATGCTGAGACATAATATATACAAGTTATTTTTTGTTTCTGTTTTCACGTGGTTATAACCGAAAATTAATAAATATATCATTAGAATGCAATCAAAATCTAAAACGCATTATTTTAAATAAATGCTTGTTCATCTGAATGTTTTATCACTACACAATCATATTTTTTTTCAATGACATTAAATGGTTTCTATTCACATTTATTTAAAAAAAGAAGATGTAGTATGATTGTCAATCAGACAACTGGCTCGTTTTCTTGACAATCCCTAGATAATCATTTTTTGAGGCAATTTTAACACGATTTGAATACACAATCATATAGGAGAACAATTCCATTTCGTCGCACTTTAAAGAGTGCATAAAAAAAAAAAACATTTAGAATACTTCACGAATTCGACCACTTGATACGGCAAGATGAAATCTAATAATATATTTTATATCAAACCGAGTTTCTGTTATTTAATTTCTTGAAACTAAATACACGAATAATAATATGTGCGCACAATAAATTGGAAAGTTTGCACCTATCAAGACCCGTTAAATAGTTTTGAAATTCATTCATTACTTAAATTGTACATTCGCCGTCAAAAAGAAACTTGTTGATGACAAAAATAATCAAAACGAAAAGTGTATAAAATGAAAATAAACCAACAAAAACTACTTTTTATTAAATTCCCTTTGTCAATTTTTTATCACTAGCTTTTCATCTCAGTTAAAATTTATTGAATCGAAACAATATTAAATAAAAAATCAATAATTTCTTCACAAAACGGTAAAGATTGTTAGCTTTGAACAGGTACTTGTACATGTATGACAATTAACATGTCAGCTTCAGGGTATATACCTGTGGATATATGGTTGACACGATGCTGGAAGCTTGTATGTTTTCTGTTTCTTGTTTAACTTCTATTGTTTGCGTCGTAGATGTTTATATAATGTGAGATATTAGGTAAATATCCACGAGATAACCTACCCTCCACCCACAAAATTCACAAGATAAAAGAGGGTTCTGTAAGCTTTAACTGAATAAATTGGCTATCATAATGTATGAAAAGCTTTAAACCCCCGTTCCTTCATAAATAATGGTTTAACCAGA
This sequence comes from Mytilus coruscus, assembly GCA_017311375.1. Taxonomy (NCBI): domain Eukaryota; kingdom Metazoa; phylum Mollusca; class Bivalvia; order Mytilida; family Mytilidae; genus Mytilus; species Mytilus coruscus. Next base: position 49,728,937 of record CM029608.1, on the reverse strand, counting down.
GCTATATATATAAATATATATATATATACTTTTTCACTCATTTGGTCTTTGGAAAATATTGTTTGTGCTGTATTTAGACCCCTCTACCAAGAAATTTGTTTTGCATGCACACGTATAAAAATTGCGGTTTTTATCCAACGCAATCATAGGTTTGAACGTTGTTTTCAATTTAGACTTGTTTATATTTTTTCGTTTGGGCTTGTATTATATTTGCCTTCGGGTTTATATGATCCGTTCATCCTATTTTGACTCTTTCAAAATTCAAGAGTCTATCCTAAATTGAGGTAAATTATATGGCCTTCCAAATACCGTTTCGATTCCTAACATCACTGAAGAGACATTAATTGTCGAAATCCGGATATGGTGTACAAATTTTTGCACCTCATGTTTGCGGTATACCATCTTATCCGCAAGTTTATTGTTTTCTGTTTGGTAAGAAATTAATAATAAGATCTATTTTGTAACCGTGATCTTGTGATCCGTTTATTTGGCAATCGCCAATGGCAGTCAGCTGGGTTTAAGAACATCAGTTGTTCGACCTGCTAGTCAAATGCGTTTTGTTAAAATATACTTTTTCACTCATTTGGTCTTTGGATGAGAATGGAAACGGGAAATGTGTTAAAAGAGACAACAACTCGACCAAAGAGCAGAAAACAGCATAAAACAACCAATGGGTCTTCAATGCAACGCGAGAATATCCCGCACTCGCAGGCGGGCTTCAGCTGGCCCCTACAATACACAATAATGTATACTATATATATATAGTTCGGCGAAAAGAACGCCACACCAAACTCCGAAACATATAAATGAACCAAAATTTAAAAAAAAACACACAAAGGCTAGAGGTTCCTGACCTGGGACAGTCGCAAAAAATGTTTTGACAGATCTCATGTTAATTGTCGAAACAATTAAAACGGAAAAAAAACCAACATACTAGTTTATGCTAAAACAATAACAACAAGAAAATAAATATTTCAGACAGCAAGAAACGACAACCACATAATCACAAGTAATTTATTCTTGACTTAAAACAGAACTATAAACCGTGGCATGCGGCGGGGTTAAACATGCTTGTGAGTGCGCAAATCTATCTTAATCCCACTGAACCTGGGGCAGTGGTATAAAAGCACAACACAAGACCAAACTGTTGAAATTAGTAGGAAAAGGCTTCCTTGTCAGATGGGCACGAAAAAACTATCTACAGAAGACAAAAGATCTAAAGTACCGATCTGAAGATAAGTTATCTACCAGTACACATCCAACATACATATAAAAATAAAGAGATGTGGTATGATTGCCAATAAGACAACTATCCACCAAAGTTCAAATGAAGTGGACGTAATCAATTATAAGCAACCGTACGGCCTTCAACAATGAGAAAAATACATACCGTATAGTCGGCTATAAAAGGCCCCAACATGAAAAATATGAAACTATTCAATTAAGAAAAACTAACGACCTAATTAATAACAAAACAATTTACGAAAAACAAATATGACAGACATTAACCAACAACAGTTCATTTAACTCGAGGAATTGTGCTGTTATCCTCACTCAATGTATACTGTTAAATTCAATAATTATGAACTGTCAATGGGTGTTTAAAATTAAATAAAATGACAGACATTCCGAATTCTCGAGGTACCCGTTATATATATATATATATATATATATATATATATGAACTAAAATTTCAATTACATTTCAGTCAGTTTATGCTCAATTCATTTTGAATAAGAATATCTATTTTTATTTATATGCATTTTTCATTTACCAATTTGGGTTAAACATCTCATGCCGTTTCAATGTTTCAACTGGGACTAATACACTAATTCAGTAGTCCCAGGTTTCAACAAAGATCGAATAGGAACTCCGGCCTTCAATTAATTTTACAAACTACACCAAAATACAGAAAACATGATTAAAAAAAATCTGGTATTGGTTTTCACTGAAGTTATCTTTACTGACCAGCGGGTGTTTAACCCCTTAATTGTGCGTCTTATCGCATATGTCAAATTGGCAAGTGACCCCATATGGAGCGAGGACGGGTTATCGTCCTTGTCGATACAAATAATTGTTTTCAAATTGGGTTATCTCCCTTAAACCGGACAGATTCTTGGCAATGGTGTTCCCAGTCTATATAAAGTGCAAAATAAAGTGCTAAGAAATAAAGAAAAAGATAAATAGGCCAAAAATTTAGAATAGAGAATGATGGAGTGCTTAAATATAAAGAATTAAAAAAAATTGCTCAGAAAATTAAGAATGTTCGCTACTCTTGTCTTTGACTTTTTGTCAGATATTCGGAATCTTCTGAGTATCATCCATGCAATGCCAATAGAAAATTTGCCTGATAACCCCTACTTTTCTTTTCGTCATTTTAATTCATATAGTTAAAAAGCCATTTATGAAAATCTTTTAAAATCCTTGTTATTTTTTCATAGTTTTTGAAAGAAAAAAGGTGACAATGTTAAATGTATGAAAAATCTTGAGAGAATCATTTCCCGCCAAATTTTCAATTGTTTTTATCTCAAAAACAAGGACACGGACTTATCCTTTTTTTATTTATAAGTTCTGTAATTGATATACTATCAATTTATAAGGGTCTTTTAAAAAGCATGTTATTTTGAAACAGAGGAGCAAACATCCTTAAGGAAAACAAAATTGAAGGACCCCCGTCGTGACCCTCATGGAATTCTCTCAGTCTGCAGTACAACGTCCGATATCAACATCCAAGACGATATGCTTACATATCGGTTCAGTAGGTTATGGTCAAGTGGTATATTTTAGCAGAGTTTAATTTTTGCGATTTAGACATTTGAATAACAATTTGGTACTAGGAGATATGTAAAGTTGTTAATCTTTTGAAGTATAATGTATATAGACACTTTAACATTGAATTCCACCAAAATGATATAAAACTGTCTTGACGCCTTGAGATGACCTTGTTAATTTTCGCACTTCATTTGTTGTTGTACAAAACTGTTTGCTCATCAAAATTTCTCAAACAAAATATTATCAAAATGTTCATTTTAAAGGAATTTCACGAAAGTTCATGTATTTTATTAAATTTTGTTTGTAATAAAATATCGATAGTGGCATGTTATAATCATTAATTTTGTGTTTGTACTTATCAAGTGCATCAGTAAAATTAGAAAAAAAAAAATAAAATAAATACAGTACAATTCAGAATCATACTTACTATTGTTTTAAGTAATAATCTTGGGACTTACTAGAAATTTAGAACAACCCAGAATCCTCCTATTACAAATTCAGAGCTGATATGCATAAAACCACTTAAGTTCAGATATCCAATCGTTAGTACTAATTTATCGTAGGACATGTAGAAAAATCCGTCCGTTCGGAACAAATCTTAACTTAAGTAGCTTTATGCATACGGGCCCTGATATCTCAATTTCTACTAGTAAATATTGAATTTGTACTTGGAGGACTCTAAATCCTTTTGAATTCCAAGTTGTTCTATAACATAATTATGAGGGTCTGGATGGGATTTACAGATAAAACTGGACAAAATATACAGAATAAAGGGCTAAAATAATGAAGAATAGACAAAAATAGACAAAAATACGATTACCATGTCACCCTTATGAGTATCTTTGGTAAGATATCTGTCTCCGGATTTTTTTCTCGAGAAAATCCATATAGCACAGTCATTCTTGTACACGGCTGAAAAAATAAGTTTAGATATTTAGAAAAAAATCAATCATTTTACATGTTTGTTTATTTTTTGTTTATGTAGTAATTTTTTTTTTCGCCTCTTTTAACTGATGATTAATAACGGTAGAAAAATAAAGTTTTAATATTCAAAGTTGTTTTTTGTTTTTGTTTGATTTTTGTTGTTTTTCTCCATTTAAGTTATAACTGTATGTTATGCAAAACTAAGGCTTATTTTTAAGGACTATACGTATTGGCGTGACAAATCAACAATCAATCGCTTTTTGATGAGTTAAATGACTTACCTCAATATAAGGATAGAGAAAACTAAGAAAACATGATAAATTACTATCGTTTAGTCCTGTCGTAGATTGTTTATGGTAAATATTTTTGTAAAATCGCGATAAAGTGCGAATTTCCGATTTTTTTTTATATAACACGGGAACTGGCAGTTATAATTAATTACAGAATGTTGATTTCTACAATATTTTGCTATAAAATGAAACCACAATGTTTTATTAACACCAAACTTAAATCATGAGAAAGTCTATATTTAATCAATTGGACGATTTTCGAATGTATGGGGCATCTTTTTTTTTCAATCTAACCGTCTGTCAAAGTATATCAGTTTTCTTACATTTTTCACCGTAGTCGATTTTGAAAAATAAATAGTAGAAAATCCAACTCTTTTAAGGTTTTATACACAGAAGTTTGAAAAAAACACACTTTTAATTCTCAACATATCTCAACCCAACGGATCATGTTTACCTCAATAATTCACCCTCTTTCCCCGACTCATGATTTTACAAAAGACAATTGTTTCCCATAGGTTTTACCTCAATAATTCACCCTCTTTCCCCGACTCATGATTTTACAAAAGACAATTGTTTCCCAAAGATTTTACCTCGATAATTCACTCTTTTCCCCGACTCATGATTTTACAAAAGACAATTGTTTCCAAAGACAACAAAAACAAGTTTGGTTTAAATACAGACTTAAGAAGTTGTATTTCAATGAAGAATTGTAAGGAATAAAGAAACATTATTAGGCCGATATGATTTAGTCCAAAGATATAGGTTCCCGTTGCTTTCTTACCGCAATTTTAACTTAATATCTCCCTTGCCTATTAATTCTGCACAAAAACATATGTCTCGTCACAGCGTAGAAAAGACTGTCTAGCAATAAACAAATATTGGATGCACACAGCGACAAATCAGAATTGGTATTGATCAGATTTCTAGGTGATTATGCAATCGAGCTTCACAATAAATTTGTGTTGAAAAACAGAGATGAAATATTCTTATCTGGATTTTATTTAATCAAAAGACTGGACCAACTTTGAGCCGAGACTGTCAGTGACTGTACTCAGTACGTTGTTTAGTAAACAGGAAGAGGCATACACAAGACCTATTCTGCATTCTTTGTTTATCAATGAACAGATATTCTAGATAACTAGACAGTTACAATAGTGATTACAATCATACATTTTCGATCTTTCAATCACACGATAAATTTATCGTCATCTCAGTGAAGCATCGTGCATGGTTTGTAAATCCAATACTTATCGAGCTTTCCATCCTATATTTGCCATCTTTGTGGCGTTTTATAAAGGAAGGGAACACAAGTTTTCAATATGTAGTTTTTCTTGTACTTCTTGATTTATTTACATAAACAATTTATATTGACAACATGCTGTTAATTCGTGTGACGGTAGTAAAACAATATGAATGAGTTGTTAACCTATTGACTTTATAACATGAGTTCTGGAGTTAGACGACATGCTGTTAATTCGTGTGAGGGTAGTAAATAAGTTGTTAACCTATTGACGTTTAATGCCATCTGTTCTGGAGTTAGACAACATGCTGTTAATTCGTGTGAGGGTACTAAATAAGTTGTTAACCTATTGATGTTATGTCATGAGCTCTGAAGTTAGACAACATGCTGTTAATTCGTGTGAGGGTAATAAATGGGTTGATAATCTATTATGTTATGTCATGAGCTCTGGAGTTAGACAACATGCTGTTAATTCGTGTGACTGTAGTAAATGGGTTGTTAACCTATTGATGTTATGTCATGAGTTCTGGAGTTAGACAACATGTTGTTGATTCATGTGACGGTAATAAATGGGTTGTTAACCTATTGACTTTATAACATGAGTTCTGGAGTTAGACAACATGCTGTTAATTCGTGTGAGGGTAGTAAATAAGTTGTTAACCTATTGACTGTATGTCATGAGTTTTACAGTTAGACAACATGCTGTTACATTTGTATCTTGTACGAGGATAGTAAATGGGTTGTTAACCTATTGACGTTATGTCATGAGTTCTGGAGTTAGACAACATGCTGTTAATTCGTGTGAGGGTAGTAAATGGAATGTTAACCGATTGACGTAACGTCATGAGTTCTGGAGCAAGACAACATGCTGATAACTCGTACGAGGGTAGTAAATAGGTTGTTAACCTATTGACGTTATGTCATGCGTTCCGGAGCTAGACAACATGCTGTTAATTCGTGTGACGGTAGTAAATGGGTTGTTAACCTATTGACGTTATGTCATGCGTTCCGGAGCTAGACAACATGCTGTTAATTCGTGTGAGGGTAGTTAATGGGTTGTTAAGCTATTGACGTTATGTCATGAGTTCTGGAGTTCGACAACATGTTGATTCGTGTGAGGTTGGTTAATGGGTTGTTAACCTATTGAATTTATAGCATGAGTTCTGGAGTTTGACAACATGCTGTTAATTCGTGTGAGGGTAGTAAATGGGTTGTTGACCTATTGACGTTATGTCATGAGTTTTGGGGTTAGTAAATGGGTTGTTAACCTATTGACGTTATGTCATGAGTTCTAGTGATAAACAACATGCTGTTAATTCGTGTGAGGGTAATAAATGAGTTGTTAACCTATTGATGTTATGTCATGAGTTCTGGAGTTTGACAACATGCTGTTAATTCATGTGAGGGTAGTAAATGGGTTGTTAACTATTGACGTTATGTCATGAGTTCTAGTGATTAACCACATGCTGTTTATTCGTGAGGGTATTTATGAGTAGTTTACCTATTGATGGTATGTCATGTGTTCTGGAGTTAGACAACATGCTGTTAATTCGTGTGAGGGCAGTAAATGGATTGTTAACCGATTGACGTTATGTCAGGAGTTCTGGAGTTAGACAACATGCTGTTAATTCGTGTGACGGTAGTAAATGGGTTGTTAACCTATTGACGTTATGTCATGCGTTCCGGAGCTAGACAACATGCTGTTAATTCGTGTGAGGGTAGTTAATGGGTTGTTAAGCTATTGACGTTATGTCATGAGTTCTGGCGTTCGACAACATGTTGTTGATTCGTGTGAGGTTGGTTAATGGGTTGGTAACCTATTGAATTTATAGCATGAGTTCTGGAGTTTGACAACATGCTGTTAATTCGTGTGAGGGTAGTAAACGGGTTGTTGACCTATTGACGTTATGTCATGAGTTTTGGGGTTAGTAAGTGGGTTGTTAACCTATTGACGTTATGTCATGAGTTCTAGTGATAAACAACATGCTGTTAATTCGTGTGAGGGTAATAAATGAGTTGTTAACCTATTGATGTTATGTCATGAGTTCTGGAGTTTGACAACATGCTGTTAATTCATGTGAGGGTAGTAAATGGGTTGTTAACTATTGACGTTATGTCATGAGTTCTAGTGATTAACCACATGCTGTTTATTCGTGAGGGTATTTATGAGTAGTTTACCTATTGATGGTATGTCATGTGTTCTGGAGTTAGACAACATGCTGTTAATTCGTGTGAGGGTAGTAAATGGATTGTTAACCGATTGACATTATGTCATGAGTTCTGGAGTTAGACAACATGCTGTTAATTCGTGTGACGGTAGTAAATGGGTTGTTAACCTATTGACGTTATGTCATGCGTTCCGGAGCTAGACAACATGCTGTTAATTCGTGTGAGGGTAGTTAATGGGTTGTTAAGCTATTGACGTTATGTCATGAGTTCTGGAGTTCGACAACATGTTGTTGATTCGTGTGAGGTTGGTTAATGGGTTGTTAACCTATTGAATTTATAGCATGAGTTCTGGAGTTTGACAACATGCTGTTAATTCGTGTGAGGGTAGTAAATGGGTTGTTGACCTATTGACGTTATGTCATGAGTTTTGGGGTTAGTAAATGGGTTGTTAACCTATTGACGTTATGTCATGAGTTCTAGTGATAAACAACATGCTGTTAATTCGTGTGAGGGTAATAAATGAGTTGTTAACCTATTGATGTTATGTCATGAGTTCTGGAGTTTGACAACATGCTGTTAATTCATGTGAGGGTAGTAAATGGGTTGTTAACTATTGACGTTATGTCATGAGTTCTAGTGATTTACCACATGCTGTTTATTCGTGAGGGTATTTATGAGTAGTTTACCTATTGATGGTATGTCATGAGTTCTGGAGTTAGACAACATGCTGTTAATTCGTGTGAGGGTAGTAAACGGGTTGTTGACTATTGGCGTTATGTCATAAGTTCTAGTGATAAACAACATGCTGTTAATTCGTGTGAGTGTAGTAAATGGGTTGTTGACCTATTGGCGTTATGTCATGAGTTCTGGAGTTAGACAACATGCTGTTAATTAGTGTGAGGGTAATAAATGGGTTGTTAACCTATTGATGTTATGTCATGAGTTCGTTCCTGAGCTAGACAACATGCTGTTAATTCGTGTGATTGTAGTAAATAGGTTGTTAACCTATTGCCGTTATGTCATGCTTCTGGTGTTAAGCAACATGCCGTTAATTCGTGTGAGGGTACTACATGAGTTGTTAACCTATTGACGTTATGTCATGAGTTTTGGAGTTAGACAACATGCTGTTAATTCGTGCGAGGGTAGTAAATGGGTTGTTAACCTATTGACGTTATGTCATGAGTTCTGGCGTTATACAACATGCTGTCAATTCGTGCGAGGGTAGTAAATGGGTTGTTAACCTTTGACGTTATGTCATGAGTTCTGGAGTTAGACAACATGCTGTTAATTAGTGTGAGGGTAATACATGACTTGTTATCATAATAGTGAATAAGATTGTGTTGGTTGAAATATTTAATAAAATTACTTAAGAAATTCAAGAAATGATTGCTATAGTTAGTTGCTAAATACAAAAATCTTATTTAGGAAAAAACATTCAATTGCTTGGAAACTTGTCGTACCTCAGGTGTACATGTTGATCTTTTGTTTCTTTTGGTAGAAAGTTCAATTTAATATTTATCGGATAGGCCGCCTTTAAAAACAGTGATGTTCAATGACGGAAGTGTTCAATGACTGGACGAATCAGTGTGAAATGACTGGACGAATCAGTGTGAAATTTTCACTCGAAATGTCCGTAAGTGAATTTTCTTGTATTTAATAAGACCTTGACACAAAAAAAAAAATAACGAAACTACTAAAAAAATAACACATTATAGAATCACACTTTGTTTATATTTAACAACTTAACCTGGAAAAGTATATATAATACAAAAAAAAACATAGTAAATTGGATTATAACTTTAGTGCTTATTGACGAAAAAAATATACTATGAGTGATAAACTACAGCCTATTTCCATCATTATACTTCATAAACATTTTGCAAGTGCTGTTTATCTTATCAAGGGAGAGTGTTGTAACTAACTTATGAATACAATGTAAACGTGTTTTGGAAGGCCTTTATTCGTCAAGTCGCTATAAAGCATTAAAAAAATAACAAAAAATACGATTGTACACAAAGTACCGATCTAAAAGTACTCGCAGTACTGAAAGCTAGTTTATCGTCAAATTTCAACTATCAAATATTAGTAAGTCATGTTCTTTCACACTTAAATGGTAATCAGGCCTTTACGACAAAAGGGACGATTTTTCGTTCCCTTTTGTTAATTTTCCTTTTTTGGATGGTGATGTTCCTTTGGGATCATCTTACGGTGTTTAAATATCACAACTCGTTCGCTATGCCCGTGTCTGTTGTGAAGTTTTGGATTTTAATGAACGTAATCTATGTATTACTGGTAAATTATTCAGTCAGGGATTTGGTTACCAAAAATTATTGAAAACCTTTACTAAATTCTTCCATAGATAAACAGATTTGGTTTTGAAGTTTGGTTGTACCTGGAGAAAACTTATTTAAAACGGGATAGCACATCCTCATTTTTACGGAGATGTTGTTTACCGTGCCCGGAAATTTAGAAACGATCCTGGTAAACTTATCGATCCTTTAAATAAACTTATTCTAAACGGTTACCAGTTCAACACTGTAATTAGATCTTTGAATATTGTTTTTATTGGCATTAATATTGATTTTGTTATCAGTAAATTGAAAGCAAACTAAATATTTTTGTTATATACATATGCACATTCATGGCTCTAAAATCTGTCGATACCTGTATCTTGGCATTGCACAAGGTCATGTTTTTCTCTGACTGTTTATGACGTCTTTCACTAAATCCATTGGATGTTGGATGTACTGATTTAATCTTAGATGCATGATTTTTTTTATTAGCTGTTATTGGTTTTGGAACTAGCTGTCAGTAACTGCGAGTACTCTGAGATCTGTACTTAGTGTCTTTTTGTTGTTGGGATGTACAATTACCCGGCCACGCCCACTCTGTGTTTTTGTTAGATGTATTTCTATTTGTATCAATCTGATGAGTTAAGCCTTTTTCAACTGATTTTTATAATTTGTTCTTATGTTGTACTGTTACACCACTATCCCAGGATAGGGGAGGGTTGGGCGTCCGCTAACATTTTTAACCCCGCCACATTCTATATGTGCCTGTCCCAAGTCAGGAACCTGTAATTGAGTGGTTGTTGTTTGTTGCTGTTGATCATATGTTTTATTTGTTTATTGTTTTGTTCAGCTCTTGCTTTGTTCTGTTGCACCAATGTCCCAGGATAAGGGAGAAGGTTGGGCTTCCGCTAACATGTTTAACCCCGCCACATTCTGTATGTGCCTGTTCCAAGTCAGGAGCTTGTTATTTAGTGGTTGTCGTTTCTTGCTGTGTTACATATTTTTTTTTTTTTTGTTCATTATATTGTACATAAATTAGGCCGTTAGTTTTCTCGTTTGAATTGTCTTACATTTGTCATTTCGGGGCCATTTATAGCCGACTATGCGGTATGGGCTTTGCTCATTATTGAAGGCCGTACGGTGACCTATAGTTGTTACTTTCTGTGTCATTTGGTCTCATGTAAAGAGTTGTCTCATTGACATTCATACCACACCTTTTTTTTTTATCTTTAAATGAATTTGTGTTACATTTAAAACTTCATTTTAGCAAAAGGTCCGTTAGCACTTCAATTGACGCAAGTCAAGTAAAAGTCAGTTGACATAGATACCATAAGATACACTGAAACCATGGTTACATGATAATATTAACCATTTAATTGATTTTTAGTACTGAAAAGGTTAAATTCAATATGAAGTATAAGATATATATACTCCTTCGCATAGATAATGAACATTGGTTAATATGTATTGTTGTAGAATTTTTGTCTGAGGGTCTGGATGGGGTTTACATAATAGAGAATAATGGGCTAAGAACAAAAGGCTCTGAAGAGCCTGTGTGTGTCGCTCAGTTAGGTCTATGTGCATCTTCAACAATAAACACATCGTCATTGTAGACTAAAATATGATTCATGACTAAATTTCATCTTTGTTAATCGTGTATTGCTAATCGGTTTTTTTTTTCTGTTTGCAGCTCCTCGAATCTCTATCTCTTCAATAGTTTTTGCCCAAAACACGTCATTTAATAGAAATTACTCCTATAAGAAGGCAAATGACAAATTTCATCTTTGATGACCTATTTTCAGATCTTGTCTTTAAGACTGGCTGATCAATTTAGCTTCTTAAAGTTTCTATCTATCTATTATAGTTTTTAAGATAATAGGCAAAAACATAAAAGAGGTAAAATCGTCATTAAATGGCAAAAATCCAATAAGGTGTTGACAGACGATTTTGGTCATGTTGACTCTCAGTGTTGACTTATGTGTAGAGCTTGTATTGCTAATAACTTTTGCTGTTTAAAGTTTTTACATATCTACATGTATTAAAGTTTTTTCAAGATAAAAGGCAAAAATACAAAAATACAAAAAAAACAAATCGGCCATTGAACTTATTTGTATATCTTGTATTGCTGATCATCTTTTCAACTTAAAGTTTCTATCTATCCAGTATAGTTTCCGAGATAATAGAGAAAAATAAGAAAATAAGGGTAAAATTCGTCAATTTTTTTTATGTAAATAGACATTTGGTACATGTAGATCTCAACATTCTGAACATTTTTCTCCAGTCAGATTTTGTCTATCTATAGTGGTTTTCTAGATAATAGACAAAATTTACATTCTATACCTATGTTTTATTAATAACCATGTCGGCCATGTTGAATGATTGCCATTCCTGGTCATTGGACAGATTTTTTAAACTAGATACACCAATGATGAGAAAATGGTGTAAAATTCAACTGACGACGACGGACAATGACAGACGACGGATGTCAAGTGATAGGAAAAGCCGGGCCGGAGTGAGCTTACAATGGGCCCAAAAATGAAGAATAGAGAAAACAATACCAAAAATTAAAGAAATAGTGAATAATGGGGTGCTTAAATATACAGAAAATATACTTAAAGGCAAAATGAATAAAGAATTGAGAAAAATGGCCTAAAAATAAAGATTTGAAGACCCCGCCCATTCTGACCCTTTTGAATGGAACCTTTTTAAGTTACACAGTGTTTGAAACATTACATGTTCATTGTCTGATAAAAATCAGCATGATTAGAAATGCGCAATCAGTTATTCGTTATCAAAGATAGTTTGAAGTAATTTCTGTGTTTTGTATAATTGCCATAATATGTTGATTTATTGAGCGACGCAAATTCAAAAGGGATTGCCGTCCAAACAGGTGATGACAAATACAACCACTCTAGCAGATGATCGCCTAGTATAACGGGTGTCAACAAGTTGTGGCAAATATAACCAGTGTAATAGATGTTCATCTAATCTAACGGTGGCAACAAGTTGTGGCAAACGTAACTATTTCAATATATATTCATCCAATCAAAAAGTGTCAAGAAGTGGTGATAATTACAAACCACTCTAATACGTCGAGTCTATCGGTGGCAACAAGTAGTGGCAGTGCACAACTGAAAAATGCGCAATCAGTCATTCGTTATCAAAGATAGTTTAAAGTAATTTCCGTGTTTTGTATAATTGCCATAATATGTTGATTTATTGAGCGACGCAAATTCAAAAGGGATAAATCATCTATCCATGGAAATACCTGATTGCCGTCCAAACAGGTGATGGCAAATACAACCACTCTAGCAGATGATCGCCTAGTATAACGGGTGCCAACAAGCTGTAGCAAGTACAACTACTCTAGCAGATGATCGCCTGGTATAACGGGTGTCAAAAAGTTGTGGCAAATACAACCACTTTAGCAGATGATCGCCTAGTATAACGGGTGTCAACAAGCTGTGACAAATACAACCACTCTAGCAGATGATCGCCTAGTATAACGGGTGTCAACAAGCTGTGGCAAATACAACCTCTCTAGCAGATGATCAACTAGTATAACGGGTGTCAACAAGTTGTGGCAAATACAACCAGTGTCATAGATGTTCATCTAATCTAACGGTGGCAACAAGTGGTGGCAAACGTAACTATTTCAATATATATTCATCCAATCAAAAAGTGTCAAGAAGTGGTGATAATTACAAACCACTCTAATACGTCGAGTCTATCGGTGGCAACAAGTAGTGGCAGTGCGCAACTGAGAAATGCGCAATCAGTCATTCGTTATCAAAGATAGTTTGAAGTAATTTCTGTGTTTTGTATAATTGCCATAATATGTTGATTTATTGAGCGACGCAAATTCAAAAGGGATAAATCCATGGAAATACCTGATTGCCGTCCAAACAGGTGATGGCAAATACAACCACTCTAGCAGATGATCGCCTAGTATAACGGGTGTCAACAAGCTGTGGCAAATACAACCACTCTAGCAGATGATCGCCTGGTATAACGGGTGTCAACAAGTTGTGGCAAATACAACCACTCTAGCAGATGATCGCCTAGTATAACGGGTGTCAACAAGCTGTGACAAATACAACCACTCTAGCAGATGATCGCCTAGTATAACGGGTGTCAACAAGCTGTGGCAAATACAACCACTCTAGCAGATGATCGCCTAGTATAACGGGTGTCAACAAGCTGTGACAAATACAACCACTCTAGCAGATGATCGCCTAGTATAACGGGTCCACAAGCTGTGGCAAATACAACCACTCTAGCAGATGATTAACTAGTATAACGGGTGTCAACAAGCTGTGGCAAATACAACCAGTGTAATAGATGTTCATCTAATCTAACGGTGGCAACAAGTTGTGGCAAACGCAACCATTTCAATATATATTCATCCATTCAAAAAGTGTCAACAAGTGGTGATAATTACAAACAACTCTAATACGTCGAGTTTATCGGTGGCAACAAGTAGTGGCAGTCTAACAGTTGCAACAAGTAGTGGTAAATATAACAACTTTAACAGATGTTTGTTCAGTCTAACAGTGGCATCAAGTAGTGGCAGTCTAACAGTTATAACAAGTGGTTGTAATTATAACCACTCTAATACAAATGTAGATGTTCCTCCAGCGGTTTAACGGTAGCCACAAGTGTTGGCATTTTAGTGGCATTTTTAGATATGATGTTGTATTAACCTTTATACGTTTATAGAATTCAATAGATTATGGGTATTTATTTAATGAATTAACCCTTACCAAAATTAACAATACAGAGTGAAAGTGGCGGAATGCATATTTGCTTGAGGGAGAGATAGTAGGCCGGCGGAAATCAGTTGAATTGTTCAGTTCAATAGCTCTCAAGAGAAATATGAACAAGATCCGCTGAATTTGTTTCATTCAATGAAATCAGTAAAAGAAAAAGAGGCGGAAGATACAAATGGGACATTTAAACTTATAAGTGGGAGAGAAACTGACAACATCATGGCTAAATCAGAAAAGTGACGAAAAGATAATTCCACAAAACTTACGCGACACGAACTCCACCAAAAAATGTGGGTGATCTCAGGTGCTCCGGAAAGATCTTAGTACCTGCTTTACTAGTGGCACCTGCCATGTTATAAAACTATGCCCTCGGTAAACCAATTTTCGAAAAACACAGATTTTGGCACTAAAAAGAAATTTCTTTGAGTTAGCAATGGTGATGAAGGGGTTAATTAATTCGTTCATCCAGAATCGAAGGACTGTGGGTAGTTTTATTGTTCGTGTCCCCAAAATGAAAATAACGTCAAGTCCTTGCAATTTCAATTGGCCAAGACGTTTATTATAATTTTATCCAAATCACAGCGTTTTGGTGTACGCTTTTCGAAATATCACCAAGAAAGCGCGATAAATTCTGGGTTCTTGATGACCAATTTACGTGTACCGACAAGAATAAATTTGTTCTCCCAAGAAGTCAGTAGTAAAACAGAGTAAAATTATATCATTTAATTTTAATAATAATTAATTAGTACTGTATAATTTTAACATTTTTAATCTACATTGTGTTATTTTTGTTTATCAAATAACGTTATCCATATATAGACCTAAATTTGTACTTGTACATGCATTTGTCCGCCGTTACTTAAAGCCTCACTATTTCCGGCAAAATATTGCATCACAATTCAAAACATTTGACGTCATAATCAGATGGTTATTCGGGGATAAATCTAGGGTTCATTCGGAGACAATTCAGCTAAATACTCAAAAGGTTAAATACGTCAAGTAACAGGATACATTTACCGAGTGTTCGAAGGGTCCATTTCTTTAGACAATTTATTCTATGGGTTAAGTCCGTACGGTGATGACCCATATTAACAGGCTACATCTATCGAGTAGCGTCTACATCTATTATTGTTCGAAGGGTCCATTTCTGTTGACAATTTATTCCATGGCTTAAGTCTATACACTGATGATGCATCCGAGGAACATCGTCGTATGTGTGGCGAAAAATCCGAATAGCTTCTCTTCAATCGAGAGTCGTTATAGGTTAAAGAAGACTTTATACAATATAGCCGACCACATGTCACTTTAAACAAGCATCTTTTGAAACCATTGCGGAACACGGAAGACATTGCAATGTAGATAACACTTCCGGATGCACTGTTGCTAAGAGCCAGCCAATGAAATCCAAGCCATGCCATATGGACATACATTCTATCGTAGATGGATGGGTCTATATCACCTAAAATGTTTAGTGAATGCAGAGGAAGCCAGGTGAAGATAAACATCAAAACTACTGCAACCAACATTTTTACTGTCTGAAATTAAAAAATATATATATATATATAATCATGATGATGATACACTTGTATTCAAATTTGTCCGCCATTTCTTAAAATCACACGCGTTCCCTCAAAATTTTGCATCACAATTTAAACAATTTGACGTCATAATTTTGTTGCTTGATGTCAGAAGGTTATTCAGAGACGGATCTTAAGTTATTTGGAGACAAAATTCAGCTAAATACCGAAAACGTTTATTAAACATTGGCAACCGTGATATAGATATAAGAAGATGTGGTATGAGTGCCAATGAGACAACTCTCCATCCAAGTCACAATTTGTAAAAGTAAACTATTATGGGTCAAAGTACGGCCTTCAACACGGACCCTTGGCTCACACCGAACAGCAAGCTATAAAGGGCACCAAAAATGACTTGTGTAAAACCATTCAAACAGGAAAACCAACGGTCTAATCTATATAAAAAACGAGAAACGAGAAACACTTATGAACCACATCAACAAACGACAACCACTGAACATCAGGTTCCTGACTTAGGACAGGTGCAAACAAATGCAGCGGGTTTAAACGTTTTAATTGGCGCCAACCTTCACCCTACCTGAAACAATAGTGTAACATCCCAACATAGACACACTGTAAAATATCAATTGAAAGGCTTAACTCAATGAAAAGATATATTAACAAAAACAAGTGAACATACACTTAA
This sequence comes from Mytilus coruscus, assembly GCA_017311375.1. NCBI lineage: Eukaryota > Metazoa > Mollusca > Bivalvia > Mytilida > Mytilidae > Mytilus > Mytilus coruscus. The sequence continues at coordinate 49,712,259 of CM029608.1, read as the reverse complement.
CGAATAAATTTGATCTATGACACAATGTAAATACAAGATTAATACCATAAGGGGGTTAGATGTAAAACAAAACCAGAAAGACAACCATAACCTTGGACAAAATGCCGCCAAATAAAATTACGTACACAGGTAAATAAAAATAATTTTGTTGTAAGGTATACATGGAGTACGGAAATACTTTTTACAAAATAAATAATTTTGTTGTTCCTAGTACGAGAACAAAAGCGAAAATTTATCGTCATACTAAACACTTATCAAAGGTGATATATATTTAAAAAAGTGAGACTAGATATAAGACTGAATAAGTAAACATTAAATAACAAAAAAAAACCATTACAAATTGTATCAACATGTCAAATTAACACGAAAATACGATTTGAGAGTACTTGCAGTTACTGAAAGCTAGTTAGAAGCCAAAAACAATTAATAATAAAAAATCATGCATCAGAGACTAAAATCAACTAAAACACATCCCAGGGATTTAGCGTTTTAACGTCATGTCAACTTTACCTATGACCTGAAAACGTTAATTTTAATTTTCAGGATAAAAACAATATAGTACCTGTATTGTCGGAAAATATATCAATTCATTTGTACTTGCTACAATATAGAACTAAACGGGTTTCTTCCTGTTTCTTTTAAAGTTCGTAACAATAAATATCATATTTTCCTACAATGTACATATATTGTAACACGTATAATAATTATTGTATTCTTGTCTGAACTTAGGTGGTCAGTATTGTCGATGTATTTATCCGTTTTTGATTTTTGTTTTTGTTTATGTTTTTGTTTTTGATTTTTTTTTTTTTTTTTTTTTTTTTTATCGATGCATGTTTTGTTCAGTTTGATCTACGCTGTAAAGCGCAACGTGAATGGGAGACTTTATTTCTTTATTGGTTGTCAGCGTGTTAGAAGCGGCACTGTGTAGGATTTTTATTGTGTGTGTTGTTTGTCCTTGTTTGTATGTCTGCTTTGTTTTTGGAGGAGTCGGCTGTTATAAGTTGGTGTGGTCTGTTGTTTGTATGTCTTTTGTTTTTGGAGGAGTCGGCTGTTATAAGTTGGTGTGGTCTGTTGTTTGTATGTCTGTTTTTTTTTTGGAGGAGTCGGCTGTTATAAGTTGGTGTGGTGTGTTGTTCTGACAAGGCCTTTATTTATTTCTATTTTGTTTTTTATGTAAACCGTAAAGATAAGAGATTGCCTATATATCATAATTTGAACATTTTAGAGTATGTCAAGTTTATTTAAATAGCTCATTGATTTGATTGGTAGCGTTTGTATTATCAACATTTTTTCAGAACTTTGCAAGCTGGTGATTTTTTTTTTTTTTTTTTTTATGTTAAATTAATAAAATTTGAAGGGCAGCATAAAATCATATGAAATGAAACAGAATAGCCCAAACTATTGAGATATGAATAAAAGGTGATTACTGGTATACGTCTAACGAGACAGTATCATCGTGTCATCTTAGTATGGGTAGAAATTACCTCGTCATATTGACCCGCGGGAATTAGCTCATATCATATTTACCGGCGGGAATTAGCTCACGCACATTTACACGCGGGAATTAGCTCATGTCATATTTACCCGCGGGAATTAGCTCACGTCATATTTTCCCGCTGGAATTAGCTCATGTCATATTAACCCGTGATTATTACCTCCCGTCATCTTTACTGGTGAGAATTGAGTAAAGTTATTACCGGTTGGAATTACCTTGTGTCATCTTTACCCGTGGGAATTACCTTATGAAATGTTTACTTGAGATAATTACCTTATGTCATCTTCACAAGTAGGAATTACCTGATGTCATCTTTACCCGTGGGAATTACCTAATGTTCTCTTTATCAGTTGGAATATCATCTTTTCCGTCCGACTAAGAGCATTAAGTTGCTATAAAGGACGTCAAACATCCCACACTAATTAACATTATCGTTACCTTTGGGAATAACCTTATGTCATCTTTACCTTTGTGAATAACCTTATGTCATCTTTACCTTTGGGAATAACCTTATGTCATCTTTACCTTTGGGAATAACCTTATGTCATCTTTACACGTCGGAATTTCAACCATTGTTTTAATAAAGATTTTCAAAACTAATGCATGATATATTTAAAAAGAAACCGATATCTTATTGCACAGATCCGTTTGATTGATATGGTGTCAGACCGCCAATTCAAAACCCCTATCTATTCAACCATTTTTTTCAATTTCCACAGCTTTCTAAATATTATACCTTAAGTTTAACTTCATATAAACCAGGTATAGCCTGAATTTTACATGTATCACCTTTCTACATGCAAATTTTCAACCAATGTTTAAAGTCTTGTAATGAAATCTGACCGTTCGGAAGGCAACTACTACTAAAAATAACCCTTGGTTTTTGGAAGTCTTAAATAAGTATACTATGGAGCGCATTAATCCTAAAATCTTAATGCAAACTCATGGACAAGTAAATCTTAGCTCCAAATGGTCTAAATATATTTCTCTTTCACCATAAGTTTCATTTCTGCAAATTTGTTGGTTAGTTTAAGTACACAATGACTTCAAAAGCACTATTTTTGTCAGGGAAGGGCTACTTTTACATACGTTCTTAATTGGAGTGAGTGAATTGGTGGTCTGACATCATATGTAATATTCATATAGGGTCACCGAATTCGTCCTTATTGAACTCATGTTACTTACCTTGCGCTTAGATTTAGCTATCTTGTTGTCCCGAACTGTATCAACCTCCCCTGGTATCTTGTTATTCCATATGATATAGCCAATATGTACATAAGTAACGGTCAATATTATTAGCGGTATCCCATATTGCATGGAAAAAATTATGCTATTATACAAGTCTCTATTTGTGTTTGATGGCCAGTTTTCAAGACATAGTCCACGAATCCCAGGCTCAAACGGTAAATGGACAATTGTTGAAAATACTGCTGTTGGTGTAGCGCCAATTATCGCAATTAACCATATAGTTAGAATTACTAATTTGACTCTTCTCTTAGCAAATGGTTTCTTCATTCTACGAGCTACAGCATGGTGACGTTCAAAACTTACAGCCATCATAATGAAAGACCTCTGTAGCACTATACCTACTTGTGCGAAGTTAACTATTGGGCACATCATCGATCCGAACGGCCAATAACTGTATAGTATATTACTTATACATGTAAAGGGAATACACAGCGTACCCATGAGAATGTCACTGATAGCAAAACTTGCCACGAAATAGTTATTAGCATTAATACGCTTTTTAGGCATGGTATAAATAGTGTATAGCAAAACCACGTTGCCGTTGATGCTAATGATAATAATTATAGCGTAAAGTACAAGCATGATGCTCTTAAATCCCATTGGTAAATCATAATTCTTTACAGAAGACAAATTTACAGTGATATAAGAATAGTCGCTTTCATTTATCTCCATTTTTCTTCTGCTTCTTTTGCTAAGAGTGTACCAGAATAGTTTTTGTTCATCGAAAAGGAAAACAATTCCAAGAAATAACGTAACATGCTATGTAGTTCTGCCAAAGAAATTAATGATTGTAAATCTGTTTAATAGAAATCCATGATGCACATCACTAAGAGTTTCTGCGAGAAAAGTCACATGATACGACCTTTTAACCTCCACATTGAAACAACAACTATCCCAGAATTCTCTTATTGTAAGATGTCTTAATCCTTTTTTTTAGTTTGTCTTGATTTAGCTAACTTTACGTTACATTAGAATCCAGGCAAGGCAAAGTCCACAATAAAAGACAAAATGTCTTCTCTGTATTTTCTGAAATGAGTGATATTTAATCTGACGTTTTCAAAATGGCATCTGCGCTTTAATACTTGAATTGGAAAGTGTTAATTTGTTTAGTTTCCTTGTGAAATGTTTGAAATTGTGTAAAAGGTGAAGAAACGATATGACAGTTATAATACAAACAGTGCTTATAAAAAAAAGGATGTGGTTAAGTTATATTTGCAAAACACTTTTTAAAGCGCAGATACCATTTGAAAAAGTCAGATTAAATATCACACATTATTAAAAATACAGAGAGGACATTTTGTCTTTTATTGTGGGTTTAACCTCGTCTTGAAATCAGTTTTTAGTTAATGTGTATTATATATTGTGGAGTATAAACGAAAAATAATTATATTTTTCATACTTTGCCAAAATGTAGTATATATTGTGTAATGTTCAAAAATATACAATAAAAAGTGATAGGTCACCGAGCTTTTTTTCAGGCTATCGGTTGTAAAAAAATGACGTATTTGGTATATATATATATATGGATTATACAGGAATAAGATCTTTATGTGAATAGAAAGTAAATTAAATGATAGAATTGTGAAATAAAATACGAGAATATATCTCTGAGAAAATTCTTTCATAGTATCAAAAGAAACAAAATGTGATCACCGTACGACTTTTTCTTGCTATGACATGAAATAGATAAATTTCAGGTAGATTCCTTTAGAAATTAAAGTATTTCTGAGTTACATCCCTCAGTGCCACAATTGAAAAAAAAAAGAAATCAAGCAAATTGATCTACTTTTGTAAAAATATGAGTTACTATAAGTGAAAATCACAAAAACGAGTTCATTTAAATGAAAATTAACATTACTTCATTGCATTTCTGCATCAAATTTTGTTGACTTGATTTAAATTCTAGACCGATTGTGTTCTGCTATTTTTACAATCCAAGATGACGAAAGGCACCCATACTAACTTCAATAATTATTCTACAATATTTAACTGTGTTTTATCTTTATCAATAAAAATAGTTTAAAAAGAGACACGAACCAACAGCTTACCATTTCTCGATACAGCAAGCAATACATTTAGCATTTTGTAAATAGTAAAATGTATGCATTTAGAATGTTAACCTAGCTTAAATATTTATTCTAAAATATCTAACTGTGTTATCAATAAAAATAATAGTAATAATACAAAATGAGACATCATATTTCTATTGGTAAAGATAATCTAAGAGTTTATTTTTTTATTGATAAAGATAATTTAAGAGTTTATAATATTCTTTAACGGTCTCAGGATATGTAACAACTTCAAGAAAAGGGTCTGACGAGGGCACTTCTTGGTCCTTGAATCTAAAATAGCAAATCTATCAAATAACATAGGAAAGCGATATATTATACCGTATTTTATAACAGATCAAACTTTTACTTTTTATATATTTTCAACATTTCGATATCACATTTTTTTCAGAGAAATATTTAGTAGATAATTTTGTTATAAGTCCTCAGAACGATAAAATTAAAGGACTGATTCCACTTTGCAATTGTAAAGTCCCCGACAATTTCCTAAGAAAATAGCTATATATTTATGAAAAACTTATCAAAATTATATTGACCCATTTTAGTATCTTACACTTATAATATCACAAAGCAGATGAGTCAGGTAAAATCTAGTTTGTATTTTTTTTTTATTTTGGTTTTCTTTTTTCTTTTGTTTTTGGTTTTATATGAATATGTTGTAATATCTTACAAAACAAGTGTGGATTTTCACATCGAAATCTCTTAGGGGTCAACCATTTGATATTCTGGGCTTTTAGGGTGGAAAGAGGGGTCAGAAGGCTTTTAGGGTGGAAAGAGGGGTCAGAAGGCTTTTAGGGTGGAAAGAGGGTCAGAAGGCTTTTAGGGTGGAAAGAGGGATCAGAAGGCTTTTAGGGTGGAAAGAGGGGTCAGAAGGCTTTTAGGGTAGAAAGAGGGATCAGAAGGCTTTTAGGGTGGAAAGAGGGATCAGAAGGCTTTTAGGGTGGAAAGAGGGTCAGAAGGCTTTTAGGGTGGAAAGAGGGTCAGAAGGCTTTTTTTGTTCCTTCCTGTTCATTTTCTGCTTATGTTTTCCACTTATTTGCACTTTTGTACACATTTTTTTCCTGCACTTTGTGTTGCAGAATATTCATTTTCATAATGTCTTATACAAGCTAGGTTATCTATTATCCGCTGTTACCAGACCAGGATATTTATTTTCAAAATCCTCCCCCCTTCCCGAAAATGAAATGGTCGTCCCCTAATGATGGAATTTATATATATACTGTATATATAGAGGCAAACAATTGTCACTTGAATTTCCTTTTCAATCAAATTTATTTTTACAAAATTTAATCATCAAATTTAATTTACGAGAAATGGTTTTTGGATTGTTCATTCCAGTTTATTTAAATCAACAAATGAATTGACTGCAATAACAGGTAAATTGACTACAGCTATAGTATGGTTATGTCCGTCTGTCTGTGTCAAAGTCGTCCTCCCCTCGGTCACGTTACAATACCCTCCTTTTCTAATGGCAGTCCAAATTTCCCCGACCTTCATCCCGGATGGCCTCTATTACAGGATCTACCTATTGTATGTATTGTAATTTGTTCTTGTCCTGGACATGCATCTAACATTTGCTTCTGGACGTTAAGCAACCAACAATCAATCAATCAAACAAGTACAAATATGGACAAATTTAAGTACACCTTCTAGGGTGCGCTCGACTTTAGTGACTGAGCACGAGGGTTTTTTTTTTTTTTTTTAATTAAAAGCTGTTAAGGACTTTTTGTAAACAATAAACGCTAGCACACAACATGGATAAACTAGTAAAGTAATCTAGGTTTCAAATTTGTTAACGAAAGCCTCTGTAATAAAGTCTGCAGATTTTCTGTTAAGATCTTGGCTTGATTTGCCACAAAATCCATATTTTCTATTAATTGCAATTAGACAATAAATATAATTTCTGTTAACGACGTTTCCTTTTGGTATATGTACAAAATGGCACGTCTCTTTTATTAAGTATATTTGCTGTTTTGATATTATTACACTTTGAAAATTTCGTAATAAACAGCTATCGGTCATAAACCTGAATACAAATATATGTTATTGAATAATATTGAAGAGAAACAATTTGCAAAGTAAAGATTCTACATGCGTTTACACCCATATTCCGCGAGTTCAGAAAGGGTGTGTCATGAACGAAAACTAATAAGATTAAGAGTAAAACTAATTAACAAATAAGGAGATGTGGTTTGATTGCCAATGACACAACTATCCACCACATCTGCACATGCAAATGTCCAAATGACGTGGATGTAAGCAACTACAATGTAGGTCACTGTGTATTCATGTATTTGTAAACAAATTAATGCTTATAAAATGTTGAATTAATTGGGAACACTAAGCTTTGTCTACAACCCCATCCCCCACCCCATACCAGTGGCGGATCCAGAACTTTTTTCTGACTGACCTAAAAGAGGGGGGCGCTCCAGTCATGCTTCATGATTCCCTATATAATCAACCAAATTTTTTACCCCCAGGCCCCTGGGCCTATGCATACCCCGTTTTTGGCACCCATGGTCTTCATCCTGGTATTTGATCCGTAAATAAGTAAGTCCGTACATTCTATATTTATAAGTATTTGATTGGTTGTATTTCTGACAAATATAAATGGTACATATTTCACATTTCAGATAGTCAGATGTAGTTCAACGAGCTACAAAATTAATGCATTCTAAATTTCATAAAAATCTGAAATACCATCCACTTACGTAAGCGTTGCCTTAATTAAAGACCGTTGCCCATAAAACTTCAATCTGAAACAGTGACCTTGCGGAAGCTCATGTCCAAGCAAGGAAGAAAACTTATTAAAAGAGGAATTTGAAATCAATAATTAAAATTATCTGTTATGTAGATTGCACGTTTAATTTTGAGATTTACAAAAAGTTTCTTGTCAAGAAACCATGTCAAAATACCACGAGAAAAGGTAAAAAAAAAAAAAAAACAGGTTAAAGCACGAATAACTACTCAGCTTCTGAGCACCTCGGCTGCCCAAGACACCCTTTCAATTCTAATGCCTCCTATTAAACAAGTTCTAATTTACGGCCCTCATAGTCTTTACAAAGTTCTATTTATCGTTCAAAATTGGAACCTAAAATTTGTATCTGTTGAAGAATTTTTGGATTCAGATGAAGGATGTAGCACTGTTTATAACTTGTCTCCCACATTCAATAATATTACTATCTAGGAAAGATTTATAAGAAAGAAAAGTCGTCCTCTTAATTCAAAATACAAAATGCTCAATCAGGAACACCAAGTAAAAGGCGAATTTTTCACTTGTATTGATAAATGTGTTCGGTTATACTGCTGATAATTTACCTGTTTAATACGGTCTTTCTTTCGGATTTACCTGCTTTGAACCCCAACGTAAATGAAACAATTCATTTAGAGTTATTTCCCTTTGTATACAAACCATGATAAGACTGGTGATAAGACACCAATCGGCAGTTAAAATTACTCGTGTGTCAACGACTTATTTGACTTATCAGGCAAAGACTATGGCTACTGACACTCGACCAAAGGTATTTGTAACCAGGCGAGTGCCTGTGCGAGGCATTGACTTGCTTAAAGATAAGTTTGTGGTGTCCCAATGGGACCGAGAAGACCGGATTCCGCGAGAAGAGCTTCTTAGAGGTGTCAAAGGGGTAGACGCTTTGTTCTGTTTGTTGACAGATAAAATTGATAAAGATGTTTTAGATGCGGCAGGTATGTGACTTTATTAAGTTAAAAATCTCGGAGTTCTGGTAAACTTACATGAAAAAAATAATCTTGTAAAAATTACGAATTTTAGCAAATACGTCAACATGGTCAATTTATATGTTTAAACTAGTTATATAAAATTCTTTCTTGCGTCGATGGTCGTATCCAGATCGGAAGAGTAATTTTAAAAGATGATCTTTTCCATGTGCTGAGTTGGGGACAATCAGCCAAATGGGAGACTGTTCCCAAAATGAGTAACAATATAATTTGATAGTGTTTAAAAACAAGAGTGCACACGCTGAAATGTCTCGCCTGTTTTACTGACCATTGATTTTATGTTGAAAGTCTTAAAGATAAAGGTTTTACTACAAGTATCACATAAACTTAACATTTTTAAAGATCCAAGACAATGAGTTCAAGGTCAGATAAAAACTGTCACACAGACACCTTACAATTATTCCATACACCAAATATAGTTGACCCATTGCTTATGGTAATTGAAAAACAGACCAAAACACAAAAACGTAATGTTGACCAATGAACCATGGAAATGCGGTCAAGGTCAGATGATACTGGCTAGACAGACATGTACACCTTACAATCATTCCATACACCAATTATAGTTGACCTATTGCTATTAATATTTGAAAAACAGACCAAAACACAAAAACTTAACGTTGACCAATGAACCATGAAAATGAGGTCAAGGTCAGATGACACCCGCTAGACAGACATGTACACCTTACAATCATTCCATACACCAAATATAGTTTACCTATTGCTTATAGTACTTGAAAATCAGACCAAAACACAAAAACTTAACATTGACCAACGAACCATTAAAATGAAGTCAAGGTCAGATGACACCCGCTAGACAGACATGTACACCTTACAATCATTCAATACACCAAATATAGTTTACCTATTGCTTACAGTACTTGAAAAACAGACCAAAACACCAAAAATTAACAATGACCAATGAACCATGAAAATGAGGTCAAGGTCAGATGAAACCTGCCAGTCTGACATGTACCCCTTACAATCATTCCATACACCACATATAGTTGGCCTGCTGCTTGTAGTATCTGAGAAACGGACCTAATCACGTAACTTTAACCTTGATTACTGATCCATGAATTGAGGTCGAGGTCAGGTTAACCCTGTCTGAACGGACATGTAAACGTTGCAAGGAACCCATATACCAAATATAGTTATCCTATTACTCATAATAAGTGAGAAATTAACACGACAAAAAAACTGTAATTTTTTTTCATGCAGTCACTAAACCATGAAAATGAGGTCAAGGACAATGGGCATATGACAGACAGAAACTTCGTAACATAAGGTATCTGCATACAAGGTATGAAGAATCCAGGTCTTCTACCTTCTGAAATATAAGGCTTTATGCAAATAGTTTACGCCGCCGCCGGATAGTAATACCTTTGTCTCGTATACTGCGAAATGTTTTATGCTCGAGTCTTTTATTTAAAATGGAACATAGCCTTGAAATTTTTCAAATTTTAGAAATTTTCATAAGTTTGTAACTTCTTTGTGAATTAGCTTAAGGTTTACTTTTACAAAATGTGACTTGGATGGACAGTTGTCTCATTGGCACTCATACCACATCTTCTTATATCTAAGACTATTCATCTTTTGAAAAAGTTACTTATTGTATTGTTTGATTGCTTTTCATGATTTTGAAAAAGATGATCGGCACCATCAAGACAATGTCAGGAACTGGCTTTGTAAAAAAATGTATGAATTAACCATTTATGTATCTCCATAAGGTGCACGTGGGACACCCCAAACCGCCTCAATCTGTAAATTTAAATTGTAAACATTACCAGCAATTCTTTCATAAATTGTAAGTCAACATTTATCTGTAATTTTGTAAAAGAAGCATTGAGATTTGAGGTATAATAAAAAATAATATATTCAGGTACAAAAGAGATTCTCATTTTATTGCGAAAATAACCCAATATTGTTCATTTCAGGTCCTCAATTAAAGACAATTTGTTATTGTTCATTTCAGGTCCTCAATTAAAGACAATTTGTTATTGTTCATTTCAGGTCCCCAATTAAAGACAATTTGTACGATGTCAGTGGGTTACGAACATATTGATTTAACGGAATGTAAGAAAAGAAATATTCCGGTTGGCTTTACACCGGATGTGTTGACCAATGCGACAGCTGAACTCACCATGTCTTTGCTTTTAGCTACCTCAAGGAGATTAAAAGAAGGTAAGATTCTGCACATTGTTAGGTCCTATTTAATAGAAACGAAGAAGGATATGGGGTATCCATTCATGATACAAAATCAGTACATGCGCAGCAAGAAACACAAAAAGCAAAGGAACAGCGATTGTATTGCTGTTCTTCGTCTCAAAGTCACAATAAGGCCTTTAAAACGGAGCAAAAACTCTCACCTCACTGCAATTTTTAAAACGGCCCCTAGCACCGGCTTAAGCGGAATTCTTTGCAAACTGACGATCACGCCACAACAGTAAATTGGAGAACAAAGCTATGGAATAATATCAATAAAATAAATCTGGCAAAGAAATCAAACATTTACTATTTGCATGAGAAGTTTATGATGAGTAAAAGTACCTGTAGTTTTTGATGTGCATTGGTCCCTCTTAAAATGGCAAATTAATCAAAACTGCGAACATTTGGTTTAAAAAGATGTAACAAAGAAGGTCTCTTAATTTTTCATGTGATTTTTGTCAAAGGACTCCGAATTAACTGTTTAGATATAAAAGATAATTATAAATAGTCGTCCATAAAATGAGACAAAAAAAATAATTTTGAAAAATGTCTTTAAATAACTAAATATTAAACAGACAATATTGATTTGTTTGTGCTTACTCTAATTTGTACATTGATTCAAAATTCGACCGTCATTTGAGAAAACCAAACCGTTTTCAGTTTACTCCATAAAAATTACGACTCATGAGACCATTTTCTGTTTCCTATTGTAACTTTTCCTTTTTTTGGACGTTTATATGAAAATAAGGAGATGTTGGATGATTGCCAAAGAGACAACTATCCACCAAAGTTCAAATGAAGTGGATGTAAGCCATTATAGGAAATCATACGGCTTTCAACAAAAAATTACAGCTAAAGTAAATTCAAAAACTTAAAATACATCAATATTTACAAAGGTTAGCAAAGTGAGTAAAAATAGACAGCTGATCAAAGATTCAACTCAAAATTACAAATTTATATTCAAAACTATCGAAATTGTTGATCGACGCTTCACCCTAAATTCAAAAATTTAAATCTTAAATTTTCTCTCAAATCTATCGAAATTGTTGATCGACGCTTCAGCTCGAAATCAAATACATTGTATATAAAAGAACTACGTGTTTACCGTGTGGAAACCAATATTGCAGGAATGTAATTTAACAGGTAGATTTTAACTGATGATTCAATTAGAAAAGTTGTAACAAAACTTCGGTAAACAAAACTTTTGTAGCAATGAAACATATGCGGGGAAAAAACAATTATGAAACTGCGAAGGTGAATAAATCATGCAAGAATGGAAAATTCTTTCTCAGTAATTAATCATTTTTATTAGAATAAAATTTTCCAAACAATTTACGAAAAACAAATATGACAGACATGAACCAACGACAACCACTGAAATACAGGCTCATGACATTGGATACGAAAAACAAATATGACAGACATGAACCAACGACAACCACTGAAATACAGGCTCATGACTTTGGATAGGCACATAAAGAATGTGGCGGGGTTAAACATGTTTGAAGGCGACAACCCTCTCCCTAACATGGGACAGTGGTGTAACGGCACACCACAGGAACAAACCATGCAAAACAATAAACGAAAACAATACGAAAACAGCAAAAAACGATAACCACTCAATTACATGCTCCTGACTTGGGTCAGGCACTTATAGAATGTGGCGGAGTTAAACATGTTTAAAGGCAAAACCCCTCCTTTTGCACTTATTACGGTGTTTTGTCCTAATTTTTCGCAATTCGTTTGCGTATGCCCATGTCTGTAAGTGACGTTTTAGTCAATGTACGTTATATAAAAATAAGGAGGTGTGGTATGATTGCCAATGGGACAACTTTCCACCAAAGTCAAAATGAAGTGGTTGTAAGCAATTATAGGCAACCGTACGGCGTTCAACAATGAGAAAACCCCGTACCATATAGTCGGCTATAAAAGGCCCGACAGTTAGGGATTTCTTTGAAACCAAACATATGCATATATATATATGTTAGCGGCAATAAATGAAATTAGGCATTAAGCTTAAATCCTAGGCAATAAGCTAACGCCTAGGCATTAAGTTATTGCCTGAAATATTCAGGCATTAAGCTTATTTCCTGAAATCTGATGATGATTATTCAACCTATTGCCAAACATCATATCAGGCAATAAGTTAACTTTGGGATTTTTGTTTACTAGTATTTTCCAAATACATGTACATTTGGTGAAATATTCTGATGAATAATATTTACAAAAATTATATGCCAAAATTAATATAAACTGATTTAAAAGATCTTAAATCTTTTTCGTATTCAAAACAGAATATACTCGTATTTCTTTGTTGTTTTGCTCTATGATCGAGCCGGTTTGGGCTGGTCAATAATAGACAACTGAAGATATGAAATTTTGCCAGTCATATCATCTTTCCATCGGTTTTGTTGTATATGTAAGTTTTCTTAGATACCCATCTTTTTTTCACTTCTTAATATCTAGATAATTAACAATTAAGCAAGAACAAATTTCTCGAGTCTTTCCGGAATATGAATTCGATTCAAGGAAATTTTAAACAAAGATCATACACCCAAAGCAAAAGTACAATGATCATTTGGCAAATATTAAACTTTCAAAATCAGAAAATAAGGCAGTTATAGACTATTAAAATTTAAAATGGTATGACATTTTTTACGATTGGAGGTTTGAAAGACTTGTAACTAAAGTATAAGAGAATGATGGAAAAAAAAAAAAATAAAGAAATATGTCAAAGCGGCCTATTGTTATTTTAGATCGTAGAATTAAACAACCCAATAATAGCTTCGCAAATATTTTCCATGATTCCATTGTACTATTTCTTCCATTTTGTGAAAATTGTAACATGAAACTATGTGCATAGGGAAGAGAGTAGTAGTAGTAAAACCCGTTTTATCCAAAGAGTTTTATAGAAGAGGACAGGTTGATTTAATCGTTTTCCAATCAAAGTATGATGGAAACTATATATTCTTTTGGTGTACCAGGATCACATAAAAAATATATATAACTAGTCTAGAGCTCTTACGTCAAAAGGTGCTTCAAAGGTGGCTTCTAATTTAGTTTTTGTTTTCACAATATTTGGTGTGCCACATAAATAGCAAAGTGACAAAGGTCGTGAATTTACAGCTAAGGTTATATCTGAATTTATGCTAATGTGGCCAGAACTAGTTATTGTTCACGGGAAGTCAAATCATCTCCAATCACAGGGTAGTATTGAGTGGTCAAACGGAAATATTCATGACATGTTTACTGCATGGATGGGAAACAACGAATTAACAGTGGTCAATTTGAATTATAAGTTTATTCAATAAGTTTTAAAATCAGTATTTTACTTATGATTTTATTTCATGTAATTCAAACTTCAGTTCTTTATTATGTACAAAATTTACTGTAACTTTGAATAAATTTCTTTTTATTTACTCCCTTTTCATTTAAGGCATTAACATTAATGCCTGGACATAATTTTCAGGATTTAAGTTTAAATCCTAGGATTTAAGAGTAATGCCTAACATTATTTAGGCAATAGACTTACTGCCTAGGCGTTAGCTTATTGCCTAGGATTTAAGCTTCATGCCTAATTTCACTTATTGCCGCTAACATATATATATATAATTCGTCTAAATAACAGCCCAACAATGTTAGATCTGTAAATTTGCGGAAGCAAATTTTTGTTCTTCCCTGGCCGGGATTCAAACTCATGCTACTGAGATATCCTTGCAAGTTTATTGTTTTCTGTTTAGTATTAAATTTTTAATTAAGATCCATTTATTACATCGGTGATCCGTTTATTTGGCAATCGCCAATGGCAGTCAGCAGGGTTTAAGAACATTTGTTGTTCGACCTGTTAGTCAAATGCGTTTTGTTAAAATATACTTTTTCACTTTTTTTTGTCTTTTGGAAAATGTTGTTTGTGTTGTATTAAGACCCCTCTAACAAGAAATTTGTTTTGCATGCACACGTATAAAATTGCGGTTTTATCCAACGCAATCATAGGTTTGAACGTTGTTTTCAATTTAGACTTGTTTATATTTTTCGTTTGGGGCTTGTATTATATTTGCCCTCAGTTTATATGATCCGTTCATCCTATTTTGACTCCTCAAAATTCAAGTCTATCTAAATTGAGGTAAATTGTATGGCTTTCCAAATACCGTTTCGATTCCTAACATCACTGAAGAGACATTAATTGTCGATATCCGGATATGGTGTACAAAAACCTTTGCACCTTTTGTTTGCGATATATCATCTTTTCCGCAAGTTTATTGTTTTCTGTTTATTAATAAGTTTTTAATTAAGATCCATTTATTACATCGGTGACCCGTTTATTTGGCAATCGCCAATGGCAGTCAGCAGGGTTTAAAAACATTTGTTGTTCGACCTGTTAGTCAAATGCGTTTTGTTAAAATATACTTCTTCACTTTTTTGGTCTTTTGGAAAATGTTGTTTATGCTGTATTTAGAAACAAATTTCTTGGTAGAGGGGTCTAAATACAGCACAACAATTTCAAAAGACCAAAAAGTGAAAAGTCTTTTAACAAAACGCATTTGACTAACAGGTCAAACAACTGATGTTCTTAAACCCTGCTGACTGCCATTGGCGATTGCCAAATAAATTGATCACCAGATCTAACGAAATGGATCTTAATATATATTTAATATCAAACAGAAAACAATAAACTTGTGGAAAAGATGGTATACCACAAACATGAGTTGCAAAAATTTGTACACCATATCCGGATTTCGACAATTAATGTCTCTTCAGTGATGTTAGAATCGAAACGGTATTTGAAGGCCATTAATTACCTCAATTTAGGATAGACTTGAATTTTAAAGAGTCGAAATAGGATGAACGGATCATATAAACCCGAAGGAAAATATTATACAAGCCCAACAGAAAAAATATATAAAAGTCTAAATTGAAAACAACGTTCAAACCTATGATTGCGTTGAATAAAAACCGCAATTTATTTATATGAAAGAATTTAGTAAAGGTGTTATGTGGTTTGTGGTAGCGAAATCCTTGACGCTATAATTTACCCTGTATCATCTGTATAGAAAATAAACTTGAACACGGTCATCCATCAAAATATTTCATGCATCACATAGAATATTCTATCGGCACAAACTGATTTCGTCAATGGTCTACTTTTACAGCAATGACAGCCGTAGAGGGTGGTAGTTGGGGCACTTGGAATCCAATATGGATGCTTGGACATGGCTTAGATGGCGCCACTGTTGGCATTGTTGGACTAGGTCGAATAGGATTGGCTGTAGCAAAATGTCTTTTGCCATTTGGTGTTTCTAGAATTGTTTACAGTGGCAACAGTCAGTCGGAGAATGAGCAGGAGGTGAATGCTGAATTTGTTTCTTTTGACTATTTGCTGGAAAATTCCGATTTCATATTAGGATGCTGTTCTCTAACAGCAAATAATATTGGACTATTTAATGCGGAAGCATTTAGTAAAATGAAAACTTCAGCGATATTTGTCAACACAAGTCGTGGAGGGTTAGTGAATCAAGATGATCTTTACAACGCTTTAAAAAGTGGTAAGATAGCCGGTGCTGGACTTGACGTGACAACTCCGGAACCACTACCGACAGACAGTCCTCTATTAACATTAAATAACTGCTTGGTTCTACCTCATATTGGAAGTGCGACGGAAAAGGCGAGAAGCGCCATGTCAGAATTAACGGCTAGAAATATCTTAGCTGTATTCGAAAATAAAGAAATGCCTAGTCGGCTTAACATTCAATAACAAATGATTTTGTATGTCAAACAGTATTTCCCATTTGTCAGTTGTGGGTCGTTGGCTTGTGACAGAGCTGTATACCTGCCGGTCGGAAAAGACCAAAGTAACTATATTTCTATTCACCAGTCACCCTTGGGGACCAAATAATTTTGACAATCATATATAACTATACATGAGTGCACGCGCTGGAATATGGTTCTCGTTTTGGTTATCATATTGAACTTACGTTGAAAGTGTGTAATGTGAACGTTTTACTAAAAGTATCACATAAACTTAACATTATCAATGATCCAAGTAAATCAAAATGATGTCAAATATAGTTGACCTATGGCTTATAGTATCTGAGAAACAGACACAACCATATCAAACTTAACATTGACCAATGAACCATGAAAATGAGGTCAAGTTAAGATTGATTGATTGTTGACTGCTTTACGTTCAGTGGCAAATATTTCATGCATGTTTAGGACGACAAGGTAAGAAGATGCCTTGTCTAATAGACATGTAGACGTTGCAAGAATTATATATGCCATGTATAGTTATCTTATTACTCATAATAATTCATATGACTAAAAAACTTCTAGTATTAGTATATAATTTTTGCAAATATTCGCTGAACCGTGAAAATGAGATCAAGGACAATGGACATATGACAGACGGAAATTTCGTGACATTAAGTCATCTACATACAAGGTATGAAGCATCCAGGTCTTTTACCTTCTGATATATAAATCCGTATTTAAAAGTTTACGCCGCAGTCGGATAGTAGTCCCTGCGTTTCGCATTTTCAACTTTCGTCGCAGGCGAGACAATAATCACCTTATTTTATGATCTTAGTCATAGCCAGATGAGCAATTAGGGTCTGTATAGGGGTCCTCCTTTTCTTTATTCTTGAATTTTTAAATATTTTTTCTCTGTTCTTTTTTATTTTTCCCATTTTCTCTATTCTTTATATTTTAGCATCCCATTTTTCTCTATTCTTTGTTATCCATCTATTCTGTACCTTTTGTCCATTATTCTCTATTCTATAAGCCCCATCCAGATCCTCAGCAAAAGATCAGCTTCCAAACTTTCATCGCTATGAACTTTTGTACTTATTGGGCAAAGTCTTTAGCTGGCAACACGAGGTATAAAAAACTCAACAAAGATACAGGCTTATAATTTTATACACCAGACGCGAAAGACTCATCAGTGACGCTCAAATCAAAAATGTCAAAAGGCCGCCTGAAGTAAGAAGTTGAAGAGTATTGAGGGCCGAAAGGTTTTGTCAAATACAGCCCTATTGCAATGTATTCCTGGTGTAGAAAAACCTTAGTATTTCGAACCATTCAAAGTTTTGTAAATATAATTTGCCTAAATTACGGATCAAAGGTAGATAACCAAACTTTATCACAACTTTTAATATTGTTGATGAAATAAAAAAATCTTATATCTTATTTATAATAAACTGTATCAATCTAATTAAAATATCGATCAATCGTAACTTGCTCAAATGAGTATTGTATGTATATTTTAATTAGATTGTCAACTTCGTCAACTTTATGTGCTGTTATGTACAGCCATGTTTGTAATCATGCCCTCAGTTTGTTTGGTATATACATCCATTGTGTCGAACTGCATTTATTGCATTAGCATGTTTCTCCAAGGGCGGATCCAGGGGGGTTACAACCCAGGATAAAAAGGGGGGGGGGGTTCCAACCATATGTCCCCATTCAAAAGCATTGATCGTCAAAAAAAGGGGCTTCCAACCCCCGGAACCCTCCCACACCGCACACCCCGGATCCGCCACTGTTCTCCATATTGGTGTTAACGTGATTTGCCTGTAGTTACTAATATATGCAGTAAATATGGAGAGAGAGAGAGAGAGAGAGAGAGAGAGAGAGAGAGGGGAGAGGTATTCTGTTCTTTCTAGTGACCCTCTTACTAAAACCTTGTAGAAAATTTTGTACAAAATGACCTCTAATTGGCCAAATATCAAAGTGAACACTCCAATTTTACGTTCATTGTCAATTTATCTGATTGTAAATACTGTAAATGTGGTCACATGTTTTGAAGGTCAAGATAAACTGCTGTGTAAGGAAACACACACTCAGTATGGTAATACTGGTAAAACAAATTGTTTACAGCTTCTAACACAATCAGAATTTTATGAAAAATACATCAGAAAAGTGAGCCTCCTCATGGGATTTTTGATTATGTGATTACTTGGCCGTTTTTATAACGATTATTTGATTACCAGACCAAATATTTCATGATTATTTGATTATTTGATAAATTTTGATTATATTGGCAAAAAAAATTATGTGATTACTTGGACACCCCCATGAGGGGCCTTAAAAGTGACGTTCACCTTTTTGTAGCGAAGAGCTATTATAACAACCGTCAATAATATTTCTGGCTTTCAGCCATAATTTAGATATTAAATAGTCAGTGCTTTGGTACTGATATGATTTAAATGATTCATTTGATTGTAAATTTCAAGTTTATAAATTATTTCGGAAATCTTTTATAGCATTACATAGCGGAGCAAGTTCAACAGGTAAAAAGGTCGAGAAAAAAATATTAGAAAATGATTTTTTGTCAGAATTTACCACATATCCTGTATTATTCCTTCCTTTGCTTTTCAGTGGAAGATGCGGGTCAAAGAATTTCATTCAGTAAGACAGAGGAAAAAATATTATAAATCTCTGTTTTTCTGATTTCGAGCATTTTGACTTTAAAGTTTACTTATCTTAATTGTGTTTTTTTTCTCGTTCATATTTTCAGATAGATTAATCTAAATTCAATATTTTTTTTTATTATAACTTTTTAACTTCCATTTTACTTGTAATTCGGTTTCTAAAATTGTTTTAAAAAATTTAAAAGGATGTTGTTTTACTTTAAAAATCTATATATTTACCTTGAAACAATCTATTTATTAATCAATCCATAAATGTTTATATCGTACAATTATAAATAAATTATAAAAACAGTCTAAATTTTGAAAATTACTTCAATATTTCAGATGGCAAAACTATTGCTACTTTTTCGTAGATTTAGACCTTTTAGAGAAATCGTATTTGTTTTTATGTAAATCCGTTGTTATTGGCGATGCGTTTCATTATATTTGTAATATTCAGCCATGGACGAAAGTAGAAAAAAATTTTTTCAAGTGTTCAAGATTTATAGAAGAGCAACAAAACAAATTGTAAAAATTTATTAGAATAAATAATAAATGCCATAATGATTAATCTCCTAGGTATCCACTTTAAATAGGCCTAATCGTTTAACCAAACAATTTCATAGTAATTTCATTCTTCAAAATCGTCTGTACGTACAGATTTGATTTTTAAGTCATCTCACGAACTTACAACCTTTTTAAACATCATTCGACGACCACGCTCTCAGCATGTAAAGCCAGAGGTGCTAACAACTTCATGTACTCCAGATCCAATATAAAGACGAAGCTCCGCTGGGGTAGTGTTACCTTTACTTTTCATAAAAGCTTCTTAATTAGCACTTTTCTGTTACATACACAGTGGTTGATGCTGTTGGCACCAAATAGTATACGTTCAAGATTGTTTTAAGTAAAATCAGAATAGATTGATAAGATTGGCATAATGTATTTTATGGAGTGGAGTGTTGGAGTGAACTTTTGGAGTGAAATTTTTGGAGTGAGATTTTGGAGTGAAATTTTTGGAGTGAGATTTTAGTGCCCCAGATTTTTGTTTATTTTTATCATTTTGCTGTAAGGCTAGGGTACCTGATGAGGACAATGCCTAGGTAATATAAACCTAAACCAAAACACCAGGTGAAATTACATCATCAAATCAATTATTTCTTACCAATACATCTATGCGTGTATTATTGAATTATTGAAGTAATAATAAAATAGAGGTATTTGCCTACATAGTTTTGTTCAAAGCGAAACTAATATTCATATTGACCGACTATTTCAAATATTTAAGAATATTATTAGTTACATAGTGTGCTAGTGACCTAATACGATATATATTGGGTCAGTAAATTCCATATGGGGTGAGAGCGAAGCTCGAATCCATATGAAATTACTAACCCATATATATCGTATTAGGTCTGAGCACTATGTAACGAATTATCTTACCGACTATCTAAAATGTGGTATTTAGACTAGTGGCCTATCAAAGTGATCAAGTCTTCAATACCGTTAGTATTAAGAACCTACTTCCATTGGTCTATACAAAATCAAATGCCAACAATAACAACTTGTTAGCTTTAAATGTGTTTTATGAATTTATTTCAATCGTTCATCATCAATTTCTTCGTCTGTTGAAACCTTTCAGAGTTTTCCTTAACACCGTATGTTTTTATAAAAGGTCGTAACACCACTACTAACCGTGTATTGAAATAAGTCCTGCCTACTAAACCGATATGGAATATACACGGTCTCCACGCGGTTGCTTTTAACCAATCATATTCCTAGAAATGTATAGGAGGTAAGATAAATGCTGTTACAAGAATAGAATTGTGTCTTAGGAATTGTATTGAGATGTTTGGATTGGTTAAGGACTCGTTTTATTTAAACATTTTCAAATATACAAAATAAAAGGTCAGTTCAATTATTGGGGTCCTAGTCCCTACCGGTCAGAAATCCAGGGCCACAAAGAGGACGAAATATAAAGTTTCTAAAAGCAATGTTGATATATTCATTTGAAAGTTATTGACTTGTTAGATCCAAAAATGATAATATTAGGGATACTAGCCCTGCCATGTAAGAAATGTGAGTCTAAAAAGACTGAAGTATGTCCAGCACATTACTAAGTTAAAACAATACTGTGTCCACACTTGCTCAACATAACTTGTTCAACTTTATGTTCTTTCCGATACTGCGGTTCTATTAGGCTGTGCCCGCAGTAGCCCCTGAGTTAAAGTTTAACTTGACTTCGAAAATTAAGAAATAGTTTCTAGAAAAAAGCATAGAAAGTCGTCACATGATTTACTTTTAGAAAGGTACGACTTCAGATCATACTTCAGCCTTAAGTCGAATTGTCAAAAACTCTAAGAACATGCAGAGCACATACTTTCATTTTAGTGCAGAATAAGCACGTCGACAAGTCAAGTACCAAGAATCGAAATGAAGCATGTTATTGTACACGACGAAATTAAAGACCAATTGAATGAATGACACAAAGAAATACAGGATCAGTACAGCATTAAATACTAACATTTTTACAATCCTTAATGTGTGTGTACAAACATTGATAGCAAATAAATTTTAACATCCTATCATAGTTTTTCTTTTAGGTGCTACATCAAAAGTTAAATGTAGGATTAAAAAGAAATTGGAACCAACCCAACCAATTACAAAAAGTTTATCGCCAGAGGCCGATTTATAAATAAATGTAATGGGTGATTGGAAGGCACTTTTTGCATAAAATTAGCGATTATAGGTCCACAGATTTGTTTGTGCCGAATGTTACAACTTCATGCAATTGAATAAAATTCTGCCAGGAACCCCCAACCCCATTTTGTATCCGAAATTGACATTTTGATATTAGTCCTTGTCTTGATATATTTTCTCAATGAAAATCTTGGACTTAACATTGTAATTGCAGTTCTTCTCTTATTTGTGTGTTCTTTTTACTTCAAAATTTCACTCAAAATCTCACTCCAAAAAATTCACTCCAAAATCTTACTCCAAAAATTTCACTCCAATATCTCACTCCAAAATTTCACTCAAAAGTTCACTCCAACACTCCACTCAAACACTCCACTCCATGAAATACATTATGCCGATAAGATTCCTCTTACAGTTGATACAGCTGTCAATATAATAGACTTATATGCGACTGTCATACAAGTGAGAGGTTAAGCTAGCTATAAAACCAGATTTAATCGGCATACTGTAAAACATGGTATGGTATGATGGTATGGTATGTGTTATGGTATGGTGGTATGGTACGAATACCACCATACCATGGTATGTCATGAATGGTACCATGGTATGGTATGATGGTATGGTACAAATTATTATACCATGGTATAATTTGATGGTATGAAGCATGGTATGTTTTTTGAAGTAGGACGTTTTGAAAAGTTAATTAAGATAATTTGAAACATAATTTTATTTAATTTGCTGACATTATGTATCTGATTTTTTTTTTTTTTTTTTTGAAAAGAAAATATTATTAAAAAGAAAGTGGATGTAGACAAAACAGATATCTTACATAAAGTTGTGAACAGGAAACAAGAAAACTCAATTTAAACTTCTCATATAACCAAAAGTTAAGTATTATGTATGTCCCGGTCTGACACATTGAAAATTTCTAACAATTATCCTTTGAAATTTTGGTAAGTGCTGCATATCTTATGATTATAATCTAGATAATGTAGTTAAAGTTTTATTGCTTAGCCTTCTGTCAATGGCCAACTTTTATTTAGTTTTGAAATATGACACTAAGTCTTTAAACAGTTGCATATTCTCTCTACATGTATGCCCAAGAAATCACCTTTAAAAAATGTGAATAAAAATTGAATGCATCTCTGCATCAATTAGAAAACACCATACTTCCATATTAAACTGTCACTCATATAATACTATGTAAGTTGATAGATACCACATGTTTTATATGTGAAAATTGTTGCATGAAGGAATAGTCAATACACAATATCAATCAAGGAATTTGTCTTCTTTTATTATGTGCTATTTTTTTAATGACTTTATTTCATTTTTCAATTAATTGCAAAACTGGAATATTTTGTATACTATATGTAACAATAGTAATAGATATCCAATTATATATTGAAACTCAGGATAAACAACAACAAAGAATATCGTCCAAAAAAAATCAAACACAAAAATAAAAGGATGTCCATTACACATGTGTCTGTGAATTTTCTATGACTCTTAAAATTTAACATTTTTTTGTTTTAGTAATAAGCAATAATATCTGTCATCTTATCAGCATTGTAAGCTCTTCTTAAACATTTTATAATTGAGAGAAGATATGTAATTTCCACTCTAAATGTGGTTTCTTGGGCAAAGATGTAGGACTGTAGAAATGATTGTTTGCTTATGGAACTATAACATCAAATATACTATAGCCGAGGTATGCTGTTTTATAAAACGAAATTCATTTTGTCTTGCCATGTGACGTTAGTCATAGTGATCCTAATATTGTAGAGGCTAGAGCATTCTCTATAACTACATGTCAGGGCTATATTGCATTCAAATTGTCTGTATGTAAGTCTATTTGTCTATGTTTCCCCCAAACGTTTCTCATATTGTCTGTGAACCAGAAAAATAATTGTTTTGTTGGCCCTTGTATGCCTTATTCCTAAACAGGTACAATAATAACCCCGACCTTCCTATTGTGGTATGGAACCTTGTGCTAAAATTTAATAGAGATCCATACACTTATAATCAAGTTATTGCCTGCAGACCAGAAACATAGTTGTTTTCAGCTCCTTTTCCACCCTAATTATTAAACGGTTTGGGCCATGACCCTCCAAAATCAATGCGAACTTTCCCTTTGAAGTATGGAACCTTGTAGTAAAATTTCATAGAAATCTATGCTCTTATACACAAATTATTGTCCTGAAACATGAAAATAATTGTTTTGGGCCCTTTATTGGCCCCTTATTACTAAACAGCTACGACAATAACCCCAAATAAATCCCAACCTTCCTATTGTGGTATGGAACCTTGTGCTAAAATTTAATAGAGATCCACACACTTATACTCAAGTTATTGTCTGTGAACCAATTTATTTTCTACGAACCAGTAAAACTGACCTTTTTTGCCCTAATTACAAAACCGCTAGGACAATACCCCAAAAATAATCCCAACCATCCTTCAGTGGTATGGAACCTTGTGCTAAAATTTCATAGTGATCCAAAAAGGTATATACACTTATACTCAAGTTATTGTCTGCGAACCAAAATGTCTTCAGACGCAGACGCAGACATCGCCATAACATAATACGAACGGAAACAATTTTGCGGTCGTATAAAACATCTCTTCTCAATATTGTCTGAAATTTTGATTGTATGATCTTGTAGGTTACCATCTCATTACACAATTATCAAACTTAATAGAACCAATAAATGAAGCATGTAGCGTATCTCTCTTAACTGAAATTCTGGATCTGCCTCTGACATACAAAACAAAATGACTAAAATTATAAAAACTTTAGTTATGCACTTCTGGCTTCACAATTATTTCATGCATTGGACATATCATTGGTTGTCTGTTTTTAGTTCAACAGACCCAAAGGGTTAAGTGAGTTTTCTAATCATTTGGCTACCGTTGTACGTCGTACGTAGCCATCCATTAACTTAAACTTCTCTGAAACTACTAGGCCAATGATTGGAACCAATTTGGCCACGATAACATTGGTTTTTTTTTTTTAAATGTAACCTTTGATCCTGCCAGTCAACCAACATAGCTGACATGGCTAAAATAAATGGATGTATGGATGGTTGTTTAACGTTCAGTGGCAAGTTAAATGCATATTCAGGACGAGCATAGATAAAGAGATAAGAATGTTGACCCTGTTTTGTATTAAAGCTGGAATATTTTAAGTGCTAAGTTATAGGAGTTAAAGCCCTTTAATAATGAGTTTTATCAATTTTGACATTTTGCTCATTATCTTCAAAACTATAATATATATAGATAAAGTGAAACTTTTAATAGCAATAATGATCACAGGACAGGGTCTACAAATTTGTCACAATGGCCAAAATTATTGGTTTCTTTCCTTTGGAAGTTTTCAGTCTGCCTATTATCATGAACACTTTAATAGATTGATAAGTTGCTCACAATATAAGTTATTCAGTTTAGAAGCATATGAGAAACGTTTGGAAACATGGACGAATAGACTGACATACAGACAAGTTGAATGCAATATAGCCTCGACATGTAGTAACAGAGAATGCTCTAACCACTACAATATTAGGATCACTATGACCAAAGTTACATGGCAAGACAAAATGAATTTCGTTTTATAAAACAGTATACCTTCGCTATAGTATATTTGCAAACAATCATTTCTACAGTCCTACATCTTTGCCCAAGAAACCACATTTAGAGTGGAAATTACATATCTTCTCTAAAAAAAAAAACATCTTGAAGAAGAGCTTACCATGCTGATAAGATGACAGATATTATTACTTATCAAACAGATTACTAAAACAAAAAAATGTTAAACTTTAAGAGTCGTAGAAAATTCACAAACACATGTGTAATGGTCACCCTTTTATTTTTGTGTTTGATTTTTTTTGGACAATATTCTTTGTTGTTGTTTATCCTGAGTTTCAAGATATAATTTGATATCTAATTATTATTACACCAATTTATTATATATGGACCACAACAAGGGTTGGTCAAGGGCCAACAGACTTGCTCGGGAAAGATTTTCGATAAGAAAATTAAGGACAGTTTCCCAGAGGCATTAATGAAAAACTTAAAATGAGTTCCTACCATCACTTGTTTTCTGAAACTCAGGCTTCAGTACAGGACTTTCACAGTTTTAAGGAATTTTTCCTCCTCCCAAACATCAATACTGAAAAATTTACCAGCGTATTTATTCGTGGTAATTTGTATAACGTTCAAGATTATTATTTCAGTTCGACTACCACATGTCAAACTAAGAATCATTTGACATCTTACTGATGAAGGATATTAGTTATCCGAAATATTTAATATTTGTTCATAATTTTACTATTTTTTGGTGATGTTGTACCCTTTTAGACTTGCTTATTATATATTATATTTTGTAGTATACTGTATCATATTTATATGATCCATCGCCTCGTAAGATTTATCGTTGTCTATTATTCAGACATTTAATTATTATTACATATAGTATACAAAATATTCCAGTTTTGCAATTAATTAAAAAATTGAAATAAAGTGTTTAAAAAAAAAAGCACATAATAAAAGAAGACACATTCCCTTGATTGATATTGTGTATTAACTATTCCTTCATGCAACAATTTTCACATATAAAAACATGTGGTATCTATCAACTAAGTAAACAAAGTATTATATGAGTGACAGTTTAATATGAAAGTATGGTGTTTTCTAATTGATGCAGAGATGCATTTACTTTTATTCACATTTTTAAATGTAATTTATTGGGCATACATGTAGACAGAATATGCAACTGTTGAAAGTGTCATTTTCAAAACAATATAAAAGTTGGTCATTAACAGAAGGTTAAGCAATAAAACTTTAACTACATTATCTAGATTATAATCATAATATATGCAGCACTTACCAAAATTTCAAAGAATAATTGCCAGAAATTTTCAATGTGTCAGACCGGGACATAATATTTATCTTAACAATCTTAACTGTATGGTTAATATCTGAGATGTATAAATTGAGTTTTCTCTTGTTTTCTGTTCACAACTTTATGTAAGTGATCTGTTTTGTCTACATCCACTTTGTTTTTTAGTAATATTTTCTTTTCAAAAATAAACCAGATACATAATGTCAGCAAATTAAAAAAAAAACATGTTTCAAATTAAGTTAATTAACTTTTCAAAATTTCCTACTTCAAAAAACCATACCATGCTTCATACCATCAAATTATACCATGGTATAGTAATTTGTACCATACCATCATACCATACCATGGTACCATTCATGCATACCATGGTATGGTGGTATTCGTACCATACCACCATACCATAACACATACCATACCATCGTACCATACCATGTTTTACAGTATGCCGATTTAATCCACCAATTTTACATAAGGAAATGCCTGTACCAAGTCAGGAATGTGACAGTTGTTTTCCATTCGTTTGATGTGTTTGAGCTTTTGAGATTTTGCCATTTGATAAGGGACTTTCCGTTTCGAATTTTCCTTGGAGTTCGGTATTTTGTTATTTTACTTTTACATCATACTGATGAAGTATAACTGTTATCCGAAATATTTATTGATACGTAATTGTTTGCGTGCAGAAATATTGCAAGGTTTTAACAGTGTTATAATAACTTACTGATCAAACTGATACGTGCCCACCTAAATGTGTGGCCTTATCCATTTGACTTACTGTGAAATGAAACAGTTGTTTATTTTGTCAAGTACGTGAAGGTGTTTTTTCGTTATGATTTAATACATAATATTTCGCTCTTTTCCGATACTGGGTTGCAACTAAACGAAGTTTCAGACTTGTGTTCTAACAAAAATATACAACCAGTACCTTTATCATATGTCTGTATTATACACGAAGTGATATTGTATATGCATTGCGTTTTTCATTTTACAATGTAAATTAAACAGTATACGTCCTGTAATTAGAAAATAAGATAATTTGACATTCGTAGTCTCCAGCAGTCCCCCATTATAATAAATGTTGATGCGTATTCACGGTTTTATCAAACATTGACCTTACCTGTTTTCAGGACACACCTGTGAGCTATGACTTTTAGGATACAGCTGTGAATTTACACCTTCGAACCTTTCACAATATAAATTAAGATGTGGTATGTGAGACAACTATCCACAGAGTTCAAA
This sequence comes from Mytilus coruscus, assembly GCA_017311375.1. Classification (NCBI taxonomy): domain Eukaryota; kingdom Metazoa; phylum Mollusca; class Bivalvia; order Mytilida; family Mytilidae; genus Mytilus; species Mytilus coruscus. The sequence goes on along the minus strand of CM029608.1, from coordinate 49,684,248 downwards.
TGACGTGCAGGGTCGTAAAATGATATTTATACATGTATAAGTAAAAGGCGGTATTAGAATAGGCTGGAGTTTGCGGCCACCTAAGTACCTAGATGCTGAGCCATTTTTCGTGTTTGTTCTGCTTTTCCTCAGATACTTTAAATTGTTATTATAGCCTAAGCACACAGTCTACTTCTGGTCATTATTGAAATGTTCCAAGTTTATAGGTTGTAACTGCAGAATCTATGAGGCGCCGTTTTACTATTTATTCCTCATTTTCTGATATCAAAAATATTTCTTGATATCAAAAATTGAATTCCTGATATCAGAAATTGATTTTTGATATCAGAAAATATTTTGATGTCAAAAATATTTCTTGATATCAGAAAATCATTTTTGATATCAAGAAATCCATTTTATGATATCAAAAATAGATTTTCTGATATCAAATAATACTGACGATTATTTGATATCAAGAAATACATTTTCTGATGTCAAAAAATGATTTTTTGATATCAAAAATTCGAATTCTTGATATCAAGAAATGATTTTTTGATATCAGAAAATAAGAAAAATATCAATGATTGCCCCCTGTGTGTCAATAAAAGCATCCAAGCTCACCCATGAGCCCTAACATTAGGTCTAGTGTTTCGGTCGCGTTTAAGGAAAGAATATCTCAGAGTTCGGCTTCATCAGTCATAAGAAGTTTTGTGTGTTTGTGTTTCTCACATATTAATTATTTTAAGGTTTATAGTCAACAATTATAAGTTCCGCTTCTTTTATAAGCAATTATTGGTTTCCTCTGAAACAGATTTGTGCAGCTAGGTTTTTGTGAAATTAAGCCCCAGTATTTGGTAATATTGTTTTAATTTTTTTCCCCCGTTGTTTATGTTGCGAATTTAGTAAGTCAGTTCTGATTAGTATACAAATCAGGAGATGTGGTATTATTGCCAATGAGACAACTATCCACCAAAGTTCAAATGAAGTGGATGTAAGAAATTATAGGCAATCGTTCGGCCTTACCGTATAACAATACCGTAAAGTCGGCTATAAAATGCCCCGACATGAAAAATATGAAACAATTCAATTTAGAAAGCTAACGGCCTAATTTATAACAAAACATATTACGAAAAACAAATATGACAGACATGAACCAACGACAATTACTGAACTACAGGCTTCTGACGTGAGACAGACACATAAAGAATTTGGCGGCCTGGGACACTGGTCACGATTACATCACAACATAATGTAAGAACAAACTATAAAAATCAGTTGACAAGGTCTTTACTCATCAGATCGATACAAAGAAGAAAACAGCTAACAAAAACACAGACCGGACGTGGCAGGGTAACAACAACAAAAGACACAAAGTACAGATGTGAGAGTACTCTCAGTTACTGACAGCTAGTTCAAAGCCAATTACAACAACTGCATTTCTTGTATTTTCAAATACTTTGTCTATTTCGTCTTTTAACGAGACGTTTTTGAAAGACTGCTAGTACTTCTTATGTACCGCGCCTTCAGTGGCGGATCCAGAACTTTTAAAATAGGGGCACTGACTGCCATAAAAAGGGCCCACTACAGTCATGTTTCAGTGATTCCCTATATAATCAACCAAATTTTTGCATGATAGGTAGGGCCGGGCCCCTGGATCCGCCTATGGCCTTGAAAATATCCTTTAAATACAGTTATTCTATATGAGCCTTTTCTGTGAAGTATTGAAAAGTTTCAGTAGGCTTGATGTACGTTTTCATTTCTAAAATACCTTCATTTTGGAAGCGTTTGTCTTTGTATTAAACGACTGATCACGACTGTCAAGAAAGTTACAATTCATTTTGAGAAAATTGGTATGTACAATTTAGGTGGGTACATGCATTGTATTAGATATGTAAGGCGAAAAGATCGTGTATTACGTCAGTTGAACCTGAATATATCATCCAGCCATCGTATCTAAATCTTGAACACATCAATATTTTTTTTTCGATAAGTCAAGTTTTGTTAAACATTTTCCAGTATTTAGTAAATTCTTAGATCGACTTATTCCTCCGATTGGGATTGTTCGACGCATTAAAAGTAAATATGTTATATTTTAGAATAATTTCAAAATCTTCAATATATTATCTTGAAGTGTATGGGACTTAATTTCGTACTTAGTTGGATCGAGGTAATTCAGACTGAGTACTCGTTCAGTTTCGTCAAACTGAAGATTAGTGTACATTTTTTTGCTTCAAATATTGTTATTAAATTGCAGTTTTCTATACTAGAGACTTTGAAGCCTAAATCATGTTTATAAAACTTGAAGTGTATTTTGTTTTGTAACAATGGACCCTTTGTCATCAATAAAATGACCAATATCGTGTAGTGGTACTCCACATAATAAAACAATTGGTATACCGGAAACATTATTTCACATATTTCCTGATGTTTGGGCTCATGGGTGAGCTTTGATGCTTTATTGACACACAGGAGCCTTCATTCATTTATTTCTTATTTTCTGATATCAAAAATGATTTTTGATATCAAGAATTCAATTTTGATATCACAAAATCATTTTTGATATCAGAAATCTATTCTTGATATCAAAAATAAGAAATATTTTCTGATATCAAAATTCAATTTCTGATATCAAAATTCAATTTCTGATATCAAAAATCGATTTCCTGATATCAAAAATGATTTTTGATATCAGGAATTCGAACTTTGATATCATAAAATCATCTTTATTTTTGATATCAAGAAATCGATTTTCTGATATCAAAAATATAATTCTTGATATCAGAAAATCATTTTTGATATCAGAAAATAAGTAATAAATAGTAAAACGGCGCCTCATAGAATCCTACCGGCAACGCTAAAAGAAGCAATAGTAATTATCTTTTATTTTAGTAGGAACGCGTATGTGCAATCGCTTGTTATTTGTTATATGGAAACTTAAATTTTTTTGTGAATCTGTTGGAGGTAAATCCTCGAGCTATGGGAAGTCATTTCGAAAGTCATCCACTATGAAGTCTAGAATGTCGTCCGATCAAATTCTGTAAATTCCGTGGAAATAAATAGAATCCATAATGCATTTGTACCATTGCAAATCTGTTGTCTTCCTACCCAAGGAATAAATTACCTTAGGCTGGTCCTCTCCCTTGCAACATACGGGTATCACAAACAGATAAAGGACAGAGAACCAGTCTATAAATGACCTTAGCTGTATTTGGCAAACCCTTTCGGAATTGATTATCCACAATGCTCTCCAACTTTGAACTTTATTTGACCTTTTAACTTTTTTAATTCGAGCGTCACTGATGAGTGTTTTGTAGATGAAAATTGTGTCTGACATACAAAATTTGAAGCCTGTACTTGACGATATCTTTTTCTAGATGTTTGAAGGTGTGATCAATGTTTGAGGTGTGATCAACAAGTGGGATAACAATGTCTATCATGAAGTGGTGCTTCACGGTTTCAGCTGCTGCATTTGCCCTACAGTTGACGTTCAGATGTTAGCGGTTTGTTGATCATTATTTCATTCTCATTAGCGATAGTACTTGCTCTTTAAAATATACCACTTAAATATAAAGTAACTGTCTTTGATTAAGATTAGAAATGAGCTTTCACGAATCCACATGTATTATTTTAATGTGTGTTTCTTTTGTCTCTTGCTTTTACTATTTTTATATTTCTTTTTGGTTTTACAGCAATAGTAGGCAATTGCCATCATTCCTCCACATAATTTATGGCACTGACCGTCACGTGGATAAAAGCAATTATATATAGGCCTGTTTAATTTACAAATGAACTACAACAATGAGAAAAAACCCATACCGTAAAGTCGGCTATAAAAGGACCCGACATGAAAAATGTGAAACAATTCAAACAATTCAAACGAGAAAATCAACAGCCTAATGTATACACATTTGTTTTACGAAAAACAAGTTTTACAAGTTGATAAACTAAGCAATGCGATATTATCAGATTATAACATGGCATTTTTCAAATCAGATGTATTATCAGCCCAAGAGCTGAAGTTGATCTGTTTGTCATATGCTTCAACAATGGAGAAAAATAACAGTCTAATATATTGATCCTTTTAAGGTCCGTGTAACATCAATTCAAAGTTTTAAAAGTTTTTAAATTTTAGATTTTTAGTATTTTGATCAAAGTTTTAAAATATCAAAATTCCAAATTTTTTAAAAGTTTTGAAATTTTGAAATTTTCACCAAATAATTAAAATTTTAAAATTCTAGATATCGTTTTTAAATTTGAATGTTTAGATATTTGATCAAACTTTAAAAGTACTAAACTTAACGTGAAATTTTGATTATTTCGCTATTTAAAAGTTTGATTCTTTAAATTTTTGATTAAGATATCAAAAAAGAAAAGGGGTGAAAAGAGGGTACCTGTCAACTGCGAAACGAAATAAAAACGAAACGAAATAAAAACGAAACGAAGCGAAACAAAATGAAATGAAAAGTTACTGTTACTTTAAAGTTAATGTATAAAATAAAACCAGAGGCAGACAGTTCTAAGCGGTGAAAAATTGGATAACATAATAAATTTTTCTCAAAAGAAGAGAATTTATTTCAAAACAAGACTCACGGCTCTGAATATGATAATTCTTACCTAGGAATAGAAAGCACGAAATATATGGTCCGGGAACACAGTTATCGTCCTTTGATTTACGAATATAGTCCCTAGTGTGGACAGTGTGTTACTTGCCATTTTTTTTATACCCTTTCCAAATTTATTTCTTCATGTTTTATGCCTTAAATAGCAAGAAGGGGGTTGAAATTACACTAAAAAAATTTGAGTCATGAATTTTAAAGTTAAGTAGTGATTTGGTCCAGCTGAAAAAGGTTAAGAATTAGCATTTCGGAAGCTGTCAAAAGATTTCAAGACCCCCTTAACATAAAATTGTCCATATTTTGAGTTAGAGCGGATGAAGTTTTCTATATATTGATATAATTTGTCCCAAACGTAGAACAACACACTGTAAAAATATTATTGAGAAAGCGCAGGTGGGAGTTTTTTTTATTTTCATTTATTGTCTAAAATCATTTTTAATTGCAACATAAATAATCTAAAGAAGAAGTCGAGTTTTTTATAAACAAATCGGACATCACATGAGATAAAAGTATCCTGAAGTTTTTAAGGTTTTGCATCTATTGGAAAAAAATTTAAACCTACTAAACCGGCATCAAACAAGTTGATTTACGTTTTAAAAAATCTCTAACATAAGCTTTATAGCGTTTCAGATAATAATTCAGAACAATTTGGTTTTCCCAGCGCCCATCATTTAGGAGTAACAGTGAAAACTGACGAACTCGCAGAAGGTCAAATAGTATGGTAAGGTTGAGTATGTATATATATTTTCTACTGTACTTTTAAGCAATAAAATGGCTCAATACACGTTGTATTCTCAAATTTGATTTCAAATTTTTCTGTTTTGCTCTACGACTTCTTACTTTCTGCAATCATGTCGGCAGATGAAATCATTGCATGTACATTTTGAACGACCATCTTTAACCTTTCAATCAACTATTTCGGTTCTTTATAAATTGTTGGCCTTCAAATATTCAGCTTTGATCGTTCCTGATGAAGGTAGATCTAGAAAAGCGCTTCGAACGCATGCAATTTTTAACGTTTTGTTTTCATTTTTTATCGATTGTATGACGATCATATATTGTCTTGTATCATTGATTTCAGTTCTAAATATTGGTACGGTAGGAATACTGAATTCATGGTGCTGCAATGAACGTTGTGCTAGCCTCGAATGTGGGAGGTTGTTGATATCTTTTTTACGCTGAATTTAAGAGTAAGATCAAAAATTAGTAGCTTGGAGCCAGGATACTGTTATAAGGTATCTACATTAACTCATCTTAGATAGATACCAGGATGTAATTTTGTATTTGCGCCAGACGCGCGTTTCTTCTACAAAAGACTCATCAGTGACTCTCGAATCAAATTAAGTTAAAAAAGCCAATAAAGTCAAATAAACTAAACCTTAACATCCAACTCATCGTTCTGGTTTTGTAAAAGCTGAACACATTCATTTCATATAAACGTATACCATAATTATTATTTTTAGCCTGCATATTTATGTAATAGTTGCCGCTGTACATTAAGCGCCCATTAATCCATTTGTAGGTGTCGGCATTTTGTAAATTGAAATTAATTTTTAACCGGATTTTCGAAGGAAATATCGGTTATTAAAATGGTGATGTACGTCGGCTGGGCGGGCCTATTGGCGGCTGCCAAACAGTGTCAGCACAATAACATGAAAACTCTTTAACAATTTTTTTTTTCAAATTGAAATATGTTGTTTCCTGGGACTTAATGAAGGTCTAGTTCAATTTTCAAGATATTAGTATATCTCCTTTGTGAGTTATCGCCATTTTTAATATCCAAAAGTGGAATTTTAAAATATTTTACTCTTGTTATCTTTTTATGACTAAGCATAATGTCTTATCTCACAGTAAAATTGGAGTGACAGATTTATTTGAAAATTATCTATTTTCTAAGTGGTAATGATTATAAGCTATATAATTAGACATTTTGAAGTCAATTACATTATTAATTATTAATTTATTAATTAGATCTGGGTTATATCTTAGCATATAATATCATTGGAGTGACAGATTTATTTGAAAATTTTCTGTTTCTTGATAAGATCTGTAGGACTGTATATATAAAGTTTGAAATTTACTAGTAGGACTGTATAAATGAAATTTGAAATTTACTGTTCATTATTAGACATTTTTAGATAATTAAGTCTCCTAAACCATATATATTCTTACCCCACCCCTTTCAATTTGAGAATGTGTTTTTATCTTGTAAACGGTTGAGATCCCCACCCCTAAACCATATATATTCTTGTATGGGACAATAAAACAAATCAAATGAAATATTTGGGGAGTCCACGGGTTCACCCCCACCCCCCTACTTGTAAACGGACAAGATCCCAACCCTGAAACCATATATATTCTTGTATGTGACAACAAAACAAATCAAATGAAATAAAAGGCGAGTCCCCTGGGGTCACCCCCACCCCCTCCTGTTTGAGAACTTGTAAACGGTCGAGATCCCCACCCATAAACCATATATATTCTTGTATGGGACAATAACACAAATCAACTGAAATATAAGGGAAGTCCGTGGGGGTCACCCCCACCCCCTTTCTTTTTGAAAACTTGTAAACGGTCAAGATCCACACCCTGAAACTATATATATTCTTGTATGGGACAATAAAACAAATCAAATAGAAACAAAAGGCGAGTCCCCTGGGGTCACTCCCACCCCCTCCTGTTTGAGAACTTGTAAACGGTCGAGATCCCCACCCTAAACCATATATATTCTTGTATGCAATAAAACAAATCAAATGAAATATAGGGGAAGTCCATGGGGATCACCCCCACCCCCCTTCTTTTTGATAACTTGTAAACGGTCTAGATCCCCACCCCTAAACTATATATATATTCTTGAATGGGACAATAAAACAAATCAAATGAAATTAAGGGGAGATCCCCTGTGGTAACCCCCACCCCCTTCTTTTTGAAAACTTGTAAACGGTCAAGATCGCCATGCAGAAACCATATATATTCTTGTATGGGACCATAAAACAAATCAAATGAAATATAAGGCGAGTCCCCTGGGGTCACCCCACCCCCTCCTGTTTAAGAACTTGTAAACGGTCAAGATCCCTACCCCTAAACCATATATATTCTTGTACAGAACAAAAAACAAATCATATGAAATAAAGCGAGAGTCCCCTGGGGATCACCCCCCTTTTGAGAACTTATAAACAGTCGAGATCTCCACCCTAAACCATATAAATTTCTGTTCGTAATTTCAAGAAGATTTGAATGACATACAGGGTCAATCCATAGGCGTCACTTATGCATATCATAAACCAATTTGTACTGGACATTGCCCAATGTCAAGCGACAATGGGAATGACGAATTAATGGAGCTTTGTTTGGGAGACTTCGTAACAGCATTCTGTTACAATTATTTCTTGTTACTGATAAGTTTTATAGATTTTGAAATGACATTGTATTAATGATAAATAAAATTTTGGATTTTTTTCTTCTTTTCTTTGGTAAATTGTTTGTAGAATTTTGTGGCAAGTTTGTTTGTTATTCTGTAAAAACTAATTTTCTGAATGCTATATATATATATATTTTTTTTTGTAATGAAGTAAACTCCTTTAAAAACTAAGCTTATATTGTCTATTAATAAACATATATTTAGATTTCTGATTTTGGGCCCAGTTTTCAAGTTTGTCAAAATTGGGGTCCAAAATTAAACTGTGTTTGATTTCAACATAAATTGAATATATATAGGGTTCTTTGAAATGCTTAATCTAAACCTGTATTTCTTTTCATTATTAATCAGATAATACCACATTGAGGTCCAAAGGTTCTAAATTACACTTTTGATTAATTTCATCAAAAATTGAATTCTTTGGTTCTTTGGTATGCTAATTCTAGCAGTGTTTGAGTGTTAAATCATATCTAATTTTAGAGAACTTAGTCACCACTGGTTGTTGTTATTATATTATTGATTATAGTTTGAAAAATTACATCATATCTTATATTAGAGAACTATTTATCCAGTTTGAGTTATTTCCCTTTGCACAGAAAATATTATGGATAAAATTAACCTGTGTTTCATTTCAACATAAATTAAATATATATAGGGTTCTTTGAAATGCTGAATCTAAACCTGTATTTAAATATTAAATTTTTGGGCCCAGTTTTCAAGTTGGTCCAAAATTAAACACTGTTTGATTCAACAAAAAAATTATTTATGGGGTTCTTTGAAATGCTGAATCTAACCATGTATTGAGAGATTTTGGATTGTGGGCTCCTTTATCAAATTGGTCCACATTGAGGTCCAAACGGTCTTAAATTAAACTTTTGTCTGATTTCATCAAAATTGAATTCTTGGGGTTCTTTGATATGCTGATTCTAATATGTACTTAGATTTTTGATATTGGACCATAATAGGTATTTAAATGTCCAATTTCAAGTATTTCAGTTCTTTAACCACATTCATTTTGTGTCACAAACCTATGCTGTGTCAAATATTCAATCACAATCCAAATTCAGAGCTGTTTTAAGCTTAAATGTAGTGTCCATACTTGCTCAACTCTTCAGGGTTCGACCTCTGCAGGAAAATCCGGTTTGCTGTCACTCTGACAGCCTCTTGTTAAAAGTTTATATTAGCGATAAATGGCAATCCGATATATAAATATTGTCACTAAGGCGACACTATATTTGACTTGAATACTTCCACGAGGGGCTTCAATAATGGTACATTATTCAGGTGCGGATAAATGAATTTGAAAAGGTGGGGCCTAGTCAGGGAACGACCATTTAACTGCAAAGGGGAATGTTTTTTCCTAAAAATATTCTGATCCCCAATTTGATGAAAAAAAAATTCTGTACAAGCAGAGGACCAAAAAAATATTCTGAATCCAGATTTTCCCCATGCCTTATAGTGTTAAATTTTGAACCAAATAATTTGATTATTAGCGCTGAAAAACTTAATGAAATTGTTCGCGCTTAGCGCGATATAAAATGCTCACATCGACAAAACAACCATACCCCCACTTTTGAAGTTAAATGGTTGCTCCCTTAGACAACGTTTGGACTGAGGCTTGTAAAAAGTATATGCATTTATCATATACGTAGCTGCATTAGGGGTTCTAAATCGGCCATTGTTTTTTAAGGGCAAATAAAAGGAAACGGGATTTTTTGGTATTAAGGGATAGTTCCGTATTTGTTATTTGTGCATTTTTAAGTTATCGTAAAACAATCAACTTTGAGCAAAGTAAAAGAACACAGGTACGTCAGAATGGGGCGTGTAAAGAGAGTGCCACGCTGTCTGCATGATGGATTTTTCCATTTTTGGCCATACACCAATGTTGCTCTCGAAAAATCCGGACAATGTAAAACGCTGAATTTAAGTAAAGCATTCACCTACGGAACGCTGAAAACTGAATATTTGAAAGTCAAGTAAATATAAGAACCGAAACAATTGACGAGGCCAAAGTGAAGTTAAACATATCAAAATCCATCTAAGGGCTACTTTGCCCGAGGGAGTTGAAACCTTAGTTTCTTTGTAATTTGTATGTAAACGACCTATTTTAAATGATCGATTGTTGGTTGCCGGTGGCAGATATTTCATGCATGTTCAGGACGATAACAAATTAGCAATACATACAACAGAGAAAGATTGTGCTTGATATTCATATGATGAATACATAATCTTTCATTTAGTTTAATTGAGATCTGGAGCTAGCATGTCAGTAACTGCTAGTAGTCCTTGGTTAATTTATGTATCATTGTCATTTTATTAGTTTATTTTGTTTCCTATTCTGACAAAGGATTCGGACTTCTTTTAAGGTGCGTTTTACTGTGCGTATTGATGTGTGTTTGTTTTTTCTAAATTAGCTAGAGGCATAGGGGGAGGATTGAGATCTCAAAAAACATGTTTAACCCCGCCGCATGCGCTGTACCAAGTCAGGAGCCTCTGGCCTTTTTAGTCTTGTATGATTTTAATTTTATTTCATTGTTGTATTTCGGAGTTTAGTATGACGTCCATTATCACGGAACTAGTACACATTTTTGTCTAGGGTCTAGCTGCGGCACACCTCATGTGATGTCTAATGTGTTTTATAAAAAAAACGACTTCTTCTTTTAACTATTAATTTTGTAATTGAAATGATTTGATATATTTAGTGCTTTCTATTCCTAACTAAGAATGATAATTATCAGAGCCGTGTTTACAGGTACCCCTCTTTTCGCCCCTTATTTATTTTTAATATCTTAATCAAAAATTTAAATAATCAAACTTTCAAAAAGCTAAATGATCAAAATTTCACGTCAAGTTTAGTACTTTAAAGCTTGATCAAATATCTCAACATTCAAATTTAAAAACGATATTTAGAATTTTAAAATTTTAATTATTTAGTGAAAATATCAAAATTTCAAAACTTTTTAAAATTTGGAATTTTGATAATTTAAAACTTTGATCAAAATTCTAAAAATCTAAAATTTCAAAACTTTTTAAAACTTTGAATTGATAAGTGTTACACGGACCTTTTAAGTGGTTCTAAAGTAGAAGTTCAAAAAGTGAAAAGTTTACGGACGACGGATGCCAAATGTAATGCATCCGATATGAAATCTTTCTATCATATGCCTCAACAGAGGAGAAAACAACAGTTTAATATATTTTTTCCTAATATTTGTTTTGTACCCTACTTTGTTATGTTTTTCACTGAAAACGTACCATTGAGGTGTATTTTCTGGAATTTGCCGAGTGACGTCGAAATGCCATGCGATAACGTTACGGAAAGGCATGCGATAATAACCGGAAGCAGTTGATAATTTTTCATATCAGCCCGCTAAGCACCATTTCGGAAAATATGGAATTCATGTAAATTTAATGCTATTATCATACTGTAAAAATTATAAGTTATTTACTCTAAGTATATGATAAAAACCTTTATAGTTTTGTGTCTGAAAAAACAAAACCGTGTGCAAAAACTTTAAGGTTTAGTCTGAATCGTTTGGTTATGATTATTTACATCATGCAAATATTTTATAAGGGTGTCCGAAGTGGGGCATTCTAAAAGAATTTCAACCAGCATTAGAACTGCAATACTGTCAGTAAATCGTTTTCACGTCTCGGGGATCGTTTTCACTTATGAGATGGCCCCGCATTGAAAGAGGTCGTTAATCCCAAAGTCAGGTGTTCATGTAGCTGGATAATTGAAAGGTATCAACTAAACAACATCTATTTATATAACAGTCAGATGTTTTTACCAGATGCATACGTCTGTGGCACTAATGATGGTGTCATGACAAATAAATCACATACTTTGAGAGTTATTGTAACTGTTAACCTAAATATAGTAGCCGAATGACATACATGTAACTATGTCAAAAGATATAAAGAAGCTCCAAGGGGCTCCCAGGGGTTCAATGACTTCGAACATTGAACAATATTTGTCTAAAATCGTATTGAATGAGTCACCTGTAATTTTAATGTTAAGGAAATGATTGAACCAATGCATGCATATATACTAAACTATGTCTTCTACATGCTGTATGAACGGTCTTTTCAACATTTATTACGAATCAATAACGTATAATCCACAAAATATATGTCGGGAGCCTGCAGTCCAATGCATGTCTGTCATATTTGTTTTTCGTAAATTGTTTTGTTATAAATTAGGCCGTTAGTTTTCTCAGTTGAATCGTTTCATATTTTTCATGTCGGGGCCTTTTATAGACGACTTCACCCGGTATGGGGTTTTCTCGTTGTTGAAGGCTGTACTGTTGCCTATAATTGCTTACATTCACTTCTTTTGAACTTTAGTAGATAGTTGTCTCATTGGCAATCATACCACATCTCCCTATTTTTACACTTATCAACTTTTTGGTTTTGTTGCCGAAGTTTACCGATCGTGAACTTAATAAACAACTACAAGGATCATGGAGCACATGAAAAATAAGAGAGATGATTATTATCAATCATAGAGCGATTTTTTTTTTTTTTATATTTCCATATGCGGGACATTCAACATGATGAATATCTGACTGGAGCACCGCACGGACTTCAACAATGAGTAAAACCAATACCGTATAGTAAACCCTGCATGACAAAATATGAAACAATTCAAAAGAAAAACCAACGGCCTGATATATGTTCTTTTTGTGGGTGTCAGTTTTTGTGTTTTGTTGTTGTTTTTATTTTTAGTTTGTATTTTGTTGTTTTTATGCGTTATTTTTTTTTGGGGGGCTTAACTTAAAGCTGTAGATTATCACTACACATGCACATTACCAATTTTACCTTTCAGCTTTCCTGTCTTTTACATACTTATTTCAATCATCATCAGTGTGTATTGATTATATCCCTGAAGCCCCTGGCTTTTATTACAATGAGGCACGATGTAGTTTATTCATGAGAAGATTAATAAAAGAAAATATTCTTTTGATTTATCCATATTTAATTCTATAACAAAACAAATAAACAATTGACAGGCAAGTTGACTTTTTGTTTCAATTGTTCACACACATTTTTGTGGGCTATTAAATTTAAAAAAATATTTCAATTGTGAAAGTTCATTGTGTTTTCTTTGATGATCCTATATGTAGAAATTACTAAGAAAGTGTCCCTTTTGACACACCCAAAGACATGAAAGATATAACTACATGTATCGATCAGATAATTTCATAAGATACAATGACTGAGGGTCTGGATCGGGTTTACAAAATACAGAACAATGTGCTAAAAATGCAGAATAAAGGGGGGATAGAAAAAAATAGGCAACAAAATAAAGAATAGAAAATAATGGTTTCGTAAACAAAATATAAAGAATAGAGAAAAATGGTTTAAAAAAATAAAGGAATAAAGAAATGAATGACCCCATCCAGACCCTCATGAATGCATGTAAAACAAGATCTTTTTGAAATAAATGTACAAACACGATTCTAAAACAAATCTCATTTGCAAAGATACCGAAGAATTTTGCTCACTCATCTATGTATTTGTCAGTCTTACTTAAAAAGACAATGTACCATGAATGATGAGAGTTTAGTTTATTTATCATTAATTTACATTTTTACGAATCTTATTTTGAAGATTACAATATAATGAAAAACTCGAGCAAGTAAAAAATGCACAGAGCGTGTTACTGACTAAATTGCAGTTGTTTTCGAAACAATATACATACTAGTATATGGGAAAATGCGCATAGCGCGTAACTGACTCCACAAAAGTTAGTTGTTTTCGGAAAAATATACATATAAGTATATGGGAAAATGCGCATAGCTCGTAACTGTCTAAATATTAGTTATTTTTCGGAACAATACATATACTAGTATATGGGATTTATAAGAATAGAGTGATATTTTTCATTTATTTTTATATAGGTCCATTTGCAATACTCTCTGATCAAGTACTTTCTAGAACTATGGTAACCAAATGCAAATTATTAATAAGACGCCAAAACCTATCACATAGTGACGATTATTTAACGATTCTAAAACGAATCTTTTCAAAAACTGAGAAGGCGCTTGAATTTTTTTTTTTTTTTTTTTTTTGGTTTCGGTTGAAAATAAATATTATAAAAAGTCTTTCGTCTCTCGGATATCCATGTTCAGTCTAAAGCGAATCTATGAACAAAAGATTGACAACTTTATACTGACACACTGTGATATACAAAAGATTGACAACTATAATATACTGACACACTGTGATATAGAATATAAAAAATTAAAACTATTTTAGAAGCTTAAAATTGCATAGACTTATATAAATACCAAACTATTCAAGGAATTTTCATATTAATGATCCGATATAAAATTCATCCTATAAAACTAATGTAACACATGCTTTGAGCATTTTTTTCACTTTAACCGCAAGTCAAAGTTTTTTCTGTATGACTATTCTACCATTTTAGCTTTCTCGGAATATATTTCTCCACAAGTTTTGTGTAATAAGGCACCAACTCCTCTAGCGGAGGAATATCCGGAGTTTTGGAATACAGATCAAATTTATTGAACTCATTCACCCATTTCATCATTTCCAAGTCTTTGTTGTCACACAGATATTTGTAAGCACCGGATGTGTGCCAGGGATAAAACGAATGAAACCGGATGCAATATAAGGCTTCCTCTGGAAGATGGCAAGTATTTTCTGGAGCTTTCAGAACTCTGTAAAGATATTCATCGTGGCCCCAAGACATGTAAACGTTTGACAAACCGCAATTTTCTTCGTAGATTCCTAGTTTCGTGTTGGTTTTTTCATTTTGTAAATCGGGGTTGTCTTTAAAAAGTTCGGCGTCAAAAACGATCGATTTATCGGGACGGCAGCCGACTGGAAAAGTATCTCCAACGGTCGAAAATTGTGGTTCACCCCACAGCGCCATTACTTTTCCTACATCATGGACCAGACCTGTAACTTGGAACCATTCGTTGTTGGGGTGTTTCTGTCGGATTCCCTCGGCCGTTTGGAATGCGTGTACGGAATTCGGTACATCGACATCAGGGTCGCTCTCATCCATAAAATTGTTCAGCATGTTTAGCGCTTCCATAATGCTCATCTCGCCATGGTTGAATTTGCACCAATATTCATTTTTCTTTTTCACATAATCCAGGGTCTGGTTAGTGTGCATTGCTCTGTATGTATTAATCACTCTTTCGGGTGATGTGTGGATATCGAACGTACGATAGTCATCTTTGTCTTTATATTCTGGACGGTATTCTGACGGATCTTCAAGAGACACCGATCCTGGAGGTACGACATCAGCGGTTGACATGATCGTAGCAAATGATTGTTTTGAATGATCTATATTCTACCTATTTATACAGTATCTATTGATAATATACAACGAATCCGGTTAGAACCGCTTACATTTTTAATGCCTATATAATCGTATAGTCTGTTCCAAATAAGTTTGTTTTGGTGTTAAGGGATGTTCTCAAAACGTAAAATTATATTTGTGAGTGGTTGTTGATGTTTTACATCCCAACTGCAGGAGAAGACGGCTGTGTAACCTTTTCGGAAAATTTACTTACATTGTACAATTTTTCAATTTATTGAATAGGACTATTTGCAGATAAGCGTCTTTCGATCGATACAAATATTAAAATAATGATAATTAATATGCAGTAAATACAGAAACTTGTGTGTGCATTTATAATTGCGATTGTTGGACAAGGGACAGACATGAGGGTGTGGATGGGGGTTTTACAGAATAGAGAATAATGGGCAAAAAATATAAAGAATAGAGAAAAATGGGGGAAAAAAAAGGATAATATGAGGTGTTAAAATATGAAGAATAGAGAATTGTGGACAAAAAGTATAAAGGATAGAAAAAAAAATGGCCTAAAAAATTAAAGAATACAGAAATGAGGGACCCCAACCAGACCCTCAGTCTGCGAGTTTCATAATACGCTGCATACAAATCATGAATGCTTATAATAATTTTAAAAGCAAGCTTTTACCAAAGACTTCTATCACCAAAATCATTATATATATATAATCCCGGCGAGGAAGAACAAAAATTTGCGAAAGCAAATTTACAGATCTAACGGGGCTATGGATTTTTTCCGGACAAACTTTTTTCGCCTTTTGAAACAAAAGTACAGGTTCCAACCCGGCGCGGGGAGGAAGTTACGAATCAAATCTACTCTAACATCGTTAGGTTGATTTTCTAGGCACTTTATACATATTCTAAGGCCTGGTATTTCTTAATCATAAGAAATCCGATGGACAAGGTATAATTTGCAGTTGTCACTACACACAGGCAGACATATACATATATTTATTTACAGTGATTGTATGCTTCTAAAATAGATTAGCATCCTGTAATTATACTGAAGAGATGAGTAGAGATGATCATTTCTGTACACTAAAATAAATACTTCGTGTATTGTATCAGAGATCCTTGTTTAATTCCTACAAGAAGGTAACACCTCCCGAAACGAAAGCTTATTTTATAAGCTAGAGTTAGAGGAGGATAAGGTCTCTGCGTAATGCTAGGCGGTGTTGTCGTAGAAGTTAGAAACAAAAGTACAGGTTCCAGCCCCGGCGCCGGGAGGAAGTTACGAATCAAATCTACTCTAACATCGTTAGGTTGATTTTCTAGGCACTTTATATTTATATATATATATATATATATATTTCGATTCCTCAGAGGTTAGATATAAATGTTAACTCATTTTGCATGTTAGATCACCTCAACTATTGTCATCGCTTGGCGTCCGTCTTTGTCCTTCGTTAACTTTTTTTCAAAACGTTTACCACTGAAACCTCTGCACCAAATTCAACCAAACTTCAACTTAATTAGTGATCCTTAGGTTATTTAGAATATTTATTTTTTTTCCCTGCCAATCAACCAACATGGAAATATATGGAAATGGTATGTACTGCCTTTAAAATTACTTCATTTCGCTACTATAATTTTATCATTTATTGCCATAACTATTTGTAGACAAGAGTCTTTATACAATTAGGAGAAAGATTAAATGTTCCACATTCTGCCTGGACGCGATTGCGTAATTATACACCCGCACAGACAAACGGACTCCACTTTAGAACTGAGTTTACTGCTGGACCGGAGAAGTCTAGGGGTGACAATGTTTTGATTCCCCAGTCATACCATGTGACAATACAGTTTCAGGCATAGGGAATTGACTACATGTCATATCTATAGCCAGTTAATCGTTTACGTGCATTTGAAAAAACCATATAACGGTATGGAGTGTTAAATTGATGTACTGGAGTGTTAATCTGAGGTATTGGAGTGTTCCTCTGAAGTATGGAGTGTTCTTCTAAGGTATTTGAGTGTTCATCTGAGGTATTGGAGTGTTCATCTGATGTATTGGAGTGTTCATCTGAGGTATTGGAGTGTTCATCTGAGGTATGGAGTGTTCATCTGAGGTAATGGAGTGTTCTTCTGATGTATCGGAGTGTTCATCTGAGGTATGGAGTGTTCTTCTAAGGTATTGGAGTGTTAATCTGAGGTATAGAGTGTTCTTCTAAGATATTGGAGTGTTAATCTGAGGCATGGAGTGTTCTTCTGATGTATTAGAATGTTCTACTGGGGTATTGGAGTACCTTCAGATATATTGAAGTGTTTTTTCTGTGATGTTGAAGTGTTTTTCTGAGGTATTGGTGGGCTCTTCTGAGGCATTGGTGTGTACTTCTTAGGTATTGTAGTGTTCTTCTGATGTATTAGAGTCTTCATCTGATGTATTGGAGTGATCTTCCGAGGTGTTGGGTGTGTTCTTCAGGTATTGAATTGTACAATTGAGGTATTAGAGTGCATATGCTCTTTTGATGTATTGCAGTGTTCTTCTGAGGTATTGAAGTGTTCAATTGAGGCATTTTAGTGTTCTGATGTGTTAGAGTGTTCATCTGAGGTATTGAAGTGTTCATCACGGGTATTGGCGTATACTACTGAGGTATTCGAGTGTTCTATTGATGTATGGAATGTTCATCTGAGGTATTGGATTGTAATCCTTAGGTACTTGAGTGTTCATCTGAAGTGTTGAATTGTTTTTCTGAGGTATTGGAGTGTTATTCTGAGGCATGGAGTGTTCTTCCGATGTATAAGAGTGTTCATCTGATGTATTGGAGTGTTCTGCTGAGGTATTGGAAATTTTGTTATATATTAGAGTGTCCTTCTGAGGTGTTGGAGTGTTCTGCTTAGGTATTGGTGTTTTCCTCTGATGTATTGGAGGGTTCATCAGATGTACTGGGTTTTCTGCAGGAGTATAACAGTGTTCTTCTGAGGTATTGAAATGTACAGTTGAGGTATTGGAATGTTCTTCTGATGCATTGGAGTGTTCTTTTAATGTATTGGAATGTTCATCCGAGGTATTGAAGTGTTTGTCTTAGGTACTGGGGTGTTCGGTTTTGTTGTACTGAAATGATTTTTTTATGTGCTGGAGTGTTTTACTGATGAAATGAAAGTTTTTTCTAATATATTGGAGTGTTCTGTGGTATTGGAGTGTCTTCTGTGATATAAAGATGTTCTTCTGAGGTATTGAACTGATTTTCTGAGGTATTGGAGTGTTCATTGATGTATTGGAGTGTTCTGCTGTGGTATTACAGTGTTCTTCTGATGTATTGAAGTGTTTCAATTGAGGTGTTGGAGTGTTCTTATGATGGGTTGGAGTGTTCTTCTGAGGTATTGGAATGTTGACAGAAATTGATGTGATTGAGTTGACCAGTGGAACCCTTATAACTGAAATGGAGACATGAAATCTGTTTACATACAATTTGTATACATTCGATAAGAAATTTGCTTCTGAATACAAGAAATAAACTGCATCAAAAACCAGATATGATTATAATTAATGTACATCAAAACTAGTGACGACAGAGTTTTGGTCATCCATTGTTTTTTTTCTTCTTCAAAAATTGTTGTGACCACAATTTCAAAAATATAAAAAGCTAGAATTTTGTTCCACGGATTATTGTACGAAAATCACCAAGTACTATTCTTCTATTCTGAACAATAACCAAATCAATCCTTATTGCAGGACCTACCTATTGTGTTAATTGTTAATTTGTTCTCGGTCAAACATGTATGAAATATTTGCCACTGGACAAAAACAAACATCAATCAGTTCGTCAATCTATTTTCAAAGACAATTGGTGCCAACTGTCGGACAGCGAATTCAACGATAAAATAAACATAAAACAAAGGAAAACAAAAAAGCTCGTTTCTTCCTTTTTATTGTAGGAATTCTTTTTTTTTTTCTCATTTGTTTACCTAGAGTACATGGGGTCGGGAGATTCTGCTATTCTATCACGATTTACTATCAAAAGTGCCAAAAATAACTTTAGAGTAGGCGTTTTAAGACATAAAAAAGGGTAGGTACAGGCGAGTCTAAATAAAACGATTGCATAGTAGTTTTATGTTTTGACCAATTTATTATATCAAAAACATGCACAACGAACCAGTTGAAAAAGAAAGAAACAATTTTGTCCTGCATTTTTTTTAGTTGTAATCTCTGTCCTGCATTTTTTTTAGATGTAATCTCTGTCCTGCATTTTTATTTTTCACTCTATTCGGTCCTGCCTTTTTTTTATTAGTTTATCCTGACTTTATTTTACATAAAATCAATGGTAGCTCCCTAATTAACACCATGAAGCCATTACATTGGATATTCTGCATTTATCATGCTTTACAAAAAAAAGGAACAATTGCTTAAGACCCTCTTCTCGTTCAATTATTGAAATCTATCCTGTTGCATTAATCATAATATCATAGTTTAATCAGGTACACCCCATCAAGCCAAAGTGTAAATTAGATACACCCCATCGGGCCATGGTGTAAGTTAGATACACCCCATCGGACCATGGTGTAAATTAGATAAACACCACCGGACTATACCCTCAGTCTAACATCTAGACATTTATTAATATAATTACCTTAATATTTTAGTATAGAAAGGCTTTCATTAGTGAATGACCAGATTAAAGTTGAATTTGAGAGGTTTGCATATTGTTTCGACAATGCATGAGATAAACGTCATCTTTTTACAAAAAATCACAAAAATTCATCCAAGTATTATGAAAGTTTTTTAGTTTTTGCAAGATTATACACCAATCAGTCTTTATTCAGGTTCATGGTGGTTGCACAGTTACTTGTCTCTGAAAAAAATTGACCTACTATATACCTTAATTTAACATTAAGATATATAGGTTAAAAAAAATTGGAGACAAGTGCATACATGTGAGTGTTTGCTTCAGTTTTATACCGTTTTTATTCTGTTCAGTTTGTAGAAACGATAGCCATGTTGACGATTGTTTCTAATTTAAAACTAAAACTTGAATGTATTCTAAACTATAAACATTTAACATTAAGTTATAAAATTTGCCCGTTTAATTCAAGTGTAGATAATACTATCAAATTGACCTGTCAAGCTGTTCCAAATATTGACACGTCTGTTGAAAGCGTGATTGTTCGAAACTCAGGGCAATAAGGACAATATCCGCGGTGTCAAACAGATTGTGATTTAGATATGGTTTTGGTCAATTGGACAAAACAAATAAAGTGCTGTAAAAATATAATTAATTTTCAACATAGAAACACTGCAACACGTACAACACATTTGAAATTAATATCAAAACATTGACATAGTTTTAAGAAACCGGACAAGAATCAATCAGTCTGTTGTTTTTTAATAGTTTCAAATTTCTTCACGTGGAGCAGGAAATGCTTACCCTTCCGGAGCACCTGAGATCACCCCGTTTTTTTTTTTTTTTTTTTGTGAGGTTAGTGTTGCTCAATCTTTAGCTTTCTATGTTGTGTTTTGTGAACTGATTTTGGCTTTTCTTCGTTTGTCATTTTTGCCATGGCATTGTCAGTTTGCTTTCGACTTATGAGTTTGAATATGGTATCTTTCGCCTCTCTTTTGCTATCCTAGAGCCTACTTTACGGTTTGGGTTTTGCTCTTTGTTGAAGATCGTACGGTATCCTGTAATTGTTCACAGCTTTTTCACATTAGTTGTCTCATTGAGGGCAATCATACACCATCCCCCCTTTTTTTTGTTTCGAACTCCAATCGTACGAATAAAAGATATATAAAAAAATAAATGTGGATAGTGTCCACATGTGGACACAGATGATGCCCCCGCTTGCATATCATATAGTTATAAAGGGACATAACTGAAGAACGGTAAAAGTGACGCTACCCAAATTTGAACTTGATCTGAGTTTTGTGGTAATAAGCATTGTGTGTAAGTCTCACAACATTTGGTTGAGGCTAACTTAAGAAGAGAACAGAAACTAAAATTTCAGCAATTTTTCTATTTGTAAACACGCATAACTCTAGAACGGTTTTGTATAAGTTTTATAACATTTGGTTGAGACAAACCAAAGTTAGAGAACGGAAACGAAAAATTAAGCAATTTTTGTTTATAAAGGGACATAACTCAAGAATGATAAAAGTGTCACCACCAAATTTCGTATTTATTCTGTATTATGTAGTAATAAGCATTGTGTATAAGTTTCATAACATTTGGTTGAGGCAAACTAAAGTTAGAAAACGGAAACAAAAAATTTGTACTTGATCTTAGTTTTGTGGTAATGAATACTGTGTATAGGTTTCATAATTTGGTTGGGGCAAACTTAAGTTACAGAATGGAAACTAAAAATTTTGCAATCTTTCGATTTATAAAGGGGCATAACTCAATAATGGTTAAAGTGACACTACCCAAATCAAAGCATTGATTGTAGTTGATTCAACTGTAATCATGGACAAAGGAAGATAGCTCCAATTTTTGTAAAAACCAATTTCGGGACGTGCGTACGTACGTACAGACGGACAAGGGTAAAACTTAATGCCCCCACCGCTACGACGGGGGCATAAAAACATGTTTAATCCTGCCACATAAGAATTATACACTATTTTATGTATATAAAATCGAATGTAGGATGATAGTCAACCAGAATTTCAGGGCGGATCCTGGGGTTAAAGTTTTCGAGATCCAGTGGGGAGCCTGGGGTTTTAGTTTTCGAGACATCACTAACTTTGTCAAATTCATAGAATTTTATTAAACTTTGGCAGAAACTTTTTATGATTAAGAGATATTGTCTGATGCAACATTTTGATAACATTTTTTCTTCATTTATATTCCTTATTTTCACCGGTAACGGGATTAGTTTGGTTTAGTTACATTGCGAGTTAAAGTTCTTAGACATCAAAAACTTTCGCAAACCTTCTTAGAATTTTATGAAACTTTGGGAAAAGTTTTTTATGATAAAGAGATCATGCATGTCGGAAAAATATCAATCTGATTAAAAACCGATCCTGTGTTCAAGCCTTGTAAGCTTAGCTTGGACACAGGGTCTGTATTTTTTAAAATCAGATTGGAAGAATATTTTATTATTTCTTTATTTTCGGTTTTCCGTTTACTGATAGATGGACTTAGTTATGTTAGTTTACTACAGTTAATATTTACAGTCTAGATATACATTTTAGACATCAATAACTTTGTAAACCCTGCATTGAATGTTAAGGACATAAGATTCTTACAGATCAAGAAATAGCATCTGAACAAAAAATAAATTGCTTCGCCGAGCGCAGCTGGATACGACCGCAGAGGTAAAACCCTGAACAGTTGGGGCAAAAATGGACACAATATTCGCGCTTGATACAGGTCTGAATTTGGATTGTAATTAAATATTTGACACATAATAGGTTTCTGACACAGAATAACTGTAGTCAAAGAACTTAGAATTGGTTATATGATTTGAATTTATATTCAATTTTTTGCTTTTGTGCAATACACTATGCTGTTGTGAATTGATCCCCCCCCCAAAAAAATACCCCTTTTTTTTGCTTTTGTGCAATACACTATGCTGTTGCGAATTGCCCCAAAAAAAAAAAAATATTTGAAGAAACTTTCTTTTAATTTCTGAAATCTGAAATGAGAAAAATTGTCCCCCTCACAATTTCTTTTTACACCCCACCCCAATTTTTCACCCCTTTTTCCAAAAAAATTCTTTCCCTCAAGATATGGTCATAATCTCAATTCAAATTTCCAATGGATTTGGAAACATAATTACCCATTTAAATACATCATAAAAGTCTTAAAATAGAAAATGACATACATAATCATACCTAAAATTATGTTACGCCAGAAAATCGCCTTTTAATTGTAGCCAACAAAAGACACAAATCAATAATAATATTTAACAAGATTTATTATACACAAGTTTACAAGAAGTATTACACAAAGAAATGTCAACTTAACTGTCAAAATATATGTCCAATCTTTTATCTTTTCTTTATCCGGAAATCTTCTCGGAATCCACAGAATATTATATCCAATTGGTCACAATCTAGTATGATGTAGTTTGTAAATAAAAGTGTCAATCCAACTGCTGAGAATGTTGATGTCTATCTATGTCTATCTCTTTAGGGTCTGCATACTTATATATATACTCAAACGGAAACTTCTCGACAACGCTAGAAATTTAAATTACGCATCTTTTGTTATGATCATTCTGGAAACGTTATGTAAGTGAAATAGAAAGTTCTAATCATTCCATGAGTATCAATGATTGTTCCAGTGATTTCTAAACTGCATAGTTGTAACACAATGTGTATTATTTTGTACACAATATAAAACAATGTAAACATTCTTAGGCAACACAAAACAAGTTAGGCCAACTAAATAAATATGATAAGTACAATATCATAACACCTCCCCTTAAAAAAGTTTGAGTATAATAAAACTTTTCATGACTAATATGTACAAAAATACATAGTATATACACAGTGTTTTAATAAGTTCTATATAAAGCATCTGCTATAACATTATCTTTACCTTTAATATGTTTTACAATAACATCATATTCCTGTAACAATAAACTCCACCTAGTCAATCTCTGGTTCTTGTTTCTCATTTTATGTATGAAGGTGAGAGGATTATGATCAGTATAAACAAGAATAGGATGGACAGTGGGATTTAAATATACATCAAAATACTGAAGTGCAGACAACAGTGCAAAACACTCTTTTTCAATAGTTGAATAATTTTTCTGATGTTTATCTAATTTCTTAGAAAAATATGATATAGGTTTCTCAACGTTATCATCTGTCTCTTGATATAAAACAGCTCCAACTCCTACATCGCTTGCATCAACGGCAAGTTTAAATTGTTTTTCAAAGTCTGGAGTGATCAGAACTGGACTATTAATTAAAAGTGATTTGCTATTTTCAAAAGCGTTTTGACAATTTTCACTCCAGATGAATTTTGAATCTTTCCGTAAAAGATGAGTCAATGGTTGAACAACAGTAGCAAAATTTGAACAAAATTTTCTGTAAAATCCAATCATGCCTAAATATCTCATAAGTTGTTTTTTATTTGTAGGAGGAAGAAATTTAGTAATTGCGTCCACTTTAGCCGTAATAGGTTTCACTTGACCTTGGCCAACTGTATGCCCTAAATAATCAACAGTGGCTTGGCAAAATTCACTTTTACCAAGATTAACAGTCAAATTTGATTGTGACAATCTATTAAAAGTATCATGTAAATGTGTTAAATGCTCTTCCCAGCTATCACTACATACAATAAGATCATCAATATAAGCATAACAACAGTCTAAATTTCTTATAACATTATTGATCATTCTTTGAAATGAAGCTGGAGCACTTTTCATGCCAAACGGCATTACAGTATATTGAAATAAGTCATCTGGTGTGACAAAGGCTGATATTTCTCGAGCTCTCTGTGTCAATGGGACTTGCCAGTAACCTTTCAATAAATCAAATTTGCTCACAAATTTTGCTTGTCCAATGTTATCAATGCAGTCGTCTATCCTTGGAATCGGATAGGAATCAGATTTTGAAACAGAATTTACTTTTCTGAAATCAGTTACGAAACGAAAGGTTTTATCTGGTTTGGGCACAAGCAGACAAGGAGAGCTCCATTCACTGTTACTCGGCTCAAATCAAAGCATTGATTGTAGTTGATTCAACTGTAATCACAGACAAAGGAAGATAACTCTAATTTTTGTAAAAATTACTTGAAAATAAAATTTTTGCATTTTTTCCATTTATAAAGGAGCATAACTCTAGAACGGTTAAAGTGACGCCACCAAAATTCAAATTTGATCTGTGTTTTGTGGTAATAAGCATTGTGTATAAGTTTCATAACACTTGGTTGAGGCAAACTCAAGTTAAAGAACGGAAACCAATTTCGGGGCGTACGTACAGACGGACAAGGGTAAAACTTAATGCCCCCTTTTCCACCGTTACGGCGGGGCATAAAACATGTTTAATCCTGCCACATAAGAATTATACACTATTTTATGTATATAAAATCGAATCTAGGATGATAGTCAACAAGAATTCCAGGGCGGATTCTGGGGTTAAAGTTTTCGAGATCCAGTGGGAACCTGGGTTAAAGTTTTCGAGACATCACTTACTTTGTCAAACTTCATAGAATTTTATTAAACTTTGGCAGAAACTTTTTTGATTAAGAGATATTGTCTGATGCAACATTTTGATAACATTTTTCTTCATTTATATTCCTATTTTCACCGGTAACGGGATTAGTTTGGTTTAGTTACATTCCGAGTTAAAGTTCTTAGACATCAAAAACTTTCGCAAACCTTCTTAGAATTTAATGAAACTTTAGAAAAAGATTTTTATGATAAAGAGATCATGTCGGAAGAATATCAATCTGATTAAAAACCGATCCTGTACTCAAGCCTTGTAAGCTTAGCTTGGACACAGGGTCTGTATTTTAATCAGATTGGAAGAATATTTTATTATTTCTTTATTTTCGGTTTTAGTTTACTACAGTTAATATTTACAGTCTAGATATACATTTTAGACATCAAAACTCTGAACAGTTGGGGCAAAATGGACACAATATTCGCGCTTCATACAGGTCTGAATTTAGATTGTAATTAAATATTTGACAAATAATAGGTTTCTGACACAGAATAACTGTAGTCAAAAAACTTAGAATTGATTATATGATTTGAATTTATTTTCATTTTTTGCTTTTGTGCAATACACTATGCTGTTGTGAATTGACCCCCAAAAAAAAAATTACCCCTTTTTTTGCTTTTGTGCAATACACTATGCTGTTGCGAATTGACCCCCAAATAAAATGTACCCCTTTTTTGCAAAAAACCATTTAAAGAAATTTCTTTTAATTTCTGAAATCTGAAATGAGAAAAATTGTCCCCTCACAATTTCTTTTTACCCCCACTTTTTCCAAAAAAATTCTTCCCTCAAGATATGGTCATAATCTCAAGTCAAATATCCAATGGAGTTTGCAACCATAATTACCCATTTAAATACATCATAACAGTCTTAAACAGAAAATGACATACATAATTACAGCTAAAATTATGTTACGCCAGAAAATCGCCTTTTAATTGTAGCCAACAAAAGACACAAATCAATAATAATATTTAACAAGATTTATTATACACAAGTTTACAAGAAGTATTACACAAAGAAATGTCAACTTAACTGTCAAAATATATGTCCAATCTTTTTATCTTTTCTTTATCCTGAAATCCTCTCGGAACCCACAGAATATTATATCCAATTGGTCACAATCTAGTATGATGTAGTTTGTAAATATAAGTGTCAATCCAACTGCTTTTTTAACCTTGTCATAATCAGAACTATTTTCTGATGAAAGTGCTGAGTAAATTTCAACGGCCTTGCCCTCAAAACACTTTGCAGCATTGTAGTCCAAAAGGCTTCGGCCATTTCAAATTTTGAGCAATTTTCTCAATCTGTGGAAAAATTTGTCAACTGTTTTTTCACAAAATTTGGGAACCAAACGTATATTTTTGCTGCAACAAAATTAAAATGTTCTGATTTTGATTTGAATTTAGTGTTGCTTTCTTCTTTGCCATTTCAATTTTCATTTTCTAAATCTAACCTTTCTCTCATTTCAAGTTCTGCCTGTTTAAATTTAAAGTCATCTTCTTTTTATTTCATCTTCTCCACCTCTAACCTTTCTTCTTTTTCCAATTGTTTTAATTTAAGTTCATGTTCTAATTCAAGCTGTTTTAATTTGAAAGCATCAACATTTTCGACCTTGAGTTCAAGAGCCTCTTCACCTAAAATTTCTGCGTCAACTAATTTGTCTATTACCAAATTTTTTTTATAATTTGTTTTCTCATAGATACTCTAAAGTCTAATTTCAGATGTTTAGCAAGCAACACTAATTCCTCTTTCTTTAAATTATCAAACCCTTCCAGGTCTGGCGTTTCAAAAATTTACCGGCATCAAATGCCATTTTGTAGAATTTTGTTGGCTAGTTCTCATAAAAAATACTGAAAAAATTTTCAATGAGATATTTACGTTATCCTGGACACGAGCCCCCAATTTCTGTTACGCCAGAAAATCGCCTTGTAATTGTAGCCAACAAAAGACACAAATCAATGATTATATTTAACAAGATTTATTATACACAAGTTTACAAGAAGTATTACACAAAGAAATGTCAACTTAACTGTCAAAATATATGTCCAATCTTTTATCTTTTATCCGGAAATCTTCTCGGAATCCACAGAATATTATATCCAATTGGTCACAATCTAGTATGATGTAGTTTTGTAAATAAAAGTGTCAATCCAACTGCTGAGAATGTTGATGTCTAAGTCTATCTATGTCTATCTCTGTAGGGTCTGCATACTTATATATATACTCAAACGGAAACTTCTAGACAACGCTAGAAATTTAAATTACGCATCTTTTGTTATGATCATTCTGGAAACGTTATGTAAGTGAAATAGAAAGTTCTTATCATTCCATGAGTATCAATGATTGTTCCAGTGATTTCTAAACTAAAATTGAGGATGGAAATGCATGGGGAATATGTCAAAGAGACAACTACCCGACCAAAGAGCAGACAACAGCCGAAGGCCACCAATGGGTCTTCAATGCAGCGAGAAAATCCCGCACCCGGAGGTGGTCCTCAGCTGGCCCTTACTAAAATTGTGTGCTAGTTCAGTGAAAATGGACGTCACACTAAACTCCAAAACATATAAATGAACTAAAATTAAAAACATACTAGACTAACAAAGGCCAGAGGCTCCTGACTTGGGACAGGCGCTAAAATGCGGCGGGGTTAAACGTGTTTTCTAAACTGCATAGTTGTAACACAATGTGTATTATTTTGTACACAATATAAAACAATGTAAACATTCTTAGGCCACACAAAACAAGTTAGGCTAACTAAATAAATATGAATTGACAGCTAATCACCTCAAGACAATACAACATTTCTTTATACTAAACGGTTTAAGCCATTACCCCCAAAGCCAATCCTAACCATCCCTTTGTGCTATGGAAACTTTTGGTATAATTTCAGAGAGATCCACCGTTCCACAAGTTATTGTCTGGAAACTAGAAAATGCTTATTATCGCCCCTTTTTGGCCCCTAGTCCAAAACTGTTAGGACTATTACCCTCAAAATCAATCCCAACCTTCCTTTTGTGGTTATAAACCTTGTGTTTAAATTTATAGATTTCTATTTACGTTTACTAAAGTTATTGTCCGGAAACCAAATGTCTTCGGACAACGCTGACGACAACAACGTGATACCAATATACGACCGCAAAAATTTTTTGCGGTCTTATAAAAATGAAATTTTACATATTTTTTAAAAATTTAATTGATAATTGGACTTAGTTTTTGGCAATCTACAAGTTTCGCATTTACTCTTGACAATAGCAAAAGCAGGAGAGACACAGAAAGACTATTATTTAAAACTGCATGTCTGAAATATCCACATCATTAAATCCATATTGGTGCATTAAGTTCAATATAAAACTGTAGGCTCCAATGAGCCTGAAACACTCACTTGGATGTATTTTGCACAAATAGCAAAACTAGACTTTTCTTACATCCAAGTAAATGATGAAACATATGGTAGATCTCTTCTAAAGAACATTTCTGCATGGTTAGTTTTCAATTTATTTTATCTGTTTTAGAAAGAAATCATAACGTAATTTCTCATAGTGTTTCAATGTAAACTATGGCATCTACTGGCAGCTTTCTGGAATTATTTTAGTAACAACACTTGTTGCTGACCTTCATATGAACGCCCGTCAAATTTCGTTTCAATTGGTTCATCGTTTTCTGAGAAGATTATTGAAATATTTTGAATCAATGAAACTTGATCTGGCCCTCAGAAGCCTTATTGGACTTTAATCAGGACCAATTTGCTAGGTACCTTCTGAAAAACATTTCTGCATTGTTTACATTTGACTTCATCTGTTATTAAAAAGAAAAACAAAATGTAATTCCTCATAGGGTTTCAATGTATACTTTTACCTCTGTTGGAGCCTATATTGAATTTCTGATCGGCATCAAATTAACAGTGTTAAGGCATGTTTGTTGACCATTCAAAGTAACAACACTCAGACAGGACCTTGTCAGGAGCATTTTAATCAACTTTTATATCATTCTGTTCAGTGGTTTTGGAAAAAATCAGAATGTGAAAAGTAAATAAAGAGCGCCAGGTTCCCCAAAAAGAAAATTAAAATAAAAGTTATTGATGCTAGTCAGACTGTTACATTCATTTTTTTTAAGAATGGTATCAGAAAACTTTGATGAAGAAACTATAAGTAACTGTTTACTGTAGGAGAGTAGAGACTGGAACAGTTAAAAACAGTGTTTCTTACAAACACTCCCATGACTCAAGTATTGGTCATTAGATTAGTACTTGAATCAAAGGCAAAATAATCCTGCCTCCAACAAACAATGACTATGCAAGTAATTCTCAATTGGGCATGGAAGAAAAATAACTCTAATTTTACAACAGGCTTTTAAAATTGAAGAAAATCAAGGGTTTTGCAGGATTTTCACAATTTTTGAATTTCAAAGGCTTTGTTCCAGTTTTCAGGTTAGAGTGGTAACCATGCATTCCACTGTTTCAGATTCTTCAAATGTCAAGCTCATTCACTTATATAACACTTATTCAGGCTCCATTCATTTCAACTTTCATCACAAAACCTCATGGAGACTCCACTCACCAAAAAAGCCTTTTTTGGGAAGGACAAAATATCAAATTGTAATTTTAAAAGCTTTAAAGAAAGACATATTATTTTTTTCACAATTTTTATTACCATAATAAACAATGAAAAATATTATAATTCTGTAGGGAACAAATGTTTAGTGGTTAAGGTTCAAATGCTCTTAAATTTTTGAATTTATTTTAAAAAAAATTTAACCAAGGGGAAATAACAACTATATAAACTTAACGAACTGCAAATAAAATATTCACCACGAAATATTTGTCCTCAAAACTAAAATACAAAACAAAATGATTGGCAAAGCAAACAATGATTATTTATATAATTATATACTCTTGTATTAAATATATGAACTTAAAATATGAAAAGAAAACATTTAACACTAAGGCCATGCAAAGTTAATCTTTAGTTTCTCATGTACAGTTATAACATGTTAAACATGGCAGGATAACAGATTTAACCAGATCGGTTTAAATGATAATGAAACAAAATTAATTTGTCCATTATTTGCTCATGTATCAGATAAGATTAATATAAATGTATGTGAGAAACTAAAAGTTGAACTGATGGCTTTAATTATATATATAGATACAATTAACATTCAAAAGCAATAGTTTATTTATATCAGTAATTTATATTCTTCAAGCAGACATGGTAAATCAAAACTTTTTACTTAACATGCAATTTCAAATAGGTTCTGGACTTTAAATATGTTTATGCTTTAATATATATAATTACCTTCATAACAATATTTTTATGTATCCTAAAAAAAGTTTCAAACAGGCTTTAAATATAAAAAATTTTGCTTAAAAACCACCTCTCAAATAAACCAACAATTTCAAACAATTTTTGTTTACTTTGAAAATGATTATTAACAAATGAAACCAGAACCCAGTTGAAGAAGTACAATTTTTTACAATCCAATATCTGTATGAAAGTTTTCATAGTTCCATTACATGTACTTTTTCACTAACCATCAAATTTTTTTCAAATATTAAATACTTTTTCACATCTATGCATAAATTTCAAAAATAGAAAAAATCTAATTCAAATCCCAATAAAATGGAAAACAATAGCCAATTGAGTTTTAAATATGAACTTTTACTACTGTAGCAATTGATACAAATTTCTAGTAATATTTTGATTTCAAATTCTTCAGAATAAGATTTGCAGAACCGATACCAAAAAAAAAACTCAAAACTATCCATTTGAACATATTTTTTTTACAATAATAAGCAGTAAAATAATTCCAAAACATATTGCTTACATAACCATTCATGACAATTCCTTTAATGTTTACAAATAAATGTATGGAGTAAAATTTCATGCGTAGACCATGTCAATACTATAAAACGTTTGCATTCACAAAATGAGACAAACAGTTTATTTAGCTTGATATTTACAAAACATTGCAGCAATAGCAAAAGTGTGACAACAGCTTAAAAATCTATTCTGAAAATTAAAACTATCTGGTTTTTGAGAAACCTAACACTTTTTCAATCAATGAGCTAAAAAAATACATAATTCTGAATCTAAGCTTCATGCATTTTATAATTTTCACTATTTTTGGTTTAAGTTAAGTTTAAGAACAGCAGATTATACTCCCAAAACAGTCACATAAACATCGCCGATATAAAATCTCCATTTCTATAGCATTTTAGAAAGATACTAATAATCAAGGCAATTATTGATATCATATAAATTATTGCAGGGTGAAATACTTCAAGATATAAAAATTTCAATTTTTGCACCGTTATTAATTCAAAATACGAATTTTATTTTGAGTTGTTGGTATCCAATCAACCTTAATTCCTATAGTGAGTCAACATTGCATTTCTAAAACAACTCAGTGGTATCAATACTGTATTCTAAATCTTAAATAGCATTTTTTTTTTCATATATCAACATTTATAAATTTTCTTCTTCCTACAATCATTAATACTGAATTTATCTGCTTTGCTGAGGCAATATTCTATGGCCTTTTTACTATACTATCTGTGTTGAAAAAAATTAAGATAAGATTATTAATAAGTATGTTTACTACAATTATAACACTATTCTAAAACAGATTTAGTGTCTTTGTTTTCAAGTGTCAGGTTGAAATATATAGCTGTTCCAAAACTATTTGTTGGTTGTATTTTACTACTGAAACTTTGAAGAATTATACAATGTTTTCAATTAGACAATGTAGATAGTGGTGATTTAAGAAAAATACCCATGATGCAACACACAAACATGAGTGCAAAAAATATAAAATAAAACTTTAAGTGTAGTAATTCTATGGATTAGTTATAAAAACAAAACTTGAATATTCTAGAATTTATTTCTTTCGTTCGCTCTTCTAAATTCCTTATGTTACAATAGATTTTATTTTTCTTTAAAATTTTTCTTAGCACTGTTAGTCATTTAACTTGTGCCTACTGATGTTAAAAAAGTCTTGATTTCGGGGTTTTAATATTTTCAAGATAACAAATTAAAATTTTTGTTTATTGCTTTGCTAGATGAAGTAAGTTAAATGTTATGTTTCTTTCTAGGTAAATTAAAATTCTCAAAAAATAACCAATTAGTAACTTTGACAGAATCTTAAATCTACAAAATAAGCAAAGTATTACAACATGGGAAATCAGTAAGAAGTTTAATAGTTAAATTCCAATTTATTTATATTTTTCTCTCCATCTTTCAAATAAAGATGTCAGAAGTCATTGAGAAAATAAAGTTCTTCAATTCTGTCCATTAATCTGATTCTTTTTCTTTACTCCTTCTTTTTTTCCTGTAAAGAGAAAAAATAAATCACTTGTTAAATTTGCATTGAATCTCGTAATGTTGCATAAAACATACACGAGATCCACAGACGACTTTAGAATCTCAACTATTGGTGGATGTCAAGTACTTTTTTGTATAGTTTGGCTTTAATCTCACAGATCTGAATTGAAACGTCATTAGCAGTTACTGTGACAAAACATTATGTTCGCCTCAGATGATAATGTATTCATGAGGTAACAACCTGATCCATCACCCATTCAGTTATTTGTTATTTAATTCATTATACGGAATGCCCGCTATTATTCTTTTAAATTTAAATATACAACAAACATCCGCATTTAATGAAGCACATAAATGATCAAGTGTATCCATGAAGGGTAATATAATATAAGCCATGGGATAAAGTAGAATATCGCCTTAGAAGTAACCAATCAAACTCTTATATCTTAAAGTTAAGTGCGATAATACTTAATGTTCACTCTTGTTAATATCATTCAATTTTTTTGTGGTCCCCATTAATAACCCAACATCTTGTTCAGTAAAGTATTGTAAAGGACTCATAGCTGATTTCCCAATACTTAGTCTTACAGCATCAGCAGAACTATTTTACCAGTTTCAAATATTTGTTCTGAGATAATTTTTACTTGTCTGAAAATATGTAAGGCCATGAAATAAATACAAATAAATAGAAACCTGGTCACTAAATAATTACTTTTATAACTCTATTCACAAAACGGTAATTAAATCCAAACAATTTTTGATATATGTCTAAGAGATCTTTCCGGGACTGGGTCCCATTTTCTTACTTACTTTTTTGCCTAAGATAATCATCAGTTTACGGAAGATGTTGATGAAGTCCAGGAACAAATCCACACTATGCCTGCAATTAAAACGTGTTTAGAAATTTTATTTGATTACACTTGAATGTACTTACAAAATGTTTAAAAAATACTTTTTGCAGTTCATTATCTATTAAAATTTAACTATGAGTGTATATGTGGACACTGATTGTAACAAAAACAGTAATCATATTTTTTTCCCAGTTTTGTTGCTTAACTCTTAATTCACACCATTCTAAATTTGCAATTTTCTGATGACCCTTCAAAATTTAAATCAATCAAAGCAACATTTGTTTATGGGTTGTTTGTCATTTAATGCTGTATTAATACATTGTCCATGTGATTACTCCGAGAATGTTGGAATACTAATGAATTTGGAAGCCCCTCTCAACATCTATTTTAATGGAATATCCCTAAAGAGCTGGTTGAAATGCAATTAACCATCTGTCAATCACTTAAGACCAAAATAACTATTTCAATCTTAATGTGGGAAAAAATAAAATTGCAAATACTGATTGATTGATTGACGCTTGCTTAACATGTAGTGGCAAATATTTCATGTACATTGTATATTCAGTACGAATATTCTGATCTTTTATCAGTAACTGTACTTTTAATATGATTTAATGTGTAGATTAAACATTAAACATGTATGTCTTTATCTTATGTGTGTATTTTTTCTATTTTTTAAGTATTGTTAAACTGAAACATTTACTAATTGGCTACTCTGGGTTCCTTTATTTGATGATTGGTTTGTAATTTTCTTAAGTGTGTATTAATTTCTATTTTGAGATGATCTGTGGCACTGAGGTCTATTCCATTCAAATATACATGATACTGGGCATCTATTTTAATGTTTATTGTACTTCACATAGTTGAGATTTTACAGGGTCTTCCCAGTCTTCAAGATAATCTTTTAAATCTACAGGCCCGCAGGTCAATTTTTGAAAAATTGTAGTTAAATTCTGTTGGCCTGTAGAGATGGTTTTACAGGCCCAAAAACAATTTTACAAGCCTGGGATGCTGGGCCTGTGGTTAAGCATGAAGAATGCGGCTTCCCTTGGTTCCATGTAAATTTAAATTGACATATTTGTGTGGCAGATGTTAGAAACTTCCTTTACATTTTTGTTCCTTTTAAATAAGGTGTTAATTAAATAATAAATTACCAGATAAAGTCATCATCTCCATTACGTTTTTTTTCAATGATAAGTTGTGTGTCATACAGGACAAAGGCACAGAAAATCAATAATCCAACATGGAGGTAAAACTACAATAGAAAAACAAAATCTCAAACAAATCTACAAAAAAGATGATGGATAATTGTACAACATAATTAAAATAGTACTTTTTAATCTTTAATTTTCTACTTCTATTTTCAAGTTTTGTCAAGGCTTTCAAGGTCCCATACAAAACCTGCACATGAAAATCTTGTTTTAAAAATATCGACCATATTTAACAACATTCATGTCGACTTTAGAATGACAAGTAATCAGTGGTAATATAATTTCCCATTACAAATGTTCAATACATACATGTATAAATATCAATCAAAATACAGTCATACATTGTCATAAGTGGCAATGGAATATGAAAACTAGAATGTGTCCATAGTACATGGATGCCCCACTCGCATTATCATTTTCTATGTTCAGTGGACCGTGAAATTGGGGGTCAAAACTCTAATTTGGCATTAAAATTAGAAAGATCATATCATAGGAATCATGTGTACCAAGTTTCAAATTGATTGGACTTCAACTTCATCAAAAACTACATTGACCAAAAACTTTAACCTGAAGCGGGACAGACAGACGAACAACGACAGACCGCATAATGCCCCTAGGTGGGGCATAAAAATAAAATTCAAATAGTACCATTAGGAAAATTGTGAGATATACATAACCATTCTGCATGGGTTAAAATTATATTAATTAAGATCTGATAAAATGATTGATTGATTGTTTGTGTTTAGTACCATCTTCAGTACACTTGGCTATAGCATGACAGCCAGTTTCTATTGGTAGAGGAAGCCTGAATACCTGGAAAGAAACACTGATTTCGTAGGAAACCTAGCGGTCCTAATGATTTAAATCAGAGTTGTACGTTGACAGGCTAGTAATTACTGTAAATGAACTACTTGGACCAATCTGTCAAGGAGACCCCCTGATAACATGATAAGATCTGAGTCAATCATTGATATAACTACTAAGACCACTCAGCCACAGTGGCCCCCTGATAACATGATAAGATCTGAGTCAATCATTGATGAACTACTAAGACCACTCAGCCACAGTGGCCCCCTGATAACATGATAAGATCTGAGTCAATCATTGATATAACTACTAAGACCACTCAGCCACAGCGGCCCCCTGATAACATGATAAGATCTGAGTCAATCATTGATATAACTACTAAGACCACTCAGCCACAGCGGCCCCCTGATAACATGATAAGATCTGAGTCAATCATTGATATAACTACTAAGACCACTCAGCCACAGTGGCCCCCTGATAACATGATAAGATCTGAGTCAATCATTGATATAACTACTAAGACCACTCAGCCACAGTGGCCCCCTGATAACATGATAAGATCTGAGTCAATCATTGATGAACTGCTAAGACCACTCAGCCACAGCGGCCACCTGATAACATGATAAGATCTGAGTCAATCATTGATATAACTACTAAGACCACTCAGCCACAGCGGCCCCCTGATAACATGATAAGATCTGAGTCAATCATTGATATAACTACTTAAGACCACTCAGCCACAGTGGCCCCCTGATAACATGATAAGATCTGAGTCAATCATTGATATAACTACTTAGACCATTCGGCCCCTTGATGAACAGATGATAAAATCTGTGTCAATCACTGATGAACTACTTAGACCACTCAGCCATGGAAGCCCCTGATTACATAAGATCTGAGTAAATAATTGATATAACAAACTTACATCCCAAATCATCTGAGACTGGAAGAAAATGTTCATGAATCCCAACAGTATCAACCAACTGAGTCCAGACATCAAAAACCCTGAAAAATACATTGTTTTGTAATGCACAAAGGATAACATGATGTTTTAATGGTATTAATTTTTTCTTAATAAGTTGGAAACTCTTGCAAATTCACAGCAATTTTGTCTTATTTAACTATTTGTGAGAAAAAAATGACAGAAACATTTGTTGGATGAACATATGGATGGATTGTGTGAATGCAATATGCATTTAGCCCCACTTACATGACTTGTAGAGTGGGTGTATAATAAAGCTGAGATACACAGAAAAGCTATACACATTTATATCTTATATGATTTCTTTTCTTTTTCTTTCCAACAGACTGGCCCAAACTTTTCACAAAATTATCTATAAACCAACAAATTTCAAAATATATCTTCAGAGTTGTAAGCTTAAAGGGTACTAAACGCACATAACAAGTAATTCTTATCTAAAAGTTCAAATAGTTGATAAAAATGCAAAACCCGATGCAATTTGGTCCACTAATTACAGAGATAATAGCGTGTAAAGTTCAACTATTTTTACCTTAGAAGAATCCAATCAACGCTACTTCGGAAACAGCACTAAAACAAATTTACCGGAAGTGACGCACTGTGGGTCACTTCTTCGGCTTATCTAAACGTTGTTTAATAAATGAACTTTCTTCTTATCGTTGATTTAAAGCACTGCCAATGAAATTTCGCTACCCATTCAAGGCTAATTCTTCATTATGACCACTTTGTCAAAAGGAACAAAATATGTTTCAGAAGGGAAGTGTATTAACAACGTGTTTCAATAGAAAAAGGGGGGATGGGGTTGGGATAATTCAACATTGAGTTTTCAACTGAAAACAATGTTCCTGATCGTAGAACTGAGACAAATTGACGGTCAAAATATCATTAATCTAGCTATTAATTAAAAACAAATAGTGTTTATATTTACATGTTTCAGACGTAAAGTTGCATAACATCTTGACAAGATATAACGGTAGAGGCTTCGGTTCCATGTAATAAAAATAATTAATTGCCAGTTAAAACCGGTATGTGTAATACCTTTTAATAATGTTAATTATCAAACTTTAAAGTTTATCACTTTATAAACAACAGGTGGCATTTCTGCATGGCCAAGTTGTTAATTACCTGAGGGGATGGATAATAGCTACTGTTTGATCTTTACCTTACTGTATACAGGATGTTTACTTATCAGTAGTGTCAAAGTGCGGACTGTTTTAATTATAAGGATCAAAAGGTGATCGATAGGATTAATATTTTTCTTGTTTGGTTATTCATTCGTCATTGCTTAAATTTCAACTGAAAGAAAAGGTCAATATCTTAAAAAGCGGTATGGTATAATTTTTTTATTTAAAAAAAAAAAAATTGTGTGATCATAACATTCAGGATTTAGGACAAAAGTAATTTGGGAATGCACACCCTTTTCTAAAGATTTTATATCAGTGGTTTTGTTGTAGTTTTAAATGCTCAAATATGTTTTAACTTATTTAATAATTCTATTGCTCTTATATTTCTACGATATAGCAAGGATTTGTATAGTAAGACTACTATACAAATCCTTGGATATAGGTTTTATATCTTATTTTCTAATAACAAAAAAAATAATATATATTTACATATCAAATAGGCCTGTGATTTAGGACACAGACAAAGTTACTGGACAGAAAGTCACAAATTTGATAGTACAAAAGTCACACATACTATTTGTTTAGTTTTGTTTGAAAAACAGGAAAAATTTCTACAATTGCTTTTGGTTACTTGCATATATTCATTTTACAATTTATGAAATAGTTCATTTTAACCTAGAGTAATGAATAGATGTCAAATTTTATGCATGAAAAGGATATATTTATTGGCACTATGTCATAATGAAACCATTTAAGTACCAAGCCACTTTGACAAATTGTTATCTTTACAATTATTTTTATTATTGATTTTTCAGAATAAATTTGGTTTACAAAGTTGCCATATATATAAAAGTTCTAGAAAAATACAAAAATAATTTGACAAATGTTTTCTAATTCAAAAAAAAAAAAAAAAAAAAATTAAACTAAAACTGAATTGTGAATTTTGTACTGTGACTTTCTATTCGACATTCGTCCGTAGGTAGGACTATGCTCATGATACTGGGATCTGATATAACGTTAGTATATATGACACATATAGCAATATTTTTACATAAGGTCCAAGGACTATGACAATCATATATACTTATACTGATTTCCATTTTAAAATTTTGTTTGATTTTAAATCTCCAGATAGGTTTATTACATGTCTATCCAGTATTTCATTTTAATGAAATAGCTTGATCAATACATATTCAGGTTTTGCTAAACCAGACAAGCAGATTGCTTACTGTGACCGACAGTTCTCAATTCTTCACATTGTCTGGAAAATAAACTTATATAACTGTGAAATGCTGCTGTAATTAAAGTCGTAAGAAAGAGAATTTTTATTTTTGTAGCTCAGAAAACCCACATATATAGTTTAATTTAACAAATCAACAAGTTCGCCCTCCGCGTCTTTTGGAAGCACGTGTTGGGAGTGTCCTATTTTGAATGCCGTTTTTCCGCCATGGAAAATAACATGCACGGTTCTACTTCTGCTTCTACCGCCACTTTAGGATGCACATGTTAATATTTTATAGAAAAAAAAGGTTGATTTGTGCTTTTGGTTTTTCAATACTTTTCTAATTATAAACATTTGATTAACATATTTATGCGATTATCAAGCCTCGACAAATGGTTATCAATATTCTCAATGTAATAATTGTCACCGATTCATTTCAAAACTGTTATTTTACTTATAGCAAGCCGTGATCTGTTTGCATACGATATAACACACGTATTTGATCAGGGTGACCCACTGTGCGTCACTTCCGTTGGGTATAAGTAGTGAGTTGTAGTGGCGTGTTTTACTAAATCGTTCAGGTGTTCAAATGACAAACTGACAGTAATTTGCAAATATCTCGATAATTACAAAATGAAATTTTATCGGTTTTTGCATTCTTAAACGTTAATTACAAACTTTAGAATAAGACAAACATGATTTTAGCGTTTTAGTACCTCTTTAACAGAATATTTATACCTACCACCCATGTATAAAAGGTTCTGTCTTTGTTGTACAATGCAGCCAAGGAAAAACTGACAAAAATCACCGTTGTTGCCATAAAAGCTGTTGATATTATGCTGAAAATAAAACATATCCCATGTTAATATTAGAGCTATTTTCCAAATGCTTGTAGTTTAAAGGTTTGGTTAGCTTGCTTGCTTATTTTGTTTGTATTAATGTTTGCTCAAGCATTGTAATTAAGATTGATATCTGCAATCAATAGATAGGCGGGGCTTCAGCTTGTATACATTATACTTAAATCATTTTTGTAAATGTTATTGGATGTTAAGTATAATGCAGAGAATAATGTATACAAGCAGAAGCTCTAAGACATAAGAGTAGGTGAACGACTCATAAAATTCCTAACACTGGTGTGTGATTTTTTATTGTGGATTTACTGGCAGTCATGTGAAAACTTGAATTGAGAGAGAAGAAAAAGGAACTCTGAAGACTCTATAACTACTGTTAAAATGAAGAACAGTAATATTGTCAGCCATTCATCATGTTTATCTTGTCAGTTAATCATGTTTATAATTTTTGAATCGGGGGCATTCAAAGACTGACTAAGCAGTATGAGTTTTGACCTATTGTGGCTAACATGCATGTTATTGGACACTGGTGGATAGTTGTCTGTCTCATCATGCTCATTGGCAATAATACCATGTCCCCTTATTTTTATACTGATATTTTTAACACTCTTGTCCACAAGGCAACAGTCTGCAGACCATTTGGTTTGTACCTGTAGAAAACTTATTTCAAACTGGATAGCACATCCTAATTTTTACAGAGATGTTTACTCAGCCCGGAAATTTCGAGATGATCCGGGGTTAACTAATCAATCCTTTAAATAAACTTATTCTAAAAGGTTACCAATTCAACACTGTAATTAGATCTACAAATATTGTTTTCATTCGTATAAATCTTGATTTTGTTATCAGTAAACTAAAACCAAACTAATCTTGTTGTTATATACATTTGTACATATACATATGCACGTTCACAGTTCTACAATCTGTTGATACCTGTATTTTGGCATTGCACTGTTTCTTTCTGACTGTTAATGACATCTTTATACTAAATCAATTGGATGTGTACTGATTGATACTTAAGTCTTAGATACATGATTTTTTTTATTAGTTGTTATTGGCTTTGAACTAGCTGTCAGTAAGTGCAAGTACTCTCAGAACTGTACTTAGTGTCTTTTTGTTGTAGGGATGTATAAATACCCTCCAACATCCGGTCTGTGTTTTTGTTACTTGTTTTTCGGCTTTGTATCGATTTGATGAGTTAAGCTCTTTTCAACTGATTTTATTAGTTTGTTCATATGATGTGCTGTTGCACTGCAGTTCCACGTTAGGGGGCAGGTTGGACGCATGCTTACGTTTAACCCCGCCACATTCTGTATGTACCTGTCCCAAGGCATGAGCCTGTAATTTAGTGGTTGTCGTTTGTTGCTGTATATCATATTTGAATTTCGTTTTTTACAATCAGGCTGCAAGTTTTCTGGTTTGAATTGTTTTACATTTGTCATTTTGGTGCCTTTTATAGCTGACTATGCAGTATGGGTTTTGCTCATTGTTGAAGGCCGTACTGTGCCCTATATTTGTTAACTTCTATGTCATTTGGTCTCTGGTGGAGAGTTGTCTCATCGACAATTATACAACATCTTCTTATTTTTATATTTTATAATGATGATGGATGGTTGCTTAACGTCCAGCGGCAAATTAATATGCATATTCGACCGAGAACATGTTAATGTAATATGAATATTAACCCTGCTTTGTACTAGACCAACACGCTGAGCCGGATTTTTTAACGTGCTAGTTCACAAGGTAACAGTCCACAGGTAGACATGTCAACTT
The DNA here is from genome assembly GCA_017311375.1 of Mytilus coruscus. Taxonomy (NCBI): domain Eukaryota; kingdom Metazoa; phylum Mollusca; class Bivalvia; order Mytilida; family Mytilidae; genus Mytilus; species Mytilus coruscus. Next base: position 49,642,645 of record CM029608.1, on the reverse strand, counting down.
ACCTGGACACATGATTCTGACGCAGAGCCGACCAGTTTTGCTCTTACTCCTTAATGCCGTGTGCTCAGCGGAGAAGTAGCAAATACTAATTTTAAAGTCTTTGGTTTGACCCAGCTGGGTAAGGGTTATATATTATATTTTATAATTCTAAGAAATAATTGTTGACTACGTGCAGACCAGTCTTTGCTCTTACTCCCTACTGACCTGTGCTTAGCAAAAAAATCTTTTGTTTCAACCAGGTGCCATGATCAGATGATACCACCAAGGTTATAAAAAAGAGGTCCATACACTTGTGTTTAAACAGGGAAAACATAATATCCTATGACAACAACAGCAAAATTATAACAACAATGTATATTACTAACCTTGGATCAATGTCTATAACCCAATCCATGACTGGACCAAGTGACATTCCACTGAAGAAAGTGAAACCTGTAAAGATGGCCATTCTTTTCATCTGTGTCTCTTTTGAGTGATGTGTGAGTGCCAACCATATCATTAATCCAATAGAGGCTAATGAAGTGAGGAAACTGGCCTGCAAGAAGTAATGAAAATATCATCTCATCTGTGTCAGTGTTTATCTAATTTTAAAAGTTTGTACATGCCATAGGAAAATCTGCAAAGATTATTTGAAAGCAGCTAAAACATACGAAAGTCTGTAAAAGATTATTTGTAAACAGCTTTATCACATAGGAAAGTAAGGAAAGTCGACCAAGAACTATTTTTAAATAGCTAAACACTTAGAAAGTTTTTCAAACATTATTTGTAAACAACTAAACACATAAGAAAGTCGGCAAAACATTATTGGTAAACAACTAAACATATAGGAAAGTCTGCACAATATCATTTGTAAACAGCTTAACTCTTTGGAAATTCTGCAAAATATAATTTGTTAACAGTTAAATACACAGGAAGTCTGCCAAACGTTATTTGTTTACAACTAAACACATCAGAAAGTCAACAGAACATTATTTGTAAGCAGCTAAACACATTGGAAAGTCTGCAAATATAATTTGTAAACAGTTAAACATATTGGAAAGTTTGCTAAACATTATTTGTAAACAGTTAAATACATAGGAAAGTCTGCTAAACATTATTTGTAAACAGCTAAACATAGAAACATCTGCAAAATATAGTTTGTCAACAGCTAAACCTTTAGTGTCCCATCATGCTAATGAGATATAATCATATATACATGTGTAATCAAAGTTTTGAGTAATCAAATTTTCACTAAAATTGTTTATCTTTTTTAATTTTCCTTGTGAAAACTTCAGTTGCCATCAGAGGTAAATGTTGGAACACACACGAACATCACTTTTTTTATTTCAATAAAATATGAACAAATCAATGCCAATGTTTCCTACTCCTTTTTTATATAGCCTAAGGATAAACTTCAATTTAACTCTTGGTCTCAAATGTATGTCTATAAGAACAAATCAGTAAATGCATTTTATAAAATGAATAAAGATAATCTAATTATTTTGTTTCAAAGTCATGTCTATTTGGTCGAGAATTGAATTCCTGCAAATATTCAAATTATTTTTCAACTTTTTTAAACCAAAGAGTACAAAATTTGAAAATGTTCAGTCCCAAAAACAGGACACTGAAGCTACATGGATATGGTACTGGTTTTGTTCATTGTTGTACAGTGATCTATAATTTCTAACTTCTACTGATGAAAATACTGTTGTTATCTGATAAATTTACACATCCAAATCCATAAAGGTGCATAAAACAAACATGTACTCATCACGATTCATGGTCATGAGGATACATATAGATTCTACCACTGCATCGAGTGTAATACGATATTTATCCACTCGAGACAGTTAAATTTTCAAATTTAAACGCAAGGCTCGCCGAGCGCTTTAAATATTGAAAATTTAACTGTCGAGAGGATAAATATCGACACACGAGATTTGGTGGTGGAATCTGTTTCTCTAATGATTTTCAAACAATATGCAGGCAAACTTATTCCTTCTTTTCGACTGATCTGCAAAATAATGTGTTCTTTCTATGTGACGTCATCAGGCATGGTCGCCTTTTTTCATGCCGTCACAATAAGAAATTCAGAGGAAAGCAAGAAAATTCGACGTCATAATCGGATTTTAACCAATGAAGAACTGAGATCAAATGGACCATACGTTGATTAAATTTTTTTATACAATGGGTGCAGAAAGGGATAAATTGACGAAGAATTAGAGAAATATTAATAATAAGCTTTACCAAGTTACTAAATCACATTAAACTTTACTGTCTTCAAATGTTCCTGGAAAAAGGATACCTACCCTCATAAGACCAGTGAACAGGTGGACATAGGCACCTACACCAGCAGCTATCATGGATATGGATAAAGTTCCATAAACTTTCTTCAAATGCTCCTGTACACTTCTTTCTCTGAAGAAATTATAAAAGAAATATTTAAACATGTTAAATGAAAAAGCTTTGTTTAAACTAGAGCAACATCAAATTATCTATGTTATGCATGTTATGTATGTGAGATAAAAGCCAGTGTTCGTTAGGCATGCATGTTGGTCTTGCCTCTGTAACCTTATCATGCTTATCACAAATTGTTACTACTGTCATGATAGTTGATGTCGCCCTCACTAGAAAAAACACATCTTAATCTTGCTTCAGCAACAATTCACAGGCAAGGCCAAATAGTTTAAGAGCAGAATCTGAATTTCAAGAAACACATCAACAAATAAAAAACTTTGTTAAATTTCAATAAAATGACACATTTATCTATGGAAGATGTTACTCTTAGAAATGTTCAACAACATCAAACCTGAGCATATAAGAACTGGAGAAGCCGCTCAAATAAAGATTCTTCACTTGTATAAGTTAAAATGAACCATATTCAGGGGCTGAATCAGCGGTGGACACTGAGCCACTTGGGGCATGTGCACTCCTGGCAGAGACGTCAGTAATAAATTTTAATATACAATTTTGTAAATGATTTCATGTTTTTGATCGCTTCTTACACAAAAAACTCTGTTGACACAGATGTTTCACCTTTAACATGTTTAAGTTTTTGTAATTTTGTTAGTTTAATGCAAATGTTGGAATTAAAAATAAATTGGGAATGTGTCCATGGGACACAGATGATACCCCTGCTTGCATGTAACGTTATAAAGGGACATAACTCAAGAACGGTAAAAGTGTCCTAACCGATTTCATACTTGATCTGATTTTTGTGGTAATAAGCATTGTGTATAAGTTTCATAACATCTGGTTGAGACAAACTTAAGTTAGAGAACAGAAAAGAAAAATTCAGCAATTTTTCCATTTGTAAAGGGGCATAACTCTAGAACGGTAAAAGTGATGCCACCAAAATTCAAATTTGATCTGTGTTTCGTGGTAATAAGCATTGTGTATAAGTGTTATAACGTTTGGTTGAGGCAAATTAAAGTTAGAGAACGGAAACCAATGTCGGAACACACTGACATATGTACGGACGGACAGACCAACAAGGGTAAAATTAAAGCTCCCTCCGCTACGTCGGGGGCATAAAAAGGTAATAATTTAACATATAAACCATTTAAACCATTCAAAGTCAATGAAACATGACTGAAGGGTTAAATAACTTCCATGGAAATGAGAAATGCCAATGCTTATTAATCTTCATTCCAAATACCACTGACTTATCATAAGAAGTTCGCTTTAAACTAACCTCAACACAAACTTTAGTAGTAAACTGCAAAATATTCAAAGTCAATGAACCATGATGAGGGGACAGGGCCATATAAATCTCTTTTTCTTTGAGTATACAATAAACCATGAAGCAGACAGATGATTATTTACTGTTGCATGCATGGCCTATTTACAAAAATTAATCAACACAGTATGGAAATAAGATGTGCAAATGCTATTAAAACTGCATACAAAATATCATAGCCTTATCATGGGTGGTTCATCTAAACTGATCTAAGACCAAAAAAAAAACATATACATGTCTGTTAAGGGTTACCGGACCTACTTTTGAGTGCAGCTCCTTAGTCATTTTATTTTCGTCATTAAGTGAAAAATTAACTGAACTCACGTCAAAAGCGAAGTTAGAGTTGCCAATAAAATAAATCAAGTGCCTGATACATCTTAATGTTCACAATCGTGAATATGACAGCTGTATTAAGGAAACTCCCAACTTGTGTGATGAAATAAACACTTTGCTGCCATTTTTTCAACCAATAACCAAGGGAAATAATCCTATCATTAAAAATACGGGTAAACTCTGCCCATGGACAAGTCGGACCACGGTAAGACAGACTGCTTGACTCAAAATCATGTTGCCAAAAAATAAAATAAAAAATACCAACCTACCTGCCCTATTTTTTGTCGAGCCTTCGACTTTTGTCGAAAAAGCGAGACATAGCGATCCTTCATTCCGTCGGCAGCCGCGTCCACAAATATTCACTCTGTGGTTAAAAGTTTTTGAAATTTTAATAACTTTCTTAAACCATGTAAACTAACCTGGTTTTCTACCAAACTTGGACAGAGGCTTGTTTAGTATCCAGAAGTAAATTTTGTAAAAAAAAAATTCCAGTTTTCCGTATTTTACTTATAAATGGACTTAGCTTTTTCTGCCAGGAAACATTACATTCACTCTGTGGTTAAAGTTTTTGAAATTTTAATAACTTTCTTAAACCATCCTGGATTTGTACCTAACTTGGACAGAAGCTTGTTAATGATCATATGATAGTATCCAGATGTAAATTTAGTAAAAATAAATCAATTTTTTTCCATATTTTACTTTTAAATGGACTTAGTTTTTCTGCCAGGAAACATTACATTCACTCTGTGGTTAAAGTTTTTTAAATTTTAATAACTTTCATAAACTATCCTGGATTTGTACCAAACTTGGACAAAAGCTTGTTTATGATCAAAAGCTAGTATCTAATAGAAGGAAATTTTGTTAAAATTTTGTACCTGTTTTTTCGTATTTTACTTATAAATTGTTGAGCCTGCGATTAACAGCAAAAGTAGGCGAGTCACTGGGTTCCGCGGAACCCTTACTTATTTTTTTAATGATGTATCCATTAACAGACATACATTTTTTTTTTTTGGCCTAATCACAAACTCTACCATATACATGTAACCCATGCAAGATTTTTTGCTCTAAAATTTATGACATTTGGAGCTATTATACCCCTAAATGAGTTATTTTGACCAATTTGGGTGACTGTCCCCAACTTGATAATGTTTGTATAACAAACTGTAAACATGGTCATATTGTGAAAATACATGGATGGTACAACATGTACAAGCAGAATTGGAAACCCTCAATCTCAGGATCTAAAGGCAGCAATCTAACTGAATAAGCCAAAGAAGGTCTATTCTTTAGATCTCATCCAGTTAGACTACTTTATATCCCCAGTTATACAACAACCATATCTGTCAATTTTGACAGCAAGGGCAGATTTATGGGGTGGGGCTTGTGGCCTGTGCCCCCTCTTTTTGGAGAAAATTTTGGTTGCTTTAATAGGAAATCACTGAAGCATGACAGGAGCCGGCCCCCTTTTTCAGTCATTGGCCGCCCTTTTCGGAAATCCTAGATCTGCCACTGGTCTGAAACAAAAATAACGGAAAGTATAAAAATAAGAAGATGGGGTATAATTGCCAATGAGTCAACTCACCACCAGAGACCATATGACATGGAAGTTAAAAACTAACTCACCGTATGGCCTTCAACAATGACCAAAACCCATACCGCATAGTCAGCGATAATAGGCCATGAAAATTATGACAAATGTAAAACAATTCAAACGAGAAAACTAACGGCCTGATTTATGTAAAATAAAGACCCGTTTCAACATGTTTGATACAAATAGTTTTTTGAGCTATTGAATTATGCTTTATTTCCCTATTCTAATATGACGTGCTTCTATCACTTTGTAAACAACACCGTGATAAAATTCTCGATATATCTATACTTAGCGCAGACTCAGAGATCTATGTGCATATTGGTGGCTGTTACTATTTACCTTTCACGTAAATGCACATATATCGTAACCTATGTGCAAACACTATGTCGATTTCGTTGTGTTCAAATTGAAATTGAAAAAGAAACTACAGAACCGTTATTCCTATTATTATGCATAACAAACAGAATTAATGCTCAAAAGCTTAAAAAATGTATAAAATCAAAAAATAAAATAAAATTCCGCGCAATTTCATGAATGATCTTGGCGCATTAACGTCATGTCATAACATGACGTCATACGAATGAAAACTCTCAAGCTGAAAGTTTTCCTTTAAGTATACACCCTAAGTTTGGATAATATTGCATTAAAATGGAGTTTTGAGGTAGGTATTGTTTCATTTTCTATTCTATTGCATTATTCGCACATTTGTGGATTTCAGCAAGTCAACATGGCAGCTAACTCCTTATAGTTATGACATGTCAACTCTGGATTTGACAGTAAAAAGTAACCAACGGAAAACAATGTTTGGGTTGAGAATTATGAGAACAACACATTTTTCTAGTGCTAATTTAAGAAATAATTCATGTAAGACTTAGATTTATTTGAAATTTGTAGCTTTTATCTAACAGGGGGTAAAATAGAACAGCCATACACACGGCAATCCTACCTTCGCTTCAGTTTTAAATTACCGTATTTGTCCTATTAGAATCGAATATTCATGGAAGCCATAGATTTGTTGACATTTATTACATGGCCTTGGCCGTGATATTCGTTAATTTTATTCCTCGCTAACGCTCAGGATAAAATTCAAATATCACGGCCCAGGCCATGTGTAAATGTCCAACAAATTATGGCTTCCGTGAATCATTTCTTAATTTTCCACTTGACGTCCTTCAATCAATTTTTATAAATAGCATCGTCACACACAAAAAATCCTGGTTTACTTTCGTTTTTAGAAAATGAATATTTGTAAAGTCGTGTAAACAGTAAAATTGGATAGACATTTGTTTTTGTGCAGAATTACTTACAAATGGTCAAATTTAAAAAGAGCTGGTGGTAGAAATTCATCGTTTCTTCTTCTTGTGCTTGTCATATTGTCTTTTCAAATTTATGACGTCTGATATTTCCAATTTCAAGATGTCGGTTAATAATATTGCTTCTGTCACTGCAAATTAATTGTAACCGCTTACAACATTTAAATGCACCTGCAAAAATATGTTTAAATGTCTTCAGAATTGATGAAAACGTTTGCTAGGCTGTTTTTTTTTTTAATTCGATAATAATAGTTTTACAACCAACAAATGTATAAAAGAGAGAAATGACAAATGCTATTATGCCAAATGATCCAATCGAAAATCGACACACGACTCACGTGGGTTTTATTCAACTAGGTACTTTCTCGAAATTCGAGATGTCTCTGGTTACCCCGAAACATTTCATCATTGGGGATTTTCTCAAACATAAGGTCTTTATAATGTAATTTTTTTAAGATCAGTTGCAATGTCAGAAATAGAGAAAACAATTTTCTGATTGCAAAATCATTGTTACTAAATCAGAAAAAATCAATACGAAATGTAACACTGACAATTTTTTTTTAAATGCACGCCTTCTCTCAAATTAGATCAAATTGGCATTTTAATTATTATATTTAAAATAGAGATGAACATGACGTAAAAAAGAAATGCCTGCTACCTCTATTGAATTTATGTATACACTGTGTTACTGAAAAGTGCTCAGTATTATTGATGATACATACCGTGACGCCAAAATACACAATTCAAGCTGAATTTTTTACTATAAGGGTTGTTTCTAGCATATTTGTCGTATATACATCTCAATTATGCCACAAACAAACTATCTAATCTAATCATCAATATATCACCGATTCTTCACAAGAAAAAAATCAAAATAAATTTGTTTCTATTACTCGGATCCTTAAACTGAAACAAAACGAAAAGAATATATGTCAGAAATTTCATAAAAAAGTTTTGATTCTTACGTTTTTCAATTGACACATATGGTCGTAAATTAGCCTAGGTAATGGAGGAGACACTGAATTTATATCTGGGTAATTTTAAAAAATGTCGGATTTTGAAATTGCAAAATCGACTAAAAGGTACTATAGTTTAAACCGCTCTCATAAGCGAAAATATTCAAAACAAACAATACTTTTTGAAAAACATATAAACAAAAATGCAATCTTTATAGGGAGAGTCTGGATTGCATTTACAGAATAGAAAATAATGGCCAAATAAACTGATGAAAATAAATAGAGAAAAATGAGCAAAAAATTCAAAGAATACAGAAATTAAATACCCCCATCGATACCCTCTTAATAATGCCATACAAGAATAAATTGAAACATATTTTGATAGATGGTACAATATTTTGTCTCTCCTGTTAACATATTCAAACGGAATTTTCTGCTATTTAGAAAGGGTCTGGATATATATTAAATTTTAATCTTGTTTTTTATGGCCAATAAATTGGTTTTCAAGAGTAAAAAAATCTATATATTTTCTTTCTGTGTATTAATAGCTTGTAACTGTCAATTTTTTATGATGTACAAAAATACCTTTTAAATGGTTTCCAAAGGTTATAAAACTACCACCAGCAACGTAAGTCTAAGATAGCAATTCATAAGGATTAGTATTTTTGCTCATTCTATTAAGGAGGATGAGTATTTTTGCTCATTCTATTAAGGAGAATGAGTATTTTTGCTCATTCTATTAAGGATGTATTCTTCTGACGTTACAGTCTCGTTGAAATCTCGTTCTGGAATTATTTCCAAAACATGTGATACAAGTGGAAAATATAAAAAAATGTTATAATCAAACTTAACTCTGTGAAAAAATTGTGTATATACAATGAGTAGTTTTTGAGTAATCAATTTTTCAAATTTTATTACCAATCAAGTCAGTCTTTTTAGCCAAAATTTTGAGAAAATAGGTGAGGGGTACAAGAAATGATTTTACCAGAAACATGTACATCCCATATCACTTTTTTCTTTTCAAATTTCTTAGATATGTATTTTTTCAATCATTTATAACAAAGAAGTTGAAATAATATGCATTTTGTTCTTAAAACAGATAAAAATCATAAATTTACAAAATTGACAGCATGGTTAATTTGACACCGACAATAAAGCATCAAAATATGATAAAACTTTCTCATATTAACACCTATTAAACCATAGTTTTTTTTTAAGATAAATTTATTCAGATTGGCCCACTTCAACTTTATTGAAAGTATGAAAAATGTTTAATTGTGGAACTGTGATTTTTTTCACGATAATAGCCCCAAAATAGGTAATAATTGATGAAAAATGGGAAAATCATCAAAATTGGGTACTTTCAAAGAGCCGTAGCAAAAAAAGAAGTGCACCACCATATCATTTTTTCTTCACCAATTATTTTTTTACAGTCATATAAACCCAAAAATCAGGTTAAGAAAAAAGTTTAATTCTAGAAATTGTTGGCTCCTCAGCATCAAGTAATTTTCCCTCACATATTGTTTTACTTTTGTCATTTTGTTTTTGGTAACATGATCGTACGTTAACGATATATAGAGAATAATACATGGCAAAATCCGTATCATATGCCATATAATTCCGAGATACCAATATCAGCCCGAGGGATGATATTGGTCGAGGGTGATACGTCATGTGATACGGATTTTGCCATGTTTTATACGCTTTATCATATATTTAAACACGAGAGTATATATGAACTGCTTTCTGATCCCTAGCACCTGGGTTACCTTCAGATTTACTTTTGTCATGTTTTAAAAGCTTTAAAAGAACTGCTTAATTATTCATCCGAAGCGCCTAGGTTACCTTACAATTTGCGTCGTGTTGTTCATAAAAATATTTTGTTTATTGTATTTTTTTGTGTTTTGTATTGTATTTCATGGAGTTCTTTTTTATAGTTGCATTTCGTGTGCCAGAAAATATGAAAGCTCGACGTCTGTGACGTCACATGCCAAACAATGACGTCATTGGATAAATGACGTCACGCCCTAATGACTGTTTCATTTAGGACCCATTGAGGAAAAATATTTCTTGAGAAGCTTGCATAAATTAAAATATGGACTTCATGTAAATTTAGTCGGAATCACTACTGTCATAAATGAGAAATTTTAGTAGGGGTGTGATAAAGGGTGCGCATCAAAGTTGAGCGATACGGATTAAACAGCAGGCTATTTATCAAATATTCAAAACTACTGTATTTACTACTAAATATATGATAAATGAACATATTAAGTTCTGTCCTGTTACCCGTTTTGTCTATCCTGTTACCGATAACAGTTTTGCATTTTGTGTGTGCTAAACTGCGAAGATAAAGACATTGTAACATTCTATAGAGTCGAAATAACCGAAGACGATTCAGTCAAATATTGTCCATCCTGTTACTGTAACCGTGGTAACCGGATAGACCAATTTCTTTATTCATGAATGCTGTTGTGCAACGGGAAATCGGGATTGCCTTGTTTAAAGATCGAGAATTCGGGATAGAAAAACATCGGGATACGAGAAAGCCACGTTTTAGCCACGGAAATCGGGATTTTATGTTGAAATATAACGGGATTGACAAAAACTGTACCTTGTACCTTGGACAGATAAAAGTGCCATTTTCATTATACTTCAATCAGCCCTAAGCATAATCATTTATCCTAACAAGTGTCTTAAAATCTGGTATTTTTTAATTTTATAATGTAAAGCAGCGTTTCGACTACTTTATAAATCTCTCAAGTGACATTTGTAGTTCTGTTTATGTCTGTAACTTGGTTGATCCTTGGTTCAGTGGTTTTTCGAATGGTGACTCAATAGATTCAAATTTCTCTCCGTTACAATACGATTCCAGTGCTTGTCATATAGGTTCTTGTATTGACTTGAACTGGAATTTGGCCAATTTTCTGACTAGCTACTGAAGATTTATGAGAACAAAAATGCTTATATGCAGCTTGACGTCACGGTAATATTGATAATACATATTCGGATTGGTTACGCTAAAAGACTTTGAACATAAATCATACCCGAGACGTTTAAATCGTAAGCATTGAAACTTTAAACTTTAAAATTGGGGAACAAATTTATCGGGATCGGGATTTTTAACAAAATATGTCCGGGATTTCGGGATTTTCTGATATTAAAACCGGGAAATCGGGATGAGACCCCCTCTCGCCCCCTCAAATAACTACTCCCTTGTTTGCAATGACTAACGTTTTTCTTGTGCGTTCCTAGTTTCCAACACGTAATTGCACTATTTACAAGTACAATATTGTAATTAATAAATTTGTTGGTAACAACGAAGACAGGATAAACTTAATGTTTTCCCCAAATGTCTTGAATTCGTCTCATCAAACAGATTTTTTTTTCTACAAAAATGGGAAACGTATATATAATTTTATTGTTTCGGGTCATACAAAATCTTACTTTGCGAAGAACCAAACTGATTCCCACAACAAATACACCGAAGACAATATCATCAAAATGCCGGACTTTTTGATTGACAACCAATTTGTTGAGTTTGGTTTGGTGGATTGATATCTCAGCAGACAGTCTGTATTTCAAGGAGTACTTATTGTGACCCACATCTGGCCAACATGCTACTGTACTCATATACCTGTATAAAAGTGTATAGTAAACAAAACTTACTTATACACATGTTTTGTAGATTTTATGAAAGCTTTTGATTCTGTAGTGCTTGAAGCCTTGTTGTTAAAACTCCAAAACATTTGGATAGGGGGTTATTTTTATAATATTATTAGGAACATGTATAATGATAATTCTTTACAAGTTAGATTTAAATGATAAATTAACAGATAAACTTAAAGCTAACATTGGAGTTAGACAAGGGGATAATCTAAGTCCCAATCTTTTCAAGACATTTGTCAATGATTTGCCGTGTATTTTTGATGATTACTGTGTACCAGCTTAAATAGGAAGTACAACACTTAATTGTTTAATGTATGCCGATGATGTTGTACTTCTTTCTACTAGTCAAACAGGTTTGAGTAGATGTTTAAATAAATTAGAAGAATATTGTAAAAGTTGGTGTAGTCAGGTTAATCTTAAGAAAACAAAAATTGTAATTTTTAACAAAGGTGGTAAAATGATTAAAATTAATTTTTATTTTAATGGTGAACCAATTGAGAATATTAGAAATTATAAATATCTAGGTGTTATTTTATCTGCTTCTGGAAGTTTTTCTATGGCTAGATATGATTTGTATCAAAGGGGAATAAAAGCTTTTTTCAAGTTAAAAAGTACTTTCGGTGAAAACATCCAAAAAATTGATAGTTGTTTACATATCTTTGACCATACAATAAAGCCAATTTTAACATATGGCTCAGAAATTTGGGGAACTTGTACTTTTAATTTTTCAAAATATCAAACAAACAGCCCCTTTGAAATTGAGAAAGAATTAAGTAAGTTTGATCGCGAGAACTTAAGTTTAAAGTTCTACAAATACATTCTCGGGGTAAATAAAAAGTCATGTAATTTAGCTGTTATGGGAGAGTTAGGTCGTACTCCATTGCATATTGAAATTATTTGTTCTATTCTAAAAATTTTACAAAGAATTAATGGTTTAGAAAAAGGATCATTTGTTAAAACAAGCCCTATTCACAAGTATTGACACTCACAAATGTATAATAAGTCATCTTGGCATTCTAATATTACGTATATATTTTAAGATGTATTGATGTTGATATGGAAAGTTTTGACATTGAAAAGGTTAAAAATATATTGTTTAGTAGATATAGGATTTACTGGAAAAATACTATAGAAGATAATGCAAATGTTAAAAAAGAAAATTGCGTACTTATTTTAAATTTAAAAACATCTTCAAAAGGGAATCATATATGTCAAGTTAATAAATTTCAGTATCGAAAAAGCTTAACTCAATTTAGAATCAGTACTCATCAGTTAGCTATTAAAGATAAAAGATTTTGTGGGCAGTGTAAAAAAATATACGCAGGTTGAAGACGAGTTTCATTTTTAATGGAATGCAAGTGCATATGAAAAGGAACGGAATGTTATTCTTAATGAAGCATGCATTTAGTATAAAAACTTCCCTTATATTTCAAAGTATAAACAATTTATTTGGTTAATGTCATGTGAGTCTGAAAATGTTAATATGTCAGTGTCAAGATTTATAAGTACTTGTTTTGAAATAAGAGAAAATTTGCATTCCAGTAACTAACTAAATATACATGTAGTAGTGATGTAGTTTATTTTTTTTTATGTATTAGAGAGGGTTGATATTCTATTTTCAAACACCATCTGGTATGGAGTGTAGTTATATAATCATTTATTTTCAGTGTAATATATCTTAAAAATTACTGTATCACGGTAGGTATAGTGTCCGGCTAGGATCGTGGTTTTTCGAGTGATTTGATCGGACTTTTTCGAGTGTGACCACTTTTTTTCGAGTGAATATGATCAAAATGTAAACAAACAGACTTCCTTTCTGACAAGACGTGATATAGAAGCTTGAGTTTAATATACAGGGTTTTGATTAGTAAATTTGGCTGTACCTGTAGAAAACTGATTAAAACGGTATTTCACATCCTAAATTTTACGGTAATATTGTACTTAAAGCGCGGAAATCACTATATGATCCGTGTAAACTCATCGAACCTTTAAATTAACTTATTAGTTCAGGTTATCTTACCAATGTTGTAATTAGATCTTTGAATATAGTTTACATTGGCACTAATATCGATTTTGTCATCAGCAAATTAAAACATAACTAAATTTGTATTCTTTTCAAACGGGATGTTTAAAGACACACCCACGTTCATTTTGATCTATAAAGAGGTTAAACTCCTAACTATCCTACTGTCTGTCGATACATTTATTTTGGCATTGCACTAGTCATGTCTTCTTTGACTGTCCATGACGTTAAAATACTAAATCCCTGGGATGTGTTTTAGTTGATTTTAGTCTCTGATGCATGAATTTTATTATTAATTGTTTTGGCTTTTAACTAGCTGTCAGTAACTGCGAGTACTCTCAAATCGTACTTTCTTGTTTATTTGACCTGTTGATACTAATTGTAATGCTCTTTTGTTATTTAATGTTATTCAGGGTTATATCTGGTCTATATACCAGCTTTGATAAGTGTTTGGTACTAATATAAATTTCCACTTCGTACTATGAACATCAAAATTATTTATTTTGTTAAAATATTTCCTTTCTCTATTGTAACTGTATAGGTATACCTAACACCAAAATTATTTTATTTACCTGTGTTTAAAGTTATTGCAAATGGCTGATATTTTTGTTCGAGCATGTTCAATGGTGTTACTATGTCCTTTGATTGAGTTAAGCTATTTCAGTTGATATTTTATAGTGTGTCTTTCTATGTTGTGATGTTACACTATTGTTTCAGAATAAGGGTGAAGGTTTGGTACCATCAAAACGTTTAAACCCGCTGCATTTGTTTGCACCTGTCCTAAGTCAGGAATCTGATGTTCAGTAGTTGTCGTTTGTTGGTGTGGTTCATAAGTGTTTCTCGTTTCTCGTTTTATATAGATTAGACCGTTGGTTTTCCCGTTTGAATGGTTTTACACTAGTAATTTTGGGGCCCTTTATAGCTTACTGTTCGGTGTGAGCCTAGGCTCCGTGTTGAAGACCGTACTTTGACCTATAATGGTTTACATTTATAAATTTTGACTTGGATGGAGAGTTGTCTCATTGGCACTCATACCACATCTTCTTATATCTATACACAAGGAATGTTAGTATTTGAGGTAAAAGATATAATCAATCCAACATTATTTTTGTTAAAAAAGTTAAATTTACTAGGTTTACAACGCTTTTATTCGAAAATACAGAATAAAGCCATTTTTATACACATACCAATGCAAATGTCGACGGAAATGCATACATGGAATCTATATATCTTTAGATATACAGACACTTCATAAAAATTCTTGTTATTGCATTGAAAACGACATTTTGAGACTAAATTCTTTTCTATATGTCCGGGTTTTTTCGAGAGCAGTCCGGGTTTTACGAGTGCGTTCGTGTTTTATCGAGTGATTATAAAATTTCATAAAGCTTAAAATGTTATGTGTCAGTGTATTTACATTTAAAACAATTAAAAAAAAAAGGTTCAAATTAAGTACTTTTCAAGGCACGAAACAAGTGCATTCATCAGTTTGATAATGGTGTACTAACACTTACATTTTATAAACAAGTATCGTTCATTTGTATATATTGTTGTTTGTCACATCGTATAAGTTACATGCACAGTATATAGCCGTGATGTCAACAATCTAATGTAAGCATAGACAATTTGGATTGAGACATACATACATATAGTGTGTTAAGCTGATGAAATATTCATTTCATTGTTAATTATATATGGAATTTAATTCAAATTTTATTGTCAATGGGAATAAAAATGGGGCAGATTAATACGGAAGCCGATAAGGGTCATTCGAAAAAAAATGTGTCGTAATTACGACATAGTATGTGGAAATAACGACATCGCTATGGCGTAATAACGACATATTATGTGGAATTAACGACATCGCTATGTCGTAATAACGACATCCTCATAGCATTGAAACACTATGGGAAACAACATTTTCATCTTTATTTTAAGAACCACTTATCAGAATTGAATCAAACTTGATATACGTGTGCACTATGAGGTCCTATTCAAGTGTTGTTACTTATAGTTACTAATTGGTTAAAACATATGACCGCCAAGGGACTTTGAAAATGTTCAAAATCTTCTTCTCAAGATCGCTGAAATGACTGAGTTTAAACTTAGTATAAATATACTTTATGTACCTAGTATCCAGGTCCTTAAATGAGTTGTTACGTTTTGACCTGATCCGAAGTTAAATATGGCCGCCAGTGAGGGCAAAGTTTGTATCAAAACCCTATCGTAAACAAATTCATTTTCTTTTGAGAATGATAAACTGAATTTAATCAAGCTTGATTAATATTAAAGTTATTTACTCTATATGTCTGCACATAATAGAACTATATTTCATAATCAAGTCTAATGGGACCCATTGAAATGGTGAACGATTCAGGCTGCTTGGAGCCTCTATTTATATTTGGCATGTATGTAGATCACATCAAGAAGACGTGTTTAGTACCCAAAGGGTTATATGTGCTATTGCAATTGCTTGTCGTCCGTCATCGTCTGTAGTTACCGTTAACTTTTATTTGATTAAAATCTGCTATTCGCCATGTGGTCTATTTGTATAGTATTGTGAAAATAATTGTATAAAGTTCGTTTTTTGATATCCTGTGGTGTTTGTCGTTGATGAAATATGTTCGTTGTTGTTCTGCAGTGTACATGTTTTGCGACTATTACAATGTAGTATATTATTTGTTTGTGCGTTTCTCTGTGATGAATGTTCTTGCGTGTGTTTGTGCCGTCATTTCAGCGATATTTTCTAACATTGTCATAAAGCGGGAGGTTTCAAATTGGCTAGCCATTTAACCAAGTTCAACCCACCATTTGTTCTTAAAATGTCCTGAACCAAGTCAGGAATATGACAGTTGTTAACGAATAGTTCGTTCTATGTATGTTGCGGGTTTATTTTTGTTCACTTCAGTGTTGTTCGTTTATTTTCCTCTTACAGTTGATGTGTTTCCCTCGGTTTTAGTTTTACCCGGATTTGTTTTCTCTCAATCGATTTATGACCTTTGAACACCGGTATACTACTGTTGCCTTTAGTAAGTATCAGTGTCCATGTTGTTGGTTGCCGGTCATAATCGACGGACGCCAAGTGATGACAATACATGTAGCTATCCCCAAAAAATGTTTTAGAGGACACAACTCAGATATGGGTCAAACTGATCATTCTGAAATTTTCGGCATAGGTCCATTTTGTCATGATGAACCCTCGACAGATTTGGGATAAATGTAACGGTTTTCGAGATATTATCAAAAACTAATGTGTGCCCATTATGTCCTATTTTTCAAGTTAGTAACAGCGGCTGTGTTTTTAAGGAGTCAAAATCGAAGCATGCCTTTTGTGAAAGAAACATTTAACACGGAAAAATCAAACTAACTTTCAAAGAATTTTGCACAGTAGTTTCAAAGGAGAATTAAAAAAAGCACTTACGACAGAAGACGACGTACAACAAGCGATAGCAATCGCTCGCATACCATTTCGGAAACGAGACACAACTTCCTTAGGTGATAGGTGAAGGTCAGGGGATCCATTAGGCTCGAGTATTAGGGGTCCAAAGTTTAACATAGGCTCCAATGGAGAAAGCTTTGAAAATCTTCTCCTTGAGAACTACCAGGCCGCATTGGACCAATCTTAGAGAATGGATGATCCTTATATGATGAGGATTAAATATAAAAAAGAAACCAAATGACACAGAAATTAACAACTATAGGTCACCGTACGGCCTTCAACAATGAGCAAAGCCCATACCACATAGTCAGCTATAAAAGGCCCTGAAATGACAAATGTAATACAATTCAAACGAGAAAACTAACGGCCTATTTTATGTAAAAATAAAAAAATAAACGAAAAACAAATATGTAACACATCAACAAACGACAACCACTAAATTACAGGCTTCTGACTTGGGACAGGCACATACATAAAGAATGTGGCGGGGTTAAACATATTAGCGGGATCCCAACCCTACCCTAAGTTTGTAGGAATAGTTGTCCTGGGGAACATTGGTTAAAAGAACTTAGGGTACAAAGTTTTAATAAGGCTTCAATGGGGAGGACGCTTGAAGAATCTCATTAAGAACAAACAGTAGCAATGCAGTTATAATTTGCATCAAGCATCAGGAGGACTTAAAATTCAATTGTGTCCATGGGTCTGAGAACTAGGAGTCCAAAGTTTAACATAGTCTTTATTGGGAAAAGCTTAAAATTCAGAACCTGCAAAGGCAATGCTGTCATGATTCACACGAATCTGTACATGCCAAACATAACTAAAGGCTCCAAGGAGTCTGAATTGCTCCCCTGTTCAACTGGGTCTTATTTGACTTGATTATAAAATAAAGTTCTAGTATGTGCAAGTAAATAACTTTAATTAAGCTTGATTGCATTTAGTGTTCATAATTTTCAAAAAGAAGATGAATTTGTTTACGCTACAAACTTTGCCCTCACTGACGACCATTTTGAATTTCCTATCGCCTCAAAAAGTGAAAACGCTAAGGTTGTCGTTATTATGAAATAGCGGTCAGGAGTCTGTAATTCAGTAGCGATGTCGTTATTACAACAAAGTGATGTCGTTATTACGACATGTTATGTCGAAATTACGACATAGTGATGTCGTAATTACGACATAAATGATTTTTTTCGAATGACCCTTATCGGCTTCCATAGATTAAGTATGTGTGTGGTTTTTTTTATTAATGAATATTTTTTTGTGGGGGCGGTGGCAGGGCTCTTTTAGTAGAATATTTTTTATTACATAGCATTTTTCTGATTTTTCACTGCTGTCCAGTAAGTTTCTTACTCCGGGGTTCACCATAAACAATATTATTAACTGTAAAAACAAAAGTAGAATGAAATGAAGTTGAAAAGATTATGAGTCCCCTGCACTATGTTTATAAAGGATCTGGTAATTTAAGAAATAATTCATGGAAGCCATAGATTTGTTGTAAATGTACACATAGCCTTGGCCGTAATATTCGAATTTTATCCTGAGGGTTAGCGAGGAATAAAATTAACGAATATCAAGGCCCAGGCCATGTGAAAATTTACAACAAATCTATGGCTTCCATGAATTATTTCGATTCTAATAGGACAAATACGGTCATTAAAAAACTGAGGCGAGGGTGGGTATGCCGTGAGTGTGGCTGTTCTATTTTACTCTAAGTCAGATAAAGCTAAAACAGTCTAATAAATCTGTAGCTTGCATGAATCATTTCTTAAATAACCGCTAGAAAAAAAATGTGTTAAATTGTATTAATTCTCAAACCCAACATTTGCCATTTTTATTTTACATTTTTACTCGTTAGCCACCGTCAAATCCACTGTCGACATTTCGTAACTAAGGAGCCGACATGCTGACTTGCTGAAATCTGTAAATGTGCGAATAATGCAATATACTAGAAAATAAAACAACACCTGCCTCGAAACTCCATTTAAATGCAATATTATTCGAATTTCGATGGTTAACGTAATGTAAAAACCTCCGGCTTTAGCGTTTTCATTTGCATGACGTCATGTTTAGAAATGAGTAACATGTGCCACAGAAAGCATTAATGGACTTTCGTGGAATTTAATTTTATTTTGATTTTGTAGACGACGAGCTCTTATGCATAAATTCTTTTTGTTATGCAGCAGAATAAAATAAAAGTTCTGTAGTCTTTTTTCAATTGCAATTTTTAAAACAATAAAATCGGCATAGCGTTTGCAAAAAGGTTACGATACATGTGGATTTACGTGGGAGGTATACTGTAACATCCATTATTATGTATATTTCTGAGTCTGCGCAAAGTACAGATGTATCGAGAATTTTATCACGGTGTTGCTTGCTTACAAAGCGAAAGAAGCACGTCATATTATAATTCTAATTTTACACTAGAAAGTTGTGGTAGATCGTTTTCCGAACACAAAATTTGCATTAAATTGAAAAACGTTAATTTTGATCAACGTAGTAGCTAGTATGTTTTGGTGATTTATTGGGAATATATGATATTGTCCTTCCCTTTATTACAGTTATAAACTAGGAAAAGTCATTTTTTAAAGTCAAGAATACCTTTTTTCATATTCAAATTTTCTTTAAAAATCCGGACGGTTTCACTCTTACTCTCGAAAAAACCCGGACAACATTAAACACTGAATTTTTTGGTTAAATACAACGAAAGTGTACTTCTTTGTTGCTCAAAACATGTATAGTATTCAAAATAAGATGGGTAGTCATGTAAAAAACTATTATAATTACGAAATAGCAGTTAATTGACCATATCGCATGTTTTATCACTCGAAAAAACCGATCTACACTCGAAAAAAGTGGACCGATTCACTCGAAAAAACCACGATCCTAGTCGGACACTATACCTACCGCGTGTATAGTTAATACTATATATATGTATATGCTCGGAAACGGGTCCTTTAATTGGATTCAATAAATATTCTCATTCTTCTTATAAAACAGAACTCATACAGAACCTTCTCAAAGACAAAAGGAAGACAAAAACATCATACAAAGGTCTTTAATTTCACTTTTAGATTATTGATGAAGTTCATATCTCGATCTTTTCCTCGATATTGACACAGATGGACAACTTCAAACTAGAATCTATGACAAACGTGATGATTTAAACTTTCCCATTGTCAACTTCCCATTTCTCAGCAGTAACATACCATCTGTTCCTTCGTATGGTGTTTTCATATTTCAGTTAGAACGCTACGCTCGTGCATGTTTACTTTATACTCACTTCAATATTAGGGGTGTACTCCTTACACCAAAACTGCTCTAACACAGTTAAGAGGAAGAACGACTGAAATCGACAATACATGTTTTACGGTTACTATCGCGTATTGGTTGACCGATACGATATGCCTTTGTCTCAACTCACTACCGATCTTAGATCTTCAGATACCAGTATAGTCGTTTGAACTATGAGTTTACCGATTGTGTCCTATTGCCGATTGTTATATTTTGAATGAGTGTGAATTCGCATGGCCGTTGATGCATACACAGTAGGAGACGCTTAATTTTATTTATATTCAAAGAACTAGAGCCTTTTGTGTGCACAATGCACGTGGTTAGAACATGTAAAACTATGAATAAATGGAATCTTCATACGTGTAGTAATTAACAATCAGATTAATGACGTATTTGCACTGTTATCTATTGGTTTGAGTTTTGCTATGTGTGGGGAGTAAATTTCTGTCGGGATTTGTGTCGATAATAGACATATAAAAAATTAGACAAAACCAATAATTTTTCCAATACCTCTATTCAAGATATCAAAGTTCAAGGGGACAACAATACTTTGAAATATACAAAAACAAAAACAAAGACAAAATATCACTGACCTGACGAAGCAACTTTGAAACTGTCACATTTTTGACTTGGAATTGTATGAAAATAACGCTTTGTAAATTTCGTGCAACCGACATTTCTGGAATGACCTTAATCAGAAACGCTCAAAACCAAACATTTGAAAGCTGAGAATGTGTAAATACCCGAATATGTTAGGAGCTATGTGACAAAAAGGGATCTATAAAGACCACCTTTGTCTGAGGGAGTTGGAATCATATTTTCTTATTGAAAAATGTGTTTTAATTTTTGGATCTGTTTTAATATTTTTTTTAAACATTTATTTTGTGATGTTTACTGGTGTTGATTAAAAGATCCAAATATAATTTAACTATTTTCATGTTTATTTCGATAAATTAAATAAACATGTCAGAACAATAGAAAAATATGATTTTGTGTTATGTTTTTATGAATATAATCTATATAAGAATTAAAATAAGAATATTCTATTGGTTTCTAATTCAAAATTATATAGGCATTAGGTCAACATAAACACACAAGATCGAAGCACACACACACACACACACACACATATATATATATATATATATATATACATGATGAATTTAAATATTGCTTCATCTGACAGTCATATCAAAAGATGGAATAAAATGCACCAATTTAAGAAAGTAACTGTTCTCTAAATTTGTTTAGTGTTGTAAATATTTTCTAGATATGAAATAAGATCCCAAACAAACAAACGAACAATTAAGCTGTAACAACCCATTTCATTGGCAGAAACAGATACAACAATAATCGTATTGTGCATGTAAATTGACATATGCCTTTACAGATTGCTTTGTTGTGATTCGCAAGAATGTTACTGCTGAATATGTAAGTTAGGTGTTTGATGTAATTCACAGACCTGTTCTTCTATTTCAATTAATAAATCGTGTTTAACGTGCTGCAGTAAGTGTCATGTTTATGACATAATGAAATCATGGAAATATAATAGGGTAACACAACAACAATATAATTGATATCTCTAGCCTCCCTTTTAAAAGATTTATCAGAATTTTCAAATACGTTCACCAACAACAAACATTTATATTTTCTTTTAAACTTTATCTAACAGCGACTTCAGCATTTCATCGTTTTCCAGTATATATCCAGCATTCTTCACTAACAGTTGTTGATGTTTAGTCTTAGTTTCTATTTCCTCAGCTGATATTACCTACAATGAATTGCAAACCACATATAAAACAATATTATCACCCAAGAAAGAATCTTTTGTGAAAGGAATTCCTTTCTAGAGTTAGTTCCAGAAAGTAGAACAATAAGTCAATGGATATTCCCGTTGTTTTATTATACTTTAATAAACACCAACATTCTTTAAAATGCATCGATGTTAAATGCGGAGTACAGTGTAGATATAACGGCTCCTTGTAACCCACTCGAACACGGACTGGACTCATTCATTTCATCTATGCTCAACTAAATGTTCAAGTTAATGATCACTATAATCGAGACAGGCCTGAGGGGAGATGTAATCAGATACAAGAATAATCGACTGAACTGTAAAATTGCCGATTGTCACATTTTGAGTGATTAAAGATTCGGATGGCGGCTGATGAATGCATACCACGAGACGTTTACCCTGTCGATGTACCCGGTCGCACTCCTTTGGAGTTTCCATAAGTTTTGAGTTTTACCTGATTTGTATCTTTTTAAAGGATTTATGAGATTTGAAACTCGGTAAAGTACTTTGTCCTCTAAATAATCATCGAAATTTTGAATCAGGTCTACCTAACTAACCAGAAGAAACCCTCTATGTACAGTACAGTAAGTAAATATAAATTAAAAAAATCACTTAAACACTGTCTCCGAAACAGTTTTCTCGAGACTTGGAAAGTAATCAGAGCTTCTTATTTACAGGATAAAGGTAAATTGAGTACTTATTTTAAATATAAATTCTCATTTGGTAAAGAAACCTATCTTTCCTCTATAAATAATGGCAATTGTCAAATTCTTACTAAATTTAGATTAAGTAATCACAAATTAAGAGTTGAAACTGGTCGTCATGAACGCAGGGTGAACATGTCAGGTAAAATAGAGAATATTCCACGATGTGAAAGACTTTGTCAATATTGTAATTTGAATGTGACTGAGGATGAACTCCATTTTTTGTTAGAATGTCCTCTATATGTAACTTCAAGAACCATTTTACTTGATGATTTATTTATTAAATATCCAAAACTAAGAATGCTTAATTCACAAAACTTATTTATATGGATTATGACAAATGATGATGATAATTTTATTAAAACTTATGCTAATATTTGACTTCAAACTTAGAAGTGAGAAATAATACAAGTAAAATTAATACAGATTTTAATGATAACATTTGGTGAAGAGTTATCTTTCTTTTGCCGAATTAACGATGTCTTATAAACTGTACTTTTGTTTTATATGAATCATATTATAATGTTTAATTTCATATTATTTCTAAACATGTATTTATGTTTTTGTCTATGATTTATTTGTTTGTAATTGATATGCCTATAAGGGCCCTTTAATTAGGAAATAAACATATTTGATTTGATTTGATTTGTACTATTTACTTGATGGTATGATGGTTTATTTTTTTTATCATTTATTTTTCATTCTATCTATAATGTAGCTGTATATAAAGCAATGATTGTAATGACTTTGTGTGCGTGTTTGTGCTGTATTAATATAGCAAATATAACACCAGACAACATTTGCTTTCTAACATTGGACTAATTACATGACCTTTATGCGAATGTATACTATTCTTACCCTGTCGACGTACCCGGTTTGGGTCCTTTTTGGAGTTCATGCGATTCCCTCAGTTTTTGTTTGTTACTCTATTTTGTAACTTCCTAATCGATTTACGACGTTTGACCATCGATTTACGACATTTGACCATCGATTTAAATATAATTTGAATTTTTCTATGAATAGTGTTTTACTTTTATTGAGCCACTTTTCTATCTAATCAATATATCATATACCATGAATTATTTTAATCTTCAATTTAAAACCGGAAAACCAGCAATTTCAAAGAATACATCTACCTTATAAGTCAGTAGTCGTAGAAATTCATTTGACCCAATTTCAAATCTCGCCATTATTCTCACTTCCGTTCCTGCATACCCTGTTGTTACAAGTCCTTCCCAAACGTGTTTACTCGTTTCTTCAAGATGCGTCCATCCTTTACAGGATACTGCAGCAACGTCCACAGAATTAGGTATTTCAATAGAAAAATAAATTTCTGTTTTGGCTGACAGTATTCCAGATTTAGGCGAAAATACGCCAATATTATTAATATGATCAAGGCATAGTTCTGGATATGGAGACCATCGTAAGGAAGGGTTAGTTACGGATACTAAACCATTATACAAACATTTAGAATCAGTTTCTCCAGCACCAGAAAATAACGATAACAAATATTCTCCTTTTCTAGGCAGATTTATGCGAATGATAATTAAAGAAGCGTTATATGTAATGAAAACATGTCGAATCATGTTATGAAAACATGACGTAATTATGTGAAGACGAGGCTCAATATGACCACCACTATAATTCTGCAGACGCAAAGTAACCTCTCCTGAAGATGTGCTTTTGATAATTCCATTTACACAATCTGTGAACCTGATTCTTTCTCGTCTTCCGTCTTTTGTTATCCCAAGTTTCCCATCTTCAACAAGCGGTGGCATGCAATTACATGATGGTTCATTTAGGAAATGAATAAGATACGAACACACCGATGCATTATGGGATAGTAATATTGTCTCCTTTTTCAATATGTTGAATAGGACAAGACCTTTAAACGGGCTGCTTATTCTGTATGTTATTGAATCTGTGTCATACCAGAAAAAAACAAAACGTCTGGATATTGGTTCGTCGGAAGTAGATGTAGCGTCTATGCTGAAGTCATACATGTAGTCATCTTTGGTACGTTTGAACTTGATAAGTACTGAACTATCAGATGTGGTTATTTCTGAATCTCTGTGAGAGAGTGGAACAAGACCACAAATACTTGTATCAACCCCAGGTCCCCATTCGAAACGCAAAACATTTCTCGGAAATCCGCAAACATCTTTACAATCGGGTATGTTTTTGTTGTCGAATGATGCCATAATGTCATAGCAGCATACCATTACATATATACTAGAGGATTCTGTATCCATAGCATAGATTTTAAGCACTCCATTCTGAGCTGTTTTTAACTTGACCGCGGTTTCGCTTTTGTCAACGTCAGTATCGACAAACGTCCAGGATTTCTCAGGCGTGTCAAGACAATCACCGTTATAAGAGCAAAATCGTGCTGCAAATTGTATCTTCTTATTAGACGGAAAAGATATTTTAAAAGTTTTCAAACTATCTGATG
The DNA here is from genome assembly GCA_017311375.1 of Mytilus coruscus. Lineage (NCBI taxonomy): Eukaryota > Metazoa > Mollusca > Bivalvia > Mytilida > Mytilidae > Mytilus > Mytilus coruscus. The sequence goes on along the minus strand of CM029608.1, from coordinate 49,617,367 downwards.
TCATATCTACGTGAAAAGTGTGAGATGTTTTCAATGTCAGTTTCAGATCATAAAAGAACGGTGTAAGGAAAACCATATTTTGCCATTCTTCGTAGTTAACTGGTCGCCATAGAAGTTGCCAATAAGATTTGTTTGGAAAACAGTAATAAACAAACTCAGCTGGATTAACCAAAAAATGTTTGTCCATTTGTTTACGGAAAAGAAAATCAACAGTATTTATTTTTCTGTATGAAGAACCAATCATAATACAGTTTTTAGACTCCCACAATTTCTTATCTACTGGATGAGGGTCGATCAACATCCATTTGTTTTCATATAATACTGCTAGCCACTGACTCGCAACTGCCCAATCCACTTTTTTCTCTTTCGGAATAGTTCTTAGATATCCATGAATCGTCATACATTGAATACTTACAACACTGGAATGAATATAATTATATATTTATAAAATTGAGAATGGAAATGGCAAATGCGTCAAAGAGACAACAACCCGACCAAAGAGCAGAAAACAGACCAAGGGCACCAATGGGTCTTCAACACAGCGAGAAAATCCCGCACCCGGAGGCGGGCTTCAGCTGGCCCCTTAACAAAAATGTGTACTAGTTCAGTGAAAATGAAGTGAAAAATAATTCATTTGGGGATTTATGTGTATGTGCGTGTGTGTCTACTTTCATATGTTCTGTATTTATTATGAAAATGAAAATAAAACCATTGTAATACAAGGGCGTAGGAGCAAGGGGGCAAGGAAGCAATTCCCTCCACATCTTTTGGCATAACAAATTTATTGAAAACAAAAATGAAAATAATAGGGGACACTGACAAACGTCTAGTCTAATATATAGATGTGTTGTTTGTTTATGCTTGTCACTTTCAGAGGTTTGCCTTTTCCCTTTCTTTGCAGTCTTCTCCTACGCCACTGTATATAATATATCATATATCTATTATCATATACATGTTTGAGAGGCGTGGACATGCTGTAAACATTTTTTTGCTTTTTAAATGTTGTATATACCTTATATCTAATCTTTTTTTGGGGTTCGAGTAAAGTTTCAAAATAAAGTAGTCACACTGGTCTGGGCTGCATTTAAAAAAACATAATTATTTTAAATTAATTTTAGTCTAAGTGATTTGGCGGTTATCTGTTCCTCTAAAATTGGTTTGAAACTTTTAGCGTACATTAAACGTTTATAACAGAAACAGGCGTATGGAACACTAATTCTAGTAATTATACATAGTAGAAATAAGGAGTTATGGTATGATAGCCAATGAGACAACCACCTACCAAAGTCCAAACGATGTATATGTAAGGAACTACATTTAATAATGAATTATTATCTCCACTTATCTAAAATATGTAAGTAAGCACTGGAACATCTTCAGTAAATTTTATTACTTTAAACGGTCCTAATTCATTCCACAAGATACTCATTTTGACCATTTATGTCTCTTCAGTGATGCTCAAGGCAAAAAAAAAAAAAAAAATCAAAACTTTATATATATTTGTATTTGGTGGGTTTCATGTTGCTCAGTTTTGAGTTTTCTATGTTGTTTTTTTTAACTTGTTTGAATCGCTGTCTTTTCTCGTGTTTTGTCATGACGTTGTCTGTTTCTATTCGACTTATGAGTTTTGAAAGTCCCCTTGATATATTCCGTCTCTTTTTAAAGAACTGATGTAACTGAACAAGACCTTTTTAAAGAACTGATGTAACTGAACAAGACCTTTTTAAAGAACTGATGTAACTGAACAAGACCTATTTAAAGAACTGATGTAACTGAACAAGACCTTTTAAAAGAACTGATGTAACCGATCAAGACCTTTTTAAAGAACTGATGTAACCGAACAAGACCTTTTTACAGAACTGATGTAACCGAACAAGACCTTTTTAAAGAACTGATGTAACTGAACAAGACCTTGTAAAAGAACTGATGTAACTGAACAAGACCTTTTTAAAAAGAACTGATGTAACTGAACAAGATCTTGTTAAAGAACTGATGTAACCGATCAAGACCTTGTTAAAGAACTGATGCAACCGAACAAGACTTTTTTAAAGAACTTATGTAACCGAACAAGACCTTTTTAAAGAACTGATGTACCTGAACAAGACCTTTTAAAGAACTGATGTAACCGAACAAGACCTTTTTAAAGAACTGATGTAACCGAACAAGACCTTTTTAAAAAACTGATGTAACTAAACAAGACCTTTTAAAAGAACTGATGTAACTGAAGAAGACCTTTTAAAAGAACTGATGTAACTGAACAAGACCTTTTTAAAGAACTGTTGTAACTGATCAAGACCTTTTTTAAAGAACTGATGTAACTGAACAAGATCTTTTTAAAGAACTGATGTAATTGAACAAGACCTTTTTAAAGAACTGATGTAACTGAACAAGGCCTTTTAAAAGAACTGATGTAACTGAACAAGACCTTTTTAAAGACTGATGTAACTGAACAAGACCTTTTTAAAGAACTGATGTAACTGAACAAGACCTTTTAAAAGAACTGATGTAACTGAACAAGACCTTTTAAAAGAACTGATGTAACTGAACAAGACCTTTTAAAAGAACTGATGTAACTGAACAAGACCTTTTAAAAGAACTGATGTAACTGAACAAGACCTTTTTAAAGAACTGATTTAACTGAACAAGACCGAACATATAACTTTACACGTTATAGGAATCAGAGCTTTACATGAGGGAGATACATTCCTGAAGATGATTTTTTAAGTTAGGCCTGGTATCGTTGATGAGTTTTTTTTAATTAGTTTTATAACAGAAGTTTCATTAACATAATATCCGTAATGGTATGTCAGAACTACTGGGCTGGTGTTGTATCAAACTTTCAATCTATTGAAATATGGATATGCAACAAAACTTTTGAACGAAGGATGACGTGTGCCGTTAATTCCAAGGTTACCGATTGGATGCTATTGACAACAACGTCACACAATCGCAGTCAACGTTTCCGGAAATTTTAAATATATATATTCTAAACATTTCACTTGTATTGCATTAGAATTGGATAACATTTTTGGATTTGACCTTGAAACTCGTCAAACACAGCACTGGTATTCCTTAATTTGACGGACACATGTGCAGTTTCTACTGGTTACGCAGAGCCGAGTCGGAAAAACGAATATTTGCGACAATCAAATCCTAAATCATGTCGATTGACAATGACAACTATTAAAATACATAACGGTTAATCCTATTACAATGCAATACAAGAAAAATGTTTAAAATATAAATTTGAAATATCCCAGAAACGTTGACGTTGTTGCCAATTACTCAAAATGGTCAACCATCGAATTGATGCGTCGCTGGGTAAACTCAATGGGCGACAGTAAAATCTATATTTTACTTAGGCTACGCTTAAAATACAATACAGATATCTATCAAATAGTCTATCTCTTTGCCGTTTTTTTCAGTGTTAATCTACTGGTATCGCATATGGCTTATAGTTTTTTGTGTGTGTGTCGACGGGGTCGATGACATATACGTTGTTGCGTCTTGCTATGTTAACCAATTTGCAGCACAAAAATCTTCATTTTACTAAGGTCAACTTAAAATACAATACAGTTATCTCCTAAATAGTCTTTCTCATTACATTTTTGCTCAATTTATGGTAACTGATATTGCAGGAACTCTACTGTTTTGGCCATTTACATCTACTTCACGTCTGTTTAAATTCTATGATATATGAAAAGGGAATAATTTTATATTCACCTGCAAAGATAATGAAATATCTCCACATAAATATCGGTCTCTTCATCTTTAATATTTATACCAAGATGTTTAGCATCATTTTCTAATTGTTCCCAAGAAGTCAATGACGTCACGACATCGAAGATCAATCGAAGTTTGTCGTAAGATGTAACCTCCTGTTTCAAACGGCTTTCGAAATTGGCAAGTGGTATACTCGAAAACATCTATAAATGAACATGTAAATGCATATATTAAAATAAACATGAAATGTAATCAAACTGAATGCACGAGGGCCTTGACAAAATTATATTATATCATACTTTGATATTCATGAAACACACTGTTCATCTGTATTTTGGTATCCCATGGCTGCTCTGGTACTTGATATGAAAGTCTCAAGCTGACAGTAAAGTCGATATTGAGAATACCATAGCTGTGATAACAGTGACTGTAAAGTTAAAATTCTGACGGTAAATGTGTAAATGGTGGCCTTCGGCTGTTTTCTGCTCTTTGGTCGGGTTGTTGTCTCTTTGACACATTCCCCATTTCCATTCTCAATTTTAAGATTCATAATGAGAGTGGGACATGTTATGGAAGTAGACTTTTAAAGAAAGTTTAATGTTGTGTGTGTTGTTAACAAAAAGTATGATACGGACAAAGTTTTGCACTGCGCGTTTTTCTGAAATTACCTTCGACCGGTGCGCTAGAGACCAAACTATCGGATAGAGAACAGTTTTTGTATTTGTTCTTTGTATTTTGAATAGTTTCATTTTGTTTGTACAATTTTTATTTATTTGTTCAATGAATCAGCCTTAGTGTATTGTTAGAGGTAATTTAACTTGCATAAGTTTCTGATGTATTTTGTAAACTGCTCTTGTTAAGACTGAATTGTTAGTTGTGCGGAATGTTTAGATACACAGTCACGTCAGGTCTCATCTAAGACGTTAAATTAAACAAATTAAAAGCATACGTAATAGGGTATGGATGGGGGTTTACAGAATACAGAATAATGGGCGAAAAATATAAAGAATAGAGAAAAATGGACCAAAAAATAAAGAATAGAGAAAAATGGACCAAAAAATAAAGAATAGAGAATAATGGACATAAAGTATAAAGAGTAGAGAAAAATGGACCAAAAAAATAAAGAATAGAGAATAATGCGGTGCTAAAATATAAAGAATAGAGAATAATGGGCAAAAAGTATAAAGAATAGAGAAAAATGGCCTAGAAAATTAAAGAATACAGAAATAAAGGGCCCCCATCCAGACCCTCATATAAGAATGCGACAGATTCTATAGACGCGAAAGAGCCCTTTGAGTAGCGTATTTTCAGTGTTCCGGTCAATGTTTGGCTACGGGATGTTTGATTAAATAACACGTCCGTTTGATTGCGTAGGATGACGTCATACCCAAGGTCCGAATGAGGATATAAATAAAATGAGATGTGGGTTTAAAGTGTCAATTCCAAGTAGAGACGGAGGATAAAAAGGAGACCAAGGATGTATATGTTAGTTATAAATCCTTGAAGGAGATGTTCAAATCGCATAAGTCGGAGAACTGATAACGCTATGGACAAAAAACGGAAAACGAACAGTGACGAAATCAAGATGGCGGCAAATATGTCATGTGTCATGTGTTTATCAATGCAGTGACTGCAAAAGATTTTATGAAGATCTTGAAGTTTTTAATAGACACAAATGTGTTCTTGAGAGTAAGCAAACAAAACAATTTAGATTTTGTCAATTTTCAATGAAAAAATATTGAAAAACATTAAAATGTGCCAGAAATTATGAAAAAAAGGATTTTTACACCGGCAACACTTTTTTCTCTTTATACCCCCCCCCCCCCCCCCAACTACATTTACAGAAGCTTTCAGGTCGACCCGGCCCCAAGTTAACCCGTCTAAAGTGTGTCTTTAATTATAACAAATGATCTGTTGTTTATTCTAATAATAAAGATTGATTGTAAATAAATTAATTTTTGTTGTCAGTATATATTTTTTAACAAAGCGTATGAGAAATTTATTTTAATATACCGTAAAATACGTTATAAAAGATGAACTACAATGTCTCTGTCTCATTCTATCGGCATAATGCCTCCCTTATGTGTGTTTTGTAAGTTAGATGTTCAAGAAACTCAGCAAAGCCTATTGAGTGTGAAGATGTTCGATCTGTTTATGTATATGAATAATGATAATAAAAATATGAAATGAAACGATTTTCATTTTAATTCCTACATGGCCTATAGAAGCTGATGTTCCTCCTCTTTCTTACTTTGTTTTGTACATTAGTGAGTTTTCTGATTTTTGTCTTCTATCTTATTTTTTCCAAAACCTGTCCAGAACTACTCGGATATCAGTTCCGAACAGAACTTTCCACTTCCTGTCCGGAACCAGTCCAGAATTACTCGAAAGCTTGTTCGGAACAGAACACCCGGAACAGGTCAGGAACACCTGATTCGTGCAGACCCCTAGTTCCACGAATGAAAGTAGCTGTACCATATACACCTAGTTCCACGAATGAAAGTAGCTGTACCATATACACCTAGTTCCACGATTGAAAGTAGCTGTACCATATACACCTAGTTCAACAAATGAAAGCAGCTGTACCATATACAACTAGTTCCACGAATGAAAGTAACCGTACCATATACACCTATTTCCACGAATGAAAGTAGCTGTACCATATACACCTAGTTCCACGAATGAAAGTAGCCGTACTATATACACCTAGTTCCACGAATGAAAGTAGCCGTACCATATACACCTAGTTCCACGAATGAAAGTAGTTGTACCATATACACCTAGTTCCACGATTGAAAGTAGCTGTACCATATACACCTAGTTCCACGAATGAAAGTAGCTGTACCATATACACATAGTTCCACGAATGAAAGTAGCTGTACCATATACACCTAGTTCAACAAATGAAAGCAGCTGTACCATATACACCTAGTTCCACGAATGAAAGTAGCCGTACCATATACAACTAGTTCCACGAATGAAAGTAGCCGTACCACGATTGAAAGTAGCTGTACCATATACACCTAGTTCAACAAATGAAAGCAGCTGTACCATATAAAACTAGTTCCACGAATGAAAGTAGCTGTACCATAAACACCTAGTTCCACGAATGAAAGTAACTTACCATATACACATAGTTCCACGAATGGAAGTAGCTGTAACATATACACCTAGTTCCAAGAATGAAAGTAGCTATACCATATACACCTAGTTCCACGAATGAAAGTAGCTGTACCATATACACCTAGTTCAACAAATGAAAGTAGTTGTTCTATGTACAACTAATTCAACAAATGAAAGTAGTTGTTCTATGTTCAACTAGTTCCACGATTGGAAATAGCTGTACCATATACACCTAGTTAAATGAATAAAATTAACTGTACCATATACACCTAGTTCAACAAATGAAAGTGCCTGTACCACCTACACCTAGTTCAACGAATAAAAGTAGCTGAACCTAAAGTCAGTATAATGAAAGTCAACCGTCAATTTCTCCAATGAGGCTCGTTTGCGGTGATTTTCCCCTAACTAAGCTTAATATATATATATATATATATATGTACGTCTGAACCAGTGACAACTGTACAACAGATTTCTCCATCGGATCACCAGCGTCGTAATACAGTACATGATTATATCGTAATACAGTACATGATTACTGTACTGTATTACGACGCTAGATTAAAACTGACGAGGAAAGGTCATGTACTGTATTACGACGCTAGATTAAAACTGACGAGGAAAGGTAACACCCAGCCACCGAAAGCTTTATTTTGGTGAAGCCTAGGTGGTCGTGTGGTCTAGCGCGTCGGATACAGTGCAGGCGATTTGGTGTCACGATATCTCAGTAGCATGAGTTCGAATCCCGGCGAGGGAAGAACAAAAAATTCGCGAAAGCAAATTTACAGATCTAACATTGTTAAGCTGATGTTTAGTCGAGTTGTGTATACAGAATGTACACAGCCATGTATCGCCATCACTGCTGGTGATCCGATGGAGAAATCTGTTGTAGAGTTGTCACTGGTTCAGACGTACATATAATGTGACTGTATCTTGCATTAATTTGTAGGATCCTTTACAATAGATATTTCAGCTGATCTGTAAAATTCCATCTTCATGCCTTATATATCATGTACTGTATTACGACGCTAGATTAAAACTGACGAGGAAAGGTAACACCCGGCCACCGAAAGCTTTATTTTGGTGAAGCCTAGGTGGTCGTGTGGTCTAGCGCGTCGGATACAGTGCAGGCGATTTGGTGTCACGATATCTCAGTAGCATTAGTTCGAATCCCGGCGAGGGAAGAACAAAAAATTTGCGAAAGCAAATTTACAGATCTAACATTGTTAGGCTGATATATATATATATAATAAGCAAGTCTAAAAGGGTACAACATCACCAAAAAAAGAAAAATCATGAACAAATGTTAAATATTTCGGATAACTAATATCCTTCATCAGTAAGATGTCAAATGATTCTTATCTTGACATTTGGTAGTCAAACTGATATAATAATCTTGATCGTTATACAAATTATCACGAATCAATACGCTGGTAAATGTTTTCAATATTGATGTTTGGAGGAGGAATAAATTCCTTAAAACTGTAAGAGTCCTGTACTGAAGCCTGAGTTGCAGGAAACAAATGATGGTAGGGACTCATTCTATGTTTTTTCATTAATATTTGCCAGTATCTTGTACAATTTTTATTACAATCATATAATGCTGTTTGTAAATACTATGACATGTTTTTGATGACGCAGGTGTCGGTACCCCGCTGGCGCTTGCCCCCGTTGTAAAGGGGTAGTTTCACAATAATATATATATATATAGATATAGGAAGATGTGGTGTGAGTGCCAATGAGACAACTCTCCATGCAAATAACAATTTATAAAAGTAAACCATTATAGGTCAATGTACAGCCTTCAACACGGAGCCTTGGCTCACACCGAACAACAAGCTATAAAGGGCCCCAAGATTACTAGTGTAAAACCATTCAAACGGGAAAACCAATGGTCTAGTCTATATAAAAAACGAGAAACGAGAAACACGTATAAATTACATAAACAAACGACAACTACTGTACATCAGATTCCTGACTTAGGACAGGTGCAAACATTAGCAGCGGGATTAAACGTTTTAATGGTACCAAACCTTCTCCCTTTTTCTGAAACAATAGTATAACATCACAACATAGAAAAACACACGATAAACATATCAATTGGAAGGCTTAACTCAATCAAAAAACGTAAATTAACACAATATGAACGAATAAATTTGATCTGTGATACCTAAATGTAAATACATAGTTAATAAAATATTAGGGACAAACATTCAAGGCCAAAAAGCAAACAAACAAGTCCAAACAAAGCCATGGCAAGACACCACCGCGAAATATTTAACCCTTAGAAAATAATCACTTTTGAAAAAAAAACCGGTTTTCATAATATATACAGGTAAATGAAAATTAACTTTGTATATATATATTAATGCCCTCTGGGGAAACTGTCCTTAACTTTCTTATCCAAACACTTCCCCGAGCAAGTCTGTCGGCCCTTGACCAACCCTCGTTGTGGTCTATGATAGTGATGTAAGGTTTTTGAGATCATCTTTTTGTGTGCAGAAAATAACATATTAAATAGAAAATAATATGGTATGGAAGCTTAAAGGTCGACATTCCGTGTGGACGAAATGCGGACTCAATCTGTAGATATAAATAGAAAAATCCTCTCAATATACATGTACAATCATAGCAAAAAAAAAAAATCATGAAAAATGTTTCGGGAGGAATGAATGAAAGACATATTTTGTGTCAATTTTATCTTCAAACCTTTGTATAATAACACTAACGGTACCTTTATTTATGCACCAGACGCGCATTTCGGAAATTAATGTCTCTTCAGTGATGCTATAGGCCGAAAAATTTGAAAATTCAGAACCTAATAAAAACGTTGGAATAGCTGATAAAAACTAAAAGGACCTAAAGTCCCTTTAGCATGTTTTATCGTGAATACAGAACTGAATATAATTTGATACATTTTATTTACCTTTGATCCATTGGTATGGTGATCGTAACTTATATCCCAGCGATATGGTATTGGTAGTGGCATTCCATCATTAAATCGAGGAAAATCACAATCTTTTCTTCCCAGGATGCTATTTTGTGCTAACTCTAACACATTCGGAGAAGGGTGGAGCAAAAATAATTCCTTCTGTATAAGTGGTTTATATTTTTCAAAGGCAGTTGGTATTAAATGTTCATCAAACGTTGACTTTAAATCATGTTTTTCTTCTTTTTCGTTGCTGGAATCACCATTTAGGTCATTCGTTTGAGGAAGTTCATCTTCAATTTTTGTTTCTAAATTTATTACATCATTTTGCAATTTATCGTTTTCGCTGCCAGTTATCGCATTATTTTGTGTTCGGTCGTTTTCTGTGCATTGGTCTCTTGCCATTTTAGTGGAAAATGGAGGGATGTTAGCAATGCCCTCTACATTTGAAATCTCGTTGCAATCTTCTTGTATATCTGCAGAATTGCTGAATTGAGAATGTGAGGAGAGTAATTCCGGTTCAGCGTCTGATACATTTTCTGAATGACCTTTTAGTCCTCGGAAAATAATTTCACATGCTCTTCTGTCATTATGGTTTTCTGTTACTTTGTCTTGCAATTCTGTACATTTATTTGAAGAAATAGAGTTTTTTCTGTCACACTCAGAAGTAGTAGGCTGAAATGATTAAAAGGGTTAGTTTACCGTTTCACAACCATGTTTGGTCAATGTCAGATTAAATATGTTATAAAAAAATTTCCGCTCTCGTTTTACAACCGTGTTTACACAATGTCAGATCAATGAAGAATTCTGACGAAACCTCAGATAAGATCGAGATATAATTTGGCAAGATATTTTGAACATAACAGGACTGTCGGTTAGTTCCTGTCATTGCATTTGATTCGTTTCTTTTAAGAAAATGTCACCAAGGTCAAGACAATATTTACTGTTTATGTGAGCTGAAGATTAAATCTCTTGTTTTTAGATGAACTGTCAGATATCTTCCTTTGATTAATTTATACAATGATTACATACAAATATTTTATTTGGTTTATATACTATCAAGTTCAAAATAAGATATTTTATAGCTTCTGTATGAGCTATACAAGGACAACAGTATACAAGGTGACTTCTAGTCCGAAGCTTTTATAAAAAGCATGTTCAGAATTGAGTTTAAGAAAACCTGAAATAAATAGGGGACGATCATTTGATATCCATGGGGATTGACAATGAATATTTTGGCCTGGTAGGAACTAAAAAAATAAATATCCAAGACAGGATAAAAATGAATCATTGAATCTGTTCAACAAATTATAGGAAATTACTGTGTGTACTCTGTGTGAAAGTGGACACAAATGAACCGTAGTAATTAAAAAAATATATCTTACAAGTATAAGTGCTTTATTTTGAAACTGGGAATTTTTCACAAGCAAATACCTCAATAGTACATGTCTGTTGATTTGAACTTTTTCCATGTATTTAGTAAATCAAAAATAGAAGTGCAAATGAAACTAGATGTGTCGGAACGACACGAATGACCCCGCTCGCAAATAAAAGTTTGAAGGCATTTTAAGCAGTGGAAATTAGAGAATGAAAGTCCGTATAATTGTTATTTTCACGAAATTTTTAAAGTCCAAAGCCCGTAATTTCATCAAAAATCAATGGAGCGGTACCAAAAATAAACACAATCTGTAACTCATCATAGTAGACTCACTTACTAAAAAGCAGCTCAATATGTGATGGCGTTTAGAAATTTAAAGAAACTTATTCTAAAGGTTACCAATTCAAAACTGTAATTAGATCTTTGAATATTGTTTTATTGGTATTAATATTGATTTTGTTATCAGTAAATTAAAATCAGACTAAATATTATTTGTATATACATATGCACATTCATGGCTCTACAATCTGCCGATACCTGTATCTTGGCATTGCACAAGGTCATGTTTTCTCTGACTGTTAATGACGTCTTTATACTAAATCCATTGGATGTTGGATGTGTACTGATTGATATTTTAGTTTTAGATGCATTATTTTTTATTAGTTGTTATTGTGTTATGATATTGTAACTATCATAGCTATTTAGTTGGCCTAATTTGTTTTGTGTGGCCTATTATACATGTTTACATTGTGTACAAAATAAAATACATTGTGTTACAACTATGCAGTTTAGAATTCACTGGAACAATCATTGATACTAATGGAATGATTAGAACTTTCTATTTCACTTACATAACGTTTCCAGAATGATCATAACAAAAGATGCGTAATTTATATTTCTAGCGTTGTCTAGAAATTTCCGTTTGAGTATTTAAATGCAGACCCAAAAAGTTAGTTAAATGAAGAGATTTAGACATAGACATAGATAGACTTAGACATCGATAGACATCAACATTTTCAGCAGTTGGATTGACATTTTATTTACAAACTACATCATACTAGATTGTGACCAATTGGATATAATATTCTGTGGATTCCGAGAAGATTTCCGGATAAAGAAAAGATAAAAGATTGGACATATATTTTGACAGTTAAGTTGACATTTAGACCGTTGGTTTTCCCGTTTGAATGGTTTTACACTAGTAATTTTTGGGGCCCTTTATAGCTTACTGTTCGGTGTGAGCCTAGGCTCCGTGTTGAAGACCGTACTTTGACCTATAATGGTTTACATTTATAAATTTTGACTTGGATGGAGAGTTGTCTCATTGGCACTCATACCACATCTTCTTATATCTATTTCTTTTTATGTAATACTTCTTGTAAACTTGTGTATAATAAATCTTGTTAAATTTTATTATTGATTTGTGCCTTTTGTTGGCTATAATTAAAAGTCGAATTTTCTGTTCATAACAATTGGCTTTGAACTAGCTGTCAGTAACTGCGAGTACTCTCAGATCTGTACTTAGTGTCTTTATGTTGTGGGGATGCATAAGTACCCTGCCACGTCCACTCTGTGCTTTTGTTATATGTATTTCTGTTTGTATCCATCTGCTGAGTTAAGCTTTTTCAACTGATTTTATAGTTTTTCTTATGTTGTACTGTTACACCACTGTCCCATGTTAGGGGAGTGTTGGGCGCCCGCTATCATTTTTAACTCCGCCACATTCTGTATGTGCCTGTCCCAAGTCAGGAACCTGCAAGTCAGTGGTTGTTTTTGTTTTGTTTCTGTATAACATATTTGTTGTTCGTTTATTGTTTTTTATAGTTTGTTCTTGTGCTGTTTCATCACTGTCCCAGGTTACGGGAGAGTTGGGCGCCCGCCAAACATGTTTAACCCCGCAACATTCTGTAGTGCCTGTCCCAACTCAGGAGCCTGTAATTCAGTGGTTGTCGTTTGTTTCTATGTATCATATTTGTTTTTCGTTCATTATTTTGTACATAAATTAGGCCGTTGGTTTCCCCGTTTGAATTGTTTTACATTTGTCATTACCGTACGAGGCCTTTTATAGCTGACTATGCGATATGGATTTTGCTCATTGTTGAAGGCCGTACGGTGACCTATAGTTGTTAAATTCTGTGTCATTTGGTCTCTTGTAAAGAGTTGTCTCGTTGGCAATTATACGACATCTTTTATTTTATATTTACATATATACGCAAAATCAGCTCAATATGTGAAGTCGTTTAAAACGAAGTCCGTATAACTGTTATTTTCTCGAAATTTTCAAAGTCTAAAGCCAGTAATTTCGACAAAAAACAATGGAGCGGAACCAAATATAAACTCTATCTGTAACTCATCATAGTAGAATCACATACTAAAAATCAGCTCAATATGTGAAGGCGTTTAGAAAACAAAAGGCCGTATAACTGCTATTTTCACAAAATTTTCAAAGCCCGTAATTTCGGCAAAAATCGGCAGAGCCGAACCAAACGTAAACTTGATCTGTTACTCATCATAGTAGACTTACATACTAAAAATCAGCTCAATTTGTGAAAGCGTTTAGAAAAATGGTCCATATAACTGTTCGTTGCCATTGTTGTTATACCTATTACACAGTGCCATATTTGATAAATAGATTAACCCACTTATTAAGGTGCTAACATCTTTCTTAACTAAAACTTCTAGTACTGTGCCTTTAAGAAATGGTTATTCAGTTAAAAATTTTAAGATTTCTATTCCACATTAAAATCTGTCTTACCTTAGAAGCACTGTTATTAAGTTCAAGATTTTTATTACAGTTTTTAACTGTGATGTCAATGTCGAAAGAATCATCCAAAACAGTACGGTCCTCAGTGGTATTAGTGGTATCATCAGATTTATGCTCAGTGGTATCAGTAAAAAGTCTGTATAACTGTTATTTTCACAAAATTTTTAAAGTCCAAAGCGGTTATTTCGGCAAAAATCAGCCGAGCGGAACCTGTTGTAAACTCAATCTGTAGCATATCATAGTTGACTTGACTTGTTCTTGTATTGCCGAAATTTACCAAAAGGAACTTACTTTAAATAAATCAAACATAAACGATAATAACTGTCCTTTCCTAGATTTAGATATTTCAGTTTTACACGGGAAACTCTACACTAAAATTTATGACAAAAGGGACGATTTTTCGTTCCCTAATGTTAATTTTCCTTTTTTGGACGGTGATGTTCCTTTGGCACTATCTTACGGTGTTTATGTATCACAACTCGTTCGCTATGCCCGTGTCTGTTGTGACATTTTGGATTTCAATGAACGTTATCTATGTATAACTGGTAAATTATTAAGTCAGGGATTTCGTTACCACAAATTACTTAAAACTTTTACTAAATTCTTCCATAGATATAAAGATTTGGTTTTGAAGTTTGATTGTACCTGTAGAAAACTTATTTCAAACGGGATAGCACATCCTAATTTTTACGGAGATGTTGTTTACTGAGCCCGAAAATTTAAAAACGATCCGGGTAAACTTGATCCTTTAAAGAAACTTATTCTAAAAGGTTACCAATTCAAAACTGTAATTAGATCTTTGAATATTGTTTTTATTGGTATTAATATTGATTTTGTTATCAGTAAATTAAAATCAGACTAAATATTATTTGTATATACATATGCACATTCATGGCTCTACAATCTGCCGATACCTGTATCTTGGCATTGCACAAGGTCATGTTTTTCTCTGACTGTTAATGACGTCTTTATACTAAATCCATTGGATGTTGGATGTGTACTGATTGATATTTTAGTTTTAGATGCATTATTTTTTTATTAGTTGTTATTGTGTTATGATATTGTAACTATCATAGCTATTTAGTTGGCCTAATTTGTTTTGTGTGGCCTATTATACATGTTTACATTGTGTACAAAATGAAATACATTGTGTTACAACTATGCAGTTTAGAATTCACTGGAACAATCATTGATACTAATGGAATGATTAGAACTTTCTATTTCACTTACATAACGTTTCCAGAATGATCATAACAAAAGATGCGTAATTTATATTTCTAGCGTTGTCTAGAAATTTCCGTTTGAGTATTTAAATGCAGACCCAAAAAGTTAGTTAAATATAGAGATTTAGACATAGACATAGATAGACTTGGACATCGATAGACATCACCATTCTCAGCATTTGGATTGACATTTTTATTTACAAACTACATCATACTAGATTGTGACCAATTGGATATAATATTCTGTGGATTCCGAGAAGATTTCCGGATAAAGAAAAGATAAAAGATTGGACATATATTTTGACAGTTAAGTTGACATTTAGACCGTTGGTTTTCCCGTTTGAATGGTTTTACACTAGTAATTTTTGGGGCCCTTTATAGCTTACTGTTCGGTGTGAGCCTAGGCTCCGTGTTGAAGACCGTACTTTGACCTATAATGGTTTACATTTATAAATTTTGACTTGGATGGAGAGTTGTCTCATTGGCACTCATACCACATCTTCTTATATCTATTTTTATGTAATACTTCTTGTAAACTTGTGTATAATAAATCTTGTTAAATTTTATTATTGATTTGTGCCTTTTGTTGGCTATAATTAAAAGTCGAATTTTCTGTTCATAACAATTGGCTTTGAACTAGCTGTCAGTAACTGCGAGTACTCTCAGATCTGTACTTAGTGTCTTTATGTTGTGGGGATGCATAAGTACCCTGCCACGTCCACTCTGTGCTTTTGTTATATGTATTTCTGTTTGTATCCATCTGCTGAGTTAAGCTTTTTTCAACTGATTTTTATAGTTTTTTCTTATGTTGTACTGTTACACCACTGTCCCATGTTAGGGGAGTGTTGGGCGCCCGCTATCATTTTTAACTCCGCCACATTCTGTATGTGCCTGTCCCAAGTCAGGAACCTGCAAGTCAGTGGTTGTTTTTGTTTTGTTTCTGTATAACATATTTGTTGTTCGTTTATTGTTTTTTATAGTTTGTTCTTGTGCTGTTTCATCACTGTCCCAGGTTACGGGGAGAGTTGGGCGCCCGCCAAACATGTTTAACCCCGCAACATTCTGTAGTGCCTGTCCCAACTCAGGAGCCTGTAATTCAGTGGTTGTCGTTTGTTTCTATGTATCATATTTGTTTTTCGTTCATTATTTTGTACATAAATTAGGCCGTTAGTTTCCCCGTTTGAATTGTTTTACATTTGTCATTACCGTACGAGGCATTTTATAGCTGACTATGCGATATGGATTTTGCTCATTGTTGAAGGCCGTACGGTGACCTATAGTTGTTAAATTCTGTGTCATTTGGTCTCTTGTAAAGAGTTGTCTCGTTGGCAATTATACGACATCTTTTTATTTTTATATTTACATATATATACGCAAAATCAGCTCAATATGTGAAGTCGTTTAAAAACGAAGTCCGTATAACTGTTATTTTCTCGAAATTTTCAAAGTCTAAAGCCAGTAATTTCGACAAAAAACAATGGAGCGGAACCAAATATAAACTCTATCTGTAACTCATCATAGTAGAATCACATACTAAAAATCAGCTCAATATGTGAAGGCGTTTAGAAAACAAAAGGCCGTATAACTGCTATTTTCACAAAATTTTCAAAGCCCGTAATTTCGGCAAAATCGGCAGAGCCGAACCAAACGTAAACTTGATCTGTTACTCATCATAGTAGACTTACATACTAAAAATCAGCTCAATTTGTGAAAGCGTTTAGAAAAATGGTCGATATAACTGTTTGTTGCCATTGTGTCTATACCTATTACACAGTGCCATATTTGATAAATAGATTAACCCACTTATTAAGGTGCTAACATCTTTCTTAACTAAAACTTCTAGTACTGTGCCTTTAAGAAATGGTTATTCAGTTAAAAATTTTAAGATTTCTATTCCACATTAAAATCTGTCTTACCTTAGAAGCACTGTTATTAAGTTCAAGATTTTTATTACAGTATTTAACTGTGATGTCAATGTCGAAAGAATCATCCAAAACAGTACGGTCCTCAGTGGTATTAGTGGTATCATCAGATTTATGCTCAGTGGTATCAGTAGACAAATGGTTAGACAAACATGTCTCGCCAGACTTAGGCTGCTTAGATTTACTTGTTGCGCTCCCCATTCTTCTTTATTCATCCTTTGTATATCATCGCTTCATTTTTTCCAACTGATATTTTGAAAATAAATTCAAGAATGGACCAATACACCTTTTTACATCCAATTAACACATTTCTTTTTTTAGGGAAAAACAACTTTCCAACAATGAATCACTTTAGAATTCATTCCTCATAATAATAGAAAAATTATACCCTAATTAATTGAACATTATAAAGAACAAAAGACATTAAGGGCGTCCAATTCACAGTCATAACTACATTATTGTTAATTATAAAAGCTATAACGCCAATGTAGTACCATGTTCAAATAGTTTAAATTGTAATAAAATAGTGATAATGATCGTTAGGTTTTATGCCTTTGTTTTTACAGATTTATTGTGATGTTAAATGAACTTATAAATCTAGTGGAAAGAACGCGGTCTTAAAGGTGCTCTCGTTCGTGGAAAGGACATTTGTTTTACATTGTTGATTGTAATTCAAGCTATTTAAAGAAGCAATGTATTCTAAAATGATTTTATCATATCATATATGTGTTGAACTACGAATAAGAATAATATTATGTCGTTTAAATAAATCGGTCATATTACCTCTGTAAATCAAAAGGTTTTAGTTTTATGCCATATCTAGTAGAAATGTTATTTCAATGCCAACAAATGAATACATTCCAGTTAAATTACTGTAAATTATGTGTGTCTATCGCTGTTCTGACAATAGATAAATTAACTCGGACTTGAATCACTAAATAAAGGTGAAATGCAAGTTGGGCTAACACTTTTGACGTGAAGCTGATAAACAGAAATATACTAAGCCCATACACTATAACAATACGTCGGCAATGGTACAATGTGGTAACATCTGTATAAATACTTTGATCAAATAGCCGTTCATTTTTTTCTAGCTTTAGCTCACCTGGCCCCATGGGCCACGTGCTCTTTTCTCATTATTTGGTGTCCATCTTCCGTCGTCTGTCGTCGTTAAATTTTGAAACTACTGGGTCAAATTTAATCAAAATTGGCCAAAACCATCATCAGGGTATCTTGTTTTAAAAATGTGTCCGATGACCCCGCCTGCCAACCAACATGGCCGCGACATGGCTAAACATAGATCATAGGGGTTAAATCCAAGTTTGTCTATTATCTTGAAAACCGCTATAATTAAAGAAATATGACGGGGCAGAAATATTCAAAATGATGAGATTTACTTCTTGTCCATTTACATCAATACTTTTAGACGACGTTTTATAGGAGTTAATACACTTAAATGACGAAATTTACCATTTTTTTCATTTTTGCCTATTATCTTGAAAGTTATAACTTTATAAAAGATAGAGATAAACTTCAAATAGCAAAAATGATCAACAAGACAAGATCTACAAATAAGTCAAACATGGTTGAAATCATCATTTTACTCCTTATTGGAGTTATTGCCCTTTAAAGACAATTGTTTATGATTTTTTTTTTACTTTTTGCCTTATATTTTAAATACTAATAGATAGAAACTTTAAATAGCAGAAATAATCAGGTAAACGAGATCTACAAATAAGACAAATGGTCGAGGGAATCGTCAGACGATTCCTTAACGATGATAAATGGACAGACATTTTAAATAGCATAAATGATCAGCAAGACAAGATCTACTTATAAGTCAGCCATTTTACTCCTTATTGGATTTATTGCCCTTAAATGACGATTTTTATATTTTTTTGCGTTTTTGCAGATAGATAGTAACTTAAATATGAAAAAAAAAAATGATCAGCAAGACCAGATCTACAAATAAGTTTAATGGCCGAAATTGTCATTTCACCTTATTTCAGTTTTTGCTCCTTTATGGTGATTTTTACCAATTTTCAGTGTTCTGCCTCCTATCTTGAATACTGTAATAGATATAGATATATATAGCAAAAATGATCGTCAGATAAGATCTATAAATAAGTCAGCATGGTCGAAATCGTCATACGACTCCTTATTGGAGTTATTGCCTTTTAATGACGATTTTTACCAATATTTTACGTTTTAGCCTGTTATCTTTAAAACTGTAAAGGAGAGATAGACACTTTAAATAGCAAATATGATCAGCAAGACAAGATCTACAAATAAGTCAATTTTGCCGAAATCGTAAGTAGACTCTTTATAGGAGTGACTGCCCTTAAACGACGATTTTTTTCTGCCCTTTTTGTGTATAGGGCAAAAAATAACAGATATAAACTGTAAACAGAAAAAAATCAAAGCATCATGGATGTTGTGATTCAGCCGATTTTGTAGTTAGTCTGACATTTGTTCTGACCATACTTTCAATAATTATTTTGTTATCTTCATTTCCATAATCTCACTGTAAAATTTCTATTCTATTGCCAAAAGATGGAGAATTTTGCAATTTTGATGCAAGTTATTTTGGTATTTCAGTTGAAGACACAGTCAGATTTGTTTACATCTTTTTTTTTTTAGAAACATTTGAAATTCAATGATTTTGACAAGAATGTTAAGGGAAGTCTTCAAATGTGTAGCATATTTTTAATATACTATTAATAATAATTGGCTTAATAATTTCCAGAAAGAGGCATTAAAATAATCTCATCAACAAATACATTTCCTGTATTCAAATATACATGTACAAATACCTAATGCTGAGATAATTCCAATTACTGTTAAATAGCAATATAATGGGGAATATACAAATAAATTTATTGCAGAAAATGCTCAGGTAAGAGTTATGCAATTGTGTTTATTGCTTCAACCAAATTACTGAAAATTGTAACTTAAGGAGGTTTGCTACTCAGTTTCAAAATAACAAGCTTTTCACAACACTACTATAAATTGATATGGGATAATAAAAGGAACCAAAAGAGCAAAAAAAATGTATAGATCAATGTGCTTGTTTTCAAGATATTCGCCGTTGAAATTTTGGCGGGAAAATGTTCTCTCTTGATTTTTCATAGCTTTATCATTGACAAGTTTAATAGCTCAAAAACTATTAAAAAATAACAAGGATTTTATAAGACTTTTACAAATGGCTTATAATTATACATGTAAAACATTTATAAAAAGAAAAATTGGGGTCAATGGGCAAAATTTTTTAAGGCATTCGAATGGATAAAACCAGAGGATTCCGAAAATCTGACAAAAATTCCAAAACATGACAAGCGAACATCCTTAAATAGACCTTAATTATTAACTTATGTCAGATGATTAATTGACACTGATTTTACAACTAAAAATTGTGTGTATTCAATTAGATGTGTAATAAATTGAATACACAATTTCTTGACCTCAATACCAGTATGATTGTCCACCATCATGATATATTAATATAACTGTGGTCAATTAAGACTGCATTTGAGTGGACTTTAATCCATTTAATACTTACACCTTTGAGTGTAATTGTTTGAAAATCGTGGCAGCAGTCCATCATACTGGTATTGTATCAATAATCTCATTTGGCTAATGCAAGAATGAAAATAATAGCATTTAAAACTAGAGGCTCCAAGGAGCCTGTATCGCTCACCTGATATTTTATTTACAATTGATGCATGAAACAATGCAATAGCTATACATTTGCTTTAGTTTCCGAGATATAAGTCAAAAACTGCATTTTCCCCCTAAGTTCTATTTTTAGCCATGTCTGACATGTTGGTTGGCAGGCAGGGTCATCAGACACATTTTTTAAACTAGATACCCGAGTGATGATTGTGGCCAAGTTTGGTTTAATTTGTCTCAGTTGTTTCAGGAGAGAAGATTTTTGTAAAAGATCACAAAAATTTACGAATAATTGTTAAATTTGACTTTAAAGGGCAATAACTCATTATGAGGTCAATTGACCTTATTGGTCATGTTGACTTATTTGTAGATCTTACTTTGCTGAACATTATTGCTGTTTACAGTTTATCTCTATCTATAATAATATTCAAGATAATAACAAAAAACTGCAAAATTTCCTTAAAATTACTTATTCAGGGGCAGCAACCCAACAACAGCTTGTCTGATTCGTCTGAAAATTTCAGGACAGATAGATCTTAACTTGATGAACATTTTTACCTATGTCAAATTTGATCTGAATGCTTCAGTTTCAGAGATAAAAGCCAAAAACTGCATTTTACCCCTATGTACTATTTTAGCCATGTCAGCCATCTTGATTGGTGGGCGGGGTCATCGGACACATTTTTTAAACTAGATACCCTAGTGATGACAGGGCCAAGTTTGGTTAAATTTGGCTGAGTAGTTTCAGAAGAGAAGATTTTGTAAAGATTACAAAATTTACAAAAATTGTTAAAATTGACTATAAAGGGCAATAACTCCTTAAGGGTCAATTGACCATTTTGGTCATGTTGACTTATTTTTAAACTAGATACCCTAGTGATGATTGTGGCCAAGTTTGGTTAAATTTGTCTCAGTTGTTTCAGGAGAGAAGATTTTGTAAAAGATCACAAAATTTACGAATAATTATTAAATTTGACTTTAAAGGGCAATAACTCCTTATAAGGTCAATTGACCTTATTGGTCATGTTGACTTATTTGTAGATCTTACTTTGCTGAACATTATTGCTGTTTACAGTTTATCTCTATCTATAATAATATTCAAGATAATAACCAAAAACTGCAAAATTTCATTAAAATTACTAATTCAGGGGCAGCAACCCAACAATGGATTGTCTGATTCATCTGAAAAATACAAGGCAGATAGATCTTAACCTGATGAACATTTTTATCCCCATGTCAGAATTGCTCTAAATGCTTCAGTTTCAGAGATATAAGCCAAAAACTGCATTTTACCCCTATGTTCTATTTTTAGCCATGTCGGCCATCTTGGTTGGCAGACGGGGTCATCGGACACATTTTTAAACTAGATACCCTAGTGATGATTGTGGCCAAGTTTGGTTAAATTTGGCCAAGTAGTTTCAGAGGAGAAGATTTTTGTAAAAGTTAACGGACGATGACGACGGACGACAGACGACGGACGCCAAGTGATGAGAAAAGCTCACTAGGCCCTGTGGGCCACGTGAGCTAAAAAGTGTGGGAATCAACTCTATATCAATAAACATCTTGAACCAAATTTTATTCTATGCCTTACAGGAACATAAGATACTGATAAAAAATTTTCATTGTTCTTATCAACTGCTTAAATTTAATAAATCACATTTTTCACATTAATTAATAAATGGAAATTTAATATAAATTTTGATTTACAAAAGAACTATATGCAAGTGTATATCTAAAATAAAGAAGTTGTTCGCCCAACCTTTTCATAGTTTCAGGATAAATAACATATTAAAAGTTGGCAGTTGATGATTAAAATGGTGTATAAAGTTTCTGCAAGTCATAGAAACACATAATTAGTTTCATGATATGTCTTCAACTTAGAATTTTGCACCATCTCCAAATCCGGAGTGGTCCCATAGATCCAGCATGGCTGAATCAAAAATGATCAGCAATACACAGTCAACTGAACAGAGATTTTAGTCATGAAATCTATTCTTGTCCACAATTTAGAGATTGTCCGTTTTGAAGATGCACAAAGACCTATAGGTGAGCGACACAGGCTCTTTACACTAATATACCCCATTTTAAATTTAAAGATAGATTGAGGGAACTAGTCCAATTATGTTTCATAAAAAAGAATGGACAATGTAGAGACCAAATATATTGTTTTAAGAAGGGATAAATCATACTTTGTAAAAAAGTCCACCACAATTCAAACTAACATCTTCAAGATGCTTGATTGCTTGATTGACATGGTGTTATGTTTGAAGGACATGTTTTTCATCAGAACAATCTGCATTCCTAGTTAACCAACTGTGCTCCTCTTTTTGCATACTTGTTCCTTATTTCATATAATGCAGACTTCACACAGGAGCTTCTCAGGAAAACATGCTAGCATTTTCCTTTAATGTCACATTCGGCAGTATAAATGATATAGATGATGTCCTTTCACTAAATAATTCAAAGTTTGCATGGTGACTATGTTGAAAGGATTTATTCTTTCAACTTGAAATAAAGAATACCACAGATATCAGTTAAGTCTGCCTCATATCTTGATATATATATACAATGAGGGTCGGTTGAGATGAAAACTTTACAACAAAAAAGATGATCTCAGCGTCCCAAATGTGTACTTTCCATTTCTATGTAGCAACATTCCAGCAGTTCCTGCATATGACGTATATATATCTCCCAGCTGATAAAATATTCAAAAGCTTGCGTTTATACTATGATTTCCTTAATAAAAGGTTGCTGCTAAAAAAAGCTATTAAACCAAGGTTTCCAAGTGGTAAAGTGAAAGTGATGTAATATCTGTGTTGCCGATGACCACAGATATGAACACAATCCTGTACTCTTTTCCTTGATTGTGACATCACCAAATGAAACTAATAACAAGAAATGTACATGCATGAGCAACACGACAGGTGCAATGTGGGGAGAAGGATCTGCTTACCCTTCCAGAGCACCTGAGTACTCCCCAGTTTTTGGTGGGGTTCGTGTTGCTCAGTCTTTAGTTTTTTATGTACTGTTTTGTGGACTTGTTATTCTTGTCATTTTTCATTTTTTTGCAATAGCTATGACAGTTTTCTTCCACTTACAAGTTTTAAATAAACCAATGGTTTCACATCTTTCTTAACCCAGTTCACCATGTGAAATAAAGATAATAAAACATATATACAAGCACAGCACTGTTTACTAGAATAATATCACATCAAGTTTCTGAATTTTCATATTGCATCTGTCAAAAAATCACAAACCCCAAAAAATGATATGTGGTGACAGCCACATATAAACTGTACACAATAAATATTATTGGAGGTGTCTCAGCTTCACCAGAAAATATTCTCAATACTTCTTGTTAGGATAAATGGCTGCAGAGGCTTTTGAGCCAGATTATTATGATTTACAAATTATTATATTTAATTAACATGTAAACTTACTTACAAAAATATCTATTAAGGTTTAAATCAAAATGTCATTGAATGTCTGTTGTTGATTTTAATGTTAACTTTTATTTTTTTATTAATGTATACACTAGAATTTGTTTTAGTAAATTTACAAAATATATAGAGTTAATTATCTAAATTAAAGGAGAGATAATAAAATAGATCGATTAATGAAATAGTTACTTAATTGAGCATTAGATTTTAATACTGCCATGTAGAAAAGAATCCTAAAATAATTCTCACCCTATTTTTATGTTAAATCACATCTATTAGCTGATATTTAGTGGACATGCTTTAAACAAAATGGAGATTTTTAATATGATTTTTTTTTTCAAATTTTATATAGATAAAAGATTTTAATAACAACATAAATCATATTAATTAGGGTGTTTTAATTGACATGGAGTTTTGGACAAATATTCATGAAAGAAATGATATACAGTATAATAGATAAATGGAACTTTTAATTGTTGTTCTCCATCTTGAGGATCTTTTGTCTTCAATGAGATAAAGGACGCAAAGTTAGATCAAGATTACTCTGGGTGCGGATCCAGGAAAGTTGGATGAAGATCACTCTGGGGGGGGGTCCAGGGATCTAGGAAAGTTAGGTCCTATTTATCTATGATAAAAATAGTGCCTAACATACTGAGGTGAAATTTAAACAAAGTTTTATGCCAAAAAATGATTTTTTTCAATCAAAAAGGTGGTACGCCCTTACCTGAATCCACCACGGACTCTACCAGGGATAAAATCTAGACAAAAAAATAATTTTTAAGGAAACATAAATTATTGTTATCCTACAAAAATATAAGTAGGCTTATTTTATTAAACTCTCTTGAATGAAATAATTTATAAATTATCAAGTGTTTCAACACATCAGACTGAATCTGAAGCAAAAATCTACCCTAAAAGTCTATTATTTGTTTAGATTAAAGAGAAAATTTGGTAAAGCAAAAAATCCACCATAAAAATTGATTATTTGGTTAGGTCAAAGATAAAATTTAGAAATTATAAGTCACAGTGTCAGTGTGTTACATGACAAGCATTGTAATAAAAGAACCTTTTCTGGTGAAGCAAAGATATGTCATATCAACGTCTGTCCATACTCTAAATTAGTTGTATGTAGTAGTGATAATAGATAATTGAGAACTTTATAACCTCATCTGCCAGCAAAGAAAATTTTATAAATCTATTATCAACAACTCTTCTTTTTAAACAATCAATTTGTTTTATAAATTCCAATTTAAGTAAAATTAAATCCTTTAATTTCATTGCGATATATCAGAACTGGAGCAATTTAAGGATTTAATTCTAATTAATTTAATAAATTTGAAAATTTATCCTATATTTTCAGGTGTAATAGTTTTTTAAAATATTCAATCATTTGTTGAGCATTGAAATAAAACAAAAAATCAATTACTCTCCTCTGAGTCATTTTAAAACACAATTTCAGTTTCTAAATTTCCCAGATTGTGTCTCCATTGCAGAATGAAATAATTATTGATAACTGTACAGTTTGTAGAATATATAAAAAATAAAGGATTACTATTGGCTAAATATATAGTAATACTTTTAGCCAATCAAAATGAATTTGTGCATGTGTTTTCATATGCAAGAAATTAGTTCCATGCCAACCTGTCTAAACCAAACATGTTCTTAAGTCCAGTCATATCAAACTTTATGCGTTGTGAACCTGATTAAACCAAAAATTTTCCAAAACCAAACAAAATCCTAAGTCCCAAACGGGTTTGGTTTAGACAGGTTTCACTGTATTATTTTTTTGATTTTAGCATATGCAATATCCTATGTTGACAGATAAATTTCAAAGGGTGGATAAAGCAGGTATAAACAGAATGGTTGTGGTGTATAAACACTCAAGACTATTTTTTAACTTTTAACATGAGGAAAAGTTTTGACATTCCATTTGATAGTTTCCCACCTCTCGTCCCCTCAACCTTCCACTGCTTTTGAAAATCTTAATGATCATAATATAGCAACTGAATGAAGTAAAAATAGATCCGTCTGAATAAATTAAATTACTGTATGGACAGGGTCAATATCTAGAACAAAACATTAAGTAAATAGTATAACACATACTTATAAACAACAACTAAACAACATTTATAAAATGAAAATTGGTGTTATGAAAATTCTGTAACAATCACATTTTATCATTAACAAAATGAATAAATGGAATAAAAACATAAACCTTAAAAATGACAAATATTTTAGTAACTTATCATTTTAATTTTATAAAATAAATAATTGACTATTTTATTCTATTACCTATAATGACTCAATTCTGCATTTGTTTATATCATGTAAAACAAGATACAAGGAATAAAAGAATTAAACAATTAATATTTTCTTTTACAGCACAAATCTCTTAAGTTATTTGTGTTTACATATATAATGTAATTTGTGTTTACATATACAATGTAATTACTTTATACAAAAGTTCAATGCAATATACATTTGAAAAAATGCATTGTAATTTAACTTTACAAAAGTGTGCACTGTATTTAAAATCAACATAAATCATTTTAAAACAAATTCTTTAATAAATAATATCAAATAGAATAATAGCGTGAATTATCTTGGAAATTTGATGATGTTGATGAACATATCATTATAAATCAATGTCTTATATAAAAGTAACCACTTGTTGTGCAACAAAATAATTACATAATCTTTTGTATGTACTGCATGTAAAACAATCGTTTAAACTAAAGGCAAGCAAGCTTTAAACTAACTTGAAAAGTCCTAACAAAAATTTTTAATTTTCATGTGTTTTTTTTTCTATTCATAAAAACTTGAAATAAAAGAATACATATAAGAATTAAATACCACATATATTACATTCAACTGTACCAATGTTTTTCTATTTTTATCGTATAGACTCATGCTATTACAGTCAAACCTTGAGAGGACCAGCAATGGTAAAACAATCTAAAATATCAACAATTTTTACATGGTAGGGGACCAAAAACAACAATAGGATCAAAATTATTATTACATATTTAGATATTTATATATATCAAATATACTTGTATTATTCTTGGGCTTGATCTCAAAATTACTTTTTTGTAACCTTAAATCTATAGAAGTTCACCTGCTGTTATCAAAATGGTAAACCCTATTTAAGAAAATTTTCAGATAAAAGTAAAAAGATATAACTCATAATATTTTGATGAAAAGAAAGACTCATGCTTCTGTTTTTGAGCATTTTTAAAGTGCACACATCAGTCATTTATTTTATTGTCACAAATAACAGCTATTCAAATCATTAAACAAACTGCAATCATCGGTAAATGAATGACTAATGTCTGCAACTTTAAAATAAAGAAATAATCTGTTGCCTGTTTCGACTGCAATACAACTTTATAAAGGCACCTCTGCAATAACATAAAATACAGTTACACAGTCACCGGTATGGTTCTTGCATATAAATATGAATGAAGGGGGGATGTTAGGTATTCATCAATAAGACAGGCAACCCAACAAACACAAAAACCAAAAGACATTTAGAGGTCAACACAGTCTTCAACATGAGACAGTTGTCTGTACAAAATGTCAAGCTCTGAATAGTCCCTCATCACCAAAATTTGTGAATAAATTAAACAGAATTCTCAAATTTACTTTGTCTTTTGGAACATATCTAGGTTGAAATTATTTCTTATTTCTTTCTACAGAATATTTAGGAACAGTTATTTAAATATGGATTGTTTAAAAAAGAAAAAGAAAAACAATTACTTCCCTTAGGTCATAATAAATTTAAAATTAAGTTTACCCCTAAGAGCTATCCCAATTATACTATCCTGGACGGATGAGATTAATAGTTCTATATATCCTTTATAAATTTTCTATTAGAACTTGCTCTGAGAATTATAGGTGTTTCTTTCTTTCTTGAAAATAAATTGAAATCAAATAGCCATGATATAATTAGTTCAAATTAAATCATATTTTTTTATTTTCTAAATTACCTCCTTTTCAAATGATAATTTATTTATGAACCAATATTAATAGGACTAAAACCAATTTTGGCCAAAATCCAACAAAAACATGTATATTGTGGAGAAAATAATAATGCTTAGTAATATTACATCACAACAGTATTTTGTATTTTTCTTCGTATTTACTTGAATCAACTGGAAATATTGCTTTGGCCTGACATTAACATACATGAAATTATATATATTTTAAAATATTATGCTCACTATTTAGATAAAAGGTTCAACCTAATATGAACCTTCTTCTTTTGAATATATATTTTTAAATGTAAATCAAAACAAGATGTTTAATGTTGCATTCTTATCTTTCCTATTTAAATTTTAAAGCTTGAATTTTGAAAAATTTCTTTCAATGCCCAGTTTAATTTACCAAGCCTTCAATAATACTTATGAAAATATACAACACAAATTTGTTTTTACTTCATTGGGTGTCACCACGTAAATAAATCTCCAAATACAATGAAGATATTTGTGCATTAAGATCAAATCCCAGAAAATAATTTATTACAGTTTTCCTTCATGAGCCCCATTATTTTTATAAGGCAATATACAGCATTTTACGATATCAATAACTAACTACTGAAAAATTATCATTCACAAAGACTACCTTTCACACAAATATTAAATATATATTTGTACTTTTTCATAAATAAAAATAATGATAAAATGTATCTTTTAATGAATGTGACAACAAAATATATTATTATTTCCTATCAACACACAACATCAAAAATAATTTGCGAAACTTTCAATTCTGAGACATTCATACTGTTTTATATTTTACATTTATTCAGAGAAATTTCAACTTTAAAATAATCACCCATTTAGAATTTAATGCATTCTGGGTAATATTTGAAAAGGTATACACCAAAGCATTGTGATTGGTTAGAATTGTTTTAAGCAATTGAAATTTATCCAATGATCTGAAGTTTTTGTAATTTTTTTAGTGGCAGCAATTTGATCACCAATAATCATTTTACATTCTTTAAGTGTTAATTTACACTATAGTTTAATGATTTTTTAAATTCAACAGCCTAAATATGCTAATAATCAGAATTTTTTTAAGAAAGTGTTTAAACAACTATTTTTCTTCTAACCACATTAGATTATCTCTCACAGCTTGACAGTCCAAAATCACTATTAAAAATGAGTATTTCTTGTTTTTTCTCCATGTTTTGTTTCCAAATGCTATGGTTATAACAATACATAAAGAAACAGAGTCCAAACCATCAAATCTCCTTGAATATTACACAAAAAACAAAAAATAGTGTAAAGCTAGAAAGTTCAGAGTTGAAAGTTCTGCTATATATTTTTCATCATCTTTCATACCATTAAATAAACTACTTATACACACAAAAACAACTAAATATATACATCGTCCCTCCGAGAATATTCCTTAACACGTACATCACAATTAACAGGCATAAGAAAAACAAATATTTTGTAATTACGAAATTCTTGATTTTTACGGTAAACATGATTCAATGCTTATTTTCTTATTCTTTAAAACTGATGCTGAAATGTCAAAAATATAATAAATAAAAAATATTGGACTCAAATATCAGTAAATTTTCCTTCAAATGTTTTAATCTTTTCTTCTTTCTTTCGACTTTTTACATTATTTAGTAATACAAAATATCTTCAAAATATATTCTGTGCTCTTGATTCATATGAACAAATCAGATGTGGGAGATACATCAATGAGACAGCAACCCAACGACATAGCATAACTAAAACATAGTTGGCTGTTGATATCTATTTTCTCAACTTATTAATTTAAACTTCAAAATTATGTTACTTTTGTATTCAACAAAGTACCAAAAATTAGTCCTAAGCTAGTTTACTGATTTTATCATCGTCTTATGAACTGAAAATCTGTGAATTTATTATGCCCAAACATTCAACATATCAAAATAAACTTTTCTTTGTCTTTCTGAAAAAGATAATGTAGGTCACATCTATACCAGGAGCTTTTTCTTTCTGGAAAGGTGAATATCAGTTGTAAAATCTGAATCCCATGTTTCCAAACTCTCCATATCCAAGTCATTTACATACTTCCTTTGTTCACACACAAGCACCCATTATTCTATAAGTTTCGAATTTCAATATTTCTCATCACTAACTCAGTTCACATAATCGATCACTCACAGATTGAAAATTATTTGATATAAAAAATACCCTTATGTTTTAATCTTACATTATAACCAAATGAAATGACAAAATGTGAAGAAAATTCTGAACAATAAAATATGTTTACAGGAATCGTTTCATCGAACAAATAAAAATTACGAACTTATTTCTTCTTTGATCTTTCTGTCGAGAATTTCCTCCAAGGTGACTTGTGGCATGTTTGATGGCATGGTTAATGGAGGACGAGTTAAGTTTAAAGGTTGACCTTCACCCTCACCTCTGTAATGAGAAAAAGTTGAGTTACTGACAGTATTCATACTTAGCCACAGGCATGCCAGACGAGGCTGGTAAAATTACTAATGGGCCTGTAGAATTTTACCACAGGCTGATAGAATCTATATAAAATTGTCCAAAAACTGAGTGTCGGACCTGCGGCTGCAATAGTTTATCGTTTAAATTTTTGGATGTATGCGTTTCTGTTGAAAGTCAATCAGGAAAACTGCTTCAAACACACAAAATTTATTAACTGTTATTTCTTTAAGGCTCAGTTTTCTGAATACAAACATAACATCAATTCCTAGAAAAAACTGACACATATGTAAATGTGTAAATAAATGTTATGAATTGTCTTTGTATTTTACTAATTCATTATAAAATGAAGAATGTGTCTATGGGACACAGATCTGTTCGTTGATATACAGCAAATTTAGCAATTTTCAATTTATAAAGGGATATAACCATGATAACTAGGGAACGGTAAGAGTTGCGCCCTCAACTTCAAACTGGATCTGTTTTTGGTGGTAATTAGCACTGTGTACAAGTTTTATAACATTTGGTTGAGGCAAACTAAAGTTAGAGAACAGAAACCAATTTTGACATGTACATACAGATGGACAGTTGAACAGACAAGAATAAACTTTAGTGCCTCTTTTGCCTAGCAGCCAGGGTTATAAAAAAGTTTTGCCCAAAAATATCTATATACATTTGTAATTAGCTAGTAAAGATGCAAATGTCAAGGACTATTTAACAAATGATTTTTTTTATATCAAGAATATATATAAAGTCGGTAGATTTGATTTGATTTTTTGATTTTTTGGTGTTTTAACGCCACTTTTAAGCACCGCTTTTGGGCTATTTCGTAGCGGCCAGTTTTTATTGGTGGAGGAAGCCGGAGTGCCCGGAGAAAACCACCGACCTTCGATAGGAAAACTGACAATCCTAGTCAATTAAGATTGGAGTCGAGTGCACCCGCACGAGCGGGGTTCGAACTCACAACCTCAGTGTTGACTGGCTAGTGATTACAGTAGTAACTACTTAGACCACTCGGCCACCGAGGCCCCTAAAGTCGGTAGATACATGTATAGTGTATACATAAAATTGTATGTTTTATGTGTATTCTGTTTATTAAATAGAATAATAATACTCTTGTACATATATTTTTAAAAAGTTTTTATATTAGTATATATATATTTACCTATTATGTGGATTGACACAGAGTTGAGCAAGTTGCTGCATTCCTGCCAGGTGCTGATTGTATGCTGGTAGGAGATTCATGGCCTGAATAGAGTTATAAGCTGCCCCTATAAACGCAGGATGCATTGGTGCGCCACCAGGGTACATTGGTGGGTATACCATACCCTGAGCATTTTGTCCAACCGGACCCATCAAGTGTGGTCCATTATATCGAGGCATCTGGGCAAAGGGATTTGATTGGTTGTCACCAAGCATGGCAGAATTTTGTCCATTTTCAACAATGCCGTGGTTGGCAACATTTTCATTGGAGGCATGTCCTTGACCTTGATCAATTTTGCTTAGATTTTCCGTACTGTCATATTTGCGTAATAATTTATCTTTTAGGTGAAGCTTGGTTGAATGATGCAAGTCTCTATCGGCCACGTCACCTGCAAATTCTTTACGACTTTCCATTTGACTATCTGACTTCTGATGGACACCATTATCAACAAATGGTGACTTTTGAACAGTACTTTTCATAACTCTAGGTACATTCAATAATAATTGATCTCGTCCTAAGTTATTTGATGTGACTAGCTGTTGATGACTCATGAAGGGATTGTACGGCTTTTGTACCGGACTATTTAAGTGAGCAAATAACTGAGGATGAGCCTCAATCGTCGATTTCTTCACCTTTTCATTCTTTTTTGGCTCTGTAGCAGCACTGTCATTAGATTTTGAGCCGTTACTGGCTGAATTGTCAGGAGTAGTGGGCCTTGACTTTTCTTCTCCGTGGGTATTATTGTGAATATGGTGTTTTCGTAGCTTATCGAATTTCTTGTGAAATATTTTGACTTTATCCTCAGATTCGTCGTCTTTATCGACAGCCATTGGAGAGCCCGGCTGTTCTGCCTCCTTTATTTCCTCCTTTTGTGTGTCTTGAGATCCTTGTTGGCATTCCTCTCTTGGAGGTATGGGTTTAAATGATGATTTTAAGTGACCTGACGGAGAACGATGTTGCCATAGAGATCCACCAGGTGCTATAGGGACAGGTATCCTTAGCAACGATGAACTTTCATATGAATCTGTACAACCAGGTCTCTGAAGCTGAAATGCAAAATAAAATAAATAATTAAATCAACATTTGCCTTTTCTCTTTTAGGGAGCTACCATTTGATTTTTATGGGGGGGCTAGGATGAAAAATTTTGTCCTGCATTTTTTTTTAGTTGTAATCTCTGTCCTGCCTTTTTATTTTTTACTCTGTTCGGTCCTGCCTTTTTTTTAAAGTTTATCCTGACTTTTTTTTACCTAAATTGTCATCCTGACTTTTTTTTTGCAAGTGTCTCATCCTGTCTTTTTTTTTACTCAAAACTCCTGTCCTGCCTATTTTTTCAAATTTCATCCTAGCCCCCATAAAAATCAAATGGTAGCTCCCTTATCATTGCAATTTTAGGAAAAACTACATAGAGATATATATATACATATCAGATAATAAAATGCAAGTTTTGATTGCGATACTTGTCACTGAGTTGCAATATTTGCATTACTACAAACCACTGAATAATTTCTGAATTTACGGTAATTGTAGTCAGCACACACCAAGTTCTTTTCTTTCTATAAAAAAAGTATATGACAACTTCAAACCTATTATCATGATTAATGAAAATGCATCAAATGGAGAGAAAAAAATCTATAGCACCTGTTTGTGAATTAGTGCAAAAGATAAAAGAATACATGTATGTGTTCATAGTACAACAATCCATGCTTCAACGGTCAGTAAACCTGTGAAATCAGGGTAATAGGCAAATTAAAAAAAACTAGACAAAGTTTTCCGGAAATGCTATGCACCTCTTATGCAAGTACATGTATATACTCCAAAAATGGCAAGTCCAACTATCTCCCAAAAGAGCATATATTAATAAAAATTAAAACCCTGACCACATAAACACCTTCAATATATGTACAAACAGACAGCAAAGTGAAAACTTCCTAGGATTCAAACTGAAGGAAGAGTTATGCTGAATAACCATATACCCATAATGGGACGGACGGAAGGACAAACGGAAAGACGGAGGGATGGATGGAAGGATGAACGGATAGGGGTAAAACAATATGCCCCAACTTTCAGTTGCTGGGGTATAAAAAAAATTCATACCATCATATACATGTATACTTATTTTCAGGTTAATCATGATAATCATGTTATAGCTTGCTAAACAATATTGGTTTTGCTCAATGTTGAAGGCAGTACAGTGACCTATAGTTATTTGCTCTCCAGTGAAGAGTTGTCTCCTTGGCAATCAAACCACATTTTCTTATTCTTATAATGTTACCACAACTTCATGGTTTAAGAACCTTAAATCATAACTTTTACCTGTCACAGGATGGATGGACATAATAATGGATGGAAAACAGTAACAGCTACAGGAACAAAAAACATTACATGTATATATATATATATACCAGATACCCTAAAGTTCTGTTGAAATTTGTACAGTGGTTTCTGTGGAGAAAATTTTTGAAAAAGTTTAGACAACTAAAGACAACAACAGACACCAAGTGAAGGTGGATAGAGCAAAGTGAGCTAAAAAAAAATTTCCAGGAAATCTATTTAAAGAACTAAATATTTATTTGACATTAAGACCAGCAGTTTCCTAATTGTTTAATTAAATCAATACCTTATGTTCTTGAGAGATAAAATTATCTGAAAACTTGGGTAAATAGTCTGAAGACCTCTCTGCCAATGGTGATTTCTTTCTAGCGTAAGGCCCAAATGATGCACCAACACTGCCTCTACGCATTTCTGGATTTAATCGATACTGGAGATCATCAGGGGAGATTCTTTCATCAGAATACATTGAAGCCGATAGATTCCGTGGAACTCGGGAAGCTCGACCTTCACTGTTCATATGAAAACTATAGCATCTGGGCCTCATAGGGCCAAATTCGTCCTGTCCCATAGAACCTGACCTTGACCTAGAATTTGGAGATCCAGGAGATGAAGAACCAAAGGGAAGTAATGAGTCCCTAGAAAATGCTGGACTGGCACGAGAACTACAAGCACTTGTAGAATCGGCCATTGATATAGGAATAAAATCGTGATGGGTTCTATTCAAATAAGCATGAAATTCCTCAGGAATGGGACTGCTTGCAGCACTGTTACATATCGAAGGTGGCATACTGTCTCCTCTAATGGCTGCACGCTTTTCTAACTTGTCACTCAACTTGTTCACCATTTTATTCATATAGTCTCTATCTAAAGTATTCCGTCTTCGATTTCCTTCATCAATAGTATGTAATCTGGGTCTTGTGACTGTTTCCCTGTCTAAAGTGTGACATCGTCTCCGTGGTATGTCTGGAACCAGACCATAATATCCAGCATTTTCCTCTTTATAAAAAGTTCCGTAAGGTGTTTTAAGAACCACTTGGTGGGCATCATTAGGAAATCTTATTCCAGAGCCTGTGCTTCCGTCATACGAACCACAGCCGGAGTCATAGCCTGTGGCGCCAGACTGATCAGATGGCGACGAACCTTCAGATCTGTAATCATAAAGGTATCTAAAATGTGTCATGTTAAAATGTCTTAATCATTATCTAATTTATAATAGTTAAAATATCCTATGCTTTGAACTTGTTTTTCATGAGTTAGTCAATATTATGGTTTGTTTTAAGTGAGTATCAACTAATATTAGCCTTTGACAAATACTTTTTTTTTATTTAATCAAGAAAACTTGACATTTCACTGTCCTTTCAAAAGTACAAAGTTTAAACTTCTATTTTTGTTTTCACTCATCACACATGTCACATGCTCGTATTCTTTTTTTCAACTTTGATATATAGCCTCTTAGCTTGTTGACCTTTCAAATTTTTTACATATGATATATGTCATATTTTTGTTATTACTTTTATTGTGAACCAAATGAAACTTTTCCACAGAGTCTTCTCCTATTTAAACTCTTGTCAGTTCTATTGTCCCATTGAATAAATACAATAGCTATTTTTCTCTGTGAAGTTTATTCACTGGGACCTTTGAATTTCTTCTAAGAGAAATCCATCACATATTGATTAATTTACCTGAATAAAAATTATCTTCTAAAAGAAAAAAAAAGAAAACACTACATGTTTTAACTGACAAAACTGTATTTGATGTTGTATATATTCAATATCAATAATATATTTTCAATCTGTTCAATGTAAATAGTGATTAAAAAATTAGAGGTTGATTTCTGACAACGAATTTAGAACCAACAGTATTAAGGGCTTACCTAGAATCAGATATTGTTTTATTTGTTTCCATTTTACCATCCCCTGACTCTCCTTCTGTTTGTCCTGTTATAAAAAATAATTTCTGTTGAATATATTGATAAATAAATAGGAATGTGTCCATTGGACACAGATGATGCCCCTGCTTGCATATCATATAAAGTTATAAAGGGACAAAACTGAAGAACGTTAAAAGTGACGCTACCCAAATTTGTACTTGATCTGAGTTTTATGGTAATAAGTATTGTGTATAAGTTTCATAACATTTGGTTGAGGCAAACTTAAGTTAGAGAACAGAAACGAAAAATTCTGCAATTTTTCCATTTGTAAAGGGGCATAACTCTAGAACAGTAAAAGTGATACCACCAAAATTCAATCTTGATCTATATTTTGTGGTAATAAGCAGTATGTATAAGTTTCATAACATTTGGTTGAGGCTAACAGTTAGAGAACAGAAACGAAAAATTCAGCAATTTTTCCATTTGTAAAGGGGCATAACTCTAGAACGGTTAAGGTGACACCAAAAAATTCAAACTTGATCTGTGCTTTCTGGTAATAAGCATTGTGTATAAGTTTCATAACATTTGGTTGAGGCAAACTAAAGTTAGAGAACGGAAACAAAAAATTCAACAATTTTTCATTTGTAAGGGCACAACTCTAGAACGGTTAAAGTGACGCCACCAAAATTCAAACTTTATCTGTGTTTTGTGGTAATAAGCATTTTGTATAAGTTTCATTTTTTTTTTGTTTAAGTAACATTTGGTTGAAGCAAACTTAAGTTAGAGAATGGAAACCAACTTTGGGACGTACGGACGGACAAGGGTAAAACTTAATTACCCTCCGCTACAGCGGGGCATAAAAATGTCAGTAAGTTTACAGCTTTAAAATGTTAGTAATACTGTGATTTCATCAATATTTTTCATTGGATTATCAATCTCTGTGGATTTTTTGAGTATAGGTTAACTAAGAATTTAAGAGTTCAATAAAGTATACAAAACACAAAACCATGAAATCAAATATCCAAGAAAATACAATTATTCCTCAATCCACTAAATTAAATGAATACACAGTAATACACCATCAAATTTTACCATAACATTTCTTCTTTCCACTATTAGGACATGTAACACTTCTTTAAGCTCTGTGGTAAATTCAAGCAAGTATATGTGTCAGTAGGACACCATGCCACACTCGCACTATCAGCGAACGATGAAATTAGGGTCAAAACCTTTCCATTATAAGCATATAATTTTAAAGTTTATATCATAATGAACATGTCATTTCCGGGCCTTTTATAGCCCACTATGAGGTATGGGCTTTGCTCATTGTGGAAGGCCGTAACGTGACCTATAGTTGTTAATTTCTGTGTCATTTTTTCTCTTGTGGAAAGTTGTCTCATTGGCTATTATACCACATCTTCTTTTTTAAATGTGTACTAAGTTTCAAGTTGATGTGACAACTTCGTGGTAAACTCCTTTGAACTAAAACTTAAACCTGATACAGGACGGAGAGATGCAAAGACCATAAAACATAATGGCCCCATACTATTGTAGGCGAGGCATACAATTAAGTTTACAACATGTACAATGGGAAGAGGTACACAGGGAAATTTCACTCACATATTATTTACATAATTTTATTACACACTCTCACATCTTCAAGAGTTTATTTTAATTTTTTATCATTTTTTCATATTAAAAATGGACCATAAGGCTGGTATTGAGTCAACAAAGGAAATCTTGTGAAACTAAATATTTTTATCAATTTCCATTTAATGAGACAGACCCGGGACATAAATAAAACTAATACGCCTTATCACTATTTGGCTGAAATTGTAAATCTTGACATCTCAAGAGAACATGTCCAATGACACAAAGCGATTGTTGTATAACAACTATAGATCAAGTTTTGTCAGCAATAAGGTCAATATAGAACTTGATCGTTTGGTATTTTATAATTATTTATACTCATGCATAATAGTACTAAAGAAAGAGAGCTCCTGCATGACAAAGAATATCTTTCTTTAAAAATGTCTAATTTCTAAAGACTAAATTTGCCTATATTCTCCAGCTTTACAATGAGGTCAAATTTTCCTTTTCATGTGTTTCCTATTAATTACCTCACTTTTACAATACATTGAACTTTTCACACTTATTCTTTAAATAAATAACGTTTTTTCCTCTTTACATAAAATAACATTGATGAATATCATCTGAATAGCCCTGTTTAACCTATGGTCATATTTTGTTTTTAGATAAAAAAAAATATTGTAAAGGTGGCACAGTGCACAATTTAAACATCAATCTAAATGCAATATTCATAGAAAAAAAAGCTGTTGGAAAGATGTTAAATCATGGCCAATTTAAGGTTTTTTCATGTAAAATCAGGGTCTATTATAGTTTTTTTCCATGTCAAATCAAGGTTAATCAATATTTTACAACAATTTATATATTTAATTGATATTATGCAAATGATCTGAATGTTTAAAAGAACACCCACTGGCATATAGTTTTGTCACAGTTGTTTTGTATAATATTTCAAACTTTGTCCTGAACGAAACAAATACATGAGTGAATATGAAAATAATTTATGCAAATGTAAAAAATAATTCCTAACATGATTATAGTGAGAAAATGTTCCATGCATGAAACTCAAGTCATAAACTTTTTGTTTGAGTTTTGCTCATGTTGTATTTGGTGAGTATTGGTTTATTACCTATTGTCTTTTATAAGTGTAGAGTAGATTCCTTCATGTGTTATTTAGTGAGTATATTGGTGACCTACCTATTGACTTTTATGAGTGTAGAGTAGATTCCTTCATGTGTTATTTAGTGAGTATATTGGTGACCTACCTATTGACTTTTATGAGTGTAGAGTAGATTCCTTCATGTGTTATTTAGTGAGTATATTGGTGACCTACCTATTGACTTTTATAAGTGTAGAGTAGATTCCTTCATGTGTTATTTAGTGAGTATATTGGTGACCTACCTATTGACTTTCTGAGTGTAGAGTAGATTCCTTCATGTGTTATTTAGTGAGTATATTGGTGACCTACCTATTGACTTTTATGAGTGTAGAGTAGATTCCTTCATGTGTTATTTAGTGAGTATATTGGTGACCTACCTATTGACTTTTCTGAGTGTAGAGTAGATTCCTTCATGTGTTATTTAGTGAGTATATTGGTGACCTACCTATTGACTTTTCTGAGTGTAGAGTAGATTCCTTCATGTGTTATTTAGTGAGTATATTGGTGACCTACCTATTGACTTTTCTGAGTGTAGAGTAGATTCCTTCATGTGTTATTTAGTGAGTATATTGGTGACCTACCTATTGACTTTTCTGAGTGTAGAGTAGATTCCTTCATGTGTTATTTAGTGAGTATATTGGTGACCTACCTATTGACTTTTCTGAGTGTAGAGTAGATTCCTTCATGTGTTATTTAGTGAGTATATTGGTGACCTACCTATTGACTTTTCTGAGTGTAGAGTAGATTCCTTCATGTGTTATTTAGTGAGTATATTGGCGACCTACCTATTGACTTTTCTGAGTGTAGAGTAGATTCCTTCATGTGTTATTTAGTGAGTATATTGGTGACCTACCTATTGACTTTTCTGAGTGTAGAGTAGATTCCTTCATGTGTTATTTAGTGAGTATATTGGTGACCTACCTATTGACTTTTCTGAGTGTAGAGTAGATTCCTTCATGTGTTATTTAGTGAGTATATTGGTGACCTACCTATTGACTTTTCTGAGTGTAGAGTAGATTCCTTCATGTGTTATTTAGTGAGTATATTGGTGACCTACCTATTGACTTTTATGAGTGTAGAGTAGATTCCTTCATGTGTTATTTAGTGAGTATATTGGTGACCTACCTATTGACTTTTATGAGTGTAGAGTAGATTCCTTCATGTGTTATTTAGTGAGTATATTGGTGACCTACCTATTGACTTTTCTGAGTGTAGAGTATTAAGAGTACGTAAGGTGAGGTGACCTACCTATTGACTTTTCCGAGTGTAGAGTATTAAGAGTACGTAAGGTGAGGTGACCTACCTACTGACTTTTCTGAGTGTAGAGTATTAAGAGTACGTAAGGTGAGGTGACCTACCTATTGACTTTTCTGAGTGTAGAGTATTAAGAGTACGTAAGGTGAGGTGACCTACCTTTTGACTTTTCTGAGTGTAGAGTATTTAGAATACCTAAGGTGAGGTGACCTACCTATTGACTTTTCTGAGTGTAGAGTATTTAGAGTACGTAAATCAGTAGTTTTCATCAGTAGTTTAGCAAACAGAGTTGTATCCTCTTTATGATTTGTGTTTATCACAGTCTGTAAACTTTCTGTTAGTTTGTTCTGTAGTTTCTCGATCTGTTCTACATTTCGTAAACCTGGACGATCTGAAATTTAAATAACATAGTAAATTATCAACTATATACAATAGAAAAACATTTAGGATATGGGATATCCATCCATGACAAAAAATCAGTAAATGCACAGCAAAAAACACAAACAAGCAAAGGAACAGCGCTTTTATTGCTGTTCTTCATCTCAAAGTGAGGCCTTCAACATGGAGCAAAAAAACTCTCACCTCAATGCAAGTTTAAGATGGCCCCTAGCATCAGCTTGAGTTGAGTTCTTTGCAAAAATAATTTGGATAGACTTTGTAAGATGTTTCACCACCAAAATCTGGCCCGGTCAAAAAAGAACATACTGAAAAGTAGTACAGATTTAAAACCAAATAGTTTTCACGCATATGTGTAAACATAAAACTATGTAGAATATTTTTTAGTAATTAAGGTATCAGATGAAAGGTGAATCTCTGGTGATCCTTGTAGAACATATATTGACTGATAATTCTGAATAATACAAAAATTTGTAAGGGTTCCGCGGAACCCAGTGTCTCGCCTACTTTTGCTGTTAGTCGCAGGCTCAACAACAATGGGGAAAAAATTATTTAAAATTTTCCTCTAGATACTATCTTTTGATGGTAAGAAGTTCTGTTCAAGTTTGGTAAAAATCCAAGAAGGTTTATGAATCTAATAAATGTTTTTAAAACTTTAACTGCAGACTGTACGTAATGAAATTGAGAATGGAAATGGGGAATATGTCAAAGAGACAACAACCTGACCAAAGAGTAGACAACAGCCGAAGGCCACCAATGGTAATGTCAACTGGAATAAAACTAAGTCCATTTATAAGTAATATACGGAAAAACAAGAAATAAATTTTTACCAAATTTCGCTCTAGATACTAGCTTTTGATCATAAACAAGCTTCTGTCCAAGTTTGGTACAAATCCAGGATAGTTTAAGAAAGTTATTAAAATTTGAAAAACTTT
Source organism: Mytilus coruscus (assembly GCA_017311375.1). Taxonomy (NCBI): domain Eukaryota; kingdom Metazoa; phylum Mollusca; class Bivalvia; order Mytilida; family Mytilidae; genus Mytilus; species Mytilus coruscus. Next base: position 49,576,007 of record CM029608.1, on the reverse strand, counting down.
AACCATAGAGTGAATGTAATATTAACTGGCAGAAAAACTAAGTCCATTTATGAGTAAATTATGGATAAACAGGATTTTTTTTTTTTCACAAAATTTACCTCTGGATACTATCTTATAATCACAAACAAGCTTCTGTCCAAGTTTGGTTGAAATGCAGGATAGTTTAAGAAAGTTATTAAAATTTGAAAAACTTTAACCACAGAGTGAATATTTGTGGACGCCTCTGACGCCGACGGACAAAAGTCTCAGGCTCGACAAAAATGTATGAATGAATTCTAAAATTGAGGTCATATATTGCCTGTTTCTCAGTTATAAAGTACCTGGTTTGGTGTATACGAAAATTTTGGTAACCCATGTCGTCTGATGTATAAATAAGGGTATATTCATTCCGCTCCCATAAAATGTTTAGAAGTGAAAAATTTAATGTGGTTAGGAATGAGGGCCAAGAATAGGTGGTGTGTGTCTTATTAAAATATTATTTACTGAAAGGCATAGAAGAGTACAGGCCAATTAAAAAAAAATGTCCAGATACTCATCCAATTTCCTTTTTATTTTTGGTTTTAAAATTTTTCCCCCCATTTTTTTGTGAAAACTTTTAGAAAAATAAGACATAAGACTGAAATCAAAAAAAAATGTTCACTGGATATATACCATGTGGGAAGAAAGGGTCTTTCTTCGTAACTCTATATAAAAATAAGTAGATGTGGTATGATTGCCAATGAGACAACTATCGACCAAAGTTCAAATGAAGTGGATGTAAGCAATTATAGACAACTGTAGAAATTATAGAAAACCTTTTTTTTGCAAAAAAAAAAAAAAATATTTGAAGAAATTTTCTTTTTAATTTCTGAAATCTGAAATGAGAAAAAATTGTCCCCCCCCTCACAATTTCTGTTTTACCCCCTTTTTCAAAAAAAATTCTTTCCTTCAAGATATGGTCATAATCTCAATTCAAATTTCCAATGGAGTTTGCAACCATAATTACCCATTTAATAACATCATAAAAGTATTAAAATAGAAAATAACATACATAATCATGGCTAAAATTAATAACCTTCATCAGCAATTTAATAGTTACTTCTAAAAATAAATTGACAGCTAATCACCTCAAGACAATACAACATTTATTTATAACAAAACCCTTGTAAAGGAGGTAACTCTTAATGCCAAAAAAACCCAAACAAATGATACTGATCACAAATAAACAAATCTATTACCACTGAACCCTTTGATATACACTATTATTATATAACATATACTTCCATCACAGTATTTCATGTTTCAGGAAACAGCTAAAAAATAATTCATACTAGAACTAGCAAACAACTTTACTTAATTTAAAAGCAATGTAAGGGAGGTAATTCAAATATAACATTGTATTTATCATCTTTTAAATTTAATGTTAATTAAATCAAACAAAACAAATTTTATAGCCTTAGGACCAAAATTTGGACCAATTAAAAAGTGGGACCAACAACCAAATACACAGTTAAATTCAGAATATGAAAAAAATTGTAATACTGATAGCATGAAAAATTGTAATACTTATATCAAAAAGTCCCAAAATAAAGAATCAAAGCTTTCTCAAAATCAATAAAGAGCAGTAATCCAAAAATATTGTTCTCTTCTATATACTGTAAAATATCATGAATCAATCAAATGCTTTCCCTTATATAATGCTTAATGGTCCAATATCTATTTCATAAAGATCCAAAGACAAATACCTGTTTTTCCCTCTTTTTTGCCCTTACTTCCTTAACGGTTTCAGCCATAACCCCCAAAGCAAATCCTAACCATCCCTTTGTGGTATGGAAACTTGTGGTACAATTTCAGAGAGATCCATAACCTGTTCCACCAGTTATTGTCTGGAAACTAGAAAAATGCTTATTTAGGCCCCTTTTTGGCCCCTAATTCCTAAACTGTTGGGACCATAACCCCCAAAATCAATCCCAACCTTCCTTTTGTGGTTCCAAACCTGATGTTTAAATTTCATAGATTTCTATTTACTTATACTATAAAGTTATTGTCCAGAAACCAAATGTCTTCAGACGACGCTGACACGATGACGACGTGATACCAATATATGACCGCAAAATTTTTTGCGGTCATGTGAAAACTAACAGCCTAATTCATTACAAAACTAGCATTTTTCTGTTTCAGGTTGTCCAAAACCATGGAATTGGCAGAGATGTTACTTACCAGGAGACAACAAAACCATGGAGTTGAAAGGGGTGTTACTTTCCAGGAGACAACAAAACTAAGGTGTTGGCAGAGATTTTACTTTCCAGGAGACAACAAAACCATGGGGTTAGCAATGATGTTACTTACCAGAAGACAACAAAATCATGGAGTTGGCAGGAATTTACTTTCCAGGAGACAACAAAACCATGGAGTTGGCAATGATGTTACTTACCAGAAGACAACAAAATCATGGAGTTGGCAGGGATGTTACTTACCAGGAGACAACAAAACCATGGAGTTGGCAGAGATGTTACTTACCAGGAGACAACAAAACCATGGAGTTGGCAGAGATGTTACTTACCAGGAGACAACAAAACCATGGAGTTGAAAGGGGTGTTACTTACCAGGAGTCAACAAAACTAAGGTGTTGGCAGAGATTTTACTTTCCAGGAGACAACAAAACCATGGGGTTAGCAATGATGTTACTTTCCAGGAGACAACAAAACCATGGAGTTGGCAGAGATGTTACTTACCAGGAGACAACAAAACCATGGAGTTGAAAGGGGTGTTACTTACCAGGAGTCAACAAAACCATGGAGTTGGCAGAGATGTTACTTTCCAGGAGACAACAAAATCTAGGGGTTAGCAATGATGTTACTTACCAGAAGACAACAAAACCATGGAGTTGGCAGGGATTTCACTTACCAGGAGAAAACAAAACCATGGAGTTGGCAGGGATGTTCTTAATTAGCTTAGACAACAAAACCATGGAGTTGGCAGGGATGTTACTTACCAGGTGACAACAAAACTATTGCAGAAAACAAGGCTATTTCTTCTTCTGCCAACTTTAACATGTTGAACCTCTCGGCAAAATCAAACATCGAGTCCAACAGGAAACCAGCGGAATTGGTGGACTGAAATATTTGCAAACAAGAAAAGTTATTAATTAAGCAAAAAATGTAGGGATTGGTCAACAATAATATTTTTCCAGGCTTAAATCTTGTAAAATTTTTAAAGAACTCCAAGGTCTTTCCTGTGATTGCTGATATCAGTGTGAAAGTGTATTGTTGACTACCAAAAACTACGTCCATTTATTAGTAAAATACAGAAAAGCATAATGCCAAGAAGGGCTAACAAAGTTCTTCAAATTTATAAATCTCTAAGCACAGACTGTTGACTAAGAAAAAGTCCATTAAGTTATAAAACAACTTACATGGCAATCAATGTAAAAAAATTTTAATGAACAAGAATGTGTCCATAGTACACAGATGCCCCACTCGCACTATCACTTCCTATGTTCAGTGGACCGTGAAATTGGGGTCAAAAATCTAATTTGGCATTAAAATTAGAAAGATCATATCATAGGGAACATGTGTACTAAGTTTCAAGTTGATTGGACTTCAACTTCATCAAAAACTACCTTGACCAAAAACTACCTTGACCTGAAGCGGGACAGACAGATGAATTGACGAACTAACGGACACACAGATTGAAAAAACATAATGCCCCTAGGTGGGGCATAAAAAAAGTTTGACTCTAGACATGCTAGATGGTATCTCTTGACTATACAGAAAGTTCTGTAAAAGTTTCCTGAAATTCCATGAAGACTTGAAAAAGGTTATGGATCTTTTCATAGCTTAAACTTTTCCTGTCGATAGTCAGTGGTTCTCTTGGCACTATGGCTTTCTCCAACAATAAAAAATTGACCGCCACAATATAGCCAATAGTAATGAAAGTGGTGTTAAGGAAGTTCGCTACTCTGTTTCAAACTAACAAGCTTTTTAAAAGACTGTTATAAATTGAAAGTATAGGAATAAAGGAACTAACAAAGCAGAAAAAAATGAAGGGTCTGTGTGCTTGTTTTCAAGATATAAGCCATTGAAAATTTGGCGAGAAGTGATTCTCTCTAGATTTTTCATACATTTAACATTTGCACCTTTTCTCTTTCAAATACTATGAAAAAATAACAAGGATTTTTAAAGATTTTAAAAAATTGCTTTTAAAACTATACATAATTAAAGAATGAAAAGAAAAGTAGGGGTTTGTGGGTAAAATTTTTAATGGTACTACATCGATAAAACCAGAGGATTCCGAATATCTGGCAAAAATTCAAAAACAAGAGGAGCGAACATCCTTAAACACAAATAATCAATCAATAACTTTAACATAAAAATGTTTCTAAATGATTACTAAATAAACTCGTATAAAAATAAGATGATGTGGTATGATTGCCAATGAGACAACTCTCCACCAGAGACCAAATTACATAGAAGTTTATAATTATAGGTCACCACACGGTCTTCAGAAATAAAAAAAACCATACCGCGTAGTCAGCTATAAAAGCCCCCAAATGGCAAATGTAAAACAATTCAAACGAGAAAACTAACGGCCTGATTTATGTACAAAACAATGAACAAAAAAAATATGATATACACAAACAAATCACAAGTTTATTTCTTAATAAAAGACCAAAATATAAAAAAAATCTTCAGATACACTTTCTTGATTATGACAAAGCTTCTGTCAATTTTTCATAAAATTCAAAGAGGGTTTGACAAAGTTTCGCTATTTCCATTTACAAGTCCAAGAAGTGTAAATATAAATCTTACATCTGGGGGTGGACGTTTAAAGAGTTTTCCACATGTAAACATCATTGTTCCATTCTCTGTATCAAACAAACAAGCATGTCTGACCAGTAAAACTTCAAATGTTGCTGCCTGAAAAAGTAAAAATGGTTCAATTATAATTTTGTATAAAATTTACTGAATTAACCAGTACAGATGTATATATGCCTATTCCAAATTTAGTTAAATGTACTACAGTAGACTCCGCAAATCGGATACCCAAAATGTCAGCTAAAATATCCGATTACCCGATATATTCAATTAGACGATGAATGCATATTCATTGAATATTCTGCTATAATGAGTAGATATAATCCTGAGATGTTACTAACCCTGACAATTGCTAAATATGTGAAAGGGCTAAATGATTGATGGAGTGATTTTATCGGTTACATCACCACGATGTTTGTGTAAAAATTATCAGCTGATTATGTAATGATTAAATTTGTTTGCAGTGTTTAAATCCTTTATTTATTAAAATAAATCAAATGTCCTGAAATATTTATGTGAATTATTATCTACCATCCATAGTTTGTCTTTATTTGTTTTGTAAGCAAATTAATATCCATTATTTACATTATCACACAGGTAAACTAATTTGGCTATAAATAGATCTAAGCATGTCTGTGTAGAATCTCCAAACTAAAATCGTATTTGTTATAATTTTATTTCTTTAAATAATCAAATTTAAATTTATGAAAATAATCATGATTGATAAAATATTATTGCATAAAGTTTACGTTTTCTGAAGACTATTTATTTTTAGGTCATAGTTCTAGAGGCTTCCTCACAAATTTGTAAACATCCAAAATGGCGTCCATGACATGTGGTTACTTTGCACATGTGAAAAAAATATATCTGACAAAAGTCAGATTTCTCTTGTCAAAAGGGATTTATATTTATATTGCAATAAATTATTCAGAAGGAGGTACATTCAGTTTAGATTATATTTCTGATTCTGTGAACATTAAGAGTTTAATCAAAATTCTCCAAACAGCAACGTCAACTTGTCAACTGAGTCTTGCATATTTTATAAATAAATGTAATTAATGGTTGTATTATTATATAATATAAAGTTATTTAATTTTTTTTGCCCTTAGGGAACTTTAAGTTGATGAAAAATCTTAAGTAATCTCTGTTATTCACTTCTTTAGACCCAGGGCAATTGATACAGACAGAGTCTGATATATGCCTGGTTTTTGGTGGTGGGGTTCATGTTGCTTAGTCTTTAAATTCATATGCTGTGTTTAGAAGACTGTTGTGTCTCTATTGGTCATTTTTTTAGTTTTTTGCCATGGCATTAGCTGTTGTTTTTTGACTTATGAGTTTGAATATCCCTTTGGTATCTTTCACCTCCCTTTCATAGATAATTGTCATGTGTTGATGACCTTGACATATGTAAAAGACACTTGTCATGTGCTGACGACAGTGACATACGTTATAGAAACTTGTTATGTGTTGAAGGCCATGCCATATGTTTTAGACACTAATGTGTTAAGACTGTGACATATGTTACGACACTTGTCAAATGTTGATAGCCCTGCCATATCTATGAGATAATTTTCTATTTCAAACTACTGAGAAGAGTGAGAGTGCAATCACGTCATAAACTAACCTCATTTATATTACCTTGGAAAATAGTAATAAATAGATTATCTATGTTCTTTCAAAATAATTACCTAATTGTCCTTTGATGAGATAGTAGCAGAGAAAATCTCCCACATTTTTTAAAACATAGATAATATATAAATTTATCTATATTACCGGTAAGTCAAAATGCATATATATAAACACAAGTTTCATATGGTCTTTTGTTTATTTGTGTCATCATCTCACTGATATATAACCCAAATCTCCTTTTATTCATTTTTGGTTTTTACCTTCAGTAAAGTGACTTGATCATCCTGATTAAGAATACAGAAGCCAGGAACAGATTTGGCAAAGTTTACCACAGAGATAATGGCGGGTGTGTAGAAATCATAAAAGTCCTCCCATTCTGGACTGTTATCGTTTGGGTCTCGGGCAAGCTGGGCATTCAATGGGCAAGCCTACAATAAATAACAAAAATCATATAAAAACATGTATAACATTTGTAATTCATAAATTACTTTTAGAAATCTTAAGCTTCCGATTTGTAATATGTATAAATTCAAATTTATATCAATCAAGGTGATGAAAAAACAGATATTTGAGTCAAAGATGAAGATCAAATGTTCATTATTTCACAATGCTGACTTTCTCTTGGACTGAACATTTTGATGCTGTAAGATAGCCAGACCTACCATGTGAGCAGGAATGTTTAGGAAATCATAATTGCACAATGCTGCCTCTCTCATGGACTGAACATTTTGATGTTGTAAGATAGCTAGACCTACCATGTGAGCAGGGACGTTTAGGAAATCATTATTGCACAATGCTGCCTCTCTCATGGACTGAACATTTTGATGTTGTAAGATAGCTAGACCTACCATGTGAGCAGGGACGTTTAGGAAATCATTATTGCACAATGCTGCCTCTCTCATGGACTGAACATTTTGAGGAGGTATTGTGTTAGTCTGTCTGTGTGCCAAAATAACAGCTTGAATGAGATCATCTGGATTCTGTAGTAAAGTATGAAGTTGGTTAACCTGAGTCTGACAGTTAACGCGATGCATTTGTTCGATGATTCGAGCTTTCTCTTTCTTTGGGACACGTCCGAATCGGACAGCTAAAATAGAAAGATTGATAAATTAACAGTCAATTGTCTTCTTAAAACATGTTAAAGGCTTCATGGAAGTGTTAAAGAACAATTTTATTGATTTGAAGATGAATAAAACTGGTTTATTAATCAAAAAAATATTATATATATCGCACCACTGTAAATTTAGTAGACCTTAAAATGAAGTTGGAAATTACAATAAGTTGTTAACAAAAGGAGATGTGGGTTACATGTAGTAAAGGTCAATATTGAGACAAAACCACCAAACAAAAGGAGATGTGGGTTACATGTAGTAAAGGCATACATGTGACAGAGTTGTCAAGTCACAACTGGAGATTTGAAAATTTTAGCTGGAATCTTGGCCTCATAACTGGAGATTTTTATCGACATATTTATTGCCTTTTTCAGTGTTCATTTTGATGATAAAGCTACATATTTCCCCTTTTTTTTTTTTAAAGATAACAGTATTACTATTTATGTATTCTCTCTGTGTTGTTACCATGTTAAATATTTGTCACTTGGGATCTATATCATATGTAAAGCTCTAAATTCCTCTAGATCTAATAGAAAAATATGATGATGTGGTATTGATTGCCAACAGCTATCTACCAGAGACCAAATGACGTTAAAGTTAATAACTATGGTTTAATGTTTGATTCAACAATGAACAAACCAATACTGCATACAAGTAAAAAAGCCCCAACATGAAAAATTTTAAATAATTAAAACAAGAAAACCAATGGCATTAGTACCAGATAATTCTAAATAAGTTGTAATCATTAATAACTAATAGAAACTACACAAAATTTACCATGGACACTTCTCTTTCTTAAAAGGACAAAAAACATTTAGAGATATATGTAATGAAATCTAATGACAAGGTTGCCTTTGGATACAACCCTCGGCCTCTCAAATTAAGACCATACCACTTGTTATTCAAGGATGGAAAAACAGGAAGTTTGTCTATGTTGTCATTGGTAATTGTTAATAATCAAGAAAGTTGTGAATTTCTACTTCTATTCCTGTAATGTGTAGGTTTGAACTTCCTAACTAAACATAAAGTGATAAACATTCTCACACTCATATAAACAGTAAACATCTATTTATGTGAAAATTTGTGAAAATAAAATTTAATTAATTTAATGTTTCTGACGTCCGACCCTGACCTTTTAAAAACTTTATACTTTACTTTAATAGCATGAAATAAATACTTAAAATCGCTTTTTCATTTAATATTCTATTACCCATAGTTTGAGACATAAATATGAAAATAAACCATCTGCTATGTATATATCCTAACCCTAAAACTTGACCAAATGTAAAATTTGAAATAGAACCACGTGCACGATTTTCGATTTTCTGGACTACGGATAGACAAGACTATTATCAGCACAAACAACACAGTATATGATTGCCAAATGAGACAATTATCCATCAGAGACCAAATGATGTAGATGTAAACAACTATAAGGTCAACAATGAGCAATACTCATACTGTATAGGCAGCTATTATGTCTAATGACTCACTGAACCACAGTCTATATTTTAAGAGCACCTGTTTAAGGACTAACTGGACCACAGTTTATATTTTAAGAGCACCTGTTTAAGGACTCACTGAGCCACAGTTTATATTTTAAGAGCACCTGTTTACGGATTCACTGAGCCACAGTTTATATTTTAAGAGCACCTGTTTAAGGACTCACTGAGCCACAATTTATATTTTAAGAGAATCTGTTAGATACAATAGACAAGTCTCCATCCATGACAATACACCAAGCCTACATTTCACTCTGCTTGGACAAATAAACAAGTTTACCTTGTTTATCATATTTATTGATCTGGTATTAAAGAAAAGCAATCCTTTTTGCCTTACTTCTCTTCTTACTTAATTATAATTATTGAACACTGCCCTATACATCATAACTCATTGTAATCCGTAAGTGTAAACACATTTTTTTCGTTCAATTACGTCAGGCCGCAAGTCTTTATATATCTGATTTCCCCCTTTATCACACAGATGTAGGGATATAGAATTATTATAATTCATGACATTCTTAATTTTTAAAACATGTATATATATCACATTAACACACTTCAATTATAAAAATAAAAAATATTTAATATGTCCTTGCTTGAATGTGAATTTGAAAAGAATTGAATTATCAAATACTTTTTTCTTGAATCTAGTGCATAAACTACAAACACTATGACAGTTTAAATTACCAAAATTACAAGGTGTGATATCATCATTAGACCTTATAATTTGGAATAATGTATTCACTCAAATTTGTACTTTTAATTCCATTTATGCAAGAGTTATTTTGAATTTGGCAAAATGATCTAGACATTACTTTCAACCTAAAATTCAGCAAGCTCAGAATACACATGACTTAGATTTTCCTATTCTGTATTTATAGAAATAATGCAGTAATTTTAAATACTAAATTGCATAAACTGAGGTTTTTTTTTACATTTTGTATTTTCATCTTTTTTCAAATATCATGCAGTGGTAGCTAGATCTTCACCTTCCAAAATATTAATAAAAATATCATGTTATATATAAATTTCAGTGAAGAAAGAAATCTATTTGAGCATGTTCAGTGTATAAATTCCTTGGTTTTTAATTTCAAATAGTAGTTTTGAATTTCTGTGGTTCTTTCAATGTTAGGTCTTTATAAATCCTACAAATCCTGGGGTTTTCCAGACTTTTATGTGGGCACCTGACTTTTACAAGGACATTTATCCTTTATACTATATAAAACTCCTTTTTTTCAAACGAAAGCATTAAGTTGCTGTGTAGGAAATTTACTACAACATGAAATTACTGACAAAGCGGGAAAGGTTCTTCAATATTCTATTCGTCTGGGGCAAATCCAGCTTTCGATGAAAGGAGGGGGTGGGACATAATTTATTTATTACAGATATCACCATACACTAGACAATACAAAAGGTCAGGTATCAAGCAACAAATGTACCTTACAATTAAGTTCAAAAACTTACCATCCCTGGACATACCAACTGCAATACATTTCTTCAACCTGTAAGATATTCTATGTTTAATATTTGTTTGACAATTTTAACCAAAATAAAATTCATATAAAAATTGTGTTTGTATGTTTGTTAGTGATTAACACCACATTCAGCAACCTTGGCTATATCATGGCCACCAGTTTTTATTAGTGAAGATGGCTGAGAACTTAGGAGAGAACTATTAACCTTCTCAGGAAAACTGGTAAAATCCAAGTCAATTAAGATCAGTCAAACACACCTTGGTGGGGTTTGTGTTGCTCAGAACGTTTTTAGTTTTCTATGTTGTGTATTTTAAAATGTTGTTTTATCCGGACACAAGATTTTCTCGCTGTGTTGTAGACCCATTGGTGGCCTTAGGCTGTTTTCCGCTCTTTGGTCAGGTTGTTGTCTCTTTGACACATTCCCGGTTTCCATTCTCAATTTTATTTGTCTTTTTTTGCCAAGGCATTGTCAGTTCATTTTTCGACATGAGTTTGGATATCACTTTGCCATCTTTTGCCTCTCTTTTCTAGGACAAAAGTGATTTGAAGCAAACTAAAATTTATCTGCAAACATTCCTACCTTGTTGTGCCCCTGGATTAATTTAATTTCTGTACTGAAATAAAGGGGAGATAATCATACAAACAGTTGCTTTATAATTCCTTACCTACAATACTGACATCTATTTCTGTTTACTCTCATAATATTACATTGTTGATTTTTTAAGCATGGTCTGTATTGTATCTTCTGCTGAATGCTGCGACGGAAAAATCCCTGAAATGATAGAACACATGTTGATTATTCCCTTTCAGCATAATGTATTACACCTTCTTTGAACAAGACAGACACACTAGTTTTAGAATATTTTCACATACTGAAATTTTTTAATGGATTTATAGAATTGTGATTTTTGAACAATTTTAAGTGACACAAGATTTATTATTGCACTTCTGGGAAATGCTGCATACCAATAATGCTATAATTTTTGGTGAAAACTATCCTGTTGTAACTTACCCCCAGAAACAAATTCACAAAAATTTCTGAATTTAAAGTACTTATGCTCAAAGGTAAGATTCACAAAGAAAGCGTTTGAACCTAGCAACAGATTGACACATTTTTATAACCTCAAATAAAATTTTGTTTGAAAATAGAATACAGAATAAGTCATAATAATAAAATCTATTCCTAACATCACTAAATTCTAAATAAGCAGAAATAACATAATCAATCAATTATCCCTAGCAGCATATAACATTATTGCATTTTTATTCAAGTAAACTAAGAAAACAGCATCATCAAATCACATCAAAAACAAAAACAAAACAAAAGTATTTCAGTTCACACTTAATGGGTTAAAAAGAGGATTAACTGAAATATTCCATTACCTACTTATAAACTAATTTATAAGAATAAACTTTGTGTACCGTCTGTTATTAAAGAAGTTAATGATAGATATCGTAGGATGCTGACCAAGCACTATAATGTCGTGCTAACAGAATTACTGGGTACATCTAATAATAGGTTAGATATATTAAGTTATATTACAGTTTGTAAGAACAATGTGATCTTGTGCAGTAATTTCGTCCATCCTATCATGTCCACGGCAATGACATTAACTGAATTAGCACACATACTAATTATCTACATAAATGTTGCAAAGCGGTTACATGATTAAATTACAAAAATAATTAACTGGTCAAATAAACAACTGCCAAATATAACAGATAAAGACATAAAAACTCAGAGGCGGATTTAAAGCCCACCCTTTTTAGAGCTATGTATATGATATATGCATAGATTTTTAACAAATATCAATCCAAACATTGGTTTCAAGGCCCCCTCCCCCTTTTTCAAAATCCTGGATCCGCACCTGAAACTTATACTTTTAAATAACAAATAATAAATGTGGTTTTTGGCTCTGATTCTGACCAATGCTAATATACTAAATATATATTTTCAAGTGACTATTATTGTTGTTGTTACCAATTATGTAAATCAATTGTATCTGATTTTATGCCCTTTATGGGCCCTGTAATTTGGGAAATAAAAATATTCTATTCTATTCTATTCTAATAACAAAATTTTTAAAATAGAGAAAAATGGCAACCCAATATTTTGACAAATACCATGGCCAAAATCAAAGCAAAAACAATTAAAGAGAACAATAAAAACTGAGTGAGACTGAAGAACAACAATTAACTCCAGCAAAACATATTGAATACAATTCTAAATAAATGGAGAATGTGTCCATGGGACACAGACGATGCCCCCGCTTGCATATAACTTTATTTATGCACATACATGTAACACAAGAACGATAAAAGTGACGCTACCCAAATGCGTACTTGATCTGAGTTTTGAGGTAATAAGCATTGTGTATAAGTTTCATAACATTTGGTCGAGGCAAACTTTAAGTTACAGAACAGAAACAAAAAATTCAGCCATTTTTCCATTTGTAAAGGGCATAACTCTAGAACGATAAAGGTGATGCCACCAAAATTCAAACTTGATCTGCGTTTTGTGGTAATAAATATTGTGTATAATTATATAAGTTTCATAACATTTAGTCGAGGCAAACTAAAGTTAAAGAATGGAAACCAATTTTGGGACGTACGGACGGACGTACAAACGGACAAGGGTAAAACTTAATGCCCCCTCCATGAAGGCGGGGGCATAAAAATTATTTTCCAATTCCTGCTTTTTCTAATATACTTTTGATACAGTTCAAATTACTCTTTTTGACCAATGTTTTTCATAAGGAAAATCCAGGGACATCTTTTCTGATAGAAAATAAATTTTTCCATTGCTTGTATCAAAAACCAACCAAGCAGGCTAATCCTTATTTCAATCATAATCTCAAATGGAAATTACATTACGACTATTTTCATTAAATATTTTCCTATTTGATCTTTCTTTGTGATCATTTTCCATCTCAAGCTACTCGACTGAGATGGGTTAAATTGTCGACGTCTGAAAGTGAGAATAATACTGTGACAGCAGAAGCTAAAACATCATCTGGAGAGAGCAATAAAACAGATTATTTAAGGTCTTTCAAAACTTCCTCTTGTTTTTTAAGAACCCTAAAGATAACCTATAATTCCCAATATATAACAATGAATTACAATGGATTTATTTTTAATTTCAGCATCCAAGATCATTTTAATAATCAAATATTATTTGTTGGTTTTCAAAGCCAATTTCAGCTCCCATGGCTATATCATGGGGACCAGCTTTTCTTGATGGATGATACCAAAGTAATTACAGTCTCAGAACCATAAACCCTTGGACTGAAAAACTGACAATCCTCATCAATTTAGATCAGAGTTTTAACACATCTCGCCATGAGTGGGGTTCGCTCCCTCAGAGTTGACTGTAGATGGTCTACTAAGACCACTCAGCCGCTAAATAAAATGGGCATATGTAAGTGACAGAAGAAGGGAGATAACTACATCAAATAAGAAAATTTACTTTTGTTTTGTGACACATCATCTGTTTAAGTGCAAATTAGCCTACATCCTTTATTGTAGTGTTAAAACTAAGTTATACGATTTTAAAGGTCAAAAGGTTCTGTTAGTTCATTTAAATTACCGGAGCAGCTGATGGTAATTGATTAAAGTACAAATTATTTATAATTAATATGTAAATGGATGTTTGTAAATATTAATGGATAATTTAGCTAAGTTGAAAAGTTTACAATATATCAAAATACAATGTACAGTAAATTCTGAAAATAATGTGTGCAAATCCTTGACCTCTGAAAAAATTCAGAAAATAATGTGTGCAAATCCTTGACCTCTGACAAAATTCTGAAAATAATGTGTGCAATTCCTTGACCTCTGAAAAAAATATTTTTATATTATTGCGAAACTGCATGATACTGTAGAATTTTGGCATTTATGAAAACATCACAATTATTTCTGAATTTTCAGTAAATAGAAAAAGATAATACATACTGTCTTGCAAAACTTGATTAAAAATCATGGATTAGAAATGGTCAGAAATGTTATGACCTCCTTAATTATTTTAATGGCGAGTACTCGTAAAACAAGAAGTTTTTATACCCCTACTTATAATTCAAAGTTTCGGAAACAGGAAGTACCAGGTGTCTGACAGATCCAAAAAGTGTGCCAGTTTACTCGCCCAATGTCAAGCTGCTGAGCAAAAATTAAGTTATTCTAAAAAAGTTGATGTCTGACAGATCGAAAGTTCTAATATTTACATCTCATCAAAATACCAACCTAATACAAAATAAGCCATAGAAATAGAAAAAGTTCATTTGAATTTTGGTGGATAGTTGTCTCATTGGCAATCATACCACATCTCCCTATTCTTATATGGTACCTCCAATAATTCAATGGTTCACCCTTCATTGGGGAAAGATTTGTGATTGGTATATTATATAAGAGGAACGGTAAATATGTCATTCATGTTTATCATGTTTATGAAGTTAATTATCAACTCTTACGTATTCTATATAACCTTGAATCTAACTAGTAACTCATTAGAAAAGAAAATTGAGAATGATTGACAAAATTGATCACAGATATATAAATATGTTGTATGATTGACAATGAGACTACTATCCATCAGAGTTTAAATGACGAAGATATAAGCAATTATAGGTCACTGTACGGCCTTCAACAATGTGTAAATCCCATATTATATAGTTGGATAACAAAAGACCCAGACATTGACAAAATGTGAAACAATTCAAAAGAGGAAACTAACTGCCTAATGTTTAGATAAATATTCCTCCTCTGACAATTCTTCTTGGAACAATTCACACTGGTATTCAAAACATTTAAAATTAATGATAGTTTATAATCTTCTTAGCTTTTTAAAATTGTTTGTAGAAGTGAATTGACATACGACCTTGAATATATAAGGTACATCAAGTAAACAGACACATATTTACCATGTTTACTCAAGTGTGAAATGCACAATAAATGTAGATTTCTAAGGTGCAGAGTAATACTTATTTATGGTGATAATTATACTTATAAATGACGTGTTATCAAGCTCCTACAGTCATTCAAAACTTATTTACAAGAAGTTAAAAAAAAGCAGATAATTGATAAAATATTTTTTTAAATCCACTGGAAAGTAGGCCAAGGTTTAGAAAGGAAATAAGAATAACAAGTTTATTCATGAGGCATAAAAACAATGGTAAAAACCAAACAATTTTAGATGAAAATTTATATTTGATTGGTGAGAAAAAAATATATGTTATTTTTATTTCAAAATGACATCACTGGGTTTTCTACAATTTTTTAAAAAGTTCTCTTCCTTTCATTGTATTTGACAAATTAACTTGCAAACATTTGTAATTTAAAGGAAAATAAAAAATCTAATTTGATATTTTTGTGCAAATAAATAAGTGTTGTGAAGTGATTTACTTAACATGTACAAATAACTTATACAAGATGATGTAAATAACACTATGACCTTGGAGATATTTTGGTATATTAATCATTGGAAATGTTTAGATAGTAATGAGTTCACTAGAATGAAGACCATTCTGGTAAGATTTTTGTTTGAACCCCCCTGCCTTCGTGAATGTCTATGCTTAGGATGTCAACAGAGGAGGGTCCCTCTGAACCCCCCTTTTTGAAGGTCTCAAGGTCAACGACCTTGACTACCTGTCCATATCTCTGACATTAATACATAAAAAAGTTCACATGAATTGACAAAAACCTTGAACATTACAACCAACCAAATCAACTACTAACAATCAACTGCTATGAGAATACAACAAAAACCTTGAACATTACAACCAACTAAACCAACTACTAACAATCAACTGCTCTGAGAATACAACAAAAACCTTGAACATTACAACCGACTAAACCAACTACTAACAATCAACTGCTCTGAGAATACAACAAAAACCTTGAACATTACAGCCGACTAAACCAACTACTAACAATCAACTGCTCTGAGAATACAACAAAAACCTTGAACATGACAACCTAAATCAACTACTAACTAGAGGCTCCAAGGACCCTGTGTCACTCACCTGATATTTTTATTTACAATTGATGCATGATAAATGCAACTGTTGTACTGTCGTTTAGTTTCAGAGATATAAGACTAAAAAGTGCGTTTTATTTCAGCCATGTGTGCCATGTTGGCAGGCAGGGTCATCATACACAGTGGTCCCTGGATATCCTAGTGGTGATTTAAACCAAGTTTGGTTTAATTTGACAGTAGTATCAGGGAGAATTTTGTAAAATTTATCTAACGAGAAATGCAAGTGAAGAGAAAGTTTGTTGTGAAGTTTTGTTGTTGCGCAACACCCCCCAAAAAAAAAACCAAAAGGTAATAAAAAATTATCATTTAAGGGCAATCTTTCCTATTAATGATTTCTGCAAAATTCAGTTGATTGTGCAAGGGTTGTATAGCCAGTTGAGGTCGTTAAAACTTTCATTTGTTGTTGCAAAATTCAAGTGGCTTTTGAATTGCTTTGTTGATCTTTTTGTATTCAACTTTTAAACAACAAAGTACAACAAATATGATGACTGATACTCATGACACTGAAAATATGGTCTTCATTCTTGTGAAGAAAATGGTAAGGTTTGAAATATTTCTTAAATATTAATTCAATACCAATACTTTAATTTGTATTGGATTTATCCCAGGAAATGAGAACAAGGGACACAATTAAATCCAATTTTTTCCTAAACTTCTGATAAAATATAAAATGAAGAACTATATTTTTTAATGAGAATTTTTTTAATAGTTAATTGATAATTTGAACAATATTAATTAAGTTTTAGATCTTGCATGGTTGATTAATTTTCTCTCAAAATTTCTGATATTCTATTAAAGTTTTAAATATAATATGAGGCAGGCATTACCTGTGAAAGGGATGAAGTCTGTATAAATTAGTGTAGGAATTCAAGCATCATTTGCACTTCGGAATCTGTAGAAAATGAAGCCAAAGTACTGAAACATATCTGACATTCGACCTATTGTTCGGGATTATAGTTGTGACATCATTTTCAATGTAAAGAAAGAAACACCATCATCAGGTATTAATGTGGTTTTTTTCATGTTATAGAATTATCAATTATTTTTATTGCCAGTTCATTAGTAGATTGTTTTCTATATTGATTTTCTACTGCAGTTTCAGAAAAGAAGATTACAAAAGGAAAACATTTTGTAAAACTTACCAAAATTTACCAAATTAATGAAAATTGTTAAAATTGACTATAAAGGGCAATAACTCCTTAAGGGGTCAACTGACTATTTTGGTCATGTTGACTTATTTGAAGATCTTACTTTGCTGAACATTATTGCCGTTTACAGTTTATCTCTATCTGTAATAATTTTCAAAATAATAACCAAAACGGCAAAATTTCTTTAAAATTACCAATTCAGGGCAGCAACCCAACAACCAGTTGTCCAATTCATCTGAAAATTTGAGGGCAGATAGATATTTACTTGATAAACAAGTTAATCCCTGTAAGATTTGCTTTAAATGCTTTGGTTTCAGAGTTACAAGCCAAAATCTACATTTTACCCTATGTTCTATTTTTAGCCATGGCAGCCATCTTGGTTGGTTGGCTGGGTCACCGCACACATTTTTAAACTAAATACCCTAATAATGATTGTGGCTAAGTTTGGTTGAATTTGGTTCAGTAGTTTCAGAGGAGAAGATTTTGTAAAAGATTATAAAATTTACAAATAAAATGCTCCAGGGCGCAGCTTGATACGACCGCAGAGGTCGAACCCTGAATATTGGGGCAAGTATGGACACAACATTCAAGCTTGATACAGCTCTGAATTTGGATTGTGATTAAATATTTGACACAGCATAGGTTTCTGACACAGAATGAATGTGGTCTAAGAACTTAAAATTTTAAATTGGACATTCACCTATTATGGTCCAATATCCAAAATCTAAATACATGGTTAGATTCAGCATATCAAAGAACCCCAAGAGTTCAATTTTGATGAAATCAAACAAAGTTTAATTTTGGACCCTTTTGACCTCAATGTGAACAAAGTTGATAACGGGCCCAAAAATCAAAAATCTAAATACATGGTTAGATTCAGCATATCAAAGAACCCCATATATTCAATTTTGTTGAAATCAAACAAAGTTTAATTTTGGACCCGATTTGGACCAACTTGAAAACTGGGCCCATAATAAAAATCTAAATACATGTTTAGATTCAGCATATCAAAGAACCCTAAGAATTCAATTTTGTTAAAATCAAACTAAGTTTAATTTTGGACCCTTTGGACCTTAATGTAGACCAATTTGAAAACAGGACCAAAAATTAAGAATCTAAATACACGGTTAGATTCGGCATATCAAAGAACCCCAATAATTCAATTTTGATGAAATCAAACAAAGTTTAATTTTGGACCCTTTTGACCTCAATGTGGACAAAATTGATAACGGGGCCCAAAATCAAAATATAAATACATGGTTAGATTCAGCATATCAAAGAACCCCATATATTCAATTTTGTTGAAATCAAACAAAGTTTAATTTTGGACCCCGATTTGGACCAACTTGAAAACTGGGCCCATAATCAAAATCTAAATACATGTTTAGATTCAGCATATCAAAGAACCCTAAGAATTCAATTTTGTTAAAATCAAACTAAGTTTAATTTTGGACCCTTTGGACCTTAATGTAGACCAATTTGAAAACGGGACCAAAAATTAAGAATCTAAATACACAGTTAGATTCGCATATCAAAGAACCCCAATAATTCAATTTTGATGAAATCAAACAAAGTTTAATTTTGGACCCTTTGGACCTCAATGTGGACCAATTTAAAACGGGCCCAAAATCCAAAAACTTAATACAAGGTTAGATTCAGCATATTTAAGAACCCCAAGAGTTCAAGAATAAAACCCCATTGAAATTGGTCAAGAAATAAGCAATTTATACAAAGTATCTTCTTTTGCACAATACTGTGCAATTGAATATTTCTTGCAATTTCGCAATACTGTGCAATTGAATATTTCTTGCTATTGCGCAATACTGTACAATTGACAATTTCTTGCTATTGCGCAATATTGTGCTATTGGATATTTCTTGCTATTGCGCAATACTGTGCAATTGAAGATTTCTTGCTATTACGCAATACTGTGCAATTGAAAATTTCTTGCTATTGCACAATACTTATTATATAATAATTTACACATCCTGTTTGGTGTGTGTATCTCCTGCCATATCATTATTATTTGCTTTTAAATATAAATCAGAAATAACCAACTTAAAATGGAAAATTTTAAAGAAAAAAAAAGGAAAAAAAAAGAAAAAAAAAAAATCCTCCCCCAAATTTTGTGAACCCCCTTATGATTCATCACCCCCAAACTCAATCCAAGCCTTCCTTTGAGGTATGGTACCTTGCAGTACAATTTCAGAGAGATCCATACACTTGAACACAAGTTATTGTCTGGAAACTAGAAAATGCTTATTTTGGCCCTTTTTGCCCCTAATTCCTAAACATTTCAGGCAATTACCCCAAACTCAATTCCAGCTTTCCTTTGTGATATGGAACCTTGTAGTACAATTTCAGAAAGATCCATACACTTACACACAAGTTATTGTCATGAAACTAGAAAATGCTTGTTTTTGCCCTTTTGGCCCCTAATTCCTAAAATTTTGAGGCAATTACCCCAAAAATCAATCCCAGCATTCCCTTTGTGATATGGAACCTTGTGGTACAATGTCAGAGAGATCCATACACTAACACACAAGTTATGTCTGGAAGTTACAAAATGCTTATTTTTGGCCCTTTTGGCCCCTAATTCCTTAACTGTTGGTACCATAACCCCAAAATCAATCCCAACCTTCCTTTTGTGATATTGAACCTTATGGTAAAATTTCATAGAGATCCATTCACTTAAACTAAAGTTAGAGTGCGAAACCAATGCGTCTTCGACGACGACGACGACGCCGGACGACGACGACGACGCTAACGTCATACCAATATCGACCACAAAATTTTTTGCGGTCGATATAAAATTGGTAAAAATTACTTTAAAGGGCAATAATTCCTTAAGGGTCAACTGACCATATTGATCATGTTGACTTATTTGAAGATCTTACTTTGCTGAACATTATTGCTGTTTACAGTTTATCTCTATCTGTAATAATTTTCAAGATAACCAAAACGGCAAAATTTCTTTAAAATTACCAATTCAGGGCAGCAACCCAACAACCAGTTGTCCAATTCATCTGAAAATTTGAGGGCAGATAGATATTTACTTGATAAACAAGTTAATCCCTGTAAGATTTGCTTTAAATGCTTTGGTTTCAGAGTTACAAGCCAAAATCTACATTTTACCCTATGTTCTATTTTAGCCATGGCAGCCATCTTGGTTGGTTGGCTGGGTCACCGCACATTTTTAAACTAAATACCCTAATAATGATTGTGGCTAAGTTTGGTTGAATTTGGTTCAGTAGTTTCAGAGGAGAAGATTTTGTAAAGATTACAAAATTTACAGAAAATTGGTAAAAATTACTTTAAAGGGCAATAACTCCTTAAGGGTCAACTGACCATTTTGATCATGTTGACTTATTTGTAGATCTTACTTTGCTGAACATTATTGCTGTTTACAGTTTATCTCTATCTATAATAATTTTCAAGATAATAACCGAAAACGGAAAAAATCCTTAAAATTACTAATTCAGGGCAGCAACCCAACAACCCATTGTCCGATTCATCTGAAAATTTCAGGGCAGATAGATCTTGACTTGATCAACAATTTTACCCCATGTCAGATTTGCTCTAAATGCTTTTGGTTTCAGAGTTATAAGCCAAAATATACATTTTACCCCTATGTTCTATTTTTAGCCATGGCAGCCATCTTGGTTGGTTTGGCAGGTCACCGGACACAATTTTAAACTAGATACCCTAATGATGATTGTGGCCAAGTTTGGTTAAATTTAGCCCAGTAGTTTCAGAGGAGAAGATTTTTGTAAAGTTAACGACGACGGACGACGACGGACGCCAAGTGATGAGAAAGCTCACTTGGCCCTTCGGGCCAGGTGAGCTAAAATCAACTGCTCTGAGAATACAACAAAAACCTTGAACATTACAACCGACTAAACCAACTACTAACAATCAACTGCTCTGAGAATACAACAAAAACCTTGAACATTACAACCGACTAAACCAACTACTAACAATCAACTGCTCTGAGAATACAACAAAAACCTTGAACATTACAATCAACCAAACCAACTACTAACAATCAACTGCTCTGAGAATACAACAAAACCTTGAACATTACAACCAACTAAATCAACTACTAACAATCAACTGCTCTTGGAATACAACAAAACCTTGAACATTACAACCGACTAAACCAACTACTAACAATCAACTGCTCTGAGAATACAACAAAAACCTTGAACATTACAACCGACTAAATCAACTACTAACAATCAACTGCTCTGAGAATACAACAAAAACCTTGAACATTACAACCGACCAAACCAACTACTAACAATCAACTGCTCTGAGAATACAACACAAACCTTGAACATTACAACCGACCAAACCAACTACTAACAATCAACTGCTCTGAGAATACAAGAAAACCTTGAACATTACAACCGACCAAACCATCTACTAACAATCAACTGCTATGAGAATACAACAAAACCTTGAACATTACAACCGACTAAACCAACTACTAACAATCAACTGCTATGAGAATACAACAAAACCTTGAACATTACAACCAACCAAACCAACTACTAACAATCAACTGCTCTTGGAATACAACAAAAACCTTTAACATTACAACCAACCAAACCAACTACTAACAATCAACTGCTATGAGAATACAACAAAACCTTGATCATTACAACCAACCAAACCAACTACTAACAATCAACTGCTCTGGGAATACAACAAAAACCTTGAACATTACAACCAACCAAACCAACTACTAACAATCAACTGCTTTGAGAATACAACACAACCTTGAATATTACAACCAACCAAACCAACTACTAACAATCAACTGCTATAAGAATACAACAAAACCTTGACCATTACAACCAACTAAACCAACTACTAACAATCAACTGCTCTGAGAATACAACAAAAACCTTGAACATTACAACCGACTAAACCAACTACTAACAATCAACTGCTCTGAGAATACAACAAAAACCTTGAACATTACAGCCGACTAAACCAACTACTAACAATCAACTGCTCTTGGAATACAACAATCAAAGAGCTGATTGCTCTGAGGTGGAAGGAGATGCATAAAAGGTAACTTGAATTACCATAAAAGCAGCCCCCATCAACCCAGCCTGCTCTGTCCCATTATTGCTTTCGAAAATATTTTTTCTTCCAAAAATAATAATACTCATACCTCAACCAAAG
Source organism: Mytilus coruscus (assembly GCA_017311375.1). NCBI lineage: Eukaryota > Metazoa > Mollusca > Bivalvia > Mytilida > Mytilidae > Mytilus > Mytilus coruscus. Next base: position 49,553,124 of record CM029608.1, on the reverse strand, counting down.
GCCACCAAGATTTTAGTCAAGTTTTCATTATAAACATATATTGACAAACTCTAAATATAACCAATGCAGATATGTGTCAGGCCAAGGATTGGGTTTGGGGCACTTGTTAGCATTTAAAACTTGTTCATTTTCTGTAAGCATGGTAAGTGCTTGACCCATATCCAAAAAAGTATGAGGGTAGGAATACCTTTTTCGATCAGGAGTCACACAGTCCTTTTCTGAAATTTTTCATGAAAATAAAACTATTGACAGAAACTGATTACTGGTTCCGTACTCGAGCCTCGATAATGGGTGTACCTTAACTATGAATAACGGTAAAGAGCTAGACTATTTAGTTGTTAAATCCCGTTTTTGATAACTTATAAAACTTTGAAACGTAAGACAATAAAGGCAATCATTTGGGACATTCCGACAACGACCGACATGAAAACTACGTACTTTTTTCAAGCCCCATCAATTGCCAACTTGACCAATTTGAAATAGACCTGTGTTGACTATCTTATTGATAATGGTCCCTAGACCTGCCAACTTGACCCTGTTCCCTCCTGTGTTAACAATGTTTAAGATGTTGGCCCCATGACCTACCAACTTGACCAATTTGAAATAGATCAGTCACCTGTATTGACTATATTAAGGATGTTGACCCTAGACCTAAGGGTCTGCCAACTTGACCCTGTTCCCTCCTGTGCTAACAATCTTATTGATGTTGGCCTCATGACCTGCCAACTTGGCCCATCTAAAATAGACCTGTGTTAAAATATAACCATCTTATTGATATGTGTACCCTAGTCCTGCCAACTTGACCCATCTAGTATAGACAATGTTTTAACAATCTTACTGATGTTGGCCCCATGACCTGCCAACTTGCCCCATCTAAAATAGACCTATGTTAAAATATAACGAACTTGGCCCATCTTAAATAGATCTGTGTTAAGGATCTTATTGTTGTTGAGTAGTTGACCCTATTTTTCTCTTTTTATTGATATATATATATATACAAATTGTTTATGTAATTAATGATTGTTATTCAGGTTTTACTTCCTGGATTAGTGAACCAATCAGAACAAGCCAATCAGATTATAGATATTTGTTTTTCTCCATCATCAATGTTTAAAAATATGTAAAAATGTGCGTGATCTGTTACAAGTTAACAGGTGTCATTAACAACGTCCCATACTTATATTTTGTCCTGCTGCATATTTTAAATTTTTTTATCAGTACCAGATCTAATTATGGTACATTATTATTTCCAGGCAAATTTCATACAAAATTTGTACAAAAATATTACATAACATTATTAATAGAAAGAGGAAAATGATTGATTGATTTGAAAATTAATACAATATTTTGTTCTAAATAGTTTTTTTCTGATTTCAGTTAATACATGCTAATTGTATTTTTGGCTCCCAATCCTTCTTTGACTTGAAGATTTTTTAATGCCTCCTTGGTAATGTCTTACTTTCATTAAATAAAATCATATCTGACTTTCTGGTTTATTACAGGTACTGAACATCAATACAAAGTTCATATAATCATACAACTTTACTAACATGAACACAATAATGGCAGCCACTATGCATGAACTATCCTTATAGCCTTCATCAACTTGAGAGCAATAATGAATCCAGCTAGAAATATCTAAATACCTGCTTAAACCTACCTTGTTGCTTTCAAAAGCATGAACCTGTAAGACATATTTCAGTTCTGCCTAATTAGGCTTTTATTTGTTGCCTTCTCCAGCATGAACCTGATGGTGAAAAAGGCAAACATATCTCAGCCATGCCTTAACCAGTCAGGGACTTACTGAAATAAGTGATTTTAAATCACTTATTTGAGTAGCAAATTGAAGTTTTGTCACAAATTGTGATTTTGTAGTTTTACCAAAATTTTAAACACATAGGTTTAAATAATATCTTTTCATTAATAAAATTGGAAAAAATAAACTTTTGCTTCTTTTATGTAGCAAGGTTTATGCCTTTGATGCTATCATTTATCTGCAAATTCTATTTTAATGAAAAATGCTATAATAATGGCTTTACATAATGAACTGATACTTTCTTAACAGATTTTTCCCAGCAGTGGGAGTATTTTTCCTGTAAAGTTCAAGGTTTCATCTTTCAGATTATGTAATTAAAATTCTACTGTTCGCGAAAAAATTTCACTGTTTGGGGGTGTTGAAATTAGTGGGGTTATTAAAATAATGATACTTAAATAAGTGATTTTGGGAAGGAAATTGAGGTATGATACTTAAACAAGTGATTTTAATGTCATTATCCTAGATTCAGTACAAGGTCATCACCTGAAATGACCTGGTCATCCTAGACAACACAGATGTTGGTTCTGATAATTTTAGAAACATAATTAGTCCCTGGATCATTAGTACTCTATATTTAAAGCTATAATAAAATTAAATCACTTCTTCTAGTGATTAATTTGTACTACTTAAATAGGTGATTATTAAAGAAAGACAACTCTTACTTCCAATCTTTATGGAAATAATGTTACTTAAATCAGTGATTTAGAAAATCACTCATTTAAGTAAGTCCCTGACTGTTAACCTCCTTGCATATTTTACAAGCATGTACAACATAATGGAAGCCAAAGAGTGAACAAGCACTTAAAGCCTTCAAAAGCATGAAAAAGCCATTCTGTAACCTGCTACATTTATCTCAGCACTGCTGAAGTCTACATTGCTGTAACCTGCTACATTTATCTCAGCACTGCTTAAGTCTACATTGCTCTGCGTAAACCTATCTTGAATCCTTCACAAGCATGTACCCCATAGTGGAAGCCACTGGCCACCTACCTTACATCCTTCACAAGCATGTAACCCATAGTGGAAGCCACTGGCCATCTACCTTACATCCTTCACAAGCATGTACCCCATAGTGGAAGCCACTGGCCACCTACCTTACATCCTTCACAAGCATGTACCCCATAGTGGAAGCCACTGGCCACCTACCATACATCCTTCACAAGCATGTACCCAATAGTGGAAGCCACTGGCCACCTACCTTACATCCTTCACAAGCATGTACCCAATAGTGGAAGCCACTGGCTACCTACCTTACATCCTTCTTAGGCATGTACCCCATATGAAAGCCACCAGCCACCTACCTTGCAGCCTTCAAGTACCCCATATTATAGAAGCCACTAGCCACCTACCTTGCAGCCTTCGCAGGCATGTACCCCATAGTGGAAGCCACTAGCCTTGTCTCCACATACTCGACAAAGTACAGTATCACCATCAAACTCTGAAAAAAAGTAAAAAATTTTATTATAAAAGCTTTATGACTCCCCCAGTGCAGCATGATACCAACAAACCAAAAACTTAATGTGGATAAATTATTGTATTTTACACATGATACAGTATAAATGTACATTGACACACAAATATGCAAAAAATTAATTCAAATATTTCCACATACCGCTGGAACTAAAGTGTTATTTTGCAAATTTAATCAATCAAACTGAAATACTGCATCCAAATCCGACTTAAAATAATTAAAAATAAAGCATTCCCCTTGGAATCCATAAAATTCAGGATATAAGATTTGCAGTTCTAGTGAAAATAATCCACAAGAAGAAATAATTTTGAACTCATCAGACATTGTCAGATAGATATGAAGTGGTTACCTGATATCTGAACTGTTCTCCTTTTGAGCCAGACATCAGACATTGTCAGATAGCTATGAAGTGGTTACCTGATATCTGAACTGTTCTCCTTTTGAGCCAGACATCATACATTGTCAGATAGCTATGAAGCAGTAACCTGATATCTGAAATGTTCTACTTTTGAGCCAGACATTAGACATTGTCAGAATAGCTATGAAGCAGTTACCTGAGATCTGAACTGTTCTCCTTTTGAGCCAGACATTAGACATTGTCAGATAGCTATGAAGTGGTTACCTGACATATGAACTGTTCTCCTCTCAAGCCAGACATCAGACATTGTCAGATAGCTATGAAGCGCTTACATGATATCTGAACTGTTCTCCTTTTGAGCCAGACATTAGACATTGTCAGAATAGCTATGAAGCAGTTACCTGAGATCTGAACTGTTCTCCTTTTGAGCCAGACATTAGACATTGTCAGATAGCATTTGAAGCAGTTACCTGAGATCTGATCTGTTCCCCTTTTGAGCCAGACATCAGACATTGTCAGATAGCTATGAAGCAGTTACCTGAGATCTGATCTGTTCCCCTTTTGAGCCAGACATCAGACAATGTCAGATAGCTATGAAGCAGTTACCTGAGATCTGAACTGTTCTCCTTTTGAGCCAGACATCCGGCCTTGCGGTCATAAAACTTTCGAGCACGATTTTCATACTCAGACTCAGAAATCAACCAATCAAAATCCTGGATTTGGTGTTTCGAGCACAAGTTTGTACTCCGAGTACTGAGTAAAGTTTTATGACTGAGAGCCCAGACAATTCTTGTTTTGTATGATCAATGTATAAACATATCATAGATTTTGTCTGACAGTTTAAAAAATACTGTTTCTATGTATAAATGTCAAGATTTAAAATCATGACTGCATTCAAATATTTTCTTTTTTTTTCATAAGAACATGGCGGATCATCACAAAACTTTTTAAAGGGCAAACATTAAAATATAAACATGGCAACCATTGTTTGGGTTCTTGACTTAAAAACATTAACAAGTTCAAAATGTAGTAGCAAAATCTGACTGTTTGGCTCTCCCCCTTTTTCAATATTGTTCATGTGAAGGAAGAAAATGAACATTGTTGCTGTGAAACATATTTGTTTTTCGTTCATTATTTTGTACATAAATTAGGCCGTAAGTTTTCTCGTTTGAATTGTTTTACATTTGTCATTTCGGGGTCTTTTACAGCTGACTATGCGGTATGGGTTTTGCTCATTGTTGAAGGCCGTACAGTGACCTATAGTTGTTAATTTCTGTGTCATTTGGTTTCTTGTGGAGAGTTGTCTCATTGGCAATCATACCACATCTTCTTATTTTTATATTGGTATTTCATACCAAGCTTCCTCAGGGTTACAATATCATTCATAAAGCTAAGAAGTTTAAGAATTGGCCTGCAAATCTGTATCTTTTGGTAATAATAGAGTTATTTATGATGTTTATAATCATACTGTCAGCTGTTCAATCACTGGGTCTGGTATATTTATTAATTTTTGGGGGTTTGATAAACACCAATCCCTAAGTTAAAGTTCAATTTAGAAAAAAAATATGTTTCTTTTGGTTTTTCTCCATTGAAATTCTGTATAGCCATGAGCAAAGTGTGCTAAATCGAATTTATTCGTTCATAGTGTGTTAATTTACGTTTTGATTGAGTTAAGCCTTCCAATTGATGTTTTATCGTGTGTTTTCTATGTTGTGATGTTATACTATTGTTTCAGAAAAAGGGAGAAGGTTTGGTACCATTAAACGTTTAATCCGCTGCAAATGTTTGCACCTGTCCTAAGTCAGGAATCTGATGTACAGTAGTTGTCGTTTGTTTATGTAATTTATACGTGTTTTCGTTTCGTTTTTATATAGACTAGACCGTTGGTTTTACCGTTTGAATGGTTTTACACTAGTACTTTTGGGGCCCTTTATAGCTTGTTGTTGTGTAAGCCAAGGCTCCGTGTTGAAGGCCGTACATTGACCTATAATGGTTTACTTTTATAAATTGTTATTTGGATGGAGAGTTGTCTCATTGGCACTCACACCACATCTTCCTATATCTATATATAAAGGTGGTGCTAAGCAAAACAAACAATCAATAAATCAACCTAATGTTTTGAGCTTTCTTATAAGTTACATGTACCTGGATTGCTGAGCAAGTCCATTGACCTATTCAAACTCTATAACTGAAGTTAATTTATAAAAATCTTTAACAAATCATAATAAGGAAGATAAATATAATTATAAAGAACAACACTTGTACTTTGTATTGATCAGAAGTTGAGATTATACCATCTTGTGTGAAACTGATTTAAGTACATGTAGAGACATGTTTAAAAAATATCCATTAAACGAAGCTTTCAATGAAGAGGATCTTACCCATATAAAGTTTAATCATTCCATTTCAGTAACATACATGACTGATGTTATATGATGACATATCAATACTAAAGTTGTGGGAGTCAAAAGTACAATGGTTAACCTAATTAGAATTGAGTTTATTCTGGTGAACTGAGGGGTCTGACTAAGGGGGGCCCTACAGCCTCCCTGCAATATGTCAATTATTGTGTGCCTTCCACAAAGGGGTGACTATATATAGTGAGGCAATATATTACAGCCAGATATGGAAGTCACTCAACTGATATACATTTTTTGTACTGTGTCATATCAGATTCAACAGAACTAATCAAGTTCAGAGTTCTCAAAACCTTTCATCCCCTGGTGGTCCTTGAAGAAAAGCTGCTGGTTCTCACTATTATTTATATTGCAAAAGACCAAAATTGTGTCAGTCCTTTGCAAAATTTTGGTGGCCAGGACCTTTGGAACACTATTTTTTTTAGAACTCTGCAAGCTTAGAAGCAGTTATGTAGTAAAAGTATTAAGTTTGTTTTGGTTCCCTTGGGTAGGAATACATGTACATGGGTGTCTACAATGGTTTAAAGACGGTAAGCCAGCTTGGGACAGGGAGTTCAAACACTGAATCTGTCACTGCTAAACACTGGGTTTTCATGGTGGTATGTTTTGTTATTTTCAACAAATAAAAGAAATATTTTCAAATCCTTTAAACATCATTCATTATATATAACTCATAAATGATACAAATATCAAACATCCTTGAAATATATGTCCCTCATAATTTTACCAAAATAAAAGGTTATAAACCTGATATTTTTCATCTAAATATAGACCATTACAATTATTTTTATCTATGTCTATGTCATGTTTTAAATGTCACGGCCGTAAAAGCCTATAACAATTCATAACTATCAATTACTTATCATTTTCTAATCTCATAATTGGGAACAGGATTCATAGCAGTTTCAAGTTTATTTACAAAAAAACTTTTTCACTACCATCATTTTTAATATAAAACTTGTTTTTATGTATGTACCTAACATTCACCAAGATAATATTGTCAATGCAGAATGATAGTTGCGATTTGAACTAATATGTTATTGAAAAGCATGATAAATGCAAGGTATCCAATTGCATTTAACATTGTGAACATCATCTTGGTGTAAGTGTGAATCAATGTACTCTAACAAACCAGAAAGTGTTATCATGGTTATCCTAGTACGTGTTAATGTGAAGTGTGAAACTGCAATGGCCATTAATTAAACAAAAATGCAAACAATTACTTTATTGCCCCAATTTAGTTCTGTATGTCCCTGAAGTTTTTGATTTGATGATTTTATGGAAGCTTGTTATAGTCAAGATTCCTGCCTTTTGAGCAGATCCCCCAAACTGGCAATCCTGGTAAATCAAGTTCTAAGTTGAACGCACCTGCAGTGATTACTGTATTGATGATATACTTAACAGTACAAGTTCTAATTTGACACACCTGCAGTGATTACTGTACTGATGATATACTTAGCAGTATAAGTTCTAAGTTGAACACACCTGCAGTGATTACTGTATTGATGATATACTTAACAGTACAAGTTCTAATTTGACACACCTGCAGTGATAACTGTACTGATGATATACTTAGCAGTACAAGTTCTGAGTTGAACACACCTGCAGTGATTACTGTACTGATGATATACTTAGCAGTACAAGTTCTGAGTTGAACACACCTGCAGTGATTACTGTACTGATGATATACTTAGCAGTACAAGTTCTGAGTTGAACACACCTGCAGTGATTACTGTACTGATGATATACTTAGCAGTACAAGTTCTCAGTTGAACGAACTTGCAGTGATTACTGTAATGATGATATACTTAACAGTACAAGTTCTAAGTTGAACACACCTGCAGTGATTACTGTAATGATGATATACTTAACAGTCAGGGTTCTCACTAAGGCGAGTCCATGAGTCCTGGACTCATGAAAATCTGTCTGGACTCACCATTGTCAAAACTGGTGAGTCCAAAGATGCATCAAGATTGAAATATTTTGCATAAACTGAACACACATATCATCATTTTATAGCAAAAGTTTAAAAGAAATCTGAATTTAATGTCATTTCATTGCTCTAAGGTCATGGAGACTAAAATGATAAATTGTATTGCAATAAAATATCTTCTTCTTACTGTTGGACTCACCATGGCCAAAAATGACGAGTCCCTGGACTCGCCTTAAAAATCCTTAGTGAGAACCCTGACAGTACAAGTTCTCAGTTGAACACACCTGCAGTGATTACTATAATGATGATATACTTAGCAGTACAAGTTCTCAGTTGAATGCACCTGCAGTGATTACTGTAATGATGTTATACTTAGCAGTACAAGTTGTATGAATTTCTGAACTTAGTTTGGACGCTGAAGGAATTCTGATTCTGATAAACTTAGGTGCAGGCTACTCATTTTGGGTCTACACATTTAACGTTTGGATCTTACTTTTAACCCCTGCACGACTAAAAGAGTGAAATTTTGTCTGTAACTTTTGTACAGGAATCTTATAAAAACTTTGATGAGAAAAAGTACTCGGGATTCAGTTATTTTTGTGGAGTGAGGAAAAATAGTTATTTCCTGGATATCTGATTTCATGGTTTTGCTAAATTTTGTAGCCTTTTGAAAATTTTTATTTTGTTGAACATTTAATTTATTCATGGTTAACATATTCCCATGAAATCAACAAATGAAGAAGAATGAATGTACAATAATTGGACATTAGTTTGTTTACAGGTAGATCAACCTAAGTTTTATTGATTTAAAAAGAAAATGTTAATTATTTTTTGATATGAAGTTTATACACATGACATTGACCCGTTTTACAGCTGAGGTGGTTTTGAGTTGTAAACAAGATATTTACAAAGTTATATACTTGATTCATCATAGGTTAATAGGTCAACAGGACTATATGTGTATAATCATGTCCTTCTTTATAAATCTAATGTCTGACCTAAATATAGAAACAACTTTGTCAAATAGGGGTTCAAAAACTGCTACAAAATGTTTTCAAGTCTCTTTCGGTGGCGAAATTTATAAACTTCTTAAAAATCTATTGTATGACCTAAATATAGACTCTATCTTTTGGGGTTAAAAAAGTGCTACAAAATGTTTTCAAGTCTCTTGATGGTGAAATTAAACTTCTTAAAATATATGGTTGTAGAAACATTTACAAATAAAAGGAGATGAGAGGTAAATATTCTAAAGATTTATTGTTGTTTTCTAAATTAACATACAGTGGCAAATATTTCATACATCCCTACTACAACAAATTGACCATGTTTACAATAAATCTAATAGGATCATAACAAATTGTATAGGTTCTGCAGAGTGCATTGACCTGGATAAAAAATGTTCAAAACATATCTTAAGACATGCTAGAGGTCAAAATACAATGTACATTCTATACTTGTCTAGTTTGGGGTAAACAATGGTTAAGATTCCATCAGGTTTTTCTCTTGGTTTATAAAATTTATGAGTTAAAAGGTATACTACTATGTGCCTCATATTGAAGATATAAGATTTTTTGTTGTTTAAAAGGAGACATTCTAAGGGTTCACATTTAGACATGTACACGTCCGGACACAAGATTTTCTGTCTGGACGCACCATCTGTATTGAACCCGTGAGGGATGAGAAACCAAATGACACCAAATGTACAAATGATTGATTAACTCTCTCTCTCTCTCTATATATATATATAATGACCAACTAGTCCAAAGATTAGTTAACCTGACAGTGGGACACCCTCATGGGCTGTCAAGGTTGTAGAAGTCACACCTGTAGTAGTAGTTAGATATTATTCTGTGAGACCCAGTCTGTTTTAACTGATATTGTGAGCTTGAAGTTGAAGTTTCAGTTCTAAAGTTATGCTCCCTTTAATACTAATCTATTCAAAACCTGTTAAAGATACACATCTAACAAAATCTGTGAAGGATACGGGTACATCTATCCGAAATATGTGAAGGATACACATTTATCCAAAATATGTAAAGGATACACATCTATCCAAAATCTGTGAAGGATACACATCTATACAAAATCATTGAAAGATAGAAATCTATCCAAAATCATTGAAAGATAGAAATATATCAAAAATAATTTAAAGATAGAAATATATCTAAATTTATTGAAAGATAGAAATCTATCCCAAAATCATTGAAAGATACATATCTGTCCAAAACCAGTGAAAAATAGAAATATATCCAAAATCATTGAAAGATAGAAATCTATCCAAAATCTGTGAAGGATAAAAATCAATCAGTAAAATTATCCACTTATTGGGTAATTAAAGAACCAGAAAAGAATTAACAGTTTCAATATCACTGACCAGTCCAGTAAATGACCCATAATCCATGGCCACCACATGTAGAGCTGAAGTAGAATTAACAACAAAAGTCAGAGATCCCTACATACAAATCAATAATTGACCTCTGTCCATTATCTAGGTCTCAAATTATTGACCACTTCTTCAATGTCCCTGAACCAAAAAATCTTCAATAATAACACCCTGACCAACCTAAGTATGATCAAATAACATTGTCTTGAATAGATAATATGAACATATGGAAAAGTTTAGAATGGAATGGTAAAACTTATTATTTTGATAACTACAAGTCAGTGGCAGTGTGTGCAATATTATTTACTATTCCCAAAGGTTCTTGAAAAACCTTTCCAAATCAATAATTTTGAATCCCAATTGACCTGATTTGGTGTAAAATAGGACCTGACTTTCTGAACAACATGATGTGTTTGGCAAAAATGTCCTTGAAATGACCATTCCCAAAATACCTGATGTTTTTAGAGTTGAAGGTATATGGCAGCTAATGTGATTGCAATGACCATTTTCAAAACATGTGATGTGTTAAGCGTTGAGGTGGCAGCTAATATCATTGAAATTACCATTTCAAAAACATGTGATGTGTTTATAGAAATAAGAAGATGTGGTATGAGTGCCAATGAGACAACTCTCCATCCAAGTCACAATGTGTAAAAAGTAAACAATTATAGGTCAAAGTACGGCCTTCCACACAGAGCCTTGGCTCACACCCTTGAACAGCAAGCTATAATAAAGGGCCCCAAAATGACTAGTGTAAAACAATTCAAACAAGAAAACCAATGGTCTAATCTATATAAAAAACAAGAATCGAGAAACACTCAAGAACCACATCAACAAACGACAACCACTGAAACAGGTTCCTGACTTAGGACAGGTGCAAACAAATGCAGCAGGTTTAAACATTTTAACAGGTGCCAACCTTCACCCTAACCTGAAATAGTAGTAGCAAATGTGATTGAAATGAACATTTTCAAAACATGTGATGTTTTTGGCCTTGAAGGCGGCAGCTAATGTCACTGAAATGACCATTTCAATGATGTAACAGCCTTAGCTATAGGAGCCAGGGACAAAACTATGTTTTAACCCCAATTCTTTAGTAAATTATTGAAAATAAAAAAAAACAAAATGAAAGAGGACACTGACTAATTCTTGTATACTATAAACTATAGAAGTGTGTTTTTTTGCATGTTTTTTTATTTTGCTTGTCACTTTCAGAAGTTTACCACCGACCCTACCACTTTCGCCACTGAACCTACAACAACACCAGCAAACCTGTATCTTATAGTAATCTATAAAATGCCTGGGAATAACAAAACCTGAACCAATTCAAAATAGAAAACTATTAATAAACATCTGTGACAGCCTGATTGAAGCTAATCACATTAAATTCAAATAGATTATGGCAGACAGCAACCAACTTCATCCACTGGTCTACTGGTTCCTAGCTGGAGCCAGGCACATACTTTGAATAATTAAGGAACACAATAAGAACATTAATAATCATGTAACAGTATAATCTAACTGTTACAAAAACTTGCTAATGTTAACACTGATATAACAAACTTAGTAAATAACAATAAGGTTCCATTAAATGACTGTTGTTGAATGTTAGTCATTCTTCCATTAAATATGTTTAACACCAGTACTAATGAACTGAGCTATTGAACAGGTAGTTAAATGACCTAAATACATGTAAGTACAATAATCCTTCCTTTAAATCAAAAGGTGCCGATATTTCTGACTGCTCTGCTATGTAATGTGTGGTATTATGCAGTGTTCTCCTTAGGAGCTGACAGTCAGGTAAAACAGCCTTCCATGTCAGGATTTTAACTTTTTACGTACATTTTTTGTTTAATTATTAAAGTTTTCAACAAAAACTCTTTCATATTGTGTCTTCTTCTTTTTAAAATCATCCTGCTATTAAAAAATTACAGGAAATCACTTCTGTGGCAATTATCTAATTAGACTGAGAAATTTATAAGTTGTCACTTATTATAAAAAAAAGTATTAACATCATACAAATGGATTGATTGATTGATTGGTCTTGAACGCCACTTTCGGCACTATTGTGCTATTTCATGGAAGTAAGTTTTTATTGGTAGAAGAAGCTGGAGTGCCCAGAGAGAACACCAGACCTTCGGTTGGAAAACTGACAATCCTGGTCAATTAAGATCGGAGTTCAGAGCACTGCTCCGTGCGGGATTCGATCTCACAACTTTAGTGCTGACAGGCTAGTGATAAAGTAGTTTGACTACTTAGACCACTTGGCCACTGATGCCCCGGAACGAATAGAAAAACAACTGTAATATTTCTGACTTAGTACAAGCATTTTCTGAAGAAAATTGTGGGTTAAACCTGGTTTTAGAGCTAAACCTTCCACAGTTGTTTATAGTTTTATTATAAGACATTGTAGTTTTATTATAAGACATTATAGTTCTATTATAAGACATTGCAGTTTTATTATAAGACATTGTAGTCATATTATTAGACATTATAGTTTTATTATAAGACATTGTAGTTTTATTATAAGACATTGTAGTAGTTTTATTATAAGACATTCTAGTTTTATTATAAGACATTGTAGTTTTATTATAAGACATTGTAGTTTTATTATAAGACATTATAGTTTTATTATAAGACATTGTAGTAGTTTTATTATAAGACATTGTAGTTTTATGTATGATACACCTCTTAACATACAAATTGTTTTTTGTCAAGTCAGGACCTTTTATTATTGTTGACTATAAGGAACAGGTTTTGCTCATTGTTGAAGGCCATACAGAGACCAATAGTTGCTTACATCCACATCATTTGGACTCTGGAAGATAGTTGTTTTATTCATGCCATAATATTGGCAATCATACCACATCCCTTAAAAAATATCGACGAAACTAAAAACATTTACAGTATAAACCTAATCGTAGTGTAAATGTGTTCCAGTGAACTGCATGTTAGGTTTATTTGTATTATAATACCTGTAGATCGCTAGAAAACATTGACATTTAGATTAGGATTATTGTAAATGTTTTTATTTTTGCCAAAATCGCAACAGGATTATCATGATTATTTATATTAAAAGGTTATACAACAATAAAAACTTGCATTTTAAATTTTCATAGCATTATTTGTATGAAACATTTCCAGGTATCTCAATAACTAATCTTACATCTTTGTCCATTGTTCAACAATTACAATAACAAACACTATCAAAAATTTCATCTGACCACATGTTTAAATATAAAACCTTACACTAAATATTTCAAAACTGTTGTAAACTGTGAAGTCAAACATTTTGATTTGAGCATCCTATCAACAAACAATAATTCCAGAACAAAAACTAAAAATAAAGAACCATACACTTTACCATTTATAGGATATTACTTTACTTAACAAATAAATTAAAAGTTGTGGGTCTATAAATCAACAGTCAATTATGTGATTAAAGATTTGAAATACTTTCTATCTTAAAAGTATTTAAACATGTGGTCAGACAAAAGCATGTTATTAATGATTCTGTAATAACAGATTATCTTTCATGTCTTGCAGGGTTATGTCTCAAAGTGTAGCAAAACATAGACTATGAACTACAAGGACAAAAATCAGTAAAAGGACGATGAAATTGAATATTCTGCAACACAAAATGCAGGAAGAATTGTGTACCAAAGAGAAAACAAATTTTCGTGCTAAAGTGTGGCAGAAAAAATAAGCATGCTTACATGAGTTAAGCCCTTTTCAAATGATTTTTATAGTTTGTTCTTACTGTTACACCACAGTCAGAAGTTAGGGGGAGGGTTTGGCGCCAATAAACTAGTTTAACCCTGCCACATGCTGTATGTGTCTGTCCCAAGCCAGGAGCCTGTAATTCAGTGTTTGTCATTTGTTACTTTATATCATATTTGTTTATTGTTCATTGTTTTGTACATAAATCAGGCCGTCAGTTTTCTCGTTTGAATTGTTTTACATTTATCATTTCGGGGCCTTTTATATCTGACTATGCAGTATGGGTTTTGTTCATTTTTGAAGGCCGTATGGTGACCTATAGTTGTAAACTTCTATGCCATTTGGTCTCTGGTGGAGAGTTGTCTCATTGACAATCATACCACATCTTATTTTGTAGTAACAGATTAAAATGAATAGTCAATCCCCAAACAAATCCTCCTTCCCCAAATATCAAATGGTCATCACCTTAATCACAATTTCTCATATTAACACATACAAAATGTACTTTAAATTATCTAAAAGAAAGGACAACACATAAGACTTTAGTACGGAACTTCTCTAATAATCCGAGGCCACTGATATTTGCATACTGCCGATTAACTTAACTTCTTTAGGTATCAATTTTCACAGATTAAGGAAAATTCTATTTGATTTGATTTTTGGTGTTTTAACGCCACTTTTAAGCACCAAATTTTGGCTATTTCGTGGCGGCCAGTTTTTATTGGTGGAGGAACCACCGACCTTCGATAGGAAAACTGACAATCCTAGTCAATTAAGATTGGAGTCGAGTGCACCCGCACAAGCGGGGTTCGAACTCACAACCACAGTGTTGACTTGCTAGTGATTACAGTAGTAACTACTTAGACTACTCGGCCACCGAGGCCCCCATCAATATATGATTTCCTTGTTTAGCCAAAGTCTGTATACAAGCCTATAGAAAATTAAATACTTCATTGTTGTTTACCTACAAATGTATACCCTCTTAATAAATGAAAATTGGTATGTATGTGAACAAAATAAACATTTCATACACAGAGATGAACAACATATACATTTCATACATAATGGTGAACAAAATACACATTTTATACAAAGAGATGAACATAGAGAAGGTGTCCTTCATTTCTGTATTTTTATTTTATATTCTTTATAAATTTGGCCTGTTATTCTATATTCTTTATATTTTAGCACCCCATTATTCTCGATTCTTTATTTTTATTTTGGTTGACTTTTCTCTATTTTAAATTTTTTTAACCCTTTATTCTGCACATTTTGCCCATTTAACTCTTTTCTGTAAACACCATACAGACCCTCATGGACAAATGATAGAGATGAACAAAATACACAGTCCATACATAGAGATAAACAAAATACACATTTCATAAACTCATATAGGCTTGTACTGGTATGTAAGATGAATGTAAAAGTTGTCAATACACAAAATTTAAATACTCAAGAATTTTTTTTTCTCAATGAACAAAAACCAGTTCCCATGAATATACATGTAAGTAAATTGACTGTTACATGTATTTAGTATTCTACAAATTGTACTTGATGTAAAACCAATTATACAGAGTGTTACTATACAATGTACAGAAGAATGTGTTATTTGATAAATGTTTATGATTATATAACGTCTTGTCTGTAGTCCTGAAGGGAAAACTTGATGTCTATAATATGTGTAACGTCTTCATAATATGTTCTATCTTGTGGGATCTTTAATCTTTTAATCAAAGGTGTGAAAGAGTACCACTTTGTATGAAATGTGTATTTTGTTCATCTCTGTGTATGAAATGTGTATTGTGTTCACCATTATGTATGAAATGTGTATTTTGTTCATCTCTGTGTATGAAATGTGTATTTTGTTCACCATTATGTATGAAATGTGTATTTTGTTCATCTCTGTGTATGAAATGTGTATTTTGTTCATCTCTGTGTATGATATATGTATTTTGTTCACCTTTATCATGTTTATGTATGAAATGTGTATTTTATTCATCTCTGTGCATAAAATGTGTATTTTGTTTATCTCTATGTATGAGATGTGAATTTCGTTCACTTCTATGTATTAAATGTGTATTTTGTGTTTTGTTCAAATATATGTATCAAATGTATATTTTGTTCATCATGTTCATCTCTGTGTATGAAATGTGTATTTTGTTCATCTGTATGCACATAATATATTTAAGAAATAATTCATGGGGGCTTGAATATATCCCATGAATTATTTCGATTTTAATAGGACAAATGCGGCAATTCTTTTGGATCGAAGCACTCTAGGTGGAGGCAAATATTTGCCGTTCCCATAAATAAACGCACTATTAAATGGGCATAAAAGAACGGAGCAAACCGAATTAGTGACATGGTCAAACTATTTACAATAACGTATTTAGACAGTTTTGGATGAATTTAAATGATAATTTACTTATATGTCTTATATGTAACATTAACAGTATCAGATCATGGTTAAAATTTTCACCAACATTAACAGTGTCAGATCATGGTGACAATTTTCACCAGCATTAACCGTGTCAGAGCATGGTGATAATTCATCAGCATTAACAGTGATCATAGTGATAAATCACAAACTTTTTAAAATTGAATCACCTTTTGCATGTTTTGAGAACTTTATATTTGTACATGACTTATACATTGTAATATCTTCTTCCATCAATACATGATATTCCAATTTCGATTTTTATTAATATACTGCCCCTGTTGACCTGGGGTCAATTGGGGGTAAATGTGTTATGGGACATTGTGAGGTAAAGGTATTTGCTAGGTGATGTCATATTTTTCCAGGGAAAAGCATGAGTTAGAAAATCATGAGATCTTACATGTACGTACATGTATTTGAAACCTTGAGAAAAGAAGATGTGTCTTTTAACATGTTTAACTTACCCTTTCTACCAGAAATCATTCTAGATCTAAACTTTATGTTAAATCATGTCCAAATATTAATCAAATGTTAAATACATTCAAATTTCAAAACATACATCCAGGAGGAAAAATGACCAACAAATAGTACAAGTCAGTGTTCGGTATATTAATGTAAACTGCAAATGTACCATATGTACAAGTATACATTTCCTGGAAATTAACCTTGATTTACCTGGTGTGTGTACTGATAAATATAAAGGACTACATTTTAACAACTAAACAATTGCTGACCTTTATGTTGGAGCATGTATAGGAACATGGCAGGTGCTTTTCATCACCTTGAGGTGAACACAATTGACAGCATTGGAAAGTGTATCAGACATGGTTAACCGAACATTTATATAGGTGTTTTTTATCCCTTAATCTCAAATGTCATGATTGTTTCTTAACAGGAAATGCACAGAATAAAAAAACAAATTATGAATACATGTGCAATATTTACAATATATATTGTTTCATCATGATCTCATAAAAACCAAATTCCTCTTTAAATGATAGAAAAATGCAGTCACTCAAAACTAAAAAAAAATCATTTTCATTGTTTGAATGCATGTACATGTGCAATATATACAATATATATATTGTTTCATTATTACATAAAAAGCTAAATCCTCGTCACATGTTCACCGAACTTCACATATTAAAAGAGTAATAGAAAAATGCAGTCACTCAAAAATTATTTTTTTGAAATAATTATTTGCCCTGGAAGAATGATGAAAGCAGTGTTAAAAGAAATCCATTGTTATTATTTCAGAAAGAATACCTGACATTCTTTGAAGTGAACACTGAACAATTGTGAATAACTGGAGACTTTTGACTTACACTGTAGATTTTTTTATGTGGATGCCTCTTTATGATGTTTATCCATCATAGATCAAATAACTTCCATTTCATTCATCCAACCCCGCCTCTTTATTCATTTTACGACTTACATGTACATTATTCAATCAAGCGTGTCTCTTTGTCTATTGTTTAATTTCCTTTGCCTCTTTGTCCATTGTTTAACTTACCTTATCCATCCAAACCTGCCTCTTTGCACATTTTTTAACTCACCTAGTCCATCCAAGCTTGCCTCTTTGCCCATTGTGGTAGTATTCATAATATTGTGGAAACCAAATCTGAAACTTTTTTCATAAGGCCATCGCCATCTCCTTCTACATAAGTCTGCAAATTAAATAAAAGAAGTGTTATAGGTATATCTTATAAGACCACATACCTTATCTACATAACCAATATAATATACATTGTGTAACAAGTGTGGACACAAACGCTACACATAATTGCTAGTGGCTAACATGGCTAACTGAACTCGCTTTTCGATCACCACATTGACAAAATGAAATAAAAGTGGGAGGTACTGTATAATATGTAGTATTGTCCCTGGTTTTATGCATTCAGCACTCCTCAACAGGTTTGGTGAATGGTAGTGGAGTTAGCTGAACACTCTTTTAAAATCTCACCATGCTCCGTGGCAGGCACCTGGTTTTAATTTAATACCGCCTTTAAACTGGTTGCAGAAACGACACCTGGCAATGCTCCTTAATAAAATAGATTGATCAACAAGGGTAACATATTTTGTGGCTTATGATTCTGTATGTGGCTAAAGAAAATCACCATCTCCTACAACATAAGTACAAAAGTGTAAAAAAAAGTCCAAGAAAATAAAATACTGAGAATTCATTTATATTTTCTGTTACTAATTAAATAAATGGTTACATATTTTATGCATTGGATTTTCCTAATTTTTTCATGTTGTTTTTTTTTTCAAGTTTTGCATACACAGAAGTTTTAAAATCATTTGACATTTGAGTAGTGGTTTACGGAATCCACCAAAAAAGTAGTACCCCACGAAAAATAATACAATCCACAGTAGAACTTTTCTACAGATTATTGATGTAAACTTAGCTTATTAACTCACAGACTTAATAAAAGCCTGAAGGCCTTTTATGTCAGACAAGTTTGTGAGTTAGCCGCCAAGTTTACATTGTTGACATAAGTAACCTGTAATGTGTTTAATCATAAGTGTTGTCCCTAGAAGTTTTATACATGGTGGTGCCCCCAGGCATCAATTTAGGCCCTATCCTTCAAAATTCATGACCACCATATCCTTCAGTCAATTTCTCATCTCTCAAAAAATCTCTCGGGATAACCACACCGTGTATCCCGATCTGATGCCGCTGAGAGATCCAAATCCTGAGGAGCAATAAATGAAAAGTTATGTAACAGTGGGAAGTAAAATCTGGATCTGATTACCATGGAGGATAGAATTTGATGCTTTAAAATTGAGAATGGAAATGGGGAATGTGCCAAAGAGACAACAACCCAACCAAGGAGCAGAAAACAGCCGAAGGCCATCAATGGGTCTTCAACCCAGTGAGAAAATCCCGCACCCGGAGGCGGGCTTCAGCTGGCCCCTAAACAAAAATGTGTACTAGTTCAATGAAAATGGACATCACACTAAACTCCAAAACATATAAATGAACCAAAATTAAAAAACATACAAGACTAACAAAGGCCAGAGGCTCATGACTTGGGACAGGCGCAAAAATGCAGCGGGGTTAAACATGTTTTGTGAGATCGCAACCCTCCCCCTATACCTCTAGCTAATGTAGAATAAACAAACACACAGCAATATGCACAGTAAAACTCAGTTTAAAAGAAGTCCGAGTCCGATGTCAGAATAGGTAACAAAAGAAACGAAGCAAAATGACAATGGCACAAATTAACAAAGGACTACTAGCAGTTACTAACATGCCAGCTCTAGACCTTAATTAAACTGATTGAAAGATTATGTCTTCATCATATGAAAATCAAGCACAATCTCTCCCGTTAGGGGTTTAGTATCATACCATCATAAAATATATCAGACAAATATAACCCGTATCATGCCAACAACTGGTTTTAGAATAAATGTGTTTATTTCCAATGCAAGGACCCTATGACAATGTACGAGTGAATCAATATTAATACCAAAATAAGCCATCTTCAATGACCTGGCAACAGAATCGTAACTATATCCATTCTGAATAAGTCTGTTTAAAGGTTTGGTTAGCTTTTGAGGTGAATGTCGACATTTTTGTGCTTTGTATAGAATATTACCATAAAAGATTGGATGTGGAATACCTGAATGTATAAGATGTCTGCATGTTGATTTATATTTACGAATGATGTCCTTGTACTGATGATAAAATTTAGTAAATGTTTTGACTAGTTTGTGATATCGAAAACCCTGGTGTAATAATTTTTCAGTAATACAGAGATTTTGCCTATTGAGGTACACCATCTTGCTCTGTTCTAAGTTAAAGTCTGATTAGGCCTACTATCTTGCTCAGGTCCAAATCAAGCTGAGGCTCACTGTCTCCCTCCTTTCTAAGTTTGTGCCTGATGAGACACACTATCTCTCTCTGTCCATTCTAAGTTCATGTCTGATGAGACACATAATCTCGCTTCATTTGAGTTCATGCCTGATGAGGCTCACTATCTCTCTCCGTCCATTCTAAGTTCATGTCTGATGAGGCGCACTATCTCTCTCCGTCCATTCTAAGTTCATGCCTGATGAGGCGCACTATCTCTCCCTGTCCATTCTAAGTTCATGCCTGATGAGGCTCACTATCTCTCTCCGTCCATTCTAAGTTCATGCCTGATGAGGCGCACTATCTCTCTCCGTCCATTTTAAGTTCATGTCTGATGAGGCGCACTATCTCTCTCCGTCCATTCTAAGTTCATGCCTGATGAGGCGCACTATCTCTCTCCGTCCTTTCTAAGTTCATGCCTGATGAGGCACACAATTTCGCATTACTTGAATTCATGCCTGATGAGGCACACAATTTCGCATTTACTTGAATTCATGTCTGATGAGGCACACTATCTATCTCCATATGTTCTAAGTTCATGCCTTATGAGGCGTGCACCCCATCTAACTTTGTTCTGAGTTCATTACTCATCAAACCATCTCACTCTGTTCTGAGTTCATGTCTGATGAGGCACACCATCCTGCTCAGTTCTGAGTTCATGTGATTTCCTCAGATTGGTACATGTACATTTTGGTACAAATTGTACATTTGGAATGGATCTTCAAGATTGGAACTGAGTAAACTATTTTTTTTGGCTTACAAGATCCAGAAGGTAGAAGAATATTGTAGAAAATGAAAGGATATGGAGTAAATGTACATGGGACAAAATCGCACACAATACATAGAAAACATAGAAAATTATCAATGAACAGGGCTTTTATTCCTGTTCTTCATCTTGACAGTTGATGTAGGGTCTTCAACAATGAACAAATCATTCATTTAACATACGTACATGTTTGTACAGTCATGACAGTTGTTTATCACTGATGAGAGTGTCCAACAGTGAAAAGATGAAATTTTATTTCTATATCATTACATGCATTAATTATTTCAGTCCCAATGACAGAACTGAGCAAGGAAATGACATCAAAATTGATCAAATTTAGGCTTTGTTTATACTTTTGTCATAAAAAGAACATACTTGTGCTCAGTTGATACAAATTTTTCAATTTTGATTCATCTTTGGACTCACCAGTTTTTAAAAATGATGAGTCCAGACAGCTTTCCATGAGTCCAAGACTGCATGGACTTGCCTTTGTAAGAACCCTGGGTTAAAGCCAACTGTGCCTGTAACAAACTAACAAGTCTCCATTGTACAAGATCTGGACCATAACTTCATGATATATATGCTATTTGTTGTTGTTTAACTATGTTTGTACATCTATCATGTATTTTCTCAGAAGAGCCAGGTGTAAAATTAACTTAGGACGTTTCAATAAATTCAATTTGGTTGTTTCTGCAACTTGCTTGCTTTTTGAAAATATCTTCATTGCATGTAATTCTTTTACCAGAATACTATTATATTCATTCTCTGAGATATAATTAAATTGATGTCGGTTTTATATCAATAAGACAGCAACCAAATGTATTTGGAAGTCAGGTTTTACAAACTGTGTTATGAAACTGACCTGATTAACTTGCAGTTAGGAACTTAATTAGAATAGTTTCCCTTTTTTCCAAAATATCTTTGCCCCAAAAAAAAATTTAGGCGACTATAAACCAGAGACCAAATGATGTACAAGTTAACAACTAAATGTCACTTAACAGCCTTCAACAATGAGCAAAACCTATACCACATAACAGGCTATATAAGGGCCCAAAATGACAAATGTAAAACAATCCACTAGAAAACTCATGACCTGATTTACAAATGAATGTACAAAGCAATAAATGAAAAAAAAAATATGATATACATGTACAGCAACAAAGGACAACCACTGAACATGCTGAATTAAGGCTTCTGATTTGGAACAGGCACATACAGAATAAGGCAAGGTTAAACATGTTTGTGGGAGTGGTGAAACAGCACAATCTAACAACAAACTATCAAAATTGGTTGAAAAGGGCTTAACATGCTTAAGTCATCAGATGGATACAAAGCACAAAATCAATTAACAAAAACACTAAAGACAGTAAGTACGTACAGATAAATCTTTTTGCTTACATTGATATTTGACTGATGGTTTTTAACAGTATATGTCTAAGAAATAATATTGCAATTTCTACAAATAAATGTAGTATACACAAACATGTAGACACCTATAAAAAAGATCCTCAAATTATATGTTGCAGTTATCAAGCTTGACCAAAACACTGTATTGACCATACCGGCAGTAAATACTGAGAAGTACTGAAATAATTGAAATTTTGGTAGGAAATGACTACCAAAATCAGTTCCTTTTTGGTAATTTAATGGGTAAATGGACAGAGTCAATAATTTGATCTGTGTTTGGTGGTAATAGGCATTGTGTAGAAGTTTCATAACATTTGGTTGAGGCCAACTAAAGTTAGTGGACGGAAACCGACTTCAAGACGGACATAAAAAGGTAAAACTTAATGCCCCTGTCTAGGGGTGGGGGCATAAAAAATCATATCAATCAATTTTCCGATTATAACTGATAAGCGGAACATCACTTATAAATTATATGTGGTTGTCTTGTGGAGTTTACTTTCAACATGTCTCAATTGGTTCACCCTAGTTTAGGACTGTATATGGCATCCATTGATCTGTTCTTGGATTTTTTTTATCATGATTGGTTGCAGACTGACATTTTTACCAAAGGGTATTATTTCCTTTTACTCTTAACTCGAAATTTGTGACTTATATTTCTATTATGTCCCTTTTTGAGGACTTTACAATTTGGTCACATGAAACATTTACAATGTAGGTAATGTGATGTATTAGGCCTTCAGGGGTGTTAAGTTGGAAGCAAGTTGACTCGTACCATTGTAAACTCGTACCACGTAAACTCGTACCAAAAAAGTTAACTCGTACCAACGTAAACTCGTACCACTGGGAAGTCGTGCCAATCAGAACTCGTACCACTGCAAACTCGTACCATTAAAAATAGATTCAAAAACACGAATGTTTTATGATTTTTTTTTTGGTAAACTTAATAAAAAAAAGTTGAATTACTTGAATTTTATACTAGATTTTAATGAAAACTTAGACAAAAATACGAATGTTTTATGATTATTTTTTTAAGCTTTATACAAAAATTAAAATATCTTTGAATTTTATACCTGATTTTAATGAAAACTTAGACAAAAATACGAATGTAATTTCTTAATCACCATGCTAATCAATATATGCGAGAAAAAATAGTAATATTTGATGTCTTGTTAATTTTTATACATGAATGTTCTTGAAATTGTAGTAAATAAAGCATCAAAATGAAACATATTCTTTGTTATTCTGCCAACACTACCATTACGCCTACTGGTCATTCACTAAGGACTAAGCAACACGAAACCCACTTAAAACCGAGGGTGATCTCTGGTGCCATTTCATATATCAGCTACTTAACTAGAAAGAGCGATGCATATCTTCCACTATAGGTGATATATATACATGAGAAGGATGATCAGTTATATGAAATAAAAGCATGGTCATATTTAACTACAAAGTGCTGAACATTGTATAAAATAAATTTCATACTTTCTAAGTGTTGGTCATAAACAATTTTAAACCTTTAAAACACAATAAATAAATTCTTTCATTAAATAAAATTCCTTTTAGAAACAATAGAAAATACCCAAATCTATTCAATGATACTGATTTGGAATGATTAAAATTAAATCAAATAGTTGTCAGTAAAAGTTGGTGCGAGTTTACAATGATATGAATTTACCGTGGTACGAGTTAGCAGTGGTACGAGTTTGCATTGGTACGAGTTTTTTTTAGTGGTACGAGTTGAAATTGGTACGAGTTTACAATGGTACGAGATAACTATAATTCGTTAAGTTACTGTTTTGTTTGTTTTTCTTCAAATGAAATTAAAGTTCACCTGTATACACGTTATGCACAATATACAGGTTGTAATAAGTTTTACCTCCTTATATGCAAAATATACTGTATTAAAATTGTTTTCCCTCATAGTATTAAAAGGGCTATGCATATGACTGATTAACTGTTTCGTAGACAAAACACCTACTTGGTGCCCCCTTTGTCAACTTTCTATTTTGTTTTGATTCCCAACCTTTCAAAGTCATCTTTAACTTTTCTGTTACCCAAATCTCCTACAATGACTTTGTCTACCTGTCTTGACCGGAAGAGATAGTAGCTCAACATGTAATTAATTAGGGGTACGTGCTACAATCTGTCGAACCAAGTTCAGGGTGAAAAAGTACACGGAGAGCGCATTGGCGTAAACAACTCGGCATTTTTTCGCCGGTTTGGTGTCCGCACACCGAAATTTCGTAAAATTTCATGACAAAAAGCAACAACTTTACCTGTATTGTATATATGATGTTAATATTCAGCATTAAACTCCATTAATTTTCAGTTGTTTTTGATTTATTCTTCAATGTTCCGTGAACTCTTCATGACAGAGTGACACACATCCAGACAAATCGTGACCCAGTTTTTCGCCCACGATTACCCGCAATTTGATTGGTTGATTGGAAACTATGACATTGTGAACTCATTACATATTTTTGTGTATTATTCGTTAATATTCCATTTACTCGTGCCGGTTTTGTGTTGCATTTAGGTAAAACATTACATTTTCGTGAAAAATTAAGCTACAACTCAATATTTCATTTGGAAAAGAGAGATTTTCGTTGTAAATAAGTATCTGGGTCATGAACTATGGCCAATCAAAATCTTCGTTTCAAAGGCCATTTTTGCTTCCCATCGCACTTTGAGGCTATGCGAAGAAAGAAGTAAACAACTATAAATAGAATCTATGTCACGTCATTGAATCCAGCCGAAAACAGCTGATAGGTCAGACGGAAAAATAATTGAACAAGACAAATATGACATCTTTGTTCACTAAAGATTAAACAATGAACTAATTAAATTAATAAACTTTTAAACAATTCAATAATATATATTTTTTAAATACATGGACATTTCTTATCAAATACGGCATATATCAGTAAATTATCCTAAACAATAATAATAAAAAAAAAAAACAAAACAGACAAATAAACAAAAAATCAATATCTGGGGCGAATCCAGAATTTTTTTTGAAGGGGGCGTACAGAAAACAGAATATAAACCTGCCGAGCGGAGCGAGCCTAAGTTTTTAAAACGATTATATACTTTTTATAATAAATATTGACTACTGTTGTACAGTATTAATTGGGTAACCTCAAGTTGTAGTGTGGAAAAGATTCATAAGCTCCAAAACGTGCTGCAAGATTAATTTTAAGGGTGTCTTTTGATTTTCCATCAACTTTAAAGTTTGAAGAGCTTGATTCCTTTTTTTTACGAGGATACAATATTTTCAAGCTGTCTTCATGTTTTATTTTAAATGTATGAATGGTCTAGCACCTGATTACCTATCAAATAAATTTAAAGCGTGTAATGATCTTCATAATCATTCGCTCAGGCCGACAACATCAGGACTTCTTCATGTACCAATTCAAGACTTAATTTAATTCTGACTTTTTAAAGAACATTTAAATCTCATGGTACTATTACCTGGAATAATTTGCCTCACAGTATTCAAGAAACAAATGATTTCTAAGTATAAATTTAAACTATTTTTTCTCTTCACAGAATCGGAAGATACCTGAATCAAATGTATTTTTTTTCCTTCTTTTATTGAATGCATATGTTCTTATTCAATTTTACAGCTAAAGTAATTATATATCTTTAGTTTTATGTATTTTTTTTATTTGTATTTTGCTTTTTGTATTGGGTTTTGAAGGCCTCAGAGAAGATTAACATGTCACATTGTTAAATGAGCTACATTCGTTAAATAAATAATTCTATTTATTATTTATTTATTTATATTTTTTCCGATCAGAGGGGGACACACACTGTACACGCTGCTGCCCCTTGAATGTTCAACTTAAAATAAAACATAATAAAGGGAAAATAAATGATACAAGAAATTTTAGTGTTAATGAGATTTTGACATTGATTTCGAAGTCATATTTGGTGAACGTTGAACATTTTTGTTGTAACTTGCAATCTTATATTCAAAGTAGACACGAACTTCCTTAGCCTGCATTGAGTACAACCAGAAGATGATATGTAAGAGTCGTGGCAACACTAGTGATAATTGAAGTTCCGGGGCAATCATAAACAAGTGGAAGCCTAAATTCTCAATATAAGGCCTTATATGGCATTACTGTAATTCAAATGCAATTTTCCACTAATGAACATCAGTATTATTCTTGTGCTTTTTGTTTTCGTCTGCTTTTAATCCGATCGTTCAATGTCTCCCTATTTGAGCGAATGAAATATGTATTGGCAACTGCATCGAGTAATGAACCGGTCCCCCATGATTTTTAGCCATCATATTGTGAGGGTCGGGGTATTATAGAGATTAAACACGGGCAAAAAGTGCAGAATAAAAAATGACAAAATAGATAAAGAATGGAGAAAAATGATATAAATATTTAAAGAATAGAGAAATGAAGAACCCCCATCTAGACCCTAATATTGTGTTAATAACGTTTCAATGTTGATGTTTTGTATCCTCAGTTCTGATGCTATCCTGTGGAACATTGTTTCTCTGTGCTGTTCATTGTGAACTGTAAGAGGTTAATTGGGCACTCTAAAAGGTTCATTGGGCACGCTTAGAGGTTCATTGTGCACTAGAATAGGTTCATTGAGCACTATAAGAGGTTCATTGAGCATTCTAAGAGGTTCATTGGGCACTCTAAGAGGTTCATTGGGCACTATAAGAGGTTCATTGGGCACTATACGAAGTTCATTGAGCACTCTAAAAGGTTCATTGGGCACTATAAGAGGTTCATTGAGCACTCTAAGAGGTTCATTGGGCACTATAAGAGGTTCATTGGGCACTCTAAAAGGTTCATTGGGCACTCTAAGAGGTTCATTGTGCACTATACGAGGTTCATTGTGCACTATAAGAGGTTCATTGGGCACTCTAAAAGGTTCATTGGGCACTCTTAGAGGTTCATTGTGCACTATAAGAGGTTCACTGAGCACTCTTAAAGGTTCATTGGGCACTATAAGAGGTTCATTGGGCACTCTTAGAGGTTCATTGTGCACTATAAGAGGTTCATTGGGCACTATAAGAGGTTCATTGAGCACTCTAAGAGGTTCATTGGGCACTCTAAGAGGTTCATTGTGCAGAATGAGAGGTTCATTGTGCACTATAAGAGGTTCATTAGGCACTCTAAAAGGTTCATTGGGCACTATAAGAGGTTCATTGGGCACTCTAAGAGGTTCATTGTGCACTATAAGAGGTTCATTGGGCACTATAAGAGGTTCATTGTGCACTATAAGAGGTTCATTGTGCACTATAAGAGGTTCATTGTGCACTATAAGAGGTTCATTGGGCACTATAAGAGGTTCATTGTGCACTATAAGAGGTTCATTGGGCACTCTAAGAAGTTCATTGGGCACTCTTAAGAGGTTCATTGGGCACTATAAGAGGTTCATTGTGCACTATATGAGGTTCATTGGGCACTATAAGAGGGTCATTGTGCACTATAAGAGGTTCATTGGGCACTCTAAGAGGTTCATTGTGCACTATAAGAGGTTCATTGGGCACTACAAGAGGTTCATTGTGCACTATAAGAGGTTCATTGGGCACTCTAAGAGGTTCATTGTGCACTATAAGAGGTTCATTGGGCACTACAAGAGGTTCATTGTGCACTATAAGAGGTTCATTGGGCACTCTAAGAAGTTCATTGGGCACTCTTAAGAGGTTCATTGGGCACTATAAGAGGTTCATTTGTGCACTATATGAGGTTCATTGTGCACTATAAGAGGTTCATTGGGCACTCTTAAGAGGTTCATTGGGCACTATACGAGGTTAATTGGGCACTCTAAGAGGTTCATTGGGCACTATAAGAGGTTCATTGGGCACTATAAGAGGTCCATTGGGCACTATTAGAGGTTTATTTGGTACTTTACGAGGTTCATTGGGCATTCTAAGAGGTTCATTCGGCTCTATAAGAGGTTCATTGGGCACTATACGAGGTTCATTTGGCACTCTAAGAGGTTCATTGGGCACTATAAGAGGTTCATTGGGCACTCTAAGAGGTTTATTGGGCACTCTTAAGAGGTTCATTGGGCACTATACGAGGTTCATTGTGCACTCTTAAGAGGTTCATTGGGCACTATAAGAGGTTGATTGGGCACTCTTAAGAGGTTCATTGGGCACAATAAGAGGTTCATTGGGCACTCTAAGAGGTTCATTGTGCACTATAAGAGGTTCATTGGGCACTCTTAGAGGTTCATTGGGCACTCTAAGAGGTTCATTGGGCACTCTAAGAGGTTCATTGGGCACTATAAGAGGTTCATTGGGCACTATACGAGGTTCATTTGGCGCTATAAGAGGTTCATTGGGCGCTTTAAGAGTTTCATTGGGCACCTATAGAGCTTCATTGGGCATTGTAAGAGGTCCATAGAACACTGTAAAAGGTTCATTCGGCACTGTAAAAGGTTCATTGGGCACTTTAAGAGGTTCATAGGGCACTGTAAAAGGTTCATAGGGCACTGTAAAAGGTTCATTGGACACTGTAAGAGGTTCA
Organism: Mytilus coruscus; assembly: GCA_017311375.1. Classification (NCBI taxonomy): domain Eukaryota; kingdom Metazoa; phylum Mollusca; class Bivalvia; order Mytilida; family Mytilidae; genus Mytilus; species Mytilus coruscus. Next base: position 49,524,051 of record CM029608.1, on the reverse strand, counting down.
TAGGGCACTGTAAAATGTTCATTGGGCGCTTTAAGAGGTTTATTGGACACTTAAAGAGGTTTATTGGGCACTCCTAGAGTTTCATTGGGCACTGTAAAAGGTTCATTGGGCACTCTAGGTGAAAGTGTTTTGCTGTTAAACATTCACACCTTTCTGATCGATGTTAACGACTTAAGTATATGTTTACTTTGGTTCAAGTCCCCATATCGAGTTCTCAGTTGTGTCATGATTTTAATATGATTTTAGTGGGGTAATCCATAGGATATATATTCTGCTTTTACTGGTGATACTTTTTCATACAGGTCTCTTCCTTTTCCCCTGATGTCCCATCTTCTTTACCATGCATTTGTGTGTTGTATTTTTGTGATAGAGAAAAAGAATAAAAAGAGACAAACAAAAGAGTCCACAAAACACTACACCAACATCGGATTGAGCAAAAGGAACCCAACCAAAACAGGAGTCGAACTCAGGTCCACCGAATTGGTAGAATTGATTGTATAAAAACTTAATCATAAAATAGAAATGTCAAAATCAATGTATTTATTGGAATATCCAGCTAGATTTGGACAAAGAAAGACAACTCCATCATTCTTATATTCTAATTAATCCCGATTTTCTGTTAGTTCAGATATCATATTTAATAAAAGTTTTAAAACATAACTATCTTCGTTTGTCATTAATCATAAATTTATTCTATGAAGAAAGCTTGATAAACATTTTATATTTATAATTCAGATAATTGATTAATGGTTTTCTACATGCAGTTTTCAAGAACAGGACAGTCTAATAAAAATGTCTCTACTGTTTCCTTACAGAGAACTGACTTGAAATAAATCAATTATTAGCAGTAATCATTGTCCTTTTTTTGATTTGGATATTTCAGTTTCACTCTGTACAAAAATGTACTACAAAATAGTCGTTTTTTCGTTCTTTATTGCTTATTTCCTTTTTTGGTTTTGCACAGTGAGGTCTCATGGGTCCTTTCCTACGGTGTGTATATTTCCTTACCCGTTCGCTATGCGAATATAATCTGCATGGTGACGTTAAAAAAAGTAAAATAACAAAAATACCGAACTCCGAGGAAAATTCTAAACGGAAAGTCCCTAATCAAATAGCAAAATCAAAAGCTCAAACACATCAAACGAATGGATAACAACTGTCATATTCCTGACTTGGTACAGGCATTTTCTTATGTAGAAAATGGTGGATTAAACCTGGTTTTATAGCTAGCTAAACCTCTCCTTGTATGACAGTCGCATAAAATTCCATTATATTGACAACGATGTGTGAACAAAACAAACAGACATAATAGGTAAAAATGTCAAAAATAGGGGTACAGCAGTCAACATTGTGTTATAATCTTAATCACTACAAAAACAAGCAAATATGTCAACAAAGACAAACAAAAAGGTATATAGACAAAGTACATTAGCAAAAACGAAAGACAAGAATACAAAGTTCAACCTTTAGAAGTAGTAAATAAGCAGCCTGGTGAATCTCATTCAAAGTTTGTACAATCACGGAAAATAATTGAATTAAATTGGATTAAAAAATTACAGACAGTCTACCCTCTCGGTCTTAATGATAATATCATGGGAATTGGTAATATATCAAGAACCGATTCTGTTAACATTTTGGATATAGTTTCTAAAACTGTTCGTAAAACCGTTCTCATGGTCGTAGAAAAATCGCAATCAAAGAAAATTTCGGACCAATCATACCAATATTTCGGACCTAATATCTATTTCAAAAACAATGGCAGACATTATCTGTTAACAAAGCTCTGTTCATTACCGGTTAATAAGTTAAATAAAATTTTAGAGGAATGCAACACAATTTCATATAGCAGTCCTAAGTATGAAATCGTTCAAATTATAATGGCATATTGTTATTCTAAACTGTTTCCCAAAATTGATCGCCCTGAAGATCATAAAAAACATTTTATCAAAATAAAGTATGTCAATAAAGGTTTTGATTTTGTAAATATTGCCGGTATTTTTAACGACCATTCTGTTAAAGAACAAATTCCTGGATATTTTGATAATACTGAGCTCCCTCTTATTTGTTATATTTACAAGAAATCTACCCGGAAATATGTGTTTAATTATAGCCAATTGTGTAAAGATGTTAATATCAGTGAAAATACACCTACTTCATGTAATTGCAGTAATTCCGAATACATTTATGGACCCATTTCCCATGTTATAACAGGAGATCTTAACATCGTTCAAGACCGAGAGTTAAAATCATTCCTCAGTAAAGGACCTAAATATCGCCCCCCGTCAATCATTAATTGGAATGAGTGTCGTAATATCATCCACGACTCACTCCGTACTTACTGTTTAAAATGGATAAAACGGGAAAAAGCTGACAAAAATCTTTGGACTCTTTTTAATTCAGTAATGAACATAGTTGATATACGTATTCAACATTTTAAAGAACATTTTACTCTTAACAACAACCATAATAAACCTATTTCTCGTATCAAACATAAACTTAAAGAACTAGCCAAGGAATTTGTTTTGTCCCGGCCGATAAAGCTGCTAATAATATCATTATTGTTTGACGTAAATTTTACATTGAGGTTCTGAAAAAAGAAATCACCAATTCACCAACATTCCAACTGACTCCATTTTCAGAAAACGACATCTGTAACAAACATAAACTTTTAGCTACCTCTTTACAAGCAGAACCAAATACAATGAAAGTCCCAACTATGTACTGGCTTCCGAAGCTACATAAAACACCTTACAAATATAGATTTATTTCGTCTTCAAACCATTGTTCCACTACTAAATTGTCTATTCTTCTTACCAGTTCACTTGGTACAATCAAAACCTGATAATAAATTGTTCAAATAAGGCCTTTGAAAATAGTGGAATTAATTACTTTTGGAGTGTCAAAACTCGTTGGAAGTACTTGATAAATTGCATGCTTATATTGGTGATTTTGAATCTGTTCAAAGTTTTGATTTTCTACCCTGTATACCACATTGCCTCACATTCTCATTAAGAAAAATTCACACACCTAATTAAATGGGCATTTAAAAGTCAGAATGTGAATACATATGTTCTAACTCTTTTAGGTCATTTTTAGTAGCAATAAACAAAAGAACTATGTCAATTGGACATGCTTTGATACTATATCTGCCCTTGAATTTTTACTAGATAATATTTTTGTTCGCTTTGGAGATTCCGTATATCGTCAGGTTATCGGAATTCCAATGGAGATAACTGTGCACCACTTATTGCGGACCTGTTTTGTACTGCTATGAGTTACAATTTATGACTAAAATCAGCAAAGACCCATCGAAACAACATCTGATACAAAATTTAATAATACTTTTAGATATTTGGATGATATATTGGCTCTCAATAATGACGACTTCAGTATGTATACTAAAGAAATTTATCCTGTTGAACTTACTTTAAATAAAGCTAATACTAACAATGACCACTGCCCTTTCCTCGATCTTGATATCTATATCATTAACGGAAAGCTTAATACAAAATTTATGATAAAAGAGATGATTTTCATTTCCTATCGTTAATTATCCATTTTAGATGGTGACGTTCCTTGTCACCATCTTACGGTGTTTATATATCTCAACTTGTACGATTCGCTCGTGTATGTAACAACGTTTCAGATTTTAACGAAAGAAATTTATGTATTACAGAAAATTATTACACCAGGGTTTTCGATATCACAAACTAGTCAAAACATTTACTAAATTTTATCATCGGTACAAGGACATCATTCGTAAATATAGCTCAACATGCAGACTTCTTATACGTTCAGGTATTTCACATCCAATCTTTTATGGTAATATTCTTTATAAAGCACTAAAATGTCAGTATTCACCTCAGAAGCTAACAAAACCTTTAAATAGACTTATTAAGAAGGGATATAGTTACGATACTGTTGTCAGGTCATTAAAGATTGCATATTTTGGCTTTAATATTGATTCACTTATAGGGTCTTTGCATCGGAACTAAACACATTTATTTAAAACCAGTTGTTGGCATGACACGGGTTATGCTCTTCTCATATATTTTATGATGGTATGATACTAAACCCTAACGGGAGGGATTGTGCCTGATATTCATATGATGAAGACATAATCTTTCAATCAGTTTAATTGAGGTCTGGAGCTGGCATGTCAGTTAACTGCTAGTAGTCTGTTGTTATTTATGTATTATTGTCATTTTGTTTATTTTCTTTTGTTACATCTTCTGACATCGGACTCGGACTTCTCTTTAACTGACTTTTAATGTGCGTATTGTTATGCGTTTACTTTTCTACATTGGCTAGAGGTATAGGGGAGGTTGAGATCTCATAAACATGTTTAACCCCGCCGCATTTTTGCGCCTGTCCCAAGTCCCAAGTCAGGAGCCTCTGGCCTTTGTTAGTCTTGTATTATTTTTACTTTTAGTTTCTTGTGTATAATTTGGAGTTTAGTATGACGTCCATTATCACTGAACTAGTATATATAATTGTTTAGGGGCCAGCTTAAGGACGCCTCCGGGTGCGGGAATTTCTCGCTGCATTGAAGACCTATTGGTGACCTTCGGGTTGTTGTCTCTTTGACACATTCCCCATTTCCATTCTCAATTTTAAAGATTTACCATAGCACAACAACACAATGACAGGATGTACAAGTACCGAGCCACGTCAAATGAATCACTTCAGAAACAAGAAAATATGTCAACAAAGATAAACAAAAAGGCATATAGACAAGGCACATTAGCAAAAACGAAAGACAAGAATACAAAAATTTACCAAAGCACAACAACACAATGACGGGATGTACAAATACCGAGCCACGTTAGATGGATGCTGCCAAAAATAGGCTAAACAGTAAAAGTAATAAATTACAAAGACACATAAAAGAATAATATAAGCACGTTATTAAGATGATAAACAACTTCAGTACCTAGAATCTATACTTCAAGACCATCGTGTATTATTTGTGAAGTTGATACGGAATATTTATCAAAAAGTTCTTGGTATTTTCCGTTGGACTTTTTAGAAAAAGGACTAGATGTTCTTTGACATACCCTTGGTTCATCAACTTTCTGCTCAGACTCTGGTGACGTTTTACAAAGTCTGAATAGCAGCTGCAAGCTCTTGAATACCGAATGAGTTGGGAAATGTATATCCCATATGCAGGTGAAGTTGGTATATTGCTACTAAGGTGGGGGAATTGATAATTACAAAATCAAAATCGTCTCGTTTGTCATAGATTTTGGTACTGATATGACCGAGTTATAAGTCTAAAAATGAGGCAGAGGAAGCCGTGTCTGTTGTTTCTTCAATTTCTAGTTCTGGAGGATATATTTATGGAACCCAATCAGAAAAGTTTGGATTGTTAATGGAAAGAACATCATCAATATATCTGAATGTGAAATTAAATGATCTGGCTTCTTTGATCTTCTTGTTTTTGACAAGTGTCTGAAGGAACTCCGACTCATATGAAAATAAGAAGAGGTCAGCAAGTAGAGGCGCACAGTTCGTTGCCATAGGATTGCCGACAATTTGTTGAAAAAGTCTACCTCCAAATTCAACAAATATGTGGTCAATAAGAAACTCCAGCATACTGATCACATGCATATTACCTTTTGTTCACTATTAACAAAATATGCCGTTTGGTATCCCAAAGTAATAATTTATAGCGTATGGTACCATTTTTATGTTGAAAAGCATTGTGGATTATTTCTTTTAGATGATTTTTCAATTTCACATGGGCGTAATCTATATTTTACGACTCTTTGTCCAATGAAAGAGTTGTTGGAATAGTCCTTTAACGTGCAGAAAATGTGGTACTCTCCATACACAAAGCACATTTCTGACCTCTATACTAGTATTCAGTTAAGACCTGACTGTATTTCTACATTCCTTATAACCAAACGGTCACCCTTCTTAATATAAAATAAGAAGATGTGGCATGATTGCCATAGAGACGACCATCCACCAGAGACCACGTGACGTAGAAGCAACATTAGATCACCGTACGGACTTCAACAATGAGGAAAACCCATACCGTTGTTATGAACAGAAAAATCGACTTTTAATTGTAGCCAACAAAAGACACAAATCAATAATAAAATTTAACAAGATTTATTATACACAAGAAGTGTTACATAAAAAGAAATGTCAACTTAACTGTCAAAATATATGTCCAATCTTTTATCTTTTCTTTATCCGGAAATCTTCTCGGAATCCACAGAATATTATATCCAATTGGTCACAATCTAGTATGATGTAGTTTGTAAATAAAAGTGTCAATCCAACTGCTGAGAATGTTGATGTCTATCGATGTCTAAGTCTATCTATGTCTCTCGGGTCTGCATACTTATATATATATACTCAAATGGAAACTTTAAGACAACGCTAGAAATTTAAATTACGCATCTTTTGTTATGATCATTCTGGAAACGTTATGTAAGTGAAATAGAAAGTTCTAATCATTCCATGAGTATCAGTGATTGTTCCAGTGAATTCTAAACTGCATAGTTGTAACACAATGTGTATTATTTTGTACACAATATAACAAAATATAATGTAAACATTCTTAGGCCACACAAAACAAATTAGGCTAACTAAATAAATATGATAGTTACAATATCATAACACCTCCCCTTAAAAAAGTTTGAGTGTAACAAAACTTTTCATGGATAATATGTACAAAATACATAGTATATACACAGTGTTTTAATAAGTTCTAGATGAAGCATCTGCTATTACATTATCTTTACCTTCAATATTTTTACAATAACATCATATTCCTGTAACAATAAACTCCACCTAGTCAATCTCTGGTTCTTGTTTCTCATTTTATGTATGAAGGTGAGAGGATTATGATCAGTATAAACAAGAATAGGATGGACAGTGGGATTTAAATATACATCAAAATGTTGAAGTGCAGACAACAGTGCAAAACATTCTTTTTCAATAGTTGAATAATTTTTCTGATGTTTATCTAATTTCTTAGAAAAATATGATATAGGTTTTTCAACATTATCATCTGTCTCTTGATATAAAACAGCTCCAACTCCTACATCGCTTGCATCAACGGCAAGTTTGAATTGTTTTTCAAAGTCTGGAGTGATCAGAACTGGATTATTAATTAAAAGTGATTTGCTATTTTCAAAAGTGTTTTGACAATTTTCACTCCAGATGAATTTAGAATCTTTCCGTGAAAGACGAGTCAATGGTTGAACAACAGTAGCAAAATTTGAACAAAATTTTCTGTAAAATCCAATCATGCCTAAATATGTCATAAGTTGTTTTTTATTTGTAGGAGGAGGAAATTTAGTAATTGCATCCACTTTAGCCGTAATAGATTTCACTTGACCTTGGCCAACTGTATGCCCTAAATAATCAACAGTGGCTTGGCAAAATTCACTTTTACCAAGATTAACAGTCAAATTTGATTGTGACAATCTATCAAAAGTATCATATAAATGTGTTAAATGCTCTTCCCAGCTATCACTACATACAATAAGATCATCAATATAAGCATAACAACAGTCTAAATCTTTTATAACATTATTGATCATTCTTTGAAATATAGCTGGAGCACTTTTCATGCCAAACGGCATTACAGTATATTGAAATAAGCCATCTGGTGTGACAAAAGCTGATATTTCTCGAGCTCTCTGTGTCAATGGGACTTGCCAGTAACCTTTCAATAAATCAAATTTGCTCACAAATTTTGCTTGCCCAATATTATCAATGCAATCGTCTATCCTTGGAATCGGATAGGAATCAGATTTTGAAACAGAATTTACTTTTCTGAAATCAGTTACGAAACGAAAAGTTTTATCTGGTTTGGGAACAAGCAGACAAGGAGAGCTCCATTCACTGTTATTCGGTTCAATAATATCATTGTCAAGTATATATTTAATTTCTTGTCTCATAAATTCAAGTTTGAGTGGATTGAGCCGATAAGGATGTTGCTTAATTGGAGAAGCATCACCTACATCGACATCATCACAAACAGCAGTGGTTTTGTTTGGCACATCTGGAAAAAGATTTTTAAAAGAAAATACCAAGGCTTTTAATTTTTCTCTACGATCAAAAGACAGATGTGCAAGTTTTGAATCTAAATTTGACAAAATTTCTGAATTTTTCAATCTAACTGTCTCTTCCATAGTTTTGGGGCCTCGGTGGCCGAGTGGTCTAAGTAGTTACTACTGTAATCACTAGCCAGTCAACACTGAGGTTGTGAGTTCGAACCCCGCTCGGGCGGGTGCACTCGACTCCAATCTTAATTGACTAGGATTGTCAGTTTTCCTATCGAAGGTCGGTGGTTTTCTCCGGGCACTCCGGCTTCCTCCACCAATAAAAACTGGCCGCCACGAAATAGCCCAAAAGCGGTGCTTAAAAGTGGCGTTAAAACACCAAAAATCAATCAATCAATCTTCCATAGTTTTAGAACTAAAAGGAGGTTCAATTATATCTGGTTTGTCATGATTGTTCTCCAATTTAACCATGGCTAAAGTGGCAACTGGTTTACTCCTCACCTTCATTAGTACGCTCAAAATATGGTTTTAACATATTAATGTGACACACTCTATTTTGTTTACGCCGACCTGGTGTTTTTACAATATAATTCAAATCATTGATTTTACTCTCTATGGTGTAAGGACCACAATATTTAGCTTGTAATGGATGTCCAGGGACTGGTAAAAATACAAGTACCTTATCACCTGGCTCAAAAATTCTGTCCCTGGCATCTTTATCATACCATATTTTCATCTTATTCTGAACAGGTTTTAAATTGTTCTGAGCAATTTGACAAGCAGTATACAATTTTTCTTTAAATCTAGATACATAGTCTAGAAGATTCAAGTCAGTGTGTTCAGTAAGCCATTTTTTCTTAATTAATTTTAAAGGTCCCCTTACAGTGTGACCAAATACCAACTCAAAGGGACTAAAAACAAGGGATTCTTGAACAGCCTCTCGGACCGCAAAAAGTAAAAAGTGAACACCATCATCCCAGTCCCTGTCAAATTGAAGACAAAAAGTTCTAATCATGTTCTTCAATGTTTGATGAAAACGTTCTAAGGCACGTTGAGATTCTGGATGATAAGCACTTGACCTATACTGAGCAATCCCTAACTGGTACACGACTTGCTGAAATAAACCTGACATGAAATTTGAACCCTGGTCGGACTGTATAGACTTTGGAAGTCCTACTAGCGTGAAAAATTTTATCAGAGCTTTGACAATAGTAGGTGTCTTGATATTCCTTAACGGAATAGCCTCTGGAAAGCGAGTGGAGGTACACATGATTGTCAATAAATACGCATTTCCGGTCTTGGTCTTCGGTAAAGGTCCAACGCAATCAATTAGTACTCGGCTGAAAGGTTCTTCAAAGGCTGGAATAGGCAGAAGTGGTGCTGGTGGTATTTTCTGGTTAGGCTTACCAACAACCTGGCATATATGGCATGATTTACAGTATTCTGCGACATCACTTCTTAGTCTTGGCCAGTAAAAATGCTGTAAGATCTCAAGGCAAGTCTTCCTTATACCTAAGTGTCCAGCCAAGGGGTGTCATGGGCAAGACCAATAACGTCTTGCCTATAAACATTAGGCACCACCACTTGGTATACCACTCTCTATTCCTCCTTTTGGGTAGCATCAGGGGGCCTCCACTTTCTCATTAAAATGCCGTCTTGATAGTAATAACATTCGGCCACTTTGTCTGCTTCCTCCTGTGGTTGAGCCCTCTTGCTGAGCTGAAGAACCTCAGGTCTTTATTTTGTTCTTTGACACATTCCTTCGGTCTAATGAATGGCTGTTTACGTCTGGCCAAGGCATAATTACATTCTTGCTAATACTAGTGGTCTTATGACGGCCTTCTCTGAGCTACCGGGACCTTCAATGTCGGCTAGAATCTAATTTAAAGTCATCTTCTTTTTCTTTCTCTTTTTCTTTTATCTTCTCCACCTCTAACCTTTCTTCTTTTTCCAATTGCTTTAATTTAAGTTCATGTTCTAATTCAAGCTGTTTTAATTTGAAAGCATCAACATTTTCGACCTTGAGTTCAAGAGCCTCTTCACCTAAAATTTCTGCGTCAACTAATTTGTCTATTACCAAATGTTTTATAATTTGTTTTCTCATAGATACTCTAAAATCTAATTTTAGATGTTAAGCAAGCAACACTAATTCCTCTTTCTTTAAATTATCAAACTCTTCCAGGTCTGGCGTTTTAAAAAATTTACCGGCATCAAATGCCATTTTGTAGAATTTTGTTGGCTAGTTCTAATAAAAAAGTACTGAAAAATTTTCAATAAGATATTTACGTTATCCCGGACGAGCCCCCAATTTCTGTTATGAACAGAAAAATCGAAAAGACACAAATCAATAATAAAATTTAACAAGATTTATTATACACAAGAAGTATTACATAAAAAGAAATGTCAACTTAACTGTCAAAATATATGTCCAATCTTTTATCTTTTCTTTATCCGGAAATCTTCTCGGAATCTACAGAATATTATATCCAATTGGTCACAGTCTAGTATGATGTAGTTTGTAAATAAAAGTGTCAATCCAACTGCTGAGAATGTTGATGTCTATCGATGTCTAAGTCTATCTATGTCTCTCGGGTCTGCATACTTATATATATACTCAAATGGAAACTTCTAGACAACGCTAGAAATTTAAATTACGCATCTTTTGTTATGATCATTCTGGAAACGTTATGTAAGTGAAATAGAAAGTTCTAATCATTCCATGAGTATCAGTGATTGTTCCAGTGAATTCTAAACTGATTAATGTTTACACAATATAACAAAATATAATGTAAACATTCTTGGCCACACAAAACAAATTAGGCTAACTAAATAGATATGATAGTTACAATATCATAACACCGTATACAGTAAGCCATAAGATGTCCCGAAATGTCAAAATGTAAAACAAATCAAATCACAAAAAAAAAAAAAAAAAAAAAAAAAAACGACCCGATTAATGTTTAAAAACAAATCAATTTGGAAAAAATTCAAATCTATCGGAACTCGCGTGCTAGTCGAAGTTAGCAAAACGAAATCACAGATCTATATTGTAATTAGATTGAAAAGAATACCAAAAGTATATATACAAGTCAACCATCGGGATATAGTCATTAACAATAAATCAAGTCAAGCATCGCACTATAGGCATTAATAATAAATCAAGTCAACCATCGCGCTATAGTCATTAACAATAAAATCAAGTCAACCATCGCGATATAGTCATTAACAATAAATCAAGTCAACCACCGCGATATAGTCATTAACAATAAATCAGGTCAACCATCGCGATATAGTCATTAACAATAAATCAAGTCAACCATCGCGCTATATTCATTAACAATAAATCAAGGCAACCACCGCGATATAGTCATTAACAATAAATCAAGTCAACCATCGCGATATAATCATTAACAATAAATCAAGTCAACCATCGCGATATAGTCATTAACAATAAATCAAGTCAACCATCGCGATATAGTCACTAACAATAATTCAAGTCAACCATCGCGCTATAGTCATTAACAATGAATCAAGTCAACCATCGCGCTATAGTCATTAACAATAAGTCAAGCGAGTAGCTTTTGCAAAATGGATCGACAGGAATTAAGGCGAAAAATTTAGACAGCTACGTGAAAAAAACGGTGTGTTAGACTAATACAGAATTGTTGCTTTTCGAAAGTTCCTGGTAATACCCCCACCTCCTAAGGATTGCTGTATAACTTTTAAACCCCACCCCCCCATCCCTCAAAAGTCGTCCCTAAAAACTGTGGCGTTTTGAGAGATGCTCATGATTCTGTCAGTTATTTTTAATACATTAATGTCTCTTCAAAGATGCTCGAGGCCAGAATATTTGTAAATCCAAAACCTGATACAACCGTTGATGAGCTAATATAACCATAAAGGCCCTAACGGGTAGCGAAATAATGACAAGGAATCAGATCTTTGCATGTGGGAGATACATTATTGTAATTTATTTATTGAATTTGTTGTATTTATGTAAATCATAAATCTTTTAAAATTGTACGAAAAACAAATTTAAGGAAATGTTATGTACATATAAATGTGAATTATTTTGTAAATATGTGTCTCATATTATGATATTGTATAATGTCCAATCAATATGTGACACAATAATAAAATAAAATTTATTATTATTTTCATGTGGAGATACACTCCTTAATCTAAACTTTTTCCAAATTAATTAGAAAATTACAATCAAAACAATATTGGTATTTCATGCAAACATTCAGCAGACACCTTTAATTTGTTGTTTGTTGTTTATCATAGTCATATATATTTTCAAATATGATATACATTGTATTATTTTATTGCAATCACTTGGGCGTCTATTCAAAATGTATCATTTTAATATTGCGTTAAACTTATCAAAGGAATTTAAATGTTCATGTTTTTACTTACTTTCTTAAAAGAATAAGAGGAAGTTAATGCTCTTAATTGTTGTTAAAATACATAATAAACTCATCATAAATACCATATGCTTATAATCTGGTACGCCAGACGCGCATAAATCATTCAACAACACCTCAAATTTTAAACTTGGGTTCGGTATTTTTGTTGACCTTTTTTAATATCCGGTTTTAAATGAGCCAATTAAGTTAAACAGTCATTTTATCATTTGTTATTTTATTTTTATTTTAAGCATATTTTATTACCAAGGAAGAAATCCTGAATACTCGGTCTGTTCTATGTTTCTTTAAAATTAAAAACTAGATCTTCCTTCACTGTATTGAATACCTAAATTACATAAATGTCCTTACAAACAACGTTATATTGCCGGGTCGTCCAAGTCCTCCACGAACCTTCTTTCTGAATAATTAACATCTATTTTATCAGCAATCAAAGCTGGGCTTCAAAGTTATTGTGAAACTACCTACTCTAGGGGCGTTGTGATTTAGATGTGGATATTAAAAATTCCAAAGATCTGTTAGAGTACATACAATCGAAATTTCTTCCCTATTGCAATAGTATGAGCACTTTTGAATTGTCTACCCTTTACACACGTATTCCCCATCCAAAGCTAAAGGAAAATTTAAAAGAATTGGTCTTGATTTGTTATACTCTGAATTGAAGTAAAGATTGAATCACTTTCGAAAATTTCACTCGTGTGAAATATTTTTCAGGGGAATTCGAAAATGTTTGTAGATCTGTAGGCGATAACGACAACATAAAGGAATATGGAATCTTCTGTTCGTTATACAAAGCTTATCAGATCTTTGGTTCCACAAATAAGATCTCCAATGTATTATGAAATTAATTAGATCTACCGTTGTAGTTCCTCACATTACATCTATGCTCAGCATCTATGCATTATATCAAGTTAATTAGATCTTCTTCATTGGTTAATCAAATAACATCTCCTATGTATTATATCAAGTTAATTTGATCATCCTCCTTGGTTTAGCAAATATCATCTCGTATGCATTATATCAAGTTAATAAGATCTTTCTCATTGGTTAAGCAAAAAACATCTCCCACGTATTATATCAAGTTAATTAGATCTTCCTCATTGGTTAAGCAAATATCATTTCCTACGTATTATATCAAGCTGATAAGATCTTCTTCCTTGGTTAAGCAAAAACATCTCTTACATATATATCAAGTTAATAAGATCTCTTTCCGTGGTTAAGCAAATAACATCTCCTACGTATTATATCAAGTTTATTAGATCTTCCTCCTTAGTTAAGCAGTTATCATCTCCTACGTATTATATCAAGTTAATTAGATCTTCCTCAGTGGTTAAGCAATTAACATCTCCTACGTATTATATCAAGTAAATTATATCTTCCTCATTGGTTAAGCAAATAACATTTCCTACGTATTATATCAAGTTGATAAGATCTTTCTCCTTGGTTAATAAGCAAAAACATCTGCTACGTTTTATATCAAGTTAGTAAGATCTTCCTTCTTGGTTAAGCAATTAACATTTCCTACGTATTATATCAATGTTTTCTGTTTTCTCATTTAAGATAATTTAAATTGCTGTTATCGGTTATCATTATTTAAAATTTACTTGGTTAAGCAAATAACATCTCCTACGTATTATATAAAGTTAATGAGATATTCCTCATTGATTAAACAATTAATATCTCCTACGTATTATATCAAGTTAATGAGATTGTCCTCCTTGGATCAGCAGATTGCATCTATGCATTTTATCAGGTTAATCAGATCCACCTCTCTGGTTCCACAAATCTCTATCTTATTTGAATCTGACGTGCCTCTTCAGTTCCATAAAATACTTCTCAAATTATGTAGTTTTCAATCGGATATATCTTTTTCGTTCCATAAAGTTTTTCCAATTATATTATTTATCTCTGGTTCCACAACTTATATCTCTGCTTAATATCAAAAACTATTTTCGTACAGACCTACTTCTTTGGATCACAATTGACATCTCCATGTATGATTTTAATCATGCCTTCCTCTTTGGTTTCCTCGAATAAACTGTGTTCAAATTCCCCAGAAATTTATTTTTGATCAGACATATCTCTATTGTTTCACAAATGAAATCTTCCATTATTTTTTTTCTCTCACACCTATATATCTTTGGTACCACAGATAACATTCTCCGTTATATTAAATTTACTGAGATTTACCTCTTTGGTTTCACCAATTACATCTTACAATATATTATAATAAATCCGTTATTTTTAATCAGATCTACCTCTTTAAATCCACAAATAAGATTACCCGTAATATTAATATTAATCAGATTTACCTCTTTGGTTCCACAACTATATCTCACATCATACGATTTAAATCAGATCTATTTCTTACGTTTAAAAAAACACATTCCCAATAATATTATTATAAATCCGATCTTTCTATTAGGATATACAAATTATATCTCACATTTTATCATTTTCAATCAGATCTACTTCTTTGGTTGCACAAATAATATCTCCCATCATAATATTTCAAACAGATCTTTGTTTTCCATTCAACTAATAAAGGAGAAGCGAAAAATACCGAAGAGATAATCAAATTCAAGTCGAAAACAACCTGGTGATACCATGGCAAAAAACCAAAAACGACCAAAAGACAAACAATAGTATACAAACACAACATTGACAATTAAAGACAGAGCAACATGTTCCCTACCAAAAACCGGGAGTGATCTCAGGTGTTCAGGAAGGGTAAGCAGATCCTGCTCAATATGTGGCACCCGTCGTGTTGCTCATATAAGTACAAACCCGGTGATAAGACTGATTATGTAGGTCACATTTGAGGAAAAAAGGACGAGATTGTGGTTACGACAATTAAAACATATCCGTCGTCTTCCTTAATGATTAAGTAACTTGTAATGGCGTCCATAAAAGCTTCGAAGGGATAATTTTAACTTGGAACTCTTGGTTTGAAAGCTTTCTTGTAAGCAGCAACCCCTATCAAGGGAAATCAGGAAAGGTAATGCAATTTCTTGAATATTGAATCATCTAGGAGATATATATCCCATGTGCAGGCGCTGCTAGAATGTTACTACATAGAAACGGACAGTTTACAATTGGGAATCTCAATTCAGCTCCTTTGTCGTAAAGTTTTGTTCTCAACCGACCCTCATTGTCAAGATCTGTAGCAGACTTAATTGTATCTATTGTATCTTTTAAATTAAGTTCAATCGGAAATATGCGTTCAACAATGTCACCAAACTTTGAATAATTTAGTGAAAGGACTTCATTTATACAGCGGAACGTGATGCTAATAGATAATGCAAGCTTCTTTTCGTTCTTCCGTAGAAGCTTCTGTATGAAGTCTACCTCATATGAATAAAGGAACAAGTCGAGAAGAAGAGGAATAACATTCCCCGTTATATTATTATCTAAAATAAGATCTACCTCAGTCTTTGGTTGCACAAATTATATCGCACATTGTATGATAACTAATAAAATCGTTTTTTTTTCGTTCTACAAATTACATTCCCTATTATATTCTTTTTAATTATATTTTCCACTTTAGTTCCAAAAATAATATCTCCCATCATAATTTAAAAAAAATAATACATCTTTGGTTTCACAAATTATATCTCTAATTATATAATTTATAATTAGACCTACCTCTTTGGTTGCACAAATTAAAAGAATTAACATTGAACACCATTTTGTAGAATGTTAATCAAATCACTGTTCAACATAAAGTGAATCATGTAAAAGTCCAAATAAACAAAACATGTTAATAATTAGCATTGCCCATAAATATAAAGGTGTGAACTACGTAAGAATCAAGAACACCTGTTGAACAGAGGTGTGTTTTACAGTTTGTAAAACTATCGAAACAATTGTCACTGTGTTATGAGGAATATTTAAATGCCAACAATTCAAGAGTTACAAAATAAAACATGGGTGCCATTGAAAACTGGAATAAACAGATTTTCCAAATCGGTATGAATGCATCATCACTCTCCAACTTCTTAGTTTATTTTGCGTTCTTAACCTTTTAGATTTGAACGTCGCTGATGAGTCTTTTGTAGACGAAACGCGCGTCCGGCGTATACAATTTTAATCCTGGTATCTATGATGAGGTTAACTATACACATTATGCAAGTACTTTCCATTTCAACTGGAATATTTCAAGAAGTTCATTAAGTTGATCTCTTTAGATTCCTTTTGGTCATACAGCTTCGAACTTTTCTATGTATTTATACACCCCTGGCATTTAAATATTTCTCACGAATGTAAGTCCAGAAAAGCGCTTCGGACTCAGGAAATTGATAAAGTGTTTTTTTCCTTTAATAAAAATTACCATGCATGATAAAATTAAAACAATAGTTCAAGACAATTGCACAGTGATTAAAAAATGAATGGTCCATGTTTGTATAAGATATTTTGTAGTCAATATCTTTTTTTGGTAAAACCTTTACTCATATCTATATACTAATGAAAAGATCTCACTATGAGACTATTTTAGCTGTTTTGCAGTAATTGTAAGAATTTGAAGCTCGAATGTAAATATGTCAGACAAAATTAAAAAAATATTGATACTGATTAGTGACAGACTAAATCTTGCAAACATCTATAAAATAGTTTTAATAAAAACAAATGACAAATTAAAAAAACACCTTTCTGTTCTAGGAAATGTACCAAATTAAAATAGGTATAATATTCAATTTTGAATTGATTAGCGGTGTCCAATTTTCGATGAACATTGAGTTTTTATGAAGAAAAACACATTTCAAGATTCATCTTTTTGTGCTAGAATGTAAACGAAAGTGGATACATATGTAAAATATTCAATTTCAAATTCACTATCTCCTGTTTTATATTAACCATATTTGGAGACTTCAATAGTTTTCGGGATTTCTTCATAATGCATTCACCGATAAACATATAATATATAGTACATGAACTGCAAAGTATTCTAACCCAACAGGTTGGTAATCTTTCAATTTCAAATTGTAAATGACAGATGCTGCTATCTTACAATTTTTTGTTGTTGCCTGAAAACGTTTCATTGTCACACAATGGATGGATTGCGGCGGAGAACACATTGGATGACACGATAAGAAGAGAGTCACGAATTCATTGTACTAGACCGATCCGCCGGGCTTAAGTTTTCACGTCCGAGCTGAGGTAGGTATTACCAAAATGCAATTCAAAGGAGATGACTGCACCCGTACATATTATATGACTCAGAGCTATACAGTTGTGTTTGCTATTACTTCTAATGCGGCGTGCTCAGCGTAAAGGAATGGATTATCCATTTAGATTAAACACGGTTTGAAGATACAAACCCTGCTATGCAAACATTACCAGGAATGCGAATTTAGACTCAGACTACTATTAGAATATATTCTAAATACAGGATACGATAGGAACAGTCTATCATATTCACAACGTACTAGTATATAACCTTGATTTTCAAAAAGGGGGATCCTTTACTCTTGGAAAACTATCATCCAATATATCTTCTGAATATAGATTTTAAAATTCTGTCATATGTTCGTGCTCGACGTCTAAAAAGGTTGTTCAAAAAAAAAAAAAAAAAAAAACTGATAGTAAGAAATTAATAACACATTCAACAATTTCTATCAAAGACCAACTGACCTCGCCCAACTTTGCTGAGTCGCCAATGCATTTTATATACAAAGATACTTAATTCAGACAAGTAACTTCCGATTGTGGACTTCCTTTCAAGTGGACCTGAGATCATCCCCGTTATTTCTGGTGTTCGTGTTGCTCAGTCCTTAGTTTTCTATGTTGTGTTTTGTATACTGTTATTTGTCTTTTGATCGTTGTTATGTTTTTGTCATGGCATTGTCAGTTTGTGTTCGACTTAAGGAGTTTTAACGTCCCTTTGGTATCTTTCGCCTCTCCTATATAGACACTATATTATTCTCACTCCAGAGGCAATTCTATATATGCTGTTTATTTTCTCTTCTGTGAATGACCATGAAAGTACTATTTATATATGTAATTTAATACAGATATTATTTTCCTCGAGTTATTTTTATAGATTTTGTAGAAAATGCTCTTGTGGTCAATTAAAAATAAAACAACACTAATTTATGTTCTTATCCAGTAATTAATTACGTGAGGGTACCCAAATTGCACCTATTTTGACAGTTTTTTCACCTACATTTTTTTATGATCCAGACAAACGTTTCCATTCCATGATTTTTGGAGATGTATCCTTATTTACTATATAGTTGCACCAATTTAATGTTGAATCCATATCGAATCATATAAATATAGGTTTGAACCGACCTCCAAACGATCCAGGATTCTGTAATGAGGAGTACCAAAATTGCATCCATGCTTAAATTCACATCCTTAAAAATCGAATAACAGATGTTTTGTTTTATTTCTTAAAATATTTAGAATAATTTGACATTAGTCCATGCTTACTATTCATTTTTTAAGAAATAGATGCTTGTAACATATTAACTTTGCTCATTTTTTAAAGATGACTTTTTGAGAACGTCGCATGGCGACGTTTCCGTAGATTTACTTTTTCCAGTAAATGCTCCATCTGTTGATATAAACTGTGAACGTTTTGTGTATATTTAAATATATTTACATATGTTGGAAGACGTGTATAATGTCAAATCATAAAACTACCAATTGTTTAGTCTCGAAGAAAGCTTGTAAGATTTCCGCAGCTATTTTTGTTGAATAGATGCAATTTGGGTACTGTGACGTGCAATTTGGGTATCTGAATCTTTTCAAGGAAAAACACCATTTTACCTTTTACTGTAGTATCTGACCAAATAAAGATTCAGTTTCAAACACTAGTATACCATGAAATATTGGAATGTGACAAAATGTGTTTGTTCTTTAAGGTTATGCGTTGCTTTTTGTGTTAAAAAAAAATGCTTCTTTTTTGCTATATCTTAGCGCACAGTATAAAAGAGGAATCTTAATTTTTTGACAGAAATATTTTTTTTTCTATTTTTTTCAACTCCTTTTGATAATACAACGGACTTTTGCACATATTTTTAATTTCAATTGTATTTAATTGCATTAATAATCCAGGTGCGCTCGACTCCAATCTTAAATGACTATTTGTTTTATTAAAACTATTTTTATCGCACAATATGGCTGAAAGTGGAGTTAAACACCAACCACTCAATCAATCATTAATGATCCGATAGCTGATCTTTCACGATACGATTCAATATTTGACCACCATTACCTATTCTTTTATGATTATTTTTTTCAATATACCGAATGGCAGACGTGTAAACGTCCAACCAGAGGCCTTATCTTCAGATATTCGTCTTTAACATCAGACGTAAAAATTGTTGATAATCATCCAACAACATGTAGCTGCTAAAATTCACATTCATTGTACCTGGATATGTGTAGAAATGGATAAGGCTTTAACATTTTAGTTTGTTGGTTTTCTCGTTAGAATTGTTTTACATTTGTCATTGTCTTTTATAGCTTACTATACGGTAAGGGATTTGCTCATTAATGAAGACCGTACGATGACCTATAGTTATACTTGCATTTACGTCATTTGGTCTCTGCTTGGCAGTTGTTTAATTGGCAATCATACCACATCTTCTTTTTATATACAGTCTTTATCACCGTCTTATCTGTCAATATAATATTTTTCGTAAAAAAAGAAAACATTTCAGAAGATATTTTCTAACTATTTTATTGTAATGTCGCTGATATACTTAACACACTGAATAGTGATACTTACAAATGTGGGATATTTCTTACATCCTTCGACGACAAGGTTATATTTGAAATATACTTATTTGAATAGTTCTTTCCGCCGACTGTCTGACGATTTTGATTAATTTCTGGCCTTTTTACAAAAACTGCCGATTTCAATTAAATGTTATGGTGAGACTTCATGACACCTAATGTGAGTGTTGTTTCTGATTTTTATTGTTTTCTGCAATGGTACTTCATCACAACAACATGTAGATGTAGCTACAGTAGTAAGCTTACGCCAAAGAAATTTTAGTCATGCTTTCAAAACTTTGCGCCGTGTTTTAAGTGTATTTCCGTGTTTAAGTTTTTTTGTCATTCTGTTGATAGATGCACTGTGCAAGTGTTTTTAAGTTTTGTTTTAGTTTTACGATATAGTGTCTAGATCGACACAAAGAGAGGTTTCATTCGTCACAACTCGGCCGATTCCGTTCCTTCATAGAAGAAGAGTAGCGGATTCACCGAGGATTGCCGATTGAGGGAGGTTTGTGCAAACGTACTGATTACCTCCCATCCAAGTTTATGCCTGCACCAAGTCAGCCTATCTGGACATTGGTTGTTCGTCTTGGCTTGTACGTCTGTTTTTTCCTCGGAATGGTGGGAATGTTGGTGGTTAATGTTGTCTGATGTGCTGTTTATTATTTTTGTTCATTTTTGTTCTCCTTAAATGATATACCTGTTTTATTTTTTTTAAGTAATAGAACCTACAAAAAGAATTTGAGCAGCTATATGTTTAAACTTGATAATATTTACGTTTTTTTTGGAGTAAATATATATATATAATGTGATTTGCATTCAAATGGGGTCCAGCCATGCCACATTTTGCTGATTTTTTCAACTACTGTACTTTTCTAAATATATATAAAAAAATGTTCCACGACAACTCTCTGTTACTGCTGTAAATTTCAATTCTTTGATGGTGATGTTTTGAAAAAACGATAAAAAGACAAATAACAGTACACAAAACACAACATAGAAAACTAGAGAATGAGCAACACGAACCACAAAAAAAAAGTCGAGGTTATAACAGGTGCTCCGGAAAGGTATTATAGATTAAAATGTATGTGTTTTAATTTTACATTCTTCTCTGTATGTTTTATTTCACTGATTGAGATCGAGATCAAATGAGGACGCGCTATCGACACTGTATTATTTTCAATGGGACACTTATTCATCAGAGGCAACAGGACGAGGAAGTTAACACCTACAGGGCATTGTGTGACCAATTGTTGGAAACATACATTAAGAATGTGTAATTTTTTATTGTACTATATATGTTTCCTAAGGTGGTCGAAGTTTTGCTCCTTCCGTTTATTTATACTAAATTAGTATAACTCTTAAGATTATTTTTGTTATGTCCCCATCATTTCAAGTTGTGTGTTAAACAAAGCAATATTTGTGTGAAATTATGATAAGAAACACTACAACCTTTACTTTAGAATTCAAGTTAACTGCACATATAACCCCTTTCAAGGCGACTATTCAACATGTTCTGTATTACAACCTTTGATAAAACCGACGTAGACACCAATACCAGATTAACAAAAACGTATTAATCTAGTTCTTGGTGGCCGAGTGGTCAACGCGCTGAAAACAGTGCATATAAAAATAAGGAGATGCGGTATGATTTCCAATGAGACAACTATCCACTAGAGTTCAAATGACGTGGCTATTCTGTAAGCAATTATAAGTCACCACATGGCCTTCAACAATGAGAAAAACACATAACGTATAGTCAGCTCTAAGGATCCCAACAAGAAAAATGTGAAACAATTCAAATGAGAAAATTTACATCCTAATTTACAATTTACGAAAAACAAATATGACAGACATTAACCAACGACAACCACTAAAATACAGGCTCCTGACTTGGGACAGACACAAAAATAATGAGGCGGTGTTAATCATCTTTGTGAGCACTCAACCTTTCCTTAACTTGGGACATTTGTGTAATAGCACAACATTAGAACAAACTGAAAGCTGTGTTTTGGACATTTCTTGAAAAGGGGAGACCTCAACAGACTGAGTTCGAATCCTGCTAAGTGAAAGGTATATATTTTCAACTTTAACAATGTTAAGCTAAATTTAAGACAAACGCATATATGGCCCGATGACACAAGTATCGCCTTTTGATTTTCAATGCCTACAAATATAGTCCCTAATATGGACAGTGTATTACATGCAAGATTTCATATATCATTTTTCTTTTCTTTTGTAAGATAGTAACTGGTTCAAATATATGCCTATTGAGGTTAAAAAGTAAAATCCTAAAAATATCAAACTTCAAGGAAAATTTAAAACGGAAAGTCCTTTATCAAATGGCAAAACCAAAAGCTCAAACACATCAAACGAATGGAAAACAACTGTCATATTCCTGACTATCTACTTATATATTTTCCACTCAAAAGTGAAAACAACTTCACATTAGCATACTGTCTGCTTAAAAGTTGAATGCAAGAGTTCTGTTGCATTCAGGCTTCTTGTATCATGATGTCTTAGCATAAAAATGAACAAAAAGAAGCAAATTTCATTATTATATACCTTCCGTGTGTATTTTTATATGCATATGTGTATTCTTTTGATGTTTTTGAGCTTTTGTTTATGCCAATTGTTAAGGGCATTTCCGTTTTGAATTTTCCTCAGAGTTCATTTTTTTTTGTTATTTTACTTTTTAAAACCCAGATTATCCTACAAATATTTTCAGCATTACATTGGCTTATACACTACCAGGAATCTACATAGTGTTAACATGTACTTTTAATGCCACTACACACACAGTACTGTTTAAAAAGTATCAGCAATCAGTTCATTTCTTACCCATACCTCTTTAGTACATATAATTATATGTATGTTTTCAGTAATGTTGAGAAAAAGTTGTTTTCAGTACCAAAAATTTCAGTCATTTTTCAGTACTGAAAATTTCAGACATTTTTCAGTACTGTAAAATTCAGTCATTTTTCAGTTATGAAAATTTCAGTCATTTTTCAGTACTGAAAATTTTAGCCATTTTTCAGTACTAAAAATTTCAGTCATTTTTCAGTACTAAAATGTTTTATCATTTTCAGTACATCTATATATAATTATCTTATCAGCCGGACAGCAAATCTCATAATGACGTCGATTTTATTATTCTGGTCACGTGATTTTCAGTTCAAAAAATTACATTTTTTAGCCACGGCAATGACGCCACGAAATCGATGACGTAAAGAGGGATGATACCTCCTGATATTATGAACATGAAATGCCTATTGTTACCAATTCGCTAGGTAAACCGGTCATGTATGAATTCAACAGGTCCAAAATTGGCGACCGGCCAAAGGGAAAAAACTCGTTTAAGGGACGGCTGATCAGAAACGAGTGAAAATAAGCATTTCGCTCAATATTAGTAAGGGAAACAGTGTTTCTGTGTCATAATATTCAATAATTCATCCGTATGCGATAGTAAAATGTGTAAACATGAAACATATCTTAGAAATTATAATTAATCATTGCAATGAGGGCACCTGTCAAGTTTTAGGACCTAAACAGTGAGAGAAAGTATTACAGAATGTATGTCTGCTTTGGTAAATCACTATTTAATTGAAATATTCCAACTTGTTTCCTTATAATCTTCAAGAAATCATGGATATTACTAGAGAAATTGCCAATTATCACATTCAGCTTAAAAAATACATTGTTTTTGAACTTTATAATACTACACACAATTAGATTCAGAAGAAATAGAAAAGTATGTGGTAAAAAATATTTACATAAAGTGAGGTGTTTTGAACCAGTAAATTATAAGAAAAAATACTGATCCCAAGCTTATGTGAAAACTTTCCAGCAATAAATGGGAAAAAATATTTCAGCATTTTCCCTGATTGCATGTTTACCTCTATTTTATCCTTTGATAGAAATAATTGTTTCAAGGCATACATCTCCTTAGAAGAATCAAGTATTATTCTTGAATACACATAAATTCTTCATTTTGATTCAGCATTCAATATTTCACAAACAGATTTTTTTTCTTTTTAGATCTACATGAAAAAATATTTTATAAAGATTATTGGTATGAAATGTACTTGCTATATATATTCTATTCTAGAGTAACATTTTTAGAGAATTTTGGTTAAGACCCATTGTCAGTTGTATCTGTGAACTAATTTTTCCCCCCATTCTAAATGGGTGTTACATATGTTTATATATGCAATAGTTAAATAAAGATTATGTATCTGAGATCTAATGATGAACACTGAAATGTAACAACTCCAGCTGGTCACTGGCAAATGATACCCATGACAATGTTTATTACAAATTGAAATATCAAGGTACTCTATAAAAAGGCTTCCCATTCACCAAACATATAATTTCTATGTGTATGTAGGTAGCAATATTACAAGGTAAAACAAATGGAGGAATTAATAAATAATAAATATATAATCAGGGCTTTATTTAAAGACTGAGTGAAAAAGTAAAATCTTTTCCTGAACAAATATTTTCTTTGAAAATTGCGTCCTTACAGTAGTTTTTCATTCTAACTCTATTTTGACCTTTGGTCTAACAGTGATTGCAAACCGGTCATGCAGGTGGGGGGTTTGGCTAGTCGTAAAGCCAGGTTTAATCCACCATTTTCTGCATGGGAGGGTGCCTGTGCCAAGTCGGGAGTGTGACAGTTGTTGTCCGTTCGTTTGATGTGTTTGAACTTTTGATTTTGCCATTTGATTGAGGACTTTCCTTTTTGAATTTTACTCGGAGTTCAGTATTTTTGTGATTTTACTTTTTGTTTTGTTGTGTGCTGTCTCATTTCAGAAAAGGGGGATTATAAAAAAAAAACTTTTATAAAATGTAGTTGTTTCTGTTTTAATCATTCAGAACTTGTCAGGACTTAAGAGATATAGAGCTTGGCATATGTCATGGATACCCATCCACAATTTACAGTCCCTTTGAGTTGTCATGTCTGTATTTAACAAGATAAATAAAATTTCCTTTTTTTAACAGAAAATAAAAACTTCAACTCTTATTATTAAGTGAATCCACAAGTCCGTCAATTGCTGAAAGCTTAATAATATGATAAAGGAAATGAGATACCTTGTTTTTCTGAGAATAAAGTATATAAAAAAATATGCACTTTCAGGCTCCAACAGATATGTCAAGTTACTTTATAGAACATGTGTACACATATATGCAATAACAGATATTGTCAATGCCAAGAGTATCACAATGTATTCTGGGTGTGACAGCTACTAAGTATTTGTCAACTTAAAACCCAATCCCCAATCATGTATATCAAATAACTAAATATTGCAAAACATGCAATAAACATGATAAAGTAAATTGCCAATATACTGTAAAAAAACCTGAAAATAGCAAATCACTAATAATATGTAATTTTTTATCCTTTAGTGGATATAAATTTATGTCATCAAATTAAAAAAATCACAACATAAAACAGGGCCATGGGGTGTAACAAATAATTATATAATGGGTATAAAAAACGTTTTTTCAAATCTTAATTGTACCATTAGAGACATATAACACCATCTCTGGTAACATATACTTAAATATGTGTAATAATGAAGAATTAAAAAACAAATTGCAATGTTGACCTGATATATAAATCCTCATCGAATGCAGGTAAATGCAGCTACACAATGTAAACATCGAATGGACTAAATCATCATAAATAGGGATTAATATAGGTAAACTGGATTCAGATTGAACAACCACTATGGTTATTATATCTATTGAACAACTAATGAATGATTGCTTAAAGATGAACAGGGAATGAGCACAAACAATATTATATTATGATGTGATATCATCTTCATTCTTTTGCAATTACATCTGTAATCTACAAAATGAAATCTGACTTTGTTCAAACTGTTTTTCCTCTGTCATTTATCTATGACATATCAGATCTTAGGATGTTCACACTGGAGTCATGTCATTCAGGACAAATCCTGACATGCTAACATATCACAATAATTTACACCTGGACTTCTCAAAAAAGAATGCACTGATTTAGGTATATCATTGGGAGGTTTAAATACATATTCTTATATGCATAACATGCTGAATTCAGAATATCTGTGTGATTTTTAAGAAAGTAAACCACTTTTGTTCATGGTTTGTAAACTTATGTACTGAAAGACATCATTGAGGCATGTAAAGGGAAAATGAATCACAAAAAATAATAGATTTTATTCATTTCAATGACATGCTGACTGTCTCTTCCTCTGTGGCAAGTTTGTCATATTTCTGAGCTGCCAAGAACAGAGAAGTTTTAAGAACAAATAATAGATAGTCCATGCGCGACCTTACCAAATTGTGATGTGTACTGAAATTGTGATCGTGTGTAAACAACGAATGGTCACGTCATGTGACCATCCCAGTTCTGTTTTCCATTTTCCAGTTTATCAAAATAAACCAGTCATATTTATTTTTCCTTTGTAAACCAGGCCTGTGTCAATTCGTCCCGAGCTGAAAATTTGTCAATGACAGTCGAAATTGAAAAATGGCGGTTCCGAAGACTGAAAATGAATGACTTGAATTTCTTTTTTAACGATACATTACTTTGACTTCTTACATTTTTCAAAAAATTTCAAAACTTATGATATCATGTATACCGCTCATGATACGTTTGGTTTCTTAAAATTTCACCAATTCACGATTTCTGACCGGGTCGTCTTACGCGGGGATTTTTTTTTCTGCGCAGCGACATCTGTTGACGGCTTTCTCAGAAATTATCTCCACTTGATTCTCGGATAATAAATCCGGGGTTCAAACGGACAAATCAGGAATTTTGCTGTCCGGCTGTATAGTTTTCAAGAATACTTAAAAGCATGTGAAAACTTCATCGTAACGCTATCCGTAAATATTGCGTCCGGACTCGGTTTTAAAACACTTCTGAGATGTAGATTATGATGGTGAGAAGGACGCTGGCAGGACAAACAAAATCCAGGGCATATGAATCAACGAACAATCAATGAAATAAAACTGGCAACTCACACAATTGCTTTATTCTCGCAGAAGTCAACGGAAGCCCGCAATGAGAACGATTTTAAATCTTTTGCGGACGACAACTTCAAAATCTACTCATTTTGATAACAATTTATGAACTGAGAAAGAGAACTGTCAACAGATCAAGGAAACTTGAAATTTTAGATAAGAATTACGACTTAAAACAAAGAAGTTCACATTTCATTTGGTTAATATTGTGTGCCTGGTGATCATGAAGTTGAATATGGTGTTCAAACTTAGGGTATTTTCAGTTTACTACTCGAGACCCTGTAAGAGTAAAGGTTCTTTCATGGTTATAGTAAGTTTAGGGTCACCATCAGGGTTTAGTTTAGTTTTTAGGGGATAACCATTTGATATTGGGGTTTGCGGATAGAACTATTCATTTTGATCTGTTAGTGTTACTACGCATGCTTAATTTTTACTGGCAAAGTTTTATTTTTACTTTGTACAAAATTTATTACTGCCGAGAATTAATTTTCCTCCTGCCTATGGCAAATTCTTTTCTTTCAGCTCTTACGAGCCCATTTTTTTAGGGGGGGGGTTCTTCCCATATGAAGGTTTACCCAGAGCTATAGCTAGTATGGGTGACTTTTTTGGAGTGTAAAATTTATCAATGGGGTGCAAATTCCAGGAGGTAATATATCAATGGGTAGAAATTTATATGTCAATGAATGGGTCATACATTTTCATCTTCTGTTAAGTCCTTTAATATAGTGTTTGTAGAATCTCTTGATATGAATCACTGATTATTTTTATACAAATGATAAAAATTACAAAATCTACCTAACACTTCATTGTAGTTACAGACGATGGCTAGGGTCTATATTGTGCACAGCATGAAAAATATCATTTACCAGAGAAGCAGTATTCGCGCTCAACCACAGGCTCACCAGCCCAGGCTTGTAAAAATCATCTCTACAGGCCAATAGAATATAGCTAACAAATTTCGTAAAATTCAGCTTTGTGCCTGTAGTTTAGATTCAAAAGTTTATCGTGAAGACTGGAGTAGAAATAGAAAATAATATAGTAAATAAAAAAAAAAAAAAAAAAATGAAACTAAACTTATTTGATTATCTGACACCAACTTAAATAGACATCAAAGTTAAACAGGTAGAAGTAGTTTGTGTTCAACCTGTATTCAGGTTAAATGTGATTTGACTGTTAACAATTTGAGCCTGTTAAATTCCAAGTGGGGCTGTGGATTTCAGAATGTACATGTCCCCCTGGCCTGTGCTTTGAAAAGTTAAGCGTAAAGACTGATAAAGATGTCTGTGAAAACTGTGTTATGATCTTTTTTTCACATAAGATGAATCCTGGATCCCATCTGGTTAACATCCCATTGAAACTGGCAACAATAACTCATCATTGGGATATCTAGTTTGAAAAAAATTGTAAGGGGTTCCGCAGAACCCTGTGTCTCTCCTGCGATTGTTGCTGTCAGTGTCAAAGTGTTTTGTTGACTTAAAAAGTGAGTCCATTTATCAGTAAAATATACATGATATATGTGTATAACAATAATACTAGGTATGGTTTTAATTTACAAAATCAATGTTTATACCAATAAAAAATATTCAAAGATCTAATCTAAGTGTTGAACTGGTATACACCTTTTAGAATAATTTCCTTGTTCTATTTTGTAAAGGAGACTCAATGATAAATCATAGAGCAAAATATTTATTAACCTCACCCTTGGACAGGCCAGAAATGCTAAGTCTGTGGACTCACTTTTAAAAATTCATTAGTGAGAGCCCTGATTGGTAAGGTAGTATTTGATGATTATTTTACAAATATATACCCTGAATTTTATTTGTACATTACAGCAAGCCAACTGTATGAAGTATTCCAACAATCTGATGTGGTTTATGCATAACAGGATTTCATCATTGAATCAACATCTTATAAGGATATACCATGCAAATCTATGAAAGAATCCATGGTTACTAAAAGCAATTATATACAGGATAAAACTGTTAAACAATACTAAAATGTAACAGACATACAGTGGTGTATTCAAGAGATCAAAAGAACCTGGAATTAACTTGTCATGAGTGTATATTTTTTACAACCACAAGCTCTTTCAGAATATTATACAATTCAAATTGAAATCATTGTATGAACATAACTGATAAAGACTCAAAATGAAAAATTTAATTTAAAATGAAATAGAAAACATTGAAATAACAAGAAGTTTTACAATATTTGAGGTCATTCCATGGTGTGGGACATGTAGAAAGTCTATGTATAAACCATTTATGTAGCTCCATAAGGTGGACTGGGCCCCTGCTCCACAAAAACGCATATGAATCCGACAGCAACCCATCGATAAAAACATCAAACTAGCATCACAACATGCAGTCCATACACTATACATGTAGCATGCTCTCAATTGTCAGGAGTCTATGAAAGTTGTGAATAAGATAAATGAAAAACTATATCAACACATAATTTTCCGAATAACATTTTTTTTTGATACACAGTTTTGACATGAGACAACCAATGGGAAGGTTCCTAGCTTGGTACAGGCACTTGAATATTTGAGTAAACTATTTTTAGAAGATTACATTATTAGTAGATAAACATAACTTTCATAAAAGAATTAACATTTTTCATTTCTGTCTTTTGCAAGTAAGACTTTTTTCCATAGGTAATTTGTTTGTTTCTAAATTGATCACCAATAATACCACTATCATCCAGCATGCGAGTCATCGATGTACATAAAATTCTACACGGTAACACCTGTGACACATTTGTTTGCCTACTTTGTTTTATTGTCTCTCTACCGACATGCAAAATATAGGGATAACAATCCTGCGGCAAAACCTATTTGTATTGAGCTTTATATTTTAGATAGTAATTGACCTGGAGGCTTCATACCTTGTGTACAGATGCCTTATATTCCAAAGGTCTGTCATATATCTGTTGGCTTTGACCTCATTTTCATGGTTCAGCGACTGCTTGAAAAATAAGTTTCTTTTTTTTTATGTGAATTTCTCACCTACCTATTTGTAATAAGACCTGACCTCGGCCCCATTGCACGGATCAATATTCAAGGTGAAAGTTGCATAACTAAGTTCATTTCTCGGATACTTTTAGCAGTAAGTCAACTATATTTGGTGTATGTAATGATTGAAAGGTGTACATGTCCGTCTGGCAGGTTTCATATGACCTTGACCTCATGTTAACAGTTTATCGGTCAGTGTTAAGTTTTTTGTTTTGGTCTGTTTTTTCAATACTATAAGCAATAGGTCGACTTTATCTAGTGTATGAAAAAAGTAAAATCACAAAAATACTGAACTCCGAGGAAAATTCAAAAAGGAAAGTCCCTAATCAAATGGCAAAATCAAAAGCTCAAACACATCAAACGAATGGATAACAACTGTTATATTCCTGACTTGGTACAGGCATTTTCTTATGTTGAAAATGGTGGATTGAACCTGGTTTTATAGCTAGCTAAACCTCTCACTTGTATGACAGTCGCATCAAATTCCATAATATTGACAACGATGCGTGAACAAAACAAACAGACACAATAGGTAAAAATGTCAAAAATAGGGGTACAGCAGTCAACATTGTGTTATCATCTTAATCACTGTAAAAACAAACAAATGTAACGAAGAAGAACAAAAAGGCATACATAAAATTTAACATCCTCATTTTGCTTTTTTATTGTACGATTTTATTTATCTATGTAAAATCCACCCATAAAGGATGGAAGGTTTTAAGTACTGGCGTAAAATCGCGCGTTTGAAATTCGCACAGCTAGACATAAAATAATTTGTCGTTCAAAGTATGACGGGATACATAAGTATAGAGTCACGTCAAATGGATATCACAAAAAACAGACTTAACAGTAAAAGTAATACTAATAAATAAAATAATTATGTCGTTCAAAGTATGACGGGATACATAAGTACTGAGCCACATCAAATGTATATCACAAAAAACAGACTTAACAGTTAAATTATTTTAAGGTATACATTTCTGTCTGGCAGGGTTCATATGACCTTGACCTCATTTTTTTATGGTTCATTGGTAAATTTTGAATTATTATTATTGTCATGACATTTTTATCGCGGAAAGCAGATTATTTTTTCAACAATTTTCTAACGAACTATGCAGAGTAATTTTTTTTATTTCTTTTGTCTGGCAATACAACTTTTTTTTTATTTAACTCAGAAACAGGATTAAATATTATACCCCCCTCCTTCCCCCACATTTTAAAGTAAGTGGATGTTATTCTATAGAAAATGTAAAACAGATGAACATTGATTTCATTGAAACTTGGTATCGTCCGGGTTTATTCTTCAAAAGATTGTCCTGTCGTTCTGAAAGAAAATAACTCCATGTAGGTATATAAGATAAATTTGATTAAAATTGGTTAAGTTATTACTACTATTAGGCCCGATGACACAATTATGTTGATTTTCGTTGTCAACAAATATAGTTCGTAGTGTTGACAGTGTATTACTTTTAAATACTTCTCATGCACCTTCCTAGTTTATTTCTTCCTGTTTTAAGCCTCAATAGCAAATAGGTGGCTGAAATGACACCCTAAAAAATTGTATCATGAATTTTAAAATAAAGTAGTGATTTGGTCCATTTGAAAAAGGTAAAAAATTAGTATGTCTGAAGCTGTCAAACTAAAATCGAAACCCCTCAACATAAAAATGTCCATACTTTGAGTTACTGCTGTAAAGTTTAAAAGCAAAAATACCGAACTCTAATGAAAATTCAAATCGCAAAGTCCTATATCAAATGGCAAAATCAAAAGCTAATGAATGGAAAACAACTGTCATATTCCTGACTTGGTGCAGGCATTTTCTTATGTAGAAAATGGTGAATTAAACCTGGTTTATAGCAATCTAAACCTCTCAATTTTTATGACATTCCATAATATTGAGAACAATGTGCGAGCAAAACGATCAGGCATAATAGGTAAAATTGTCAAAAATTGGGGTACAGTGGTGTTATAATCGTAATCACTATAAAACAAATAATTTTTTCAACAAAGAAAAACAAAATAGAGTTTGCAATAAAGCTAATGAAGTTTTTTATAATTGTGATATAATTTGTCCCAAAAGTATTACACAACATTGAAACAATTTTTTTTTAGAAAGCGCAGGTGATATTTTATAATTTACATTTATTGTTCGAAAGAAATGAACTACAAATTATTTATGTTATCGGGCCATATATAAATATATAAATACATATATCTATGTATATAACTATGTCATATAAACAGTCTTACGAAACATGTTTACCTTAGTTTTTCAATTAACTTTCTTTCCAAACCGTTATCACACGGTAGTAAAATGATAGCAACAAACTGAGAACGTCGACTTTTACCATTAAAAATCTTAAATGTAATAAATTTATAGAAAAAGATAAAAAATATTTTAAAATTCATTTATTTTATTTGATGTTCAGCTAGGTGTAATACAGGATAATGTAAGCTATTGCATCAATGTATAATCCAAACAGTAAGATTTCTTCTAAACCACTACAATAACAAGTTAGGTTACATTGACAAACATTTATTTTTTTTACCTGTCAATGTGATATTGTTTAATAGCGTAGTGGTATTAACAATATGTGAATTCTTAAAAACTCAATTGAACTTCAGGAAAATTTTAAATCTTGGTCATTCTTTGAAAATTATGTATCTTCGATTTTTTCACCCTTTACACCACAATACCACACGAAACAATGAAACCCGTTTTACAGAAATAATTTACGTTTGCGTTCCTCCATAAAAATGGTACCAAACACTACTAATTTATTGTTTTGGATTATAAATCGGAATATTTTGTCAAGAATTAGCCTGAAAACAATCCTACACCAAAGAAAAAGTGATCAATATGCTAGAGTTTCTCATTGACAACGTATTTGTTGAATGTAGAGGTAGAATTTTCCAGCAGATTGTAGGCATTCTTATGGAAACCAACTGTGCATCTCTATGGCCGACCTTTTATTATTTTTCACTTGGCAAAGAAGAAGATCAAAGTAGCTAAATCAATTAATTTCACATACAGGTATATTAACAATAAATTTATATAAAAATTACTTATACCAAGTCAGGAATACGACAGTTGTTTTTTATTCGTTCCTTTGATTTATAACGTTTGATTTTATCAGTTTTTATGGACTTGACCTTTTTGAATTTATCTTGGAGTTCGATATTTTTGTTATACTTTTTTTATTATGTTCTTTCCATTTATTATCCAAACTTTTTGATTGAGTTAGTATATCCCCCTGAACCAGAGATTAAAGAAAGAACAAATACAGTTTCAGCCGCCTCATTTTCAGAGGAATAGGTAGAATTTGACTACAGCGGTCATATCAGTACCATAATATATGATAAACAAGACGATTTCTATTTTGAAATTACATATATTTCCCAACTCATACGATATTCAAGACATTGCAGTTGCTACTCAGAATTTTTTTTACACATAAAACAAGATGGTCTTGAGTTATAGATTCTAGGTGCTGAAGTTGTGTATCTTTTAATTTACAGTGTATATGTCTTTGTTCTTTTTGGTCGTATGACTCATGACGTGACTCGGTATTCACACATCGACATATCGGCTTTTTAGCTTTAGACGTTCCTAGGTGCGATATGGACGCAAAAGGTTTTACAGTGTTGTTTTCATTTTTTGTACCCTTGTATTTATACTCCACCTAATTTGTACTTTATCAAGAAAGTGTATACTATATACTGTATGAACTATCAACTACAAACACATTTTTGTTGGCGTCTTTGTTATATTTATTTGTATGTTAGTTTGAATGTTTTACTCAGTTGTGTGTATATGTCTCTGATGTATGTTTATACTGTCTGCTGGATCTCAATTATTATCACAATAATCTATTATGTCTGTTTTGGTTAGTTACTCGCCAAATTTTGTCAAGATAACGGAACTATAAACATCTGTCAGACATGTGGGGTAGCTAAAAAACCAGGTTTCACCTACCATTTTCTTCGGAAAATGTATGTACCAAGTGAGGAATATGACAGTTGTTATCAATTTCCATTTTGTCAAGATAACGGAACTCTAAACATCTGTCAGACATGTGGGGTAGCTAAAAAACAAGGTTTCACCTACCATTTTCCTCGGAAAATGTATGTACCAAGTCAGGAATATGACAGTTGTTTTCCATTCGTTCCGTTGGTTGTCAAAGTCTAACGTTTGACTTTGTCTGTTTCTATGGACTTACATTGTTTTGAAGTTAACTTGGAGCTCTGTAGTTTTGTTAATATCTATTTTTCTCAGCTCAACATTTAAATTACTTTATTAAGAGTAGAGATAAAGAATGAAAAGCGACCTACTTATTTTGTCCGAACTTACGAAAGTGTGATTGCAAGTGAATAATTCAACTTCATTGAATCCGTGTTCATGTGACCTTCAATTTAACCCCTTAAGCTACAGATGTGCCTTTTTATGTGCTGATTTAGGTTGTTTTACGTATTCGTTTTTATTCTGTAGTTAGTCACCACATCGGTGTTAACATGTATATCTATTATATAGTCATTTTTATAAATTTACTGTTTGCAAAAGTATGATTTATTATAAGTACTAAAAATTTTCTTATCCCAGGCATATAGCCTTAGCCGTATTTGGAACAACTTTTTGGAACTTTTGGTCCTCAATGCTCTTCAAATTTGTACTTGTTTTGGCTTTCAAACTTTTTTGATTTGAGCGTCACTGATGGGTCTTATGTAGACGAAACGCGCGTCTGGCGTATTAAATTATAAGCCTGGTACCTTTTGATAGCTATTATTTGTGTGTGTCTCTGTCCTGTATGTTTTACCATTTATTTGTATTGTAGTCCTGTCATGTAATCTTGTCATTTTAATGTTATATTTAACATTGCCACAAAAGCGGGAGGTTTGGCTAGCCACAAAACCAGGTCCAACCCACCATTTTTTCTTAAAATGTCCTGTACCAAGTCAGGAAAATGGCCATTGTTATATTATAGTTCGTTTCTGTATGTGTTGCATTTTAGTGTTGAGTTTCTGTTGTCCTCTTATATTTGATGTGTTTCCCTCAGTTTTAGTTTGTAACCCGGATTTGTTTTTTTCTTAATCGATTTATGAATTTCGAATAGCGGTATACTACTGTTGCCTTTATTAACGCATGAATTATGCGTGTTCAGTTATTAAAAGGAAAAGAATGTCAACATTGAAAGTGAACCAAAAGTAAACCGTCTGATTCGATCCACCAAAACTCATTCTTATACAGGTAAAAACAATCATTCACATATTTTTTTAGTATATAATATGAGATCAAAAACACCTAGAAAAATCCAATTGCACGAGTTCGCTATCTATTTATATCTATCTTTATGTTTATATCGGGTTATTTGACCCTCGGCAGTCTTCGGAGGTCACCTCGATGGTTAATTAGATGGCATCTAGACTAAAATACACACGAAATGCTGATACATATTATCGAGCCCATGCATTTGTTATTTTAGATTTTTTATAATTTAGATATACGTTTTAGTAAGTTAAAAATCAAATATAAGAATTTTAGTCAAATCGGGTGAACAAGAATTCGACAGCTAATGCCTCCTAAAGGCGACAGTAATTTGACGATGTTCAAATCTCGTAAATCGATAAAGAAGAGACAAATCAAGAAAAAAATCAAAACTGAGGGATTTGGATGAAAATCAAATGGAACGAGACCGGATGTGACTACATGCGGATCCACATTCAGTCACAAGAGAGAATAGGAAGCAATCGGTAAAATTTACAGATCATCTGACTTTACTGATATGTTAAAATCTTAAGACATCGAAACAATTCGCTAGTGAGTTGGTACACTGACAGAGCGTTTTGTCAAACCAATTCGTGATAGTGAACATAAAACTTTTTGTGATGTTGATTAAAATTTGTCTTCCTTGTTACTGTGTAAGGAGAGTGTTTAATGAAACAAGAACATGTTTCAAGAAGTCTGCCTTATGTAACCAGTACGGGTGAATCGTAGTAACTGAAAGATGTATCCCAAACAACAGATCAACGGGTATGTTAATGGCAAGGTTGACCTAGGATGGATTTTACTTTATGCTTTGTAAAAAAATAAGTTTGGTTTTCTTGTTTAAATCGTTTTATATTTTTTCATTTCAGTGCCTTTTTTTTATTATACGGTATGAGTTTTGCATAGTAGAAGATGCTTACCTTGTCGAAACATCCAGTCTTGCTCATTCAATTCACTCAGTTTTTGTTTGTTACCTTTATTTGTATCTCAAATTTTCTCTTATACATTCGTAGGGGGGCTTAATTTTCCTTATGTAGTATACCAACTAATATTCAAGAAAGGAGTAAACGGCAATACACAAATGTTGCACGATTAACCGATGAAAAAGATACATATCAAGGTAACAAAAAAAAAAAAAAAAAACAACTCAAAAAAATGAAGGAATCGCGTGCGTCGACAGGGTAAAAGTATCCTGCTATGCAGCATTACCCGCCATTGGAAACGACACACAAGCCGGATATAAATGATCAGTTGATTTAATTTCTTTTTGTATAGTCTGCGTCGACAGCGGGGAGAACATGTCCAGTAACGACACTACTCAGTACGTCCGTCCATCTATCCCAAACACCACTACTGGACGAAAAAACAACTGTCCATACCAGTAACAGTCGTTGTACGACTGTCTTAGTCTGTGGAAGACTGATGATGACTGTCAAATCAACTGATAACAACTGTTAGGGTTGTGACAGTTTCCTTATTTCGTTGTAATAGTTAATTTATTTCTGTCCCAACACTTTTACGGGTTGTGAAAAACAAAAAAATGCTACAAACAGTCATTTTTAAAAGGACTGTTGCAGTAGTTTACGGCGTTGTCACAGTCAAATACTATTTATAACAGGCTTTTCAAAAGTTGTGGCAGTTGTATAATGTTTGTCCCAACCTTTTAATAGTTGAAATTTGTTTGTGTCAATCTTTCAGACGTTGACGCAGTCAAAAAATGTTTGCTACAACGTTTTTAGAATTGGGACAGTTGTAAAATGTTTGTTACAACTTTTTAAAGGTTGTTACAGTCATTAAATGTTTAAAACAAACATTTCATAGGACATCATTTGTAAATATAAATCAACATGCAGACATCTTATACGTTCAGGTATTTCACATCCAATATTTTATGGTAATATTCTTTACAAAGCACAAAAATGTTGACATTCACCTCAAAAGCTAACCAAACCTTTAAACAGACTTATTCGGAAAGGATATAGTTACGATACTGTTGTCAAGTCATTAAGGATTGCATATTTTGGTACTAATATTGATTCACTCCTAGGGTCTTTGCATCGGAAATAAACACTATTATTCTAAAACCAGTTGTTGGCATGATGCGGGTTATGTTCTTCTCATATATTTTATGATTGTATGATACTAAACCCCTAACGGGAGGGATTGTACTTGATTTTCATATGATGAAGACATAATCTTTCAATCAGTTTAATTGAGGTCTGGAACTGGCATGTCAGTAACTGCTAGTAGTCCTTTGTTAATGTATGTATCATTGTCATTTTGCCTTGTTTCTTTTGTTACCTATTCTGACATCGGACTCGGACTTCTTTTAAACTGAGTTTTACTGTGCGTATTGCTATGTGTTTATTTATTCTACATTAGCTAGACGTATAGGGGGAGGGTTGAGATCTCACAAAACATGTTTAACCCCGCCGCATTTTTGCGCCTGTCCCAAGTCAGGAGCCTCTGGCCTTTGTTAGTCTTGTATGTTTTTTAATTTGAGTTCATTTATATGTTTTGGAGTTTAGTGTGACGTCCATTTTCACTGTACTAGTACACAATTTTATTTAGGGGACAGCTGAGGACAACCTCCGGGTGCGGGATTTTTTTGCTGCGTTGGAGACCCATTGGTGGCCTTCGGCTGTTGTCTGCTCTTTGGTCGGGTTGTTGTCTCTTTGACATATTCCCCATTTCCATTCTCAATTTTACTCATAGGTTGATACAGTCGGTAAATGTTTAATACAAATATTTTAGCCTCAAGGTTGCAGCCGTTCAAGAAAATGTTTTAAAAGTCACGTCTCTACCTTTCAATGTTTAGTTTAGTTGTGAAATGACCCATGATTTATATTATTATCATCTATTGTGGGTTTGTTTTGTTTATTTATTAATGTCTCATTAATGTATTTATTTTTGCGATGTTTGTTTCTCTTTTTGTCGACGGTTTTCCGTTTATTGCATGGCATCGTTCATTTTCTACTTAATACATGCGTTTGTCTTATCTTTTTTTCTGTCTATTCAAAGTCGTTC
Organism: Mytilus coruscus; assembly: GCA_017311375.1. Lineage (NCBI taxonomy): Eukaryota > Metazoa > Mollusca > Bivalvia > Mytilida > Mytilidae > Mytilus > Mytilus coruscus. The sequence goes on along the minus strand of CM029608.1, from coordinate 49,485,561 downwards.
ATAACTAGCTTCATCATAACAAATGCCTCCGTATAAAAAAGAGATTTAGAATTCTCACAGAAGATGATAATGAATTAATTCAAGGATTCATTATAAATTTATATTTGAAATAGTTTTGCTAAATTATGCGGAAGTGAAAATGTTGCGTCGCTGTAATTAATGTAGACTAACTATACTATACAGCATAATAAGTGGTTTTATTTGAATTGCTATCCATGAGGGACATTTTTCGATGATCAAATCTGTCAAGTACGTTGATGGTTTTCTGTACAACGAAAGAAAAAGTTTTATCAAAAACGGAAAAAAAACTTTACCGTAAACGATTTACGTTCTTTATTTATGTGTTGCTTTCCTGTTGGCCGACCGGCATGTCGGCAAACGTTCTTTTACTTAAATATTCGAAGAAGGAAAGCTACAGATGTTAGACCACAATATAACCTGAGCTGGAAATTGCTTTCGTTGAGTAGAAATGAACAATACTTTCAAGCATGTGTACCACCATGAACATGGATCCAAGATTTTGAGGTAGAAATGTGCAGATTTTTTACAGGTATGATTTGACATTCTATACCGCCGCACTCCTGCAGCAAAGTAGCATGTTCTAGGGCAAGGTAATGATTTAGGCTTGTAAAAAGTTTATGCATAATTGAAATTAAGTATGACCCCTCCCACTTATAAACTTATACACATTTCTTTTCTTTTGGTCCTTCAAAAAACTCTTTTTACATATTAGCATGATTAGATGAAAATATAAAAATTATCATGCCGCAAGTACAGATACAGTATAAAAGAATAAGATTGTTAACAGTCCCTATATTATGTACATGTAGTCCAAATAATTATGATGTCTTGCAAGGCTATTTTAATTTTTTCTATGACGCCTTCTTACGACGCGTCACGGAAAAAAAAAATTAAAATAGCCTTGCAAGACATCATAATTATTTGGATTAATGTACATGCACACCATGAACACCAGAATTTCATGACTATACATGTGTGGATCTAACACGGTAAATTCTGAAGGACCTGTAACCTATGAAAATGTTCATATAAAACCAAAAATCAGATCAGTTTAGAACAAAATAGATTGTTTAAAGTCAAATTATGGCTATTGAACTCAGGCAATTTTTGAACTTGACCTTGTGACTTAAGTGTCGGCTGGTACCCTACTCTACTACCTCATAATTGTTTAACTTAAATCTTTGTTCCATGCAATTGTGTAGATATTGAAATTACTGCTGAGGGAAATTCTCATAATCTTGTGTCTACACACATAAATCTGATCGTAATCCCTTATCCATTTCACATACATAAATTCCCAATGGTGACATGAGAAAAGAAGAAAGGTCACTCTTAATCTTCATCCTTACTGTTAAACACTTTTCATGTGGGCATTGGTTTGGTTATGCGGGATGGTCTATCATAGGACCAATAAACATATTGTATATTAATGTATTGTTAACTGTCTTGTCCTAAATTTGCATGAAATATTTGTCACTGGATTTTTAATAACCAACAATCAACCAATCTTCACATGCACATATCCATAAATTATGTATGTTGTGTTGCTAACACTGGTTTAGAAGTATTTCCCTGGTTTTACTTAATTACCTTTTTGATGATGTATAATAATTACTTGCATTTTGAAGGTGTTTGCAAACTAAAAATGAACTATTATTAGATAGAATTTGAGAAAATTCATGTTGAATTTGACGTCAAAGCAAATATTCATGTATTTTTCATTTAAAGTTATCATTTGTAGGTGACTTATTTAGCAAGAATGCATTATTACATGTAGTATAATGTTATTTTCAAATTTTATAAGTCCCAAGTCATGGACAACAAAACAATTCAATTAAATGAATATATTTAAAAATATGAATCATTGAAAGTGAGTATTGATATGATGGTTCAAAATGATATTATTGAATCAACAAAATAAAACAATAAAATTAAATCAACTTTCCTATTATACAATGCACAGTGTCATAACTGTTGTCCTTTAAAAAGATTAATTAAACAAAATGTGTAAATTGCTTTGTCATGTACTTAAGGATTCATATTGCCCTGTTAGCATGGAAAGTCAAAATTCATTTATGCCTTTCTACTTTTTTGTTGTTTTGGGGCTGCTGTCTCTTTGGCATATATCCAACATCTCCTTTTATTCATGTTTTGGATATTGGCATAAATGGCCATCCACATCAACAAATATGTTACTTGTGTAATGTCATCTAGTTATAACATTTGAGTGTCTTTTTATTTATTCCATCGTTAACATGATGAAAGGACTTTCTATTCATCATTTGTTCATGAGTCATATTTTTCTACATGTGTTTTAGTTACTTTTTTTGTTGGGTTGATGTATCATTGATATAATCATATCCCACATTTCCTTTCATCATGCTCATTCACATTTAACTGAAGATTGTTTGCCTTTTTTAAAATACATGATTACTGTTTTATTTATAACTATTTTATGTTTAACATTGAAAATGTGAAAAACAAACAAAAATATTTTATCTGTAAGCATATTTTTTACATTAACACTAGATGATCTAAGTATTTCATGAGGTTTAAAATATTTTTAAACATATTGAATTAATTAACAAGTTAGTTGTCACAAAATTTACTTTGTGAACTGCATTAATTTTAATATTGTCTAAGAATTTAGTTTAAAATACCTATTATTCAAATTCAAAATAAATAATAAAATGTTTATGTGTATTTACTGACCATGAATTTTGACCATGCAAATATGACGTTAAAATAGGTAATAATCAGGATGTTAACACTGAATAAGTAATAATCAGGAATCCTTATATACATGCTATAGCTAATATACAGATTAAGACACAATAGTTTATTGCCTTAGGGATGAATTTTAAACTGTCATGGGTATTGAAGATAATTTTATGATGATGTTCACAAATTATAATTGTCCTTTTCAAAATGTGGATATATTTTTCAAAATAAATTTTAATTTAAGAAAAATATGAAACAGCAGGATATAATATTATTCTGGTTAATATTTGGATATAAAAATGGAGATGATAAAAGTTATCTGAGTATTGATTTAGCAAAATAAAATTGGGTAAATATATAAAATAAAAGAAAGAAAGTGTTGTCTGAGCTACAAAGCATTATTATTTAATGCAAACTGCAATAAGTAAAAGTATAGCGGGTAACACAAAGATGTAAAATTAAAACATTAACAGGAGGGTTAGCCTGGGAACAGTATATATGTTCCTGGTTAACATAAGAACAAAGATTCTATATTTACATCACAAAGCTTTATTCATTATAATATGCACTTGACAATGAGAAAGTCAATAGCATATATATCATTTATATAGTAACAGTGCATTTATTTATTTATTTTTTCATTCTTTTAAACTTTGTCACACCTAAAAATCATGAATGTAGGAAAAAGACAATATTCATCATATGGAATTTAGACCCCCAAAAGGTTTTATTCTTCTTGTTAATTGGGACTTATAAATTCAAATTTTTGTCAATCAAATTAGGATTGCTAGTTTTTCATCTAGGTAAATACAGTTATTGTAATTGACTTTCTTCTAGTTACCCTACAATGTATATAGTATTATACTAGTTAAAATTTTACTGTACTTTAGTCTCAATGTATATTTTTTTTTATGTAGAATGCATATTGGTTTGAGCATGATTCCCATTTAGAATATGAAGCCTGCTACATGTGCACTTTGATGCATAGGAAATATAGATGTCACAGAGTATCTCTAATAGCTACAAAGTGTGAAACAGTGGATTAATTCATAATTTTGTGTTAGTTATTTTTGTTTTATGAAATAATCAATAGCGCTTGCAGCATTATTCCATGATGATGATGTGATGTTCTGATTAAATTGGTCAATAAGAAAATTGTGCATTGTACAAATAGGAAACTTACAATTTGTATTAAAGGAGGACCACATTACTGAATGACTGAATACCTTGGATAATCATGATAATTATTCATTTGAAATATCAAGAATTTGGAATAACAACATGAACAAGATTTCATAGTTTAATATCACGTTAATCATGTAAATAGTGCAATCTGACATACATTGTATCTGAATTCCATGGGTACTTGGATAATAATTCATTGAAATAGCAATTTGGAATAATGAAAATTCATCATGTTCATAGTTTCAGTGAATATTAATAATTATAATAGTGCATCATACACATGTATCTGAATTCATGAATACTACATTTTGTAAGTCATGTAAGTGGAAAATCAGTCATTTATAATAACAAATTGGATAATGTGAATTTCTAATTTCAGTGAAATTTACAATACAGTGCATATATATCACATCTGAATTAATGCTGACATTGCAATTGTTAACCTCCACCAGGGTGTGTAAAAGACCTAAACTACCCATGAGGGTCTCTCGTAGTCCAGCACTATTGTTCAGTGTCAAATGACTGTTTGCTGTACTTTAAGTTTGAATCAGAATGTACATGTACATGTATATAAATAAAGTCTAAATTACTGTTCAAGCATAATAACATGAATAAACATGTACTTCGAAATATAATTTTAGTGTCCTGCCTGACAAGAGTTGAAGTATGAAAGAAGGAGGTATTACAATCTGGCAGCAGCTACGGCTAACCAAAGGGTCATGGTTCATTGAACAATGTTTAGTTTATGTGGTTTGGTCTTAGTATTTTCCAATGTTTGTCAGATGCTATAAACTACATGTACATGCATGACATGTATAGGATCACTATTTTGGCGTATTGGATATTCCTAAGTTGTACAAGTTTTTCATTCTTTTAAACTTTGTCACACCTAAAAATCATGAATGTAGGAAAAAGACAATATTCATCATATAAATTTAGACCCCCAAAAGGTTTTATTCTTCTTGTAAATTCAAATTTTGTCAATCAAATTAGGATTACTAGTTTTCATTTAGGTAAATACAGTTATTGTAATTGACTTCCTTCTAGTTACCCTACAATGTATACAGTATTATATTAGTTAAAATTTTACTGTACTTTAGTCTCAATGTATATTTTTTATGTAGAATGCATCTTGTTTGAGCATGATTCCCATTTAGAATATGAAGCCTGCTACATGTGCACTTTGATGCATAGGAAATATAGATGTCACAGAGTATCTCTAATAGCTGCAAAGTGTGAAACAGTGGATTAATTCATAATTTTGTGTTAGTTATTTTTTGTTTTTATGAAATAAATAATAGCGCTGGCAGCATTATTCCATAATGATGATGTGATGCTCTGATTAAATTGGTCAATAAGAAAATTGTGCATTGTACAAATAGGAAACTTACAATTTGTATTAAAGGAGGACCACATTACTGAATGACTGAATACCTTGGATAATCATGATAATTATTCATTTGAAATATCAATGAATTTAGAATAACAACATGAACAAGATTTCATAGTTGAAGTTCATATTTATCATGTTAATAGTGCAATCTGACATACATTGTATCTGAATTCCATGGGTACTTGGATAATAATTCATTGAAATAGCAATTTGGAATATTGAAAAAGTCATCATGTTCATAGTTTCAGTGAATATTATATGTATCTGAATTCATGAATACTACATTTTGTAAGTCATGTAAGTGGAAAATCAGTCATTTATAATAACAATTTGGATAATGTGAAGTTCTAGTTTCAGTGAAATTTACAATACAGTGCATATATATCACATCTGAAGTTAATGCTGACATTGCAATTGTTAACTACCACCAGGGTGTGTAAAAAGACCTAAACTACCCATGAGGGTCTCTCGTAGTCCAGCACTATTGTTCAGTGTCAAATGACTGCTTGCTGTACTTTAAGTTTGAATCCGAATGTACTTGTACATGTATATAAATAAAGTCTAAATTACTGCAAGCATAATGACATGAATAAACATGTACTTCGAAATATAATTTTAGTGTCCTGCCTGCGACAAAAGTTGAAGTATGAAAAAAAAGAGGTATTACAATCTGGCAGCAGCTACGGCTAACCAAAGGGTCATGGTTCATTGAACAATGTTTAGTTTTTGTGGTTTGGTCTTAGTATTTCCCAATGTTTCTCAGATGCTATAAACTACATGTACATGCATGACATGTATAGAATCACTATTTTTGGCATATTGAATATTCCTAAGTTGTACAAGTTTGATTGGGAGGTTTTAAATCTGACCATGACCTCATTTTCATGGTTCATTGGACAATGTTTAGTTTTATGGTTTGGATGTTAAGTCTCTTTCTCAGATATATAATATAAACATGATAAACCACTTAATCATGTAAATTTGGGGCATGGAATGTCAGTTTGTAGGGTGTACATCATCTGTCTGGCATGGTTAATTTTACCGTGACTTCATTTTCATGGATAATTGATAATGGAAAGTTTATGTGATACTTGTACATGTAGTAAAACTTTCATACATATATTACATTTTTTTACATTCAATATAAATTCAATTTAATACATGAAGGCAAAGCAGACATGACATTTCAGCGTGTGCATTCTTGTTTACATCACCATTGATCATGTTGACCATGTTGATTATAGCTGCTATTTGTTAAAAAATCGGACAACTATTAACAATTGTTAACATTCATTTGATAGTATTGTAGTCTTGTGTAATGTACAATAATCAGAATAAGGAGATGTGGTATGATTTCAATGAGACAACCATCAAAAGTAGACGAAGTGATGTATTTGTTAGTAACTATAAGTGACTGCACATCCTTCAACAATGAGCACAATCAATACCGCATAATCATGATAACGACACACCTATAAAAGGCTTAGCCATACCCGATGATGTAACACAATATAAACAATTTTAGATGAGAAACCGAAGTTTGATTTGTATACAAAAGCAACAAACAAACAACATGACCAAATAAGATAAACATTAACAAACAAAAGCCACTACAAACATTGAAAAATAAGCCTGTTTCAGGGTGGTCCAACCCTCCATCTGACCTTATTAGCATATAAAGAAAAAAAATCATAAAATATTGATTGATACAAAAAAAAAAAAAAAAAAAAAAAATGAGATCTAAACATGCTAAAGAACGATATACGACAACGATATGTATGTCTACCAACATTTTTAGAGGTCACCAGTTAGCGACAAAATTTAATAAAAGTGAGGTCAGTTAAGCATGTTTAGAATATAAAACAATAGTTCCTGGATGATCATGATGATCATTTCTGATGTCTCCAATTTTTATCATGTGTATAGGGCTAGGCCCATTGAAACATGATTGATGACAAATGTTTTATGATTTACCAAAGACTGTTATATAGGTGATCCAATATTTACAGGCTTCTGTCCTTATTCATGTTTTTCTACAGATCCATTTTATTTGCTTTTGAATAAATGCCTTTTAAATATCCCAAGATATTTTGCAACATTTTCAATATACATAATAAGCATTACAAGGGTGTACATGCATTTACAATTATGCACTGTTAGTGAGCTGTTTGTTTTAATACAATCTTAATATTTTATGTGGGAGCATATTTTTATTCCCCCGCCGTAGCGGAGGGGGCATTAAGTTTTACCCTTGTCTGTCTGTATGTAGGTCATTCCGTAAGTCCGTACGTCCCAAAGTTGGTTTCCATTCTCTAACTTTAGTTTGCCTCAACCAAATGTTATGAAACTTATACACAATGCTTATTACCATAAAACACGGATCAAGTTTGAATTTTGGTTGCGTCACTTTGACCCTTCTAATAGTTTGATTCATCCAAATGTTATGAAACTTATAAACAATGCTTATTACCACAAAACATAGATCAAATTTGAATTTTGGTAGCGTCACTTTAACTGTCTAGAGTTATGCCTGGAAACATTGCTGAATTTTTTGTTTCCTTGGACTCTAACTGTCTTAACTTAAGTTTGCCTTGACCAAATGTTATGAAACTTATACACAATACTTATTTACACAAAATTCAGATAAAGAACAAATTTGGGTAGCGTCACTTTTACCGTTCTTCAGTAATGTTCCTTGATAACTTTATATGATATGAAAGCAGGGGCATCATCGTGTCCAATGGACACATTCCCCATTTAATTGGGTTTTAATTTGCTATGATTTTGATACAAAAGGTTTCAAGAGAGGTTGTGAGAATTGGAATTTTCTTTTTGTGGCTGTACAATTAGAATTAATGTATTGACTATGTTTGTACATTATACATACATGACGTATAGCATGGTGTGAAAAACTGATGTATATATATATATATGTTGACCTCTAGATTGTTATTTTGTTGTTGTTTTTGGGTTGATGACTCATAATCAATATAATAGTACTTAGTAGTTTACTCAATTTCACCATTTTTTATCGTATGTTTTATTCTATTTGTATTTCATAAGTTTTTCACACCATGCTATACGTCATGTATATATATATATATATATATATATATATAAAAAGTCACAGGAAAAAGTCATGGATAAAAAAGTCACAGGAAAAACATGAAAAAGGGCACAGGAAAAATAGTCACAATATATGAAAATTGGCATATGGTCTGCGCATATATATATATAGAAAAAAATCCCACTATATTTTGTATGAAAATGGTCATATGGCCACATATATAAATATATATAGAAAAAACATTCCAAATACATATTTTTATGGAAATGGGCTTTAATTCAGTTTAATGCTCTTTAGCTTTGAAACTTTAGATATAAATCGCAAATCAAAAGAAACTTGTAGTTAAGTATTTACAGCAATTATTGACAGGGACTGTTAAGAATTATAAGTGGCCATCTTGTGGCACATTTCCCTTTTTGTAGACCTTTCACTTCCTGTATTGGTAGGAAGCCATACCGATGAAATACAACTTCGGCTCATTATTGAAGAAACGGAAACAATAAGCTTTTCGTGTTTATTTGCCTTTTTTCTATGCATTCAAAAACTCCAGTTACATTCATTTATTGCAATAACATGTGCATATTGACTTTTTCATGTGCATTCCAACATACTTCTGATGAATAATTTTACTCAAACATATATTGTGACTTTTTTCTTGTGACTTTTTTTCCTGTGACTTTTTCCTATGGATTTTGTGACTTTTTCCGTTTACCTGCACCACGGCTGAAATCATAATTACTCAAAATATCAACACAACGTCAGGACAACAATGTAAAATAGATCATAATAAATAAAATGATGTGTTACTTGTTTACACATTAGACAATTTTTCACCCAAGACCCAATGACATAGAAGTTAGCAACTGAACTGGCAAATTTGATGAGTTCAGAATATTCATTTCCAACATAAAGGCAGCCAGATTATATATTTTCATTCAGACCAGGGCCAGAATACTTATTTTCAGTCCATCCTTCTATTAACACAAAACACTAGTAGTGAGTCAAACAATTTTATACGATTTCATCAATAATTTTTTTGTTAAGTTCTGCTGGTAATACGTATGTACTGTTTTCAACACTGATTGAAGATGAATATAATTAGAATAATAGACCCAATTGCCTGATTTATAAATGTGACCATTTTAAAATTTTCATTACATCTAGTAAAATTGTTAGTTTTCTTTCTACTGGTTGAATGATATATCAATATCGGACAAGCATTTATATGATTCAATAAATTGAATTAAAAAAATGGAAATGGGAAAAAATTTTGAGTAAACGTTAGTACGACATCAACTGAAACCACAAAAGAGACATCTGATGTCGGTCTGTAGAATTTAACAAGACCGGAGTCTAAAGAATACAACAAGTTCTAAACTGTGGTGTGAATAAATAAAAGAAGATTTGATTTCCTTGTCTGAAACAATGCGAGTTGTTTTGAACATTTCAACTTTCACTGGCGCCAGTTATTTGTTTCGGTTTTGGACAGTACCTCCATCTATTTATAAACACATTTTTACAAAATATGTATGATAAATTGGTTTAGAAAAATCCGGTGAAAATATGAATGATCTCAAGTGATAATATGTTTACCTCAATCATGAATGCCATACATGTGAAGTGCTATATATTTATCAAGGACATTTGAACTTCATATAATCCACTCGGTACAATATACAGTACAAAGTCGAGTCAATATTGAACTATTCAAAAATAAAATACGGTAAAATAAAATAAATTGAATTTAGATAGATTTAAGAATATTTTTGTTTTTCCATAGCTGCGAAAGATGCGTTAAATGTTCATCATAGCTTTAATTTTTTTTTATATGTATAGAAACAAAATGGTTAATACAGCAATACTTATAATTTTGCAAGAAAAAAAGTGTGGTCCCAAATAAAAGCTTAAAATAAGTGTCAATGCCTTATGAAATAAGCCCTTGGAAAAAATTAAGCAGTTTAATATGGGGATAAGTTTGACAAGTGTGTATATTCGGAGTTCCCCGCTGGGTTTACAGTATATTGACCGTTATGATGAAGTAATGTGATTCGTAAAACTACGGGTGTAGGAGATAACCTTGTATGCATGAATGAATTCACACCGAACTAATTTAAAAAAAATGAAAAGTTGTTATTTAGATAATACTGAAAAGTGTAAACTGTTACAGTTAAAGAAACCTTTTCCGATTTATCTGACAGTTGTAAGTACTTTTAAATGCGTGAAATTACAGGTATCTATTGCTCCCGATTCCGATTTTTTTCCCGTAAAGATGAGAGGCGAGGGAGTGTTGAATAATTATATAAAATTTAGCACATTCACTTAATAGGCGGGGAATACCAAAATGTTCAGCGGCACATATTTCAAAATACTAATTTTTTTAAAATCAATTTCTATCTAAAATTAATGTATTAAATGGGTGTGATAGTTGTGTCTCTTTGTCACAACCTTATATTGCACACGGTAAAATTGCTTTACAAATAATTTAACCTATCCCGGGCTGTCAGAAATTTTGTATCCGTGACTTTTAAGTCTTAATGACGATCAATGTTTGGAAGTTGCTACACTTATAAATTAGCTTTGACTATATAATGGTTGTAGCAATCATATTTTTACTGTTACAACCTTTTCGGCGTTTGAACTGTTTATTTATGACTGTTGCAACGTTTTTAGAGTTGGGACAATTGTAAATCAACTGTTACAACTTTGAAACAGTTGTACCAGTCCTTTAATGACTGTGACAGTTATTTTTAGCGTTGTTGCAATCGATTTATGTTATAGAAAAACACTTTTAAAGTTGGAACAGTTACAAAATAACTCACAAGTGATAATATCACCAGCTTCGATCTGAACCTAGTAATAACATCACAAGTAGTGTTCTGAACCTACTGATAACATCACAAGTAGTGTTCTGAATCTAGTGATACTATCACCAGTAGCGATATGAACCTAGTGATAACATCACAAGTAGTGTTCTGAACCTACTGATAACATCACAAGTAGTGTTCTGAGCCTACTGATAACATCACAAGTAGTGTTCTGAACCTACTGATAACATCACAAGTAGTGTTCTGAATCTAGTGATACTATCACCACAAGCGATCTACTGATAGCATCATAAGTAGTGTTCTGAACCTATTGATAATATCACTAGTAGCGTTTTGAACCTAGTGATAGTATCACGTGTAATAATCTGAACATAGAAGTACTATCAACAGCTTGCAGTGTTTTACTAATAGGCAGTATCACAGTATTATCAACCAAGTGGGACTTTCACCGTTATAGAACTCCGTGTCATTAGGAATCAGGTGGATATCTATCTCATTGGTTATCATATCGCATCTCTTTATTTCTAAATCAGCTTTTTATAATGTCACCAGTAGTGTTAACAACTTTATGATATCACTCTGAACCATTTATAGCTTGGACACCAGTGATAGTATAAAAGCATGACTACACTTTAGTAAACAATGTACATTTCTGTATATGAAACTTGTTATACACCTTATGAAATTATGTTTAAAATGTTTTCGTGTATAAAGTTGCAATATATCAGTAAATCAGGAGTTATCAAAGTACTCAGTATGAAAAACAGATATTATTGTATTGACCGTTGTTAAAATTTTGATACGAGCATGCATTGAATTACATAATTTGACTGTGAAATCATTATAAATAGCTTTAAAACTAAAATTGTGAGTCCCTCATGCAAATAAAAATAACACTTTTTCTAAATTTGTTTCGTCTGACTTAGTCCTATAATTCATGTATAAGCCTTTGCAGGTCCATTTGCTTTCAACTTTTTGTATCGGAAATTTATTTTTACTATCAATGTTGAATCACGAAGATAAATACATGTCCGAACAAAAAACGTTGGAAGCACCCACGAAAGCCTATATTACAGCACTAACGTCTGACAGACAGTTCTGGATTAATCTTTTCACAAGGGTCGATAAAAAATAGATAAAATCTCAAGGATGTACCAAAAACGTTAGAAACTATACGAGCAAAAGGGGCTTTGAGCAAGGATGTACCAGTACGTTAGAAACTATATGAGCAAAAGGGGCTTTGTGCAAGGATGTACCAAAAAGTCAGAAACTATATGAGCAAAAGGGGCTTTGAGCAAGGATGTACCAGTACGTTAGAAACTATATGAGCAAAAGGGGCCTTGATGAAAAGTTAACATCATCTAAGGTCAATTTTTGCCTGAAGGAGTGGGAACCCAGACTACCGATGTCACATATAATAGATCAAGTTAAACTCAGAAAACAATCTCCTCAAAACCGCTAATCCTGGCAAGGAGTTTATATATGGTGGAGTCATCCCTTCAAAAATTTAGAGACACCATCCCAAGTTGGTTGACCGTTATGGAATATCGTTTTCACAGATGACAACGGATATGTTTCCATAGTCATAGTCGTAACAAAAATCCCATCTTTGTTTGCTGTTGTTTTTCGTTTTTTTCCATGGCGTTGTCAGTTTGTTTTATCGACTTTTTATGAGTTTGAACAGCCCTTTGGTATCTTTTGCCTCTCTTCATGTAAAACAAACTATTTTTCATCTTCACCTTCTCAAACAAATAGTGTTTTAAAGATATATAAAACCAAAAATTGATAAAAATAATACACAAGATACCAGTAGGGTTTGCAAGAAAAGAACAAAAACACCAAAAAAAGACAAAAACAAACTTGTAAATGTATAACTTCTTACATGTGTGAAATTATCTTGGAAAAAAGCCCTAATTAAAATATTTTTAATTTAGATCTAAAAACAATCGCATAATATAACTCTTTTGAAAACGAAAATATTCAGCATGTTCTTAATGTTAAAAATATAACTTGTATACTAAAGACAGAGCGCCTAACATTAGCAGGTTGCCGGCAAACTTATGCCATTCAGTTTCGTAAGAAAACGCATCTGTGAATATCTGTGTGATGCTGAAGGGCGTTGTAACTACTCGTAAATATTAACATTTATATTTCATTGTCATGGTAAGTAAATTACGTACCCAAAATTGATCTACCCTAGGCTGGACGGTAAGAACGTCCTTGAACGAGAACTAGTCAGTAAAAATGTACCTGGCGGTAAGTTAGACGGTTAGAACGTCACTGACCTAGAGCTAGTATGTAAGAGCAAATTCTATTAGCACTTCTACATACGTCTTTAATTTGAATAAATAAATTAAGTGGATATTACGTATTATCACTTCTCTTTGTTGCTCATTGTCAATTCTGCAATGACCTAAAGATATTCAGACATCTTTCTCAGCTAAACAAATCACATCTTTACTTAAGATACAAAGGAGTATGGCCACGAAGTGCCGATATTGGCCCTGTGAGGTGACAAAAATAAAAGAGAAATAAGGTGGATCCTTTATAGCTAAAACATATCTACGTATATCGTTATTTGTTATTATAGTATAAAATCATATTTTGTGACGTCATTAATGTGACGTAATACCGGAATCAAACCGGAACGCTCAAAATGCCCAAATTCTTAAAGATTTTCACACTTCCTGGTTAAATTTCGCACTGGCCACATGCCTCGACCAAAGTAATTTTACTCTTATTTTGATTGTTTGACACTTTGACTCAGTTTGCAATAATATTTAGCGTGGGAGGCCTGTGGCCACATCGAAAATTTAAATTTTGCTAACAAGCAAATCCTGATTCAACGCCGCCATTTCCGATGTACGATCGGATATCGATAGATTCTGTGACGAAATAACTGTACCAAGAACTTGTACAATTGCTATAAATAGAATAAATTCTATAATTTATTATTTTCTTATTTATAACCCCAAAAAAAGAAGAAAATGGAATAACAAGTCTTTGTTTTTAGCGAAGCTTCGTTAACCGCCTATCCGGCGAGGTTTTTAAACACGTATATACGTCCTCATAACTGTTTTTATTAAAAAACAAGACAAATTGGTGGAAATAAAAATTATGAATTTGCAAATTATTTTAAAGTTCATTTCCACGTTACTTTATAATAATTAGCCCAGTCTGTGCTATGCAAACAAAAATATGACAGTTTTAAATCAGAGCCGTAGTTTTTTTTCGTAAAATTCTACATCCAGCAGATCGATATGGGTGGCAACATAAAAATTTAATACAAATTTCCTTTTAGATACACGTATTATATTTTTTAAAGACGAAATCGTCGAAATGTAACCTCCGCGGAATGAAATCTCATGTTGACGCTTTTGATGAAGTGCTTTCTTTCACGTCCGCATTTTCTATCATGTATGGCATGCTAAGTTAAAAATTTTTAAAATAATTACTACGGATGGTGTAAAAAATTTACAGAACTATGAACAATAAAATACATAGAAAATCGTAGGACATAAGAAGAAACCACGTGAAAATTTTGATATCATATTGCACAGTGGTTAAATAAGCTTTTCAATATTTCTTTAATTAAAATAAAAGTTACGACGCCATGAGAGGGCATGGTGTATACTGTCCGTGACATTCAACCAGAACAAATATTTGTTTTCAATGAAAACTGAAATAAAGATGAAACAAAACTATCCAACACAATCATATAGCTTGGGTAACTTCAAATAAATATATGATATTCACGCGGGATAGCATGCATAATTGGTCAGAATACATACAAGGAGCAATTGTTTATTTGGTCCCTTTTTGGTGGTCCCTTTTAAATTTGAGTGAGACTATGTTACAAGCGACCAACAAAAATGGCTGCTTACTATGAATAAATTATCTATGAGATACCTTTATATTTCTGATTTTTTTTCGTTTCTTGTGGTGGCCCGAAGTTCGTGTTCAATCTGTAGTTACCTGTTTTTATATTTTTTATTGCTGTGTTTTTTTACGCCTCTAAATGTTCATGGTGTTGTATGATTTTATTGGTCTTATGATTCTTTATCCCCCCCCTTTTGGAGAGTTTTCTCTTATGTTCAATGACAACACATGCAATTTCTTGTTTCCTGTTTGAAATAGATTCTTTAAATTGCTCTCCGTCATAAATATGCATGAAGTATTTGCCACTGGATGTTCGTCAAACAACTATCAATCATATCTCCTCTAAAGTTACAGTACAATAATGACTTTAAACATAATTAAATAAATGATTAAAGATTTTAAAATCTTTTGAGAAGACATTTACGCGTCTATTGATTTTAAAATCTTTTGAGAAGATATTTACGCGTCTATTATTTCACTTTTTTGGAAAAAAAAAAAAAGAATATTGAATATCAAAGAAACACACCATTTTACTACACGAGTTGTTTGTCTCGTGATGATGTTTAACGTCAAGCGGCAAGTTAGATGCATATTCCAGACGAGAACATGTTAATTTGCGCACATTGCCTCTTGATTCTGGTATCTAGGGTATACCATACATAATCTGGACATCACAAATGGAGTCCAGAATTGAGTAGCTTCTCTTGATGATGCAGCATTTATCCCACATGCCATGGACGAAAGTGACAGTGAGCAGAGTGTAGTTGAAGAATAGAAATATTAAGTTTATCATTGTTAGGTAGCTGTCACATTGACGTTTATCACAGTATTCCTCTTGGTCATCTTTTGAACCTATTTGTTAATATCGTACTTTTGCAACTAAGCAAACTTTTGAAAACTCTTAAAATATTTGTACAGGTTAATATAACATATCCATTAGAAATAGTTCACATTTCATTTCACTTTAAAGAAAACAAACATTGTGGAGAGTTGTATCATTGGCAATCATACCACATCCCCTTTTTATATATGGACGAAAATAATTGATCTTGTATATTAATTATAGTTATAGATAATACATTACTTGAATGGACGCAGCTTACATACACTTATATCGTTACAATCAACGCCAAATAAAAAAAAAAAACTGATATTCATGGATTTCTATTAGTTTTATAATGAATCCATGCACGTCATTTGGTATCTGGTTGAAAGTTGTCTTCTTCGCAATAATATCACATCTTCTTTTTTTCATACGGATTGAGGCATGAATCTGTTTAATTTGACCAAAATGATAATAAAAATAATAACAAAGTACACTCGAACTTTTTTCGAGATAAGAATGATAGTTGTATGTGGAATACCGGAACACTTTAACCACGAGCAAGACTAGTTAAGATTACAAGATAAAAGCTAATTAAGAATAAATTGACAATTGTGAAAACCTTAAAACAGAATTTCAGTTTAAAACTTAAAGGGGCATTAGCTGTCAAATTCATGTTCACCGATTTGACTCAAATTCTCATATTCGACTTATAACATACTAAAACGTATATCCAAATTAAAAAAAGTATAAAATAAACAATTTACGATGCATAGACTCGATAGTATGTATCAGCATTTCGTGTGTATTTTAGTCTAAACGCCATCTAATTAACCATCAAGGCGACCTTCTGAAGACTGCCGACGGTCATCTTACCGATATAAACATAAACAAAGATATAAATAGATAGCAAACTCGTGCAATTGGATTTTCTAGGTCTGTTTGATTAGATATTATAAGTTAAATCAATATGTTAATAATCGTTTTACCTGTATAAGAATGAGTTTTTGTAGATCGAATCAGTCAACCAAATGGTTTACCCTTGTTTCACTTCTAATGTTAACATTCTTTTCTTTTAATACCTGAACACGCCTAGTTCATGCGTAACCCATCTCTTGCTAAGGGTTCAATTGAACTTCACATGAATACGGATTTAATGAGGTCGAATTATCCACTTGCAAGTGAATAATTCATTAGCGATGTTTCTTTGATATTTTGACAAAACTAAACCAAACTGGCTACACTCAAGCTAGCAGCCACTCGCTAGCAGCCACTCCGCTAGCAGCCAGTTTTCAGATATGTCTATAAACCCAAAAGTTGCATAAGATTCAAACCTACTAAAACGTTTTTATTTTATATTCCCACTACAATATCTGTTTAAATTTCAATTTAGCCGTCGAAAACACTATTCAATGAATTTTGAAATTTCATTTCCTGTTCAATATTTTAAAAACAAAAGTATGTGATTTTAACATCGTACAGCACGTGCTGCACGCTTTAAGACTTCACTTCAACTGTCAACACTGAAAAAATGACATTATTTAAATGTTGGCCAAATTTTCTTGTTAAATGGTATCGACTTTTCCATCAAAAAATTTTTGTGCGATATTGTGTGAAATAGCTTTCCATATTCTCGGCATCCTGTAAAATAGTTCCTAAAAAGTAAAAATATTTCTACGCTACAAGAATACAAACTTGCGTTCGTACTCTAATACTTTCATATCAAACAAATCTGTTTAAGCGAATCATTCTTTTCTGTAACAGTGGGTTTCGCTTAGTTTTGATGACACGCAGGGTTTATTTTTAGTAATCGAAGTATGGTGTGCAAGGACATCACTAATCAGCTATATTAACTATATCCCACCTGGATTTTTCAGTCAAGCATGCCTAAGGGTCCCAACTTTCATTTGCACCTAGTGTGGAAAAAGTATTGCCTCAGAATTTTTTTATTAACATTGAAAGTTATGGTGGGGTAGGGTGTCGGACCCCAACTTTGGATCAATTTAAAAAAATCCGTGCTATACCCCACCTGGATTTTTCAGTCAAGCATGCCTAAGGGTCCCAACTTTCATTTGCACCTAGTGTGGAAAAAGTATTGCCTCAAATTTTTTATTAACTTTGAAAGTTAGGGTGGGGTTGGGTGTCGGACCCCAACTTTGGATCAATTTAAAAAAAATCCGTGCTATACCCACCTGGATTTTTCAGTCAAGCATGCCTAAGGGTCCCAACTTTCATTTGCACCTAGTGTGGAAAAAAGTATTGCCTCAAATTTTTTATTAACTTTGAAAGTTAGGGTGGGGTAGGGTGTCGGACCCCAACTTTGGATCAATTTAAAAAAAAATCCGTGCTATACCCCACCTGGATTTTTCAGTCAAGCATGCCTAAGGGTCCCAACTTTCATTTGCACCTAGTTTGGAAAAAGTATTGCCTCAGAATTTTTTTTATTAACTTTGAAAGTTAGGGTGGGGTAGGGTGTCGGACCCCAACTTTGGATCAATTAAAAAAAAATCCGTGCTATACCCCACCTGGATTTTTCAGTCAAGCATGCCTAAGGGTCCCAACTTTCATTTGCACCTAGTGTGGAAAAAAAGTATTGCCTCAGGAAATTTTTAATTTACTTTTAAAGTTAGGGTGGGGTAGGGTGTCGGACCCCAACTTTGGATCAATTTAAAAAAAATCCGTGCTATACCCCACCTGGATTTTTCAGTCAAGCATGCCTAAGGGTCCCAACTTTCATTTGCACCTAGTTTGGAAAAAAGTATTGCCTCAGAATTTTTTTTATTAACTTTGAAAGTTAGGGTGGGGTAGGGTGTCGGACCCCAACTTTGGATCAATTAAAAAAAAAATCCGTGCTATACCCCACCTGTATTTTTCAGTCAAGCATGCCTTAGGGTCCCAACTTTCATTTGCACCTAGTGTGGAAAAAGTATTGCCTCAAATTTTTTATTAACTTTGAAAGTTATGGTGGGGTAGGGTGTAGGACCCCAACTTTGGATCAATTAAAAAAAATCCGTGCTATACCCACCTGCATTTTTCAGTCAAGCATGCCTTAGGGTCCCAACTTTCATTTGCACCTAGTGTGGAAAAAAGTATTGCCTCAGAATTTTGTTTATTAACTTTGAAAGTTAGGGTGGGGTAGGGTGTCGGACCCCAACTTTGGATCAATTTAAAAAAATCCGTGCTATACCCCACCTGTATTTTTCAGTCAAGCATGCCTTAGGGTCCCAACTTTCATTTGCACCTAGTTTGGAAAAAGTATTGCCTCAAATTTTTTATTAACTTTGAAAGTTAGGGTGGGGTAGGGTGTCGGACCCCAACTTTGGATCAATTTAAAAAAATCCGTGCTATACCCCATCTGTATTTTTCAGTCAAGCATGCCTAAGGGTCCCAACTTTCATTTACACCTAGTGTGGAAAAAAGTATTGCCTCAGAATTTTTTATTAACTTTGAAAGTTAGGGTGGGGTAGGGTGTCGGACCCCAACTTTGGATCAATTAAAAAAAAATCCGTGCTATACCCCACCTGTATTTTTCAGTCAAGCATGCCTTAGGGTCCCAACTTTCATTTGTACCTAGTTTGGAAAAAGTATTACCTCAAATTTTTTATTAACTTTGAAAGTTAGGGTGGGGTAGGGTGTCGGACCCCAACTTTGGATCAATTTAAAAAAAATCCGTGCTATACCCCACCTGTATTTTTCAGTCAAGCATGCCTTAGGGTCCCAACTTTCATTTGCACCTAGTGTGGAAAAAGTATTGCCTCAAATTTTTTATTAACTTTGAAAGTTAGGGTGGGGTAGGGTGTCGGACCCCAACTTTGGATCAATTTAAAAAAATACGTGCTATACCCACCTGCATTTTTCAATCAAGCATGCCTAAGGGTCCCAACTTTCATTTGCACCTAGTGTGGAAAAAGGTATTGCCTCAAATTTTTTATTAACTTTGAAAGTGAGGGTTGGGTAGGGTGTCGGACCCCAACTTTGGATCAATTAAAAAAAAACCGTGCTATACCCACCTGGATTTTTCAGTCAAGTATGCCTAAGGGTCCCAACTTTCATTTGCCCCTAGTGTGGAAAAAGTATTGCCTCAGAATTTTTTATTAACCTTGAAAGTTAGGGTGGGGTAGGGTGTCGGACCCAAACTTTGGATCAATTTAAAAAAAAATCCGTGCTATACCCCACCTGTATTTTTCAGTCAAGCATGCCTTAGGGTTCCAACTTTCATTTGCACCTAGTGTGGAAAAAAGTATTGTCTCATAATTTATTTTATTAACTTTGAAAGTTAGGGTGGGGTAGGGTGTCGGACCCCAACTTTGGATCAATTTAAAAAAAATACGTGCTATACCCCACCTGCATTTTTCAGTCAAGCATGCCTTAGGGTCCCAACTTTCATTTGCACTTAGTGTGGAAAAAAGTATTGCCTCAAAATTTTTTTTATTAACTTTGAAAGTTAGGGTGGGGTAGGGTGTCGGACTCCAACTTTGGATCAATTAAAAAAAAAAACCGTGCTATACCCCACCTGTATTTTTCAGTCAAGCATGCCTTAGGGTCCCAACTTTCATTTGCACCTAGTGTGGAAAAAAGTATTGCCTCAAATTTTTTATTAACTTTGAAAGTTAGGGTGGGGTAGGGTGTCGGACCCCAACTTTGGATCAATTTAAAAAAATCCGTGCTATACCCCACCTGGATTTTTCAGTCAAGCATGCCTAAGGGTCCCAACTTTCATTTGTACCTAGTGTGGAAAAAAGTATTGCCTCAGAATTTTTTTATTAACTTTGAAAGTTAGGGTGGGGTAGGGTGTCGGACCCCAACTTTGGATCAATTTAAAAAAATCCGTGCTATACCCCACCTGGATTTTTCAGTCAAGCATGCCTAAGGGTCCCAACTTTCATTTGCACCTAGTTTGGAAAAAGTATTGCCTCAGAATTTTTTTTATTAACTTTGAAAGTTAGGGTGGGGTAGTATGTCGGACCCCAACTTTGGATCAATTAAAAAAAAATCCGTGCTATACCCCACCTGGATTTTTCAGTCAAGCATGCCTAAGGGTCCCAACTTTCATTTGCACCTAGTGTGGAAAAAGTATTGCCTCAAATTTTTTATTAACTTTGAAAGTTAGGGTGGGGTAGGGTGTCGGACCCCAACTTTGGATCAATTTAAAAAAATCCGTGCTATACCCCACCTGGATTTTTCAGTCAAGCATGCCTAAGGGTCCCAACTTTCATTTGCACCTAGTGTGGAAAAAGTTTTGCCTCAGAATTTTTTTTATTAACTTTGAAAGTTAGGGTGGGGTAAGGTGTCGGACCCCAACTTTGGACCAATTCTTAAAAAAAATCCGTGCTATACCTCACCTGGATTTTTTAGTCAAGCATGCCTTAGGGTCCCAGCTTTCATTTGCACCTAGTGTGGAAAAAGTTTTGCCTCAGAATTTTTGTTATTAACTTTGAAAGTTAGGGTGGGGTAGGGTGTCGGACCCCAACTTTGGATCAATTAAAAAAAAAAAACATCCGTGCTATACCCCACGTGGATTTTTCAGTCAAGCATGCCTAAGGGTCCCAACTTTCATTTGCACCTAGTGTGGACAAAAGTATTGCCTCAGAATTTTTTTATTAACTTTGAAAGTTAGGGTGGGGTAGGGTGTCGAACCCCAACTTTGGATCAATTTAAAAAAAACCGTGCTATAGCCCACCTGGATTTTTCAGTCAAGCATGCCTAAGGGTCCCAACTTTCATTTGCACCTAGAGTGGACAAAAGTATTGCCTCAGAATTTTTTTTATTAACTTTCAAAGTTAGGGTGGGGTAGGGTGTCGGACCTCAACTTTGGATCAATTGAAAAAAAATCCGTGCTATACCCCACCTGGATTTTTCAATCAAACATGCCTATGGGTCCCAACTTTCATTTGTACCTAGTGTGGAAAAAAGTATTGCCTCAGAATTTTTTTTATTAACTTTGAAAGTTAGGGTGGGGTAGGGTGTCGGACCCCAATTTTGGATCAATTTAAAAAAATATCCGTGCTATACCCAACCTGGATTTTTCAGTCAAGCATGCTTAAGGGTCCCCACTTTGATTTGCACCTACTGTGGGAAAAAGTATTGCCTCAGATTTTTTTTATTTACTTTGAAATTTAGGGTGGGGTAGGGTGTCGGACCCCAACTTTGGATAAATTTAAAAAAAATCCGTGCTATACCCACCTGGATTTTTCAGTCAAGCATGCCTAAGGGTCCCAACTTTCATTTGCACCTAGTGTGGAAAAAGTATTGCCTCAAAATTTTTTTTATTAACTTTGAAAGTTAGGGTGGGGCAGGGTGTCGGACCCCAACTTTAGATCAATTTAAAAAAAAAACCGTGCTATACCCCGCCTCTATTTTTCAGTCAAGCATGCTTTAGGGTCCCAACTTTCATTTGCACCTAGTATGGAAAAAAGTATTGGCTCAGAATTTTTTATTAACTTTGAAAGTTAGGGAGGGGTAGGGTGTCGGACCTTAACTTTGGATCAATTAAAAAAAACCGAGCTATACCCCACTTGCATTTTTCAGTCAAGCATGCCTAAGGGTCCCAACTTTCATTTGCACCTAGTGTGGAAAAAAGTATTGCCTCAGAATTTTTTATTAACTTTGAAAGTTAGGGTGGGGTAGGGTGTCGGACCCCAACTTTGGATCAATTAAAAAAAATCCGTGCTATACCCCACCTGGATTTTTCAGTCAAGCATGCCTAAGGGTCCCAACTTTCATTTGCACCTAGTTTGGAAAAAGTATTGCCTCAGAATTTTTTTTATTAACTTTGAAAGTTAGGGTTGGGTAGGGTGTCGGACCCCAACTTTGGATCAAATTTTAAAAAAATCCGTGCTATACCCCACATGGATTTTTCAGTCAAGCATGCCTAAGGGTCCCAACTTTCATTTGCACCTAGTGTGGAAAAAAGCATTGCCTCAGAATTTTAATTATTAACTTTGAAAGTTAGGTTGGGGTAGGGTGTCGGACCCCTACTTTGGATCAAATTTAAAAAAAATCCGTGCTATACCCCACCTGGATTTTTCAGTCAAGCATGCCTAAGGGTCCCAACTTTCATTTGCACCTAGTTTGGAAAAAGTATTGCCTCAGAATTTTTTTTATTAACTTTGAAAGTTAGGGTGGGGTAGGGTGTCGGACCCCAACTTTGGATCAATTAAAAAAAATCCGTGCTATACCCCACCTGGATTTTTCAGTCAAGCATGCCTAAGGGTCCCAACTTTCATTTGCACCTAGTGTGGAAAAAAGTATTGCCTCAGAATTTTTTTATTAACTTTGAAAGTTAGGGTGGGGTAGGGTGTCGGACCCCAACTTTGGATCAATTTAAAAAAATCCGTGCTATACCCCACCTGGATTTTTCAGTCAAGCATGCCTAAGGGTCCCAACTTTCATTTGCACCTAGTTTGGAAAAAAGTATTGCCTCAGAATTTTTTTTATTAACTTTGAAAGTTAGGGTGGGGTAGGGTGTCGGACCCCAACTTTGGATCAATTAAAAAAAATCCGTGCTATACCCCACCTGGATTTTTCAGTCAAGCATGCCTAAGGGTCCCAACTTTCATTTGCACCTAGTGTGGAAAAAAGTATTGCCTCAAATTTTTTTATTAACTTTGAAAGTTAGGGTGGGGTAGGGTGTCGGACCCCAACTTTGGATCAATTTAAAAAAAATCCGTGCTATACCCCACCTGGATTTTTCAGTCAAGCATGCCTAAGGGTCCCAACTTTCATTTGCACCTAGTGTGGAAAAAGTATTGCCTCAGAATTTTTTATTAACTTTGAAAGTTAGGGTGGGGTAGGGTGTCGGACCCCAACTTTGGATCAATTAAAAAAAATCCGTGCTATACCCCACCTGGATTTTTCAGTCAAGCATGCCTAAGGGTCCCAACTTTCATTTGCACCTAGTGTGGAAAAAGTATTGCCTCAGAATTTTTTATTAACTTTGAAAGTTAGGGTGGGGTAGGGTGTCGGACCCCAACTTTGGATCAATTTAAAAAAAAAAAAAATCCGTGCTATACCCCACCTGGATTTTTCAGTCAAGCATGCCTAAGGGTCCCAACTTTCATTTGCACCTAGTGTGGAAAAAAGCATTGCCTCAGAATTTTTGTTATTAACTTTGAAAGTTAGGGTGGTATAGGGTGTCGGACCCAAATTTTGGATCAATTTAAAAGAACATCCGTGCTATACCCTACCTGAATTTTTCAGTCAAGCATGCCTAAGGGTCCCAACTTTCATTTGCATCTAGTGTGGAGAAAAGTATTGCCTCTAAATTTTTTTTATTAACTTTGACAGTTAGGGTGGGGTAGGGTGTCGGACCCCAACTTTGCATCAATTTAAAATAAAAAATCCGTGCTATACCCCACCTGGATTTTTCAGTCAAGCATGCCTAAGGGTCCCAACTTTCATTTGCACCTAGTGTGAAAAAAGTATTGCCTCAGAATTTTTTTTATTAACTTTGAAAGTTAGGGTGGGGTAGGGTGTCGGACCCCAACTTTGGATCAATTTAAAAAAATCCGTGCTATACCCCACCTGGATTTTTCAGTCAAGCATGCCTAAGGGTCCCAACTTTCATTTGCACCTAGTGTGGAAAAAGTATTGCCTCAGAATTTTTTTTATTAACTTTGAAAGTTAGGGTGGGGTAGGTGTCGGACCCCAACTTTGGATCAATTAAAAAAATCCGTGCTATACCCCACCTGGATTTTTCAGTCAAGCATGCCTAAGGGTCCCAACTTTCATTTGCACCTAGTGTGGAAAAAGTATTGCCTCAGAATTTTTTATTAACTTTGAAAGTTAGGGTGGGGTAGGGTGTCGGACCCCAACTTTGGATCAATTAAAAAAAATCCGTGCTATACCCCACCTGGATTTTTCAGTCAAGCATGCCTAAGGGTCCCAACTTTCATTTGCACCTAGTGTGGAAAAAGTATTGCCTCAGAATTTTTTTATTAACTTTGAAAGTTAGGGTGGGGTAGGGTGTCGGACCCCAACTTTGGATCAATTTAAAAAAATCCGTGCTATACCCCACCTGGATTTTCAGTCAAGCATGCCTAAGGGTCCCAACTTTCATTTGCACCTAGTTTGGAAAAAATATTGCCTCAGAATGTTTTTTATTAACTTTGAAAGTTAGGGTGGGGTAGGTGTCGGACCCCAACTTTGGATCAATTAAAAAAAATCCGTGCTATACCCCACCTGGATTTTTCAGTCAAGCATGCCTAAGGGTCCCAACTTTCATTTGCACCTAGTGTGGAAAAAAGCATTGCCTCAGAATTTTTTTATTAACTTTGAAAGTTAGGGTGGGGTAGGGTGTCGGACCCCAACTTTGGATCAATTTAAAAAAAATCCGTGCTATACCCCACCTGGATTTTTCAGTCAAGCATGCCTAAGGGTCCCAACTTTCATTTGCACCTAGTGTGGAAAAAGTATTGCCTCAAAATTTTTTTTATTAACTTTGAAAGTTAGGGTGGGGTAGGGTGTCGGACCCCAACTTTGGATCAATTAAAAAAAATCCGTGCTATACCCCACCTGGATTTTTCAGTCAAGCATGCCTAAGGGTCCCAACTTTCATTTGCACCTTGTTTGGAAAAAGTATTGCCTCAAATTTTTTATTAACTTTGAAATTTAGGGTGGGGTAGGGTGTCGGACCCCAACTTTGGATCAATTGAAAAAAATCCGTGCTATACCCCACCTGGATTTTTCAGTCAAGCATGCTTAAGGGTCCCAACTTTGATTTGCACCTAGTGTGGAAAAAAGTATTGCCTCAGAATTTTTGTAGTAACTTTCAAAGTTAGTGTGGGGTAGGGTGTCGGACCCCAACTTTGGATCAATTTAAAAAAAATCCGTGCTATACCCCACCTGGATTTTTCAGTCAAGCATGCCTAAGGGTCCCAACTTTCATTTGCACCTAGTGTGGAAAAAAGTATTGCCTCAGAATTTTTTATTAACTTTGAAAGTTAGGGTGGGGTAGGGTGTCGGACCCCAACTTTGGATCAATTTAAAAAAAATCCGTGCTATACCCCACCTGGATTTTTCAGTCAAGCATGCCTAAGGGTCCCAACTTTCATTTGCACCTAGTGTGGAAAAAAGTATTGCCTCAGAATTTTTTATTAACTTTGAAAGTTAGGGTGGGGTAGGGTGTCGGACCCCAACTTTGGATCAATTTAAAAAAAAATCCGTGCTATACCCCACCTGGATTTTTCAGTCAAGCATGCCTAAGGGTCCCAACTTTCATTTGCACCTAGTGTGGAAAAAAGTATTGCCTCAGAATTTTTTTATTAACTTTGAAAGTTAGGGTGGGGTAGGGTGTCGGACCCCAACTTTGGATCAATTAAAAAAAAATCCGTGCTATACCCCACCTGGATTTTTCAGTCAAGCATGCCTAAGGGTCCCAACTTTCATTTGCACCTAGTGTGAAAAAAGAATTGCCTCAGATTTTTTTTATTAACTTTGAAATTTAGGGTGGGGTAGGGTGTCGGACCCCAACTTTGGATCAATTTAAAAAAAAATCCGTGCTATACCCCACCTGGATTTTTCAGTCAAGCATGCCTAAGGGTCCCAACTTTCATTTGCACCTAGTGTGGAAAAAGTATTGCCTCAGATTTTTTTTTATTAACTTTGAAAGTTAGGGTGGGGTAGGGTGTCGGACCCCAACTTTGGATCAATTTTTAAAAAAATCCGTGCTATACCCCACCTGGATTTTTCAGTCAAGCATGCTTAAGGATCTCAACTTTAATTTGCAACTAGTGTGGAAGAAAGTATTGCCTCAATTTTTTTTTACAGAATTCATGTTGTCCTTATTTCTTTTTGAATTGGTCAGGATTACATAACTGTTATACTTAGGTCATTTGTGTACAGGAAACAAAAAGAAATGTTAGGAGTTCAAGTTGGATCATGTGAGCTTGACACACTTTTTGTAATTGATTATCATTGTGCTTTTAAGGTTAAATTGTCCTCACCATGAAAGAAATAGTTGCCTCTGCAAACAACAACAATCAGTCAATGTCAAGATTAAATCCGATTATTAATTACAATAACTATGAATTATATTTTGGCAAGTAAATTTGATGTGAAGAAACATCATAAGTGGGACGTGTTAATGAAGGCTGGCGCTCCAACTTGACCGTTATCAATTTGCATCTATCATTGATTTAATGTGGCAATGTTAAGTTTCTGTGAGGCTGAATAAGTCATTGACATAAACATAAATAACAAGCCAAAATCAATAACAGATATGAGACATTTTTATGTGACAATACTTGTTGATATTTACATTTTATGATTGTTATAATGATGAAAACTTTTGGAATACAAAATAACATTTTTTCGCAATCGAGTTAAACAAAACATATATTTCACATTAAAACAGTCAAAATGCATATGCAAATCTTTATAAATCAAGCGTTTGGCATCTCTATGTTTTGGCAGTTTCTGGGTAAAAATATGATATAGAGTCAGAGGTCAAGAAATAATTTTGTCATTCATTGCTTGAAATAAGTTTTTTCAAAACATTAAAAAAAAAAAATACGTACCAAATTTTCATTGTTCACAGTGACATATACTGAAATGAATCAATCAGAGTTGAACATCTCCAAAGCAAAATGAAGTTTTCAATGTAAAACTTTGAAGCAAATGAATTGTTCAATGTAAAACTTTATAGTACTTTACCTAACAGTTATATCTCAAGATATTTTATTTTCAAGATAATACCCCAAAATATAAAAAATATATTCAGTGCTTTTATAAAATTTAAATTTGCTATACTTTGCATTCAAGATAAAAGCTAACATGTCATAAAATTGTACAAATAGTAATTTAAGTACTAAAACTTCTTTAAGAAATCAAATAGCATTTCATCTGCTTATTTGTAATAAATTTGAACTTCTTGTACATTCTTCTGTGCTGATCATTATTAAAATACAATAACTCTCATCAATAAATATACGTTTGAGATATTTAAATTATAAATATTGTCATAACACATATTTCAGCAGCATTTACAAAAGATGACAACACTTTCATAATATCATATGAATACATACGACATTTGAACATTGAAGTTTTAAGAGTCAACAAGATAAAAAAACTCGACGTTCTTATAGAGTTAACTTAAAAAGCATAACTTACAGTATATTTTATCTCACAAAAATAATGTAAAGCACAAATCAGCATAGAATTATGATGAAGTGACTGTTTACACAATAATAACATTAATGTTGATAAAAAAGTATGTTCAAGACAAATTCGAAAGACATTACAAAAGCAATAACATATCCGACATTCAAAACACTTCACATTTGTTTATATTTCTTGAATATTAAATAGTTTTTTGGCGTAGGCATATTTCGAATCTAGTGTTTTATCACATATTAAAAATTTTCTTTAAAAGAAAAAAAAAAAAACAGAGTTATCTTTGTTAAATGTAAACTATAAAAAAATGTTCGAATGAAAATTTTAAAAGACGCGAGAAAAATCTGATGAAAGTCTGTTGGCTTCATTTGAAAATTATGGTTTCCTTAGAAACCACTGGTTTGGGAACATTTTGA
Source organism: Mytilus coruscus (assembly GCA_017311375.1). Taxonomy (NCBI): domain Eukaryota; kingdom Metazoa; phylum Mollusca; class Bivalvia; order Mytilida; family Mytilidae; genus Mytilus; species Mytilus coruscus. The sequence continues at coordinate 49,457,117 of CM029608.1, read as the reverse complement.
CTGAAATTATCACAAATGAGAACTTTTATGACCAGTTTACTGATAAATCAATAGAATAATTCTAAGAATGTTAGAGTAAACTTGGAACATTTAAATTCTCACTTAATTTTTGGATTATGTAAACGATTCCAGTTGGTAAAAGTATAAAAATATGCGAAACTTCACAAAACAATTAGGATCAGCTTGATATGCTCAGAAAAATAAAATAAATAGCCATGTGGTGCATCACCAAATGAAAAAGTTACATACACACCCTCCTTAACAGCCATCGTTTTTAATTTAAATTCGTCATATCATAAAGATGAACCTTTGAACATGTCAAAATTAGTTTTTAAAGTTACAAGTACATATAAAATTGCATGCAAACAAACTTTGCCGGATGTTCATAGCAAAAATACTGGATAAAGTATAAACCCTACTGAATGAGTTTAATTTTGAAAACACAGGAAGGGGAAGCTTGTGCACATTAGCAATTTATGTAATGAGTGTATACAAAAAACTTTAAATCTTATAATCAACGGTTTTTTTGTAATGGACCTAAAATAAAGGATACCATGGACACAGTACAATCTGAATTATATCTGGACCTTCACTAGTAATTGACATGAATAGTAGAGTCGGTTTGAAACAAAACTTCATAATCAGAGATGATCTCCCCTTTCAAATTGTTATCCTTCGTTTTCTATATAACAACGTTCAATCTAGCATTTGGTTGACTTTTTTGTATTTTTTTTTTCTGTTTTCATCATAGTATTGCGATCTTTATATCGACTTATGACTAATGTCCCTTGTGGTTTCTGCTGTTACATATTTTTTATAAACAATTAATAGTATATATTAATTAGAAACTAATATTATGCAAAAGCAAGGAATGCAGATAGGAACTTCTGTCTTCAAATCGAGGAATCTTTTAAATAGGAATGAGGTTGAAAGTACAATTACAAATCAATCTTCGCAAAATACAGTATTCAACATTGCTTTTATTTACTTACAGTAAGATCTACCGATCTACAGACACACCACTTTCTAAATAAACAATTGAAACAACAGCAGATCTTGAGTCGTTTTTAGTTTATTGATATCTGTCTTCCTTTTCCTTCCTTTTTGCGTCACGTATTTGTTTGATATCATTTTTTATGGCTTGACTTACTGAAAACTCTGTCATCTTGCATAAGCTCCACATATCGTCAGCATCTGAATTTAAAGAACGCCGCAAAATTTCGACCAGGACACCCTTCACCAACACACAGTCAACATACCAGGGTGCGTACTGAAAGTTTTCTTTAAGTTTTCGATTAAGCTCGTCGGCCTCCGCAAAAATACATTGCTGACAATTCATGGTAAATAAACCTTTCTTACACCAAAAGTACTTGTCTAGCAGGAATCCTGCAATTTCAAAGTAATCATCTTGTGATACATATTCTCCTCCAAAGTTACACATCTTATCCCTATATAGAGCATTGGGGCTTTTAAGAAACCGATGATGTTCTGTGTTAAAAGTCTGTTCACCTTTTACAATTGTCTGCACGATAGTATCGATATCTGGTGTAAAAATTACATTCTGTAGTCCAAATTTGGTGTTGTTTAATGCTTCTGTACGATAGGCTTCAATGACCTCGTGAAAAACATATTGTCTGATATGTTTGTCAGTTCTACCTTTTGGCAAGACAGCATTCTGTTCTATCATTTTCCCATAGATACATACCACTGCACCACATGAGTCTCCACTTTTCTGTAAAGGAAATTTTCCTGTGGCCATAAGGTCATCAATTTTCCAAACCTGTTCAATGCTATTAAAGGTTTCAAAAAGTTTTCTGTCGTTAAGAAAGCTGCATAAACGATTTCCTATATCTACAGTAGGTTGATTTCCGAGTGGGTCTAGATGATAGATGAGTCCAGCTTTTGGAAATATAACAGTTAACAGCCAATGACTTCTGTTGATGTTAATAGGTAAGAAAATCAAGTCTTTATCAAATCAGGTCTCTCTACCCTCTTTTTTGTTTGTTTGTTCATATCCAATATTTGCCGCAAACCATGAGGATGGAATTGTCAATGAGTTGTCTACATTCAACGTTGAAAAGAAAGCATCTATGTTAAGGTCCGAAAATTCCCCGGATAAAACTTCGTCTTTTCTCAGTTGGAATCCTCTAACAAGCATGGGTGTACTAAACCCATCCATCTACTTTAAATCATCGTCTGTTAACTGCACACTCAAAGTTCGATCTGGTTCAATATATATGATATCATCTAGTATTTGATACATCTGCTTAGTACATTCTTTCACGTCATTTTGGTCAGCAATCAGTAATACTCCATGCAGACATTGATCAGCCATAGTAATTACATTTTCCATGTTAACCTCAGCTACATTGTTCGGTGATTGAAGTTGAACAATTTCGACGTCTCTACCTTTTTGCCTAAACAGAACTGTAAATAATGAAGACATAACTGCTCTAGGAGTAAATGTTGTAATAATCTCAGAAAAAGTATCAGGATGTAAAATCTTTGAGCTCCCCTTAATGAATACTGTCCTTCCATACTTAAAAATACAATGTTTTATAGCCAACGAGTTCTCTTCGAGACAAACCGAGCATGTTTCTCGTTCGTCCTCACCGATGTTTTTAATAGCTTTACCTTCTTGATGTCAACGCGTTTGGTGTGTTCTGTTATTGTGGTAACGTTTTGACAAGCAGCGCAGTCTGTGTGCTTTACAGTGGATAAACCGAAATTATTTTCCATCAAAATTGGACGATTTTTGCACATGTATGAGAGAACTGCATTTATCAAAGATTCCTGCTGGTTTGTATTATTGAAGATTTCAATTTGGCCTATTGCTTCTTGCATCAGTTTGTATGCTTTCCAGCTGTGTATCAGTGTAATATCATCAATTTTTATCTGTTGCAGAAGTTCCAGAATAAGTTTTTGTCTTACACTAAGCCCGGACGCATTTTGGATGGCATCTATTGTATAATTCCATCCATCGCATTCCATCAATGCTACAATAACATTTGGAAGATCCCGGTGGCAAATATCATCGTTTTTAGGAATTAGTTCATAGTGGAGAAGATAACTATCGGTCAAGTGATATGATCCACTGTATACCGAAAATGCTTCATCATTTATTTTTATTGGTATACCACGGTCATATTTGATGAAGGTGTAATGTCCATGGTGAATGGCCACACCAGTTAGTATGTAGAGGATATCAGTTTGCAATTCTGCATACTTTCCCATGTTTAGTATATTATTCAATGTAATTGGCTTTCTTATTTTGATTGACCTGTTGTTCTTCATGTCATATCGAAGAATATATATAGATAGATCTGAAGGGAAGTCCGTTATTCTTACATTTCTCCATCTTTTAATGTCATTGCAACAATAAGAATCTATTTCCTCATCTTCAAAGTACCGATCTAGTAGTTCCTAGAATATTATAAACATTACTTGAATAAAGGTCGTTAAAAAAGAATAAACCGTTGGATATCATCATGATGTGAATTTAAAACGTCTCATCGATATCTTTATATTGCCTCACAGATTAATACTTGTTGTTTATTTCTTTTTGAAGTGGAATTAAACGATAATTCTTATTAAACTATCCTGAAAAAATGTTTATATTGTTCAAATTGTCTGAGTTAAGTTACGACAGAAGTAAAAATTATTTTTTTTGTACAATTCAGTAATAATCATAGTGCTACTTCTTTAGAATAAGTGGGACTCTATATGTAAACGGAGTCAAATCAGTCATCTTTTTTTGTGTTGTTAATCGATTAGTTTTGTACGGTGGAAAGATTACATCCGACAGATCCGACAATTCCGAAAACAGTTCACTATTGTCAACCTATTATTGATAAGCTGTTGACCAAATATAAAGTCATTATGGGCAATTGTTTTGTAGATTTTTTTAAATGACAAATTGTTATAACATTCAACATAAAGAATAAATAAATATGTCGGCAAATAGCAGGTAGGTATATGAAAAACTCGACAAAAACTCAAACGTAACAACAAAGAACTGTCAATCTTTTGACAAAAAAAGGCATTATTTTCTTTAATATCTGAAAAAGTTGACGAAAATGTTTGTTTTGATGAACGGCCATGGTGATAGCATTATAGTTTCCAGTCCTTACAGAAGAAGTAGAGTCTGACTTATAAAATGAATACCAGATTGTATCTTGAAACAAACTGAAACTTGTATCAAGATGACTCACGCCGTTTATTTTCTTACGCTATGAACAAAGACATTTATATGACTTTGCTCAAGTTTCAAATCATAAGAAAGTTATTTCAATAATATAATTAGAGCTGGCTGCATATCAAAACTAATACCCCTTAATTGACCTATGGTTACTGATAGGTCTATTTGAAAGAATTATACTGGTCTAGGAACATAGTCTGCGGTTAATGTATTGTAAATTTAAAATTTAAAGCTCAAGGTCAAAATTATGCTTTTGCATACAAAGTGTTATAAGTCTAAGTGCTAAAGTACAAAAGTGGTGCACCAAATGAAAATCAGACAATGTTTTACTATAATAGGAGTCAAAGGACAAATACAAAGTGAGAGTGACCAGACTTGAATATATGACACATACCCATCCCATGATGTATCCGCCAAGTTTGGTTAACCTTAGTTGTATCATACTAGAGTTATACCAGAACACAAAGCAGACACGGTTTAACTATCATAGGGTCAAAGGTCAGAGTGATCAGACTTTGGTATTTGACACACCCCAAGATAATAATGCAACTGCATACAAAGTTTGGTTAACCTTAGTCTTGCTGTACAAAAGATATGGGCTGTTCACGAATTGGATGATGTTTTACTATAATATAAAGGGGTCAAAAGTCAAAGTCAAGGTCAGAGTTATCAGACTTTACTGCATACTAAGTTTGGTTATCCTAAGTTTAACGATACATAAGCTATGAGCCGGACACTCATTGTGAAAGGTTTTACTATTATAGTGGTTAAAGGTACACGTCAAGGTCAGAGTCATTAGATTGTAGTATATGATGCACATGGTGATTCCTATATATCCCAAACTTCAATGTGTTACAGTGTTTGCCAAAAAACACAAAAAGGGTTAAAATCTCCATTTAAGGGCAATAACTTCTATAAAAGACAACTGATCTACATGTTACCTGACCTTCTTGCAAATCGTGTCTTGATGATCAAATTTTAAGTTTCTACGTAGCTATTAAAGTTTTCAAGTTAATAGGCAAAAAAGAAAAACCAATTGAAAATCGTCATTTAAGGGTAATATCTCATATAAGGAGTTCACTGAATGTTTCTGCAATATATTTTAATAATATGTCTTGGCTTATTGATCATTTTTGTTTTTAAGTGTTTAATCTGCTAAAGTATTCATGGAAATAGACAAAAAGCAATAACGGGTGAAAATCGTCATTAAAGGATAAGTATCCAAATAAGGGACCTACTGACGATTTTAGCCATGCAGACTTATATGTATATATTTTTCCTGCGGATTATTTTTTTAGCTACATTAAATTTATGTCTATTATAGTTTTTCTACACAATAGACACAAATGCAGAAAGTTGAAAACATACGTCATTTAAGGTCAATAACTCTAACGGGAAGCTGTCCGACATTTTTCTTTCATAAAGGAAAAAAAGTAGATCTCATCATTCTGTAAAGTTTTGCCATGTCAGATTTTGTCTATCTTTAGTGGTATTTTAGATAATAGACAACAGTTGCATTTTACTCCTATGCTTTTAAGCCATGTCGGCTATTTTTGGTTAGTAGGATAGATTATCGGACACATGTTTTAAAACTAGTAACCGAACGATATTTGTTGCTAAGTTTAGTTTTGATCCAGTAGTTTCAGAGGTCCGTTATACCAAGTGAGGGAATAAGAAAAGGGCCTCCTTTCTTATATTACTAATTTCATTATCAATAAGCGTACAGCCCTTGGATGGTGTAAACTTCCCCAAAAAACGTGTATGGTGTAATGGTTTATGGCATATGGTGCAATGGTAGAAGGTGTATGGTGCTATGGTGTATGGTGTATGGTGTAAGGGGAATGGTGTAATGGTGTAACGTGCGATCGGGAATGGTGTGAATGAATGGTGTACGACATTTAAAACTATGCAAAATATTGATTTTTAATTTTATACATTAACTTTCAATATTGTGATCAAAATTCGTTTTTTAAAATACAAAAATAATTTTGTAGTCGCACGCTTTCTTTGAAATTAAATTGCATTATGATGTAATGTGTAAGGTGTATGGTGCAAAGGTGTAACATGTATGGTGTAATGGCATAGGGTATATGATGTAATGGTGTATGGTGTTAGTGGGAAGTTTACACCATCCAAGGACTGTATGTGATACTGTATGTACGATCAAATGTAAAAGTTTGAAAGATATATATATGTAGTTTTTTTTATGCAAATGATGGGTAAAAGCTTTCTAAAAGATAGAAAGATGAGATACGTTATAAAATGAAATAAATAAAATTGTTTTGATAAACAATAGGAAATCAACATGAAGTGGCATAGAATGTTGATAATCGTCTTGAACATGCTACCTTACCGATGTTTTTCTACATTTCATGAAGATTTCTATTCGAATCAGAGTTTACAGGTTATTTATGCTGATATCAATTTTTAAATGCTGTATATTCTGAACAAAACCTAATTTAAAATTTCGCTTCTTAAAAATGTTTCTAGTGAAATAAAGAAAAATTATAATGTTTGAAAGATTGAGGGAAAAGGGACTAACCTTTATGCCTTCATGTGGTATTACATCCGAAGGCAGTGCTAATTGGATATCGCTATAAACTTGTTGTTCTTTATTCTGTCTCATCCCACAGACGGTACATACATATGATTCTTTAACCTAAAACGTTACGAGTACTGATTATGAATACTGATTGTATGCAACAAAACATTTCATTCCTTGTAAAATATGAATTCAAAAAAGTACTGTGATAATGTTTCGCCCTGAAACAAGACTAAATCATGAATATACGAATTATGCAGCTTTACAAAGTATTACCCCATGTTTCCAATACCATGGTTGAGCACAAAATCATACTTTCACGAAATATATTCAAGAAAATTTGTATGTTTTTGGTGTCTAGTATTTACTATATAAAGAGATATGTGATATGATTGCAGATGAGTCAACTTTCAATATGTGACCAATGAACATGGGTGTAAGCAACTGTAAGTCATTTTAAACAATAATTAAATCTGCAATATTTCTTAATTTAAACAATACCTTAGTAAAACAGTCTTCTTCACAAAGACCCATAAAATGTTCAATTCCGGTAGCAATAAATTCGTGGGCATCGTTTTGCTGAGAAAATTGTAGTCCGTATATGGTATGAAGGTCATTCAAAGCCAACTGAAGATGATTTTTTGAAACCTCTATTCCTTTTCCGATTCTGTCGAAAATTTCCAGAACACTTCTCAAATTCTCTTCGTAGGAAATTTGATCATTGAAGTGTTCATTTATATTTCGCATAAACTTTGAATGATTATATAGCTGTACGACTGAATTGAACCAACAGGAATTCCCCAGATTCATCAGCCCTGTTCCAGACGCTTTTACTTCATCTACAAAAACTTGCAATTTTGTTCTATAGTGTTCATTAAGGTATGCATTGTCCTTTAAACTGACAGATGTATTTGAAAAAATAGCGTCCCTGGAAAACAATTTTGTTGTCCTATCTTCTGTCTCATTTATTGTGTTATTAACGGTTTCTTTTTCTAATTTATAAGACTTTGGTTTTTGTTCTTGTATTGTAGGTTTGTCAAATTTTTTTTTTTTCTTAGCGAATGTGTCAAGTTTTGATGGAGTTGGACAGGTCTGGTATTTACCTAACAGTGGATTGTTCTGATTTGATGTTTTTTTCTTGTCCCATGTTTCCTCTAAAGTTCTACTACTTTGTCCTTTTCTGGTAGTTTTGATGGATTTCAATACTGCAAGTTCCTGTACGGCCATTGTGTGATGCTTTAAACGAACCGAAAGTTCATCAAACCTGTCAAGAGGTTTTCCATCCAATTCAATGTGTTTAAGGATTTGAAACCGTTTTTCAATTCTGGAATTTCCTCGCACAATATTTGCTGGTGGTATAAATTTCGTGTAAACATCTGAAGTACCATGTCTGGATAAGTTTCCCAAGAGAATATTAGACCAAAGTGGTAATGTTGGTAGGAAAAGCTTGTGTAGTTTCTCTTGGATGGTTTGTGAAAATCTCCTGTTGTTTGGCAAAGCTGTCAGCTTAGAATCAGCGAGTTCTTCATTCACTTTTTTTTAGATTTTTTCACCAAGAGCAGCAAATTGGTTTTTGGTGGAACTTGTTGCGAAGTCTTCCTCTCTAAGTAAGTCCGGATTTTGAATTTCCTCAAATAATTGAATGCATGCATGATCTCCAGTGTATATGCTCTCCGCGCTCAATTCACTTAATGCATCGGCATCTCGGTCTAATTTAGACATTTTATCTAGAAGAGTCTCAAAGTACTTGATTACTTTCCTATCAACATTTCTGCTTAAAAGAACATAGTAGATGGCATGTAAAATTTCTTCTACCTCCTCAAGTGTTGATGAATTTAAAAGAATACTAAACAAGTACATGCCAAACTCAAAGTTGGATTTGTAGTGCTGTGTAACGATTTTTTTGAAGGAGCCCATAACATGTGCAAGACAGGCATGTGGAAAAGTCCCTCGCAAGTCTCCTTCGTTTGCTCTTCCTGTCACGATTATGTGTGCTCTGCTGCGAAAAGTATTTAGATTTTCAAAATTGAATTCCGGTAGAGCCGATTGTATGAACACTATGCTTCTATCACTTGTAACTTGGTATGGTATAACTGCATTGGCATGTCCATATATTCTTTTTTCAGATCTTCTAAACTCACCAAGCCAAAATTTAACAATAGGGGTTGAGTGTATTGAGGATACCATACTGGAGACCGGAATCACAGGTTGACCTTTCACTGGATTTGAGCATGCAATTTCGTAATAATAAAAAGTGCATTTTTCAACCTTACTTCTGAGAACCGTTCCTGTAGCATCCCAGTAAACTACACCGTTTTTCGCCATATCATGCCATATCCTCACTCCGTCCTCCGTCCAATACATTACATTTGGTGGTACAATAGATATGTGTTGTATAAATCCATGAATCTTTTTTCTTTGTATTTCGTTTGTCATTTGACGAGATAATTTCACCAAGCTTTCAAAATCATTTTTATCCAATTTGTTTGTGTATCTTGATTCTGTTGCAATTTCTTGCAGTGTTCTAGGCGTATTACCAAAAGTTGAAAAATTTCCTGCAAGTTTTATTTCAGTCGGTGTCTCTTTCATTTCTTCTAAGTAATGTTTATATGGTTTCTTCCCAGACTGGAATAATTTTTTAAAGTTTTTGACGCTGCTTTCCGCGAATAGGTCTAGCATGGTGTTCTTTGATGTTGTGATTAACATGTGAACTTATAGTACAGTGTACAACTTTCTTTGCATCCATCAAAAATTGGCATCTATTGTTACAATTTGTAAATTTACACACACCTTCACCTCAAAATAATGGAAACTTATTTGTTTTCGATTTTGTTTTGGCAATTGTAACTTTATGCCATTTATACATATAAACACAATACGGATTTATACTTTTAATACCGTTTGAAATGATATGCTTCCATGTCCCACTCGTGAAACACCTATTTCTTTGTCCTTTGCATGAATTAATCCAATCTTTATCACTAATGGCAAAAGAACATGTTGTGGACACCTCTTTTTCAAAATATTCATTCGGTACTGGCATTCCAAAAGTACTCTCGATTGTAGCTTGACTGAAACTGTTTCCCTGATTTAAGTTATGATTATCTTCAATTTTGGAGTCTAGATTTGATGGCTTAACTTTGACATCTTTTGTTTTGGTCTCACTGTCAAGGGTACTATATTTCTGTATCGGTTTTTCTGCGTCACTTTGGACATTATCAATCGAATTAAGGGCGATGTTTGAACACTTCGGATTATGAGATATACTTTTGTCAAAAACATTTGATTTACTGATGATAATTTCGGTTTCTTGTGAGGGAAGACTATTATTTATTTCTATAGTCAATGTTTCATTAGTATCTGAATCTGTGCTGGATTCCATAACGCCCATTAGTCTTTCTTCAAAACAGTTATCATATTTCTTACTTAATTTTGGAACATCTTTAGAAATGGTTTCTTTCTGCATATATTGTACATTATCCAGATTGATTTCATTTATCGTTATACCTGGTTGTCTCTCTGTAAGTGTAGTTGTCTTTTCAAAGGTATTGACAGAATCAACAGTCTCTTTCTTTACAACACTAGTATCGATTGCCGGGTAATCTTCATTTGTTTTTGAATCTTTGATAGACACATTCACTTTTTCTGTTTTATTGTCATTTGTTTTCACCTTATTTTCGTTCGTCGTTTGGAAATCATAGGTTTTTAGTATAATTCTGGGTTCCATACTCGGTCCAATTTCTGACGCCACATTTGTTTCATTCGTTGCAGGTACAATAATGTCGTCAATATCATTAGTGTGGTTTTTTTGTAATACATACTTGGTTGGTATGTGTTGTCAATTTTGATTTTGATAACACATGCTGTATCGTTGTGTATTCTTCTTTTGTTTCTCCTTCATCAGAATCAACGCCTACTCTGAACACATTTTTTTTCAAAGACATTGTTGCTTTGCTTTCTTTCGTGTTATACGTTTGAGACAGATCGTTTGTATTTTCCGTAGTTTCTACATAATCTTCTGCACATTGGACCATTTCTGTTTTCTTTGTTCTTTTGTTTCTCCTTCATCAGAATCAACGCCTACTCTGAACACATTTTTTTTCAAAGACATTGTTGCTTTGCTTCCTTTCGTGTTATACGTTTTGGACAATTCTTTTGTAATTTCCGTATTTTCTTCATAATTGTCTGCACGTTGGACCATTTCGGTTGTTCTTTCTTCTTTTGGTTCTCCTTCATCAGAATCAGAGCCTACTCTGAACTCATTTCTTTCCAAAGACATTGTTGCTTTGCTTCCTTTCGTATTATACGTTTTGGACAATTCTTTTGTAATTTCCGTATTTTCTTCATAATTGTCTGCACGTTGGACCATTTCGGTTGTTCTTTCTTCTTTTGGTTCTCCTTCATCAGAATCAGAGCCTACTCTGAACTCATTTCTTTCCAAAGACATTGTTGCTTTGCTTCCTTTCGTGTTATACGTTTTGGACAATTCTTTTGTAATTTCCGTATTTTCTTCATAATTTTCTGCACGTTGGACCATTTCGGTTGTTTTTTCTTCTTTTGGTTCTCCTTCATCAGAATCAGAGCCTACTTTGAACTCATTTCTTTCCAGACATTGTTGCTTTGCTTCCTTTCGTGTTATACGTTTTGGACAATTCTTTTGTAATTTCCGTATTTTCTTCATAATTTTCTGCACGTTGGACCATTTCGGTTGTTCTTTCTTCTTTTGGTTCTCCTTCATCAGAATCAGAGCCTACTCTGAACTCATTTTTTCCAAAGACATTGTTGCTTTGCTTCCTTTCGTGTTATACGTTTTGGACAATTCTTTTGTAATTTCCGTATTTTTTTCATAATTTTCTGCACGTTGGACCATTTCGGTTGTTCTTTCTTCTTTTGGTTCTCCTTCATCAGAATCAGAGCCTACTTTGAACTCATTTTTTCCAAAGACATTGTTGCTTTGCTTCCTTTCGTGTTATACGTTTTGGACAATTCTTTTGTAATTTCCGTATTTTCTTCATAATTATCTGCACGTTGGACCATTTCGGTTATTCTTTTTTCTTTTGGTTCTCCTTCATCAGAATCAGAGCCTACTCTTAACTCATTTCTTTCCAAAGACATTGTTGCTTTGCTTCCATTCGTGTTATACGTAATGGACGCACCATTTTTTTTTTCAGTAGTTTCTACATAATCGTCTGCACGTTGGACAATTTCTGTTAAAGATAAGGAAATAATGACATAATACAAATACCTTCCTCCAAAGTCAATTAAATAAAAGAACTGAGTTCTCGTCTTCCGTGTTGCGCATATTTTATCTATAAAAGGTACAAGGGCAATAACTGAAAAAATTCCACTTTTTTTATTCTTTAAAACTTTTTATAAATATGTTAGAGAAATGAAGTCTTCAGAGCAAATTTCCGTTATAATTAATATTTACAAGGGGCATAACTCGTTAAAAATATTTGATCAGCACTTATTTTCGAAAGTGTCAAAAACATTGCTGATATAAATCTATTACATAAGGTTCATAAAATTCTGGCAATATTTTTACACATGAGAGCGCTAACAATGCAATTTCCTTATAATCAATATTTCAAAGCGGGCATTACTCTTTAAAAACTTATTGATCGGCACTGATTTTCGAATTTTTCAAAGGCGTTGCTAATATAAATCTATGATACAAGTTTCATAAAATTCTGGTAAGAATTGTTCACGTGAGAGCGCTAACAAGACCGAACGGACTGACAGACAGACGGGCAGATGGATTGACGGACGGACGGACGAGGGCCGTGTATTTCTATGTCTCCCGCAACGCGTTGCGCGGGGGACAAAATGGGGATGTCCATAAAACTGACAATAACAAACGATCGACTGTACCAACCAACAAAACCACTTGAAATCAAATGTCTTATTCCTGACATGTTATAGACATTTTCCAAAGGAATTTGTTGATTAATCTTGGTTCAACAACCTGCCAAACCTTACACTTTTACGACACTTGACTATAGTTCAAATAGTTATCTTTAAAAATTGTCAATGATCCAAATGTCCATCCTAGTCCATTGCACAATGTAAAAACAATATTGTCCACATCGCGATATTTGCAATGTTGACACGATATCGTGTCAACATTGTCATTGTTGTAAGAACTCTTACAAACCGTTTATTTCGTTGACATCGTTAACATTGCAATGTATACACTGTAGTAACGATATCGTGTTTATATCATCTATAACTCGATATTAATAATGCTAACACGATATCAGCGTCGTTAACATTGTAATTACTCTTCTCTCATATTGTTGACATCGTTTACATCAGTTATATAGCGATATTTACAATGTTTACACAATATCTTGTTAACGTTGTTATCGTTGTTTACATTGTAAGTATTCCTATTTACAGCTTACATCGTTGATATTTTTAACATCGTGATGTTTACAATGTAGTAGCGATATCGTGTTTACATTGCGATATAAACCATGTTAACACGATATCGTGTCAATATCCTTTACATTATAACAACTCCTATGTATTGTTTACATCGTTGACACCGTTTAGATCACGACGTATACAATGTATTATCAATATCGTATTTATATCGTTTACATTGCAATGTTCTAGATATCGTATCAACATCATTTATATTTCATAAAATGTCATATACTATTTACATCGTTGAATTCGAGCTATTTACAGTGTATTAACGATATCACGTGTTTACATCATTCACATTTTACATTTACGACTTATAAAGTCGACTTTCCTCTATAATTTTTCAATTATTGCTTATTAATCAATTATTTCAAAGTTTAAACGTGTAAACAAAAATCAATAATTTTTGGCAGTGATATAGCGGTAAAAATGCCTAAAGAACATTTCTTGAACGTTGTTAACGATGTAAATGATGTCTACACAAAGGTGTTTACTCGGTATACAATATAAACGATGTTGCCACTCTATTGTCATTATCGTAATTTCTGCGATGTGAACGATGTAAACACAAAGGTCTAAACATGTTATACAATATTGACACGATGTAGATTCGCTATTGTCAACATTGTAAAGTATACTATGTAAACTGTACACAAGGTATAGATACAAAACATAGTAAACACAATACTGACACAATGCAGTAGCCATTGCTATATTGGCAATATCGATAAAACATCGTGCACTGGACATACTTCGAAATATCGTGCAAGATGTTGTTTTTTTCAGTTTTTTTCTGAGAACGATTTGATGAAAAATTGTATGCTCATTCAGCATATTAAAACGTTATATGTATCTGAAAACAGAAAGTTTGCATCAGACAGACCCATAAAACTGACCAATTATGGCATCAATTTGTAATGTATTGAAGAAAAGTTTGACCATATATTGTATATATATTCAACATTTGAAAACAAATTCAAAGCATCGGGAAATAGGAATTTTTTGTCCAATAAATGATCATACATTACAACAAGCCACTATCAAGGTACTGACCAAATATGAAATAATTCTATTGAGAAATCAAGGTTTTTTTTCAGACATTTGTAAATAAAAATCTTTGCTAGATGAATGAACGGACAAACGACCAGACGGACCAGGGGATTGCAACATAGCAACCACCTTTAGAGTGGTGGTTTAATATGTATTTGGATATCAGTTAAAAGCCGTAGATATGCGTTGACCAATAAATGTGAAGCATAATTTCCTAAAACCCTAGTTACGTTAAAGTGGAAACGCATCTTATTTTACACTTAAATTTGATGGAAATCTACATTGTTTCTGGGAATTTTAACTCATGAGTCTAATACAAAGGTGTGTCAATTCAAAGATGAGGTCACGACATCTAGAATACTACAATATAGTAAAGATATCTGATTTCGATGTAGAGAATTATGAGGGGGGGATTACTTTAAAATTTAAATTTCAAAAATACCTAACTCTAAGGAAATTCAAGAAGGGAAGTCCATAAAGCCTGACAGAACGAACGAAAACAATTGTTATATCCCTGAATTGGTACAGGTATTTTCTGAAGAAAATGGTGGGTTAAATCTGGCTAGCTAAATCTCGCACTAGCTAGGGATGGTGTACATTTCTTAAAAATTTCAACTTTCTATTTACAGTGGTCACCACGTTCAACTTCCCGGTATTGATTAGATATTCGACAATCCTAAAAAATCTTATTTATTGCATAAGGGACATTAAACTGTAGTAGTTCAAACCGTGTTTTCAATTATTTGCCAAGTGAGAAGTCCAATTACCGATTTTGGTTTTATCTAACATATCCCTTTTGGACATTTAGTACAAAAGATGACTAAATCCAAAAAACCTGGCATTTGGAGAATATCTGAAAAAAATCAAAATCCTGTAAAACATCCAATATCATCTAAGTGGGCTCATTTGTGTCAATCATCAAAGTCGAAATTGTATTCAAATCCCTTAAATTAATGTTATATGCTTATTAATGTACAGGCAGTTAAAACAAAATTTTCTGTAAACTGAAATTAGAGTTAATGTCAGAAGTGTTCCATCAAGGAACACATACTGTTTTCAAAACATATTATTGTATCACAAGGACTGAATCTCACAATATAACATTTGGAATGTAAACTCATTTAGTCAACCGTTCATAAAATAAATCACACATTTTCCCTCTACATGCCCAAACCTGGCTATAATGAACTTGTTACATTTCTGTTTTCTTATATTTGTATGCCATTCTTTATTTGTTTGGCTGTTATTCTCTTTTGTTTTTATTTTTCAGCACCCTTTTCGTATCGTCTTTTCGTTATTGTCTTGGCCTATTTTCTTTATATTTTTGTTCTTTATTCGGCAGTATGTGCCAATTATTGTCTATTCTGTAAACCCCATTCAGACCCTAAAACATTTGGTACCGGTATAGTAAGTCCTGATAAACCTTGATATGACTGATACAAACATTTTTGCAGTTTTAAACAGGGTTTTGCAATGTGACAAAATGGGTTTGCACATCCTCATTTTTACGGCAATATTGTTTACCGTGCCCGGAAATTTAGAAACGATCCTGGTAAACTTATCGATCCTTTAAATAAACTTATTGTAAAGGGTTACCAATTCGACACTGTAATTACATCATTAAATATTGTTTTTATTGGTACTAATATTGATTTTGTTATCAGTAAATTAAAAGCAAACTAAATATTATTGTTATGTACGTATACAACTTCATGGATCTACAATCTGTCGATACCTGTATCTTGACATTGCACAAGGTCATGGTTTTCTCTGACTGTTTATGACGTCTTTACACTAAATCCATTGGATGTTTGATGTGTACGGATTGATATTTTAGTCTTAGATGCATGATTTTTTTTTATTAGTTGTTAGTGGCTTTGAACTAGCTGTCAGTAACTGCGAGTACTCTCAGATCTGTACTTAGTGTCTTTTTGTTGTTTGGATGTACAAGTACCCGGCCACGTTCACTTGTGTTAGTAGTATATGTATTTTTATCCATCTGATGAGTTAAGCCTCTTTCAACTGATTTTTATAGTTCGTTCTTATGTTGTACTGTTACACCACTGTCCAAGGTTAGGGGGGAGGGTGGGGATCCCGCTAACATGTTTAACCCCGCCACATTCTGTATGTATGTGCCTGCCCCAAGTCAGGAGCCTGTAATTCAGTGGTTGTCGTTTGTTTATGTGTTGCATATTTGTTTTTCGTTCATTTTTGGACATAAATTAGGCCGTTAGTTTTCTCGTTTGAATTGTTTTACATTGTTATTTCAGGGCCTTTTATGGCTGACTGTGCGATATGGGCTTGGCTCATTGTTGAAGGCCGTACGGTGACCTAAAGTTGTTAATTTCTGTGTCATTTGGTCCCTTGTGGAGAGTTGTCTCATTGGCAATCATACCACATCTTCCTTTTTATATATATAGTTTGTTAAGGCGTTGCCTGATGTGACTTCGAAAGTAAGATAATGGAAGGTACCATCTTTTTTTGTTTAGTTGAAAATCCAACAGAATAATGACTGTTTAGTGTTGCTTCTACGGGACGGTATGTGACTTGGATTGGCAATACTTTCGATAATATCAATTGTTTTTCAAACATTTTGGCCTCGATTATCACTTGTCGCGTCCTTCTTCACAAAAAGTTCTTCGGAAGATACCAAGTCCTAGTACAAAATAATTCCCCTTCACAAATTTTCTTTGATAATGAATTAGTTCATTGGTGTTATCGATTCATAACCCGGATCGATAAGGTGATTAATTTAATGTTATTTTCAAATACAATTTCAAAACTTCTATTTAACTTTAATTTGCAGTTTGCAGTTTTTGTGTCTTTGTACTAGTATGGTCCTTTTGGTCGTATGACTGTTTCCTTTGTTCGGCATTGTGCATCATGCTTTAAGGTTTTTGATTTTGTGCGTTTGGAATGCATGGAGTTTGTATAGTTATTTTCATGTTTTTGTATCCTCGAATTAATATTTTATTAATTTGTGACTTACCTGGAAAATGTCTTTATGTTAATATGTTTTACTTAACTGAACTAGATCATGTCAACTCAAAATGTTAATTTCCTGAACTCTTTGTAAGATTAACCTTTCCGAACAACCTGAAATCAACCCAGTTTCTAGAGGGTTCGTGTTGCTAAATCATTAGAATTCTCTGTTCTTCTTTTTTGCCACAGCGTTGTTAGTTTATTTTCTACTTATTTACGTTTTTCAGTCACGTTGAAATTCAAACACGACCTTGACCGTAAATCGAGGTCAAAATTAAAAAAGGTAACATGCGTTTGAAATCAAGCGATCTTCCTTTTCATAATTTCAACAAACCAGACACAATTCTACTGTTGTGTTGGTTTAAAAAGTGTTAAACATGTTGCAAGTTAAATCTTGTTTTATATCCGAACGAAATATTGATATTTGAAACAACAATATCCCGCAACTTTCATGATGAAAGAAACAACGGGAATACGGTAACTTTTAATTTTCTTTAGTTCCTGCGAAAAAAAGGTAGAAACTACTTAACGTTAAGAGAATTTGGTTAAGATAACATATAATCAATTAAAAAACATAAAAATTTCCTCGAGAATTTTCCATTTTCACAGCAGACTGAGTTCAAAGTCATTTTAACTATTTATCTCCTGATTGTTCAATAAAACATATAAATATTCAATTTGCCAATGCTCAATCAATGTGTGATGACCGATGACAGATGATCATCCTTAAGTCATCTACTGCTATCAATGGCAATACCCTAGCACATCTACCATATAATCATGATGCAAAATCATGGAAAGGTAAATCTGGTCTCTAAATGGTCCAAATATGCATCTGTCAGCAAAATTTTCATTTCTGCAAATGATTTTTTGTGTGCGTACGCATTAAACATCAAATGTATTTTGTTTTGTCAAAGTAGATATATCTTAACATTTGATACTTGATGCTGAATGGTTGCATTTGTATGTATTTTGACCTACAGAGAAATTTTCGTCTTTATACTACTGATATTACTCAATTTAAGAAGTATAATTACAACTTTATGTATCGGAATTGCTTTTTTCCATTTTAACAAATTGTTTTTGCTCAACTAATACCGACCTATATTCCAATCTAGACTTTAGTTTTCTCTTATGTGTTTAATATACTGATGTTTGTCTGTTGGTATTTTTTTCGCTTTTTGCCATGATGTTGTCAGTTTATATTCAAATTATGAGTCGTAATTTCCCTTTGGTATATCTCGTTCCTCATTAAGATCAGCTGAAGGAGCTGGTTTTCCTGTTGGCGCAACTGAACGAGTTGTTCTGATTGGTCTTCAAATTTGCAATAAGCTTGTTAAAATCAAATGATGATGTCAAAATGTACTGAAATCTACATAAATGATTTTAATTTGGTTTTAGTTGAGCAACAGTTGGAACAATATACATGATATACGTATTTAGCGGTTTTCACACATTTTTATCATTTTCACTAGAATTTCCGAAAAACCTGCTCTTTGGATAAAAATACATCATTGGTATTTTAACATTTTTAAAGATCATATGATAGTGACTGCTCAACCCTGTTCTAAAAGTTTTTTTCTCGTTTTCATACATTGTGCTATTATACAGAAGAGGTAATATACAAAATGCTCATATCTTGACAAAATGTTTTGTCAGTCCTTGACCTTTAATCTTTAATGTAACAGAAGTTGCACCGTGCAAATATTTGGAGAATTGGCAAAAATATAATGCAGATGATATGCTTTTGATTATATCATGTATATGGTCAATGTTACTCGCCTATATATCTAGGCTGTTTGTACAATTTGAGCTGCTGGATCCCAATTATTATCACATTAAACAATTCTGTTCACATATGGGAATTAAATACAACTGTCATACGAGTGAGAGGTATCGCTAGCTATATAACAAGGTTTAACCCACCATTTGTATTTCTAAAAATGCCTGTAGAAACTAAGGGATACATGTATGACAGGTTTGTTTTTACTGTCTTTCCATTGGTTGATGAGGTTTATCGTTTTGATTTGTTTTTTTTAGCTTTTTTGTTTACCCACCATTTGTACTTCTAAAAATGCCTGTAGAAAGTCAAGAATGTGACAGTTTGATTTTACTGTCGTTCCATTAGTTGATGAAGTCTATCGTTTTGAGTTGTTATGTTTTATAGGCTTCCTCCTTTTTAGCTCACTTAGCCCAAAGGGCCGAATTAGCTTTTCTCATTATTTGCCGTCCGTCGTCGGTTAACTTTTACAAAAATATTCTCCTCTGAAACGCTAAATATGCACATAGACCAAGGTGAGCGACACAGACTCGTTAGAACCTCTAGTTTAATTTACCTCTAGTTTGGTTTTTTTTTATGTTAATACATTGTCAAATTCAGAACGATATTACCTAGCTGATATCTCATTACAATTGTACTGCCATAGAATATTAATTGTTTTTTTTTTTAATTTGCTGTTGTAAAGTTTGTAAATTAAGGAATATATTTCCACAAATGCATAGGTCTGATTCCTTGGTAGGATTTGAAAATATGTTGGTTTTTTTTGTCATTTTCTATCAGTGTTCCAGTAGATAATTTTGAGTTTAGAGGTCATTTCTCCTAGAAAAAGCAATGAAACAAAATTTCCTGTCGATATGCATATCTGCATAGTATGTCCTTATTTTCTACAAAATTTCATCAAATTCTGTTGTGTAGTTTCGGAGAATTAGCGCGGACAAACTGTTGCAGTAGTATATTTAGGCCCATATTTGTAAACTCCAAAAGGGGCATCAAAACAAATGGATCATAATCTCCTGTCGAAATCCACATCTACATACTAGCAGGATGTCCTTATAAACTTTCATCAAATTCTGTTGTTACGTTTCATAGGAGTTGCGATTACAAACTGTTGCAGGAAGTATATATAGGCTATTATTCAAAGTATGAAGGGGCATCACTCTTTAAAAAATTGAATCATAATTTCCTGCCTATATGCACATCTGTACTGACAAACTTACTGACGGACTGACGGACTGACGGATCTAAAACATTATACCCTACGCAACTTTGTTGCATGGGGTTTATAAAAAATGTGTTCAACCCGATATCACCAATAGTGCTGAAAGTGCGCAAATCATCAAAAGTCAATCAAGTAATCATCTTTTGTGTCTCAATTGAAAAGTGTCATAAATTTGTAGCTTTGGGTATTTAAAAGCAGCGGATGATTCTTTTTTCTGACATTTTTTGCATAGTTCAGATCAATCATTAAGTTTAAGACATACGAGGTATAGTTTAATTTTTGGCATATAGTCTTATATTTTTGAGAGAAAAGGAGCTGGATAACCAAAATAAGCCCCTTCCATGACAGACCTATTCTCTTCTTGTGGCTGCATAATTGTTTTATTGACAATCACACCATATTCAATAATTAAGCGTGTCATTGTCTAATCTTTCCGTAAAATTGTGTATTCCATTGTGATTTGTCTCAATTGTTTGGTTGAATTGAAGCTCATTCTTGTGTTTTCTATATTGTGTTTTGTGTACTGTTGTTTGTGTTTTGGTCTTTTCTTTTTTGCCATGGCGTTGTCAGTATATGTTCGCCTTATGAGTTTGAATATCCCTTTGATATCTTTTGTCTCTCTTGTAATGCTAATACAATGTTTTGTGAACAACACTTAGTTTTATTTATTACTAGTTATAGTTATTTTGGCATGAATTATAATTATTCCAAGCTATACATTGTTGGTATACTACATTGTCTACCTGATAGAGTTCATCTGACATTGGATACAAAAATGTCAATCTTGTTGTATGAGTTACTTTCTTAACTTCACTTCCATGAATCACTGATCAATGTTAAGCTTTGTTGACAACGTTCAAATTATCACTTGTACAGCATTCGTGATGGGAGTGTTATAATGAGATAAGTCCCGTTTTTTCTATATCTTGGGAAATTGAATATGAAGTTTAGTAAGATAGTATCATAATTTTTGAAGGAGATGAAGCATCTTTAATGCATGAATCATTCTTTTCTGGAGATGGAACACTACCTGACAAAAATGTTGTTTTAAAACTAATTCATATATCTCTGTTGAAGAAATGTCATTGATTTTTTAATTATGGAATACCTCTCATTCTGTAATACTTAATATGATAAGAATAACTCATTGATTGAGTTCAAACTGTGTAAACAATGTAAGCACAGTTTTTCTAAGATAAATTTGAAAACAAATACTTTACAACAAAATATTTTAAAAGAGTGGACATAAAACACTAATAATTTTTTTCTCAGAACTTCCGGTGCATTATAATACAATGGGAGTGTTGAGATTGTGCAGTTTAGTTCTTACAAGAATTCGGAGAAGGTAGAAATCTCAAATCATAGTTGATAGTTGTATATGGATATAGGAAGTATATATAGGCCATTATTCAAAGTATGAAGGGCATCACTCTTTAAAAATTGAATCATAATTTCCTGCCTATATGCACATCTGTACTGACAAACTTACTGACGGACTGACGGACTGACGGATCTAAAACATTATACCCTACGCAACTTTGTTGCATGGGGTTTATAAAAAATGTGTTCAACCCGATATCACCAATAGTGCTGAAAGTGCGCAAATCATCAAAAGTCAATCAAGTAATCATCTTTTGTGTCTCAATTGAAAAGTGTCATAAATTTGTAGCTTTGGGTATTTAAAAGCAGCGGATGATTCTTTTTCTGACATTTTTGCATAGTTCAGATCAATCATTAAGTTTAAGACATACGAGGTATAGTTTAATTTTGGCATATAGTCTTATATTTTGAGAGAAAAGGAACTGGATAACCAAAATAAGCCCTTCCATGACAGACCTATTCTCTTCTTGTGGCTGCATAATTGTTTTATTGACAATCACACCATATTCAATAATTAAGCGTGTCATTGTCTAATCTTTCCGTAAGAATTGTGTATTCCATTGTGATTTGTCTCAATTTTTTGGTTGAATTGAAGCTCATTCTTGTGTTTTCTATATTGTGTTTTGTGTACTGTTGTTTGTCTTTTGGTCTTTTTCTTTTTTTGCCATGGCGTTGTCAGTATATGTTCGCCTTATGAGTTTGAATATCCCTTTGATATCTTTTGTCTCTCTTGTAATGCTAATACAATGTTTTGTGAACAACACTTAGTTTTATTTATTACTAGTTATAGTTATTTTGGCATGAATTATAATTATTCCAAGCTATACATTGTTGGTATACTACATTGTCTACCTGATAGAGTTCATCTGACATTGGATACAAAAATGTCAATCTTGTTGTATGAGTTACTTTCTTAACTTCACTTCCATGAATCACTGATCAATGTTAAGCTTTGTTGACAACGTTCAAATTATCACTTGTACAGCATTCGTCATGGGAGTGTTATAATGAGATAAGTCCCGTTTTTTCTATATCTTGGGAAATTGAATATGAAGTTTATTAAGATAGTATCATAATTTTTTGAAGGAGATGAAGCATCTTTAATGCATGAATCATTCTTTTTCTGGAGATGGAACACTACCTGACAAAAAATGTTGTTTTAAAAACTAATTCATATATCTCTGTTGAAGAAATGTCATTGATTTTTTTAATTATGGAATACCTCTCATTCTGTAATACTTAATATGATAAGAATAACTCATTGATTGAGTTCAAACTGTGTAAACAATGTAAGCACAGTTTTTCTAAGATAAATTTGAAAACAAATACTTTACAACAAAATATTTTAAAAAGAGTGGACATAAAACACTAATAATTTTTTTTCTCAGAACTTCCGGTGCATTATAATACAATGGGAGTGTTGAGATTGTGCAGTTTAGTTCTTACAAGAATTCGGAGAAGGTAGAAATCTCAAATCATAGTTGATAGTTGTATATGGATATGGACCGTTTCACCTATCAATTATATAGTCATTTTCATTGTTATCAGGGCCTTGGTGGCCGAGTGGTCTAAGTAGTTCAACTTCTGTAATCACTAGCCAGTCAGCACTGATGTTGTGAGTTTGAACTCCGCTCGTGCAAGTGCACTCGACTCCAATTTTAATTGACTAGTATTGTCAGTTTTCCTACCGAAGTTCGGTGGTTTTCTCCGTGTACTCCGGCTTCCTCCATCAATATAAAATGACCGCCACGAAATAGCACCATAGTGTTAAAAGTGGTGTTAAACACCAATTTATTAATCAATCAATCAATCATTGTTATCATAAGTGGACAGATAAGACTATAAGACTTACACGACTATATGTTAATTACCATTATAAAGTGTACACGTCCGTCTGACGTTTCACCTGAATTACACCTCCTATCAATATATTTCATATTTGTAATACGGTTCTTTTCTTGTTGTTGTTTTTAATTCATGGTGTTGGCATGCATTATCAGTCATATGGTCATAATTACATGTATAACTTAACTGTTTACAAAACTTTGACTTTTTCGAAATGCCTTTTTTCTACCTCCATGAATATATTACCTGCGGTGTATTTACATAACTTTTCGAATTTTTTTTATCCTCAGTGGTCTTGCATATGGTTCTTTACTTGACCTTTCTAATTTTTGTAATTCGAGCGTCCCTGATGATAAACGAAACGCATGTCTGGCTTCCACCTTTGTAATAAAGGTATCTCTGATGAGTTTATCTCCGATACAGTTGGTTAAAACTGATTGTTGGGTGTGAAAATCCTTCTCTCAGTGTTAATCAGACATTAAGCGCCTTCCCATTGTTTATCGATTAACGTGGTGCGATCGGTTCATCAGAAATCTAAAGCTATGTGTCAATTATATGAGATGTATATAACGATTTCAGCGTGAATTTGACCACACGACATGGCGCATCTCAACTTTACATCATGATCAACAGTCAACTGCATTCGTAATACAGGCTAATTGTAGGTTGAGGACGTCCTGTGGTCCAGGATGATTTGTTCTTGGCCGCTGTTCATTCAACTTTACCTTTAATATTTTCAGCTGTTTTATACTAATGATACCTCTGTTGTAAGTATTTAGTGATAAGCTTTAAAAGTCATCTGTTTATACTAAGTAATGGCAAATGTCAACATTGAGCTTTCAAGGACATGAGAACAGTCTGTTATACTTTCTGTAATAGAGGATTCCGAAACGTCTTTAAAACAGAAAGTATAACGGATCGTTTTCAGCTGTTTCTTGGAGAAGCATGGACACAAAATTTGAATTACAATCTGATAGAAGTGAAACGTTTCACAGAACATAAAAGACTAACATGAAGTTTATAATTAATTTCAGATAGGTGTGATTCTCAATTTTTGCTAAAAATGCAGATCAAATTTCATGAAAGATTATTATGAAAATGAAAATATATGACTATCCGGTTAATTAGGAAATTGATAAGCAACGAATCACAACAAGATGTTTAGATGGGACCAAATTACAGGGGCTGGGGCTATGATTTGTAGTTAATAAAGCCAAAAACACTGAAAATACATTGATCGGAATTACTTTAGTTAACCAGTGAAATTCACCTCATGTTGGGCTAGGGTATATCTATCTTTCAGGAAGGATTCATATAATACTGACTTTTAAGCTGTAAAGCTGTTACCTCAGTCTAATAATTTATAGCTTAACGATGAAGAATCTATATGATGTATCAATTTAGGACGTGGAATCAGTATATGTGAATCAAAAATGCAAACAAACAGCAATTTTATTTTAGTTTAGTTTCACCTCAAGTCCGTGTATTATCAGAAACTGTGACTCATAGGTAAAACCGTGCAGAGATTGTAAGGTATATAAATCCTTCCTGCATTATATATCTGACCCTGACTCATTATTTCGATTCTGTAAATAGTCAAGTTGAGTCTTGTATGATCAAGTTTGATTTTCAGATGCCATATTAATAGTGGAGTGTTTAGTTTTAGGTTGACTGTAAGCTGTAAATGTATTTGATGAGTTTTTTCCTCTCTAATCTGTATAGTTTTACCGGTAAACGTTCAGTTGTCGTGATTGGTTTCTTTGGTAGTTTAAGAATATGTTTTGTAGAATGATTTTAAGTGGTTATCTGACCTTGACGTCATTTGTTTTATTATCAGGGTTTTTTCGTCAACGCTAAGTATTCGTTATGTTTGCAGTTTTTCATATACCCTAGAAATCAACAAATCATTTTATGCAATATTGAATGTCTAAAATGGTTACAAGGTTATAATTATTCGTGTGACATGTTTCGTCTAATCATGGTTTCCTTCCCATGTTTTAATAGTCAATGAAACGTTTATAGATTATAAAGGATGTTTGATACTTTTGTTATTTACTTTTTGTGACATATTTGGAATCCTCCAGTTTTATCTATGTAGTGCCAATAAACAAATAGCTCGGTAAACCCTAGTTTTCATTTTATAATTCTATTGTATGTAGCGTAAAAAGGCGATTTTTGAAAATCTTATAGAATCCTTGTTATTTTTTCACAGTTTATGAAATATAAAAGGGGTCAATGTTAAATGCATAAATGATTTAAAGAGAATCAATCTCCGACAAAATTCAGTTGATTATATTTCAACAACAAGGACACCTGCCTGTCATTTTTTTTTAATACTTTTTAAGTTCCGTTATTTATATACTATCACAAAATGCAGTCAACGTCATTAAGGTGTTTTCAAGTTTAAAGATCATTCATAATGTCAGATAAATTGTGAATGTGTTTTGTTTATTTTCCTTTATCTGAGAAACGATGATATTGCACATGTCAGGGTTCAGGTACACAGGTACTTAATGGATGCAAATCAGGTACTGTTTATTAAGTTTTATTTAAATATAGATTATAAACAAACGAGAATATTGTTTGGGAAAATGTTTTACTGTATTAAAGCAAGGTAAAAACAACAATTACCATTATGGGTAAAATTAATTTAAGATTATAAGCTGGCCAAGTTTCATTTTACAATTCCCATTTTTAAAAGCTTGATAACATATATAAAAAAAAGTTTTTGCAATTCAGGATTAGTATTATCGTCATGCGGATATTTTAAATCAATTTCATTATTGAATTTATCAACATGCGAACATTTTTTAATTTGATTATTACTTATAGTGAATGCTTCAAGAACAAACGTACACCATTCGTAATATTGGACTGCCTGTTATAACTGTACTCTATTTATTAATCTAAATAAGAAATTGAAATGTCATTGACATGGTAAGATATTTCAGGTCCATCTATTAAGATAACAACTCCAACAGAACAGAGCTGGCATAAGATTGTTTTCGCTGTTCTGCTTAAGCATATTTAAATCTTGTTGGAATGAATGTTGTGTGGTTTTTCCTTTATTCGTGATTCATGGAACTGAAAACAGATAATCAATTGAGTTTAAAAATAGTTCACATGACTGTTTTACCAGGGTCACATTTTTCTCTTTACATTTACGTGAATCAAGATCATAAGATGACACGGATACAGCTGATATGACACGTAAAAGTGTCATCTTGCGTTTATTTTGCATCTACTCTATTTCTTAAAACAATTAAATTTTAGAAGCCTGGCATCTTGGTACACTAATCGATTTTGTTTTCTTATGCATAACACTAGCAACTACTAACATTCAAACGATTATTCTAATTTCAAAATCTTTAACGACAAATTATGCACAAGTTTTTTATCTTCACAAATGTTGGAACGTTTTGAGGACGAGATTACCTTTCGCGTTACTAGTTTCTTGAGTTCGATCTTTCCTTTCCTTTGCCTTTCTTTTCTTTCGTCTGTTTAATGTGTTAACTATAAAACGCACCCTTGACCTGTTTTCTATATTGTTTTGACGTCCAATTGCATTGCAAACCATACCACATTCAGATTTACTGTCACGCCATGACTTTTCAAATAATGTAATGTTCAATTTTTTAATAGCATCGAGGACATCTGCAACCTTTATAAATTTTCGAAATCCAAACTTGTTTCTTCCCATCTTTCTACAAAATATAGCAAATTAGACAGTTGGCTCAGTCCACATATGCTCTCCAAACTGCACAAGATATTTCAATGCATAATGTTGAAAAAATGTAAATCCCTGTCATTCCGAAATTCCGAAATCTAAATTTCATGCTTACACCTTGAAAATGTAGGCAAGTCATCCCTAACCTTGGCATGCCTGTAAGGTTTGTTTACACATGTCCAAGAGTACAGCTTATAAACGAAAACTGGAGACTCTAAAGTGCCTGTATCGCTCTGTTTCGCTCATCTAAGCCTATGCGCATCTCTCTCCAACATTTTTGACTAGCATTGAATTCATTACAAAAATCTGCTTTATGTTGATCTTGTATTGCTGATAATTTTTACTGTTCACAGCTTCTCTCTATCTTCTTTGGGGTTTTTCAAAACACAATAAAGGGTATTAAAATTGTTATTTCTACTATATCACTACTATAAATAAAGAGCCTAATAACGAGTTTGGGAAAATTTGACATATTTGTAGATCTTATCTTGCTGATCATTTCTGTCATTAAATAGTCAACATTTAAAATTGGTAAAAGTCGTCATAAATCAGCAAGAATTTCAATAAAAAGTCTACTGACATTTTCCACTATGTTGACTTTCTTGCTGATCATTTTGATATTTAAAGTAGCTATCTATCTATGTATAATAGTTTTCTGCAGAACACCAAAATTGGTAAAAATTCTTCATTAACTCCAATACGAAATAAACTGATGATTTCGGCCAGAATACTTATTGGTAGATTTTGTTTTGATGATAGTTTTTTCTTATTAAAGTTTCTAGTCTCTATGTGTAACCGTTTTTTTCTTCTTCCGTTTTTGGCAAAATGGCAAAAAAAATGATAAAAATCGGAACATACATCCAAGTTGACGTATTTGTAAAACCTATCTTGCTAATCTAATCAATATTGCTTCTTACAGTTTCTGCCTATCTATTTTAGTTTTTCAGCTATTCTGTAAAACCGAAATCAATGGTAAAAACCGTCATTAAAGAGCAATAAGTTTGATAAAAGGTCGTCAGATAATTTGATTTCAACAAAGTGATACAGTTGTATATCTTGTCTCGCTGATCATTTTTGCTATTTAAGTTTCTCTAAATAATCTATAATAATTTTCAAGATAATAGGCAACAATGAAAAACATGTTAAAAGTTATCATTTAAGGGCACCTACGAAAAGAAGTGGTCGGACAGTTTTGTGTAAATTGACAATATGTACATCTCATGTTTTGAACATTTCTAACCCTGTCAGATATTCTATATGTGTAGCAGTTTTTAAGATAAAAGACAAAACTTGCGTGTTACTGCTATGCTCTATTTGTAGCTATGTTGGTCGACAGGAGGAGGCATCGGATACATTTTTGAAACAAGATACACTAATAATGATTGTGGTCAAGTATGGTTAAATTGCGACCAGTAGTCACAGAGGAAACAGTTTTTGACGACGGACGACGACTTTGAGGGGCGACAGACGCCAAGTGATGAAAAAAAAAATATCACTTGGCTTTTTGGGCCAGGTCAGCTAAAAATGAGCTATTCTACAATGCTTCATCACAATCATTCAAAAAAGAATTCTATTTATAACTGTCAAGTTTTCGAATACTTGTTCAATTGCATTATAAAACAGAAACTACTTTCTGGATGCTTTGCTAAACATGTTCCTGAAAAATAAAAATTAATGGTAAAGGTCTACTGGTTCTTTTACATAAACTATTTCAAAATTAAATCATTTATTTCTCTTTGTAATAATTTTTTTCCGGCACTATTGGCAATTTGGTGGCGGTAATTTTTTGGGTGTGCAGGAAGCCGGCGTGCCAGGAGCGAACCAACGACCTACTGTCAGAAAACTGACAATCCTATTCAGTTAACATTGTAGTCGAATGCACTTGCCACGATCGGGATTTGAACTCACAACCTAAATGTTGACAGGCTAGTAGTGGTGCAGTAGTTAGACTACCTAGTAAACTAATAGCTGATTTAACTTCAGAATAGACAACGGAGACGGTTAATGTATCAAAGTGACAACAACCCGACCAAAGAGCAGAAATCAACCTTAGGCTTACAATAGGTCTTCAACGCCGCGAGAAAATCCCGCACCCAGAGTCAGGCTTCAGTTGGCTCCTAAAAATAATGTATACTAGTTCAGCGAGTTCACACTAAAGTCCAAAACATACAAATGAACCAAAATAAAAAAAAAAAAAACACACACACACAAGACTAACAAAAGGCTAGAGGTTTCTGACTTGGGTAAGGCGTAAAAAATGCGTCGGGGTTAAACATATTTTGTTAGATTTCCACCCTCCCCTTATACCTCTTGCCAATGTGGAATAAACTAACACACAACAAAGCAAAAGCAACACACATTTTAAAGTTTGTGTTCGATGTTGGACTAGGTAATAAAAGAAACTAAGCGAAATGACATTTATGAACATAAATTAACCAACGACTATTAGTAGTTTCTGACATGCCAACTTCAGACCTCATGTAAACCGATCGAAAGTTAATATCTTCAACATATGAAAATCAAACACAATCCCTTCTGTTAGGGATTAAGTATCATGTCATCATAAATTATACGAGAGAGAACATAACGCGTACATGCAGCATTCCAACAACTAGTTTTAGAATATATGTGCTTATATCCAATTCAAAGACCCTATGAATGAATCATATTAATTACTTAAAATGCCATCTCTAATGACTTGACACCAGCATCGTAACTATTAGCATATCCCTTGCGAATAAGTCTGTTTAAAAGTTTTGTTAGCTTGGTGAATGGCGACATTTTTGTGATTTGCGTAGAATATAACCATAACAGATTGGATGTGAAATACCTGAACGTATAAGATGTATACACGTTGTTTTATAGTTACGAATGAAGTCCTTGTACCAATGATAAACTCTAGTAAATATTTTTACAAGTTTGTGATATCAAAATCCCTGGTGTAACAATTTTTCAGTAATGCAGAGATTTCTTACGTTTAAGGGACTGTGCAATATTTATCTGAGGGTGGGGCCGGTGCAAACATGGACGGGGCACATACTTTTTCATGCAAATAATGAGCGGGGCGAAAAGTTTTTTAACAAACATTTGGCGGAGCGCACACTTTTAAAACCCTTCGTGTGTGCATAAAAAAATTAAATCAGAGTATAAAAGATAAAAACTATTTATTAAAATCAAATTGAATAACAGCACCTTTAACATATCAATGGCTTGAGATGATGTTAGTTCATATACTTATATATTATCTGAATGCAACATGTTTAAAGGTATAAATGTTCTTATCAATACATATATTTGTGATTTCTGTGGGAAAACATAACTTAAAAGAAAAAAAACACAATTGAATCTAAAACAAAATAACCTAAAACACAATTGAATCTAAAACAAAATAACCTAATACAGTGCTTCAATATAAAAAAAAAAAACAAAGGATGTTGAAGCTAAAATAAGAAAATATATGTTTGGCACTTTAAAAATTATTAAACTGCTTATAGTACATTATTATTAAGCATTGTCTGTATAAATAAAATATCTGAAAACTATAAACAATGTTTTGTACATTAAACATAACATAACATATGGTAAATAAATGCTTAAACATAAAACAACTTCAATTGTATTGTAAATAAATCTTTAACATAACAAAATTAAATTCTTAAACATTAAAAGAATTACAACTTAATCTATGAAAAGCTGAATTATGTCCCTTGGGAGTATTAATTTCAACAAAAGTCCTTGCAAACAGTAGAAAATGAAAATTATATATGCCTGATATAATAAAAGATAGAAACTACAAAATGAAGCACTACTGAAATATTTGCTGCATGAATTGCCAAGAATGTGAACAATTCTTTACACAGGAGAATATAAATTCTATCTAAATTTAGCCTCAAGTGGGCCTCTTTTTTCTTAGATGGACAATTTTAACACTGAAAATGCTTCTAGTATGACTAAATATTGCCTTACTCCATAAACAGTACAAACTTAACCAGAACATTTCCCTTTTAATAGATTATGGCTAGAGAAATACCCCAGTGATAAATTTAAGGAATTACACAGCAAAGAAGGCAAATATCTCAGTTAAAATATTTGTCGCGACTTGAATTCTGGTGTTTCCAATTGAATTAATCATTGCGAAAGGTGAAAACAAATACAAAAGAACTATAGTTTGGTGCATTTTATACAATAGAGTTAATATTGAAATCCTAGAATAAAGATTTATATCAGTACCCATCAATTTGACTTATTATGATGAATCAGAACTTTTCTCAACACAGCATTGTTCTCAGTGAAAATTTCTATTCTTTGTGATAAAATCAAATGTACTAATCAAAAGCTTCAAAAAGTATAACATAACTGAAGTCTGATTTATTTTGATTTCCTTGCTATCTTCAGTATAGGAAAACGGTACTATTTATTCTGCCATATGCGGCAATACTAACATATTCTAAATTTACCACTTTTTATAATAAAACCTGGATAAAATAGTTATGTGTGGTGTTAGTACTTTATTATTCTGTTTTAAAATTGAAGCCAAATAGTATCATGACCAACTTCCAATGGAGTTTGTTTATGTTATCCATGCCCACCGTGATTTTACACCAAATTATGAAATTTTGGAAATCTTTTCGAATAATTCTCCAGAAAATATTTCAATAGGTTTCAAAATTTATATTGTAAATATACATACTGCAGTTATTCATAGATAAATTAAAAAATATATTGTACCCTTGCATCCAATCACAGTGCTCCTAAATTGACTTTCTTCACAAAAATAAAATCTTTATAATATTGAAATATATGCATTTGAGTTTAAATATCATCTCTGATATACATGTATTATTGAATGTTGTGCATTTTTGTTAAAAAAATATCATGTGTGTTTTATTTTTTTATTTTTTTCCAGCGGGGCAAGGACTTTTTTTTTCATTAATTGAAGCGGGCAAGAACTTTTTATAATAAATATTGGCGGGGCATAAAGTTTTTTTTTAAATATTTGCTGTACACCGGCCCCACCCTCAGATAAATATTGCACAGTCCCTAACTATACATACGGGCCAATCAAACAAGTGGAGATATATAAGCACCATACGATGGTACCAAGGAACGTCACCATCTAAAAGCGGAAGATCATCTCTTTTACCGTCAATTTTAGTATTAAGCTTCCCGTTTGAGATATAGATATCAAGGTCCACGAAAGGGTAGTGTTCATTGTTAGTTTAAGCTTTATTTAAAGTATGTTCAACCGGATAAATCTCTGTAGTGTACTTACTAAAGTCGTCATTATTGAGAGCCAAAATATCATCCAAATATGTACCAAATGATGGGTCTTTGCTCATTTTAGACATAAGCTGCGATTCGTAACAATACAGAAAACGTGGTGCATAGTCAGTCCCCTTTGGAATTCTGATTACTTAGCGATACACGGAATCTCCATATCGAACAAAAATATCATCTAGTAAAAATTCAAGTGCAGTTATCATATCAAAGCAAGTTCAGTTGGCATATTCCTTTTATTTTTCGTTACTTAAAACTGGCATGAAAGGATTTGAACAAATATACTCATATTCTCACCTTTGAAATGTCTATTCGATTAGGTATGAGAATTTGTTCTCAATGAGATTGTGAGGCAAAATGGTATATGTGGTTTGAAAAATCGAAATTTTCAACAGATGAGCTTTGAATTTATTAAGTATTTTCTAATTTTGACAATCAAAAAGTAATCAATTCCACTATTTTTGTAGAATTATTTGAAACAAAATACCTTTTTTTGTAATGTACCAAGTGTACTAGTACCGATAAGTATAATAGACAGTTAAGTAGTGGAACAATGGCCTGAACACGAAATGATTATATATTTGTTAGGCGTTTGTGTTACAGCTTCGGAAGCCAGTAAACAGTTGGAACTATTTAATGTCCTGGACTATGTTAAGTTCCCCTGTTATTACATTGGAACTAATTTATCTTCAGGGCGAATAATTTCTGGAAACAGATTAGAATAACAGTATGCAAATATAATTTGGACGATTTCATACTGAGGACTGCAATATGGAATTTTGTTCAATCCTCCAAAATTAGTTTAACAAAGTACATATACAATATATAGAATGTCTAAAA
This sequence comes from Mytilus coruscus, assembly GCA_017311375.1. NCBI lineage: Eukaryota > Metazoa > Mollusca > Bivalvia > Mytilida > Mytilidae > Mytilus > Mytilus coruscus. Next base: position 49,423,848 of record CM029608.1, on the reverse strand, counting down.
TAACACAATGGAATTATGATATGGACGACAATATGTAATTTTATTTCGAAAACACATAGTTAACCGAAACTATAAACAACCTATTTCTATCAATGACTGGAGAAATATAAAAAAAGGTGTACCTGTAGAAAACCTAATTCAAACGGAATAGCACATTCTAATTTTGACAGTGATGCTGTTTACCAAGCCCGGAAAATGTATTCTTATGTTGTACTGTTACACCAATGTCCCAGTGTGGGCAGTTTGGCGCCATCTAACTTGTATAACCCCGCCACATTCTTTAAGTTCTTGGCCCAAGTCAGGAGACTGCATTTCCGAATCGTAGGTTCATATTTTTAAGCCGTCGATTGTTTTAATATAAATTTTGCCGTAAGTTTTCTCAATTGAATTGTTTCATATTTTTCATGTCAGGGCCTTTTTCGTGTCGACTATACGGCATGGGTTTGTGTCATTGTTGAAGGCCGAACGGTTACCTATAATATCTTACATCCTTTTCATTTGCACTTTTTCTGGACATTTGTCTTCTTGGCAATCACACCAATTAATCTTCGTAGTGCTCTATAATACGGCAGTATATGATCATATCTGCAGGGTGACAAACAATATGTTTAGGGACATTTTAACACAGGTTTTGCTTTCGTCAAATGACAAGCATACGCAATAAACATGATAAACTAGAGGCGAGAGATGCCAAAGGGATATGGCAAAAAACGAAAACGACGAAAAGAAAAACAACAGTACACAAAATACAACATAAAAAACTTAAGACTGAGCTAAAAGGGGCCCAACAAAAACTAGAGGCTCTCAAGAGCTCGTGTCGCTCACCTGATTCTACTTTGGTTTTGGAAATCATGTAAAAATAGATTAGAATCATAACAGATACCCTTATAATGATCGAGGCCAAATTTGGTTTAATATTGGCCCCGTAATTTAATCAAAAGCAGAAGACTTTTATAAAGTTTATAGAAATTACCAATAAAGTCATTGAAATTGTAGAAAATGACTTTATAAGGACAATAACTCCAACAAGATGTCAGTTGACAATTTTGCTCATGTTGACTTCTGTGGGGATCTTAGTTTCTTGATCTTCTTTTCTTTATATTTTTGCAGTTTACAGTATATCTCACCTATAAAGATACATGTATTAAGGTCTTCATCAGCACCTCATAAGGAACATTTATGCCATGTTTGGTTTCATTTCATTCAGTGCTCCTCTAGAAGAAGCATTTGTATGTATTTCCCATAATGGGCTTATGTTAAACTAAGTCCCCTGCTGGCGGCCATCTTTGATGATGGTTCGGCTACAAAGTAACAACACTTGGTCAGCACCTCATTGGGAACATCATGTCATGTTTGGTTTCATTCTATGCAGTGGTTCTCTAGAATAAACATTGGTATGTATTTCTCATAGGGTATTATGTTAATCTTACTCCCCCTGTTGGCAGCCATCTTAGATGACAAATCAGCTACAGAGTGATAACACTTGGTTAGCACCACATAAGGAACATTCTTGCCATGTTTGGTTTCATTCCATTCAGTGGTTCTCTAAAAGTAAATTGCATGTATTGTCCATAGGGTCTTATGTTAAACCAAGTCCCCGCTAGCGGCCATCTTGGATGATGGATCACATACAAAGTTACAACACTTGGTCAGCACCTCATAAAGAACATTCTTCCCATGTGTATTTCATTCCATTCAGTGGTTCTCTAAAAGAAGACATTTGTATGTATTTCCCGTAGGGGTCTATGTTAAACTAAGTCCCTCTCTGGCGGCCACCTTGGATGATGGATCGCCTACAAAGTTACAACACTTGGTCCGCACCTCATAAGGAACATTTATACCATGTTTTATTTAATTCAATAAATGGCATACCATGTTTTATTTAATTCCATTTAGTGGTTCTCTAAAAGAAGACATTTGTATGTATTTCCCATAGAGTCCTATGTTAAACTAAGTCCCTCTCTGGCGGCCATCTTGGATGATGGATCGGCTTCAAAGTAACAACACTTGGTCAGCACCTCATAAAGAACATTCATGCCATGTTTGGTTTCATTCCATTCAGTGGTTCTCTAGAAGTTCAAACTGTAAAAAAGTTAACGACGACGACGACGGACGACGGACGCCAAGTGATGAAAAAAGCTGACTTGGCCCTTAAGGCCATGTGAGCTAAAACCCGTTGGGCGATTTCGGGTGCTCTGGAAGATTAGGTAAATTTTTCTCCAAATGTTGCGGCCGTCGTGTTATTATTCATGTTAGTACAAAAACGGTGATAAGTTGAATTCGAGAGTTCACATTCGAGGAAAAGAGGACGGAATTGTGGTTACGACAATTTGTGAAACAGGCATCCAATAACGGTCAAGCAACTTGTGAGGTCCGTAAAATGTTTGCAGAGATAAATACAACTTCACCACTTGGAACTCTTTGTTTAATAGCTTTATTAATCAAAAATAATTATCATATTTAAAAATGGAGTCAAATAATGACTGCCCTTCTATATAATTACACTGTGGATACATAATAATTCGTGGGATACCTATTATCGTGCATTTCGTAGGTACAGGTGAATCACTTTTCTTTAGTTTGGAATGCAGACTTTGGAGAAACCATGCATTGAAATATCCTCGAAAAATTAAGTTTTTCTCACTGAACATAAATAAGTATCCGCGAATATAAATGAATCCACATTTATGCTCTACCTGAACAGAAAAATTCAAATTAATGTCCTTTATACTAAATTGATTACTGCATACTGAATAAATCACATATAATTGTACCTCAATCGTTTTTCCAAATTGATGCTATCCTATGGTTTCTTTTCTGTAGCTGTCTTTAGAAATAGGTTACAAATAAATCATATACAATATTTGCCGTAGTCTCCGACATGTAATTCTGAAATAAAAGAATAACAGCTAACGGTTAACAATTATCCGTGTTGGAACATCGCAACGGTATATGTACTCCTTGTATGTGCATAGTCTGACAATGATTATCCCTTGTCAGGAAACAACAACTGTTCATAGTAACAAGCTTTTTAAAAGACTGTTATAAATTGATAGCATATGAATAATGGAACTAAACAAGCATTCTGAAAGTATTGCATGGTACAGTACAACCTGTGACATACTCCGAAAAATGTTCACCATCTCAACACCCAATGGTGACCATTTAATGGGGTATCATAAAACTTGGGATGTTGGCCATTTATTGGCGTCATAAACCATGGACTGGTGGTCAATCTTATTATGTTACCTAGAGAGATGCACTGATTTTATCTATTGATTAAAAAAGGTGTGTAAATGACATTTTGCATCAAAACTTTACCTGTACAGGTAACTGTTCTTCTCCCCTTTCAATAACCTACATGTAAATAAGTTTTGTTTAAAGATTGAAACCGAATTTTTATTTATTCATTTCAAAAAGTTAGAAATCATTTACATGTATGGGAAATAATGAAGTATTATTTTTATTTTTGAACATGTGATGCTAATTTTATCATTCTGTATTTTATGTGATTATTTCCCTTTCCCAAGCAGTGTAAAGTATTTATATTGTAGCAAAGTCATTTGAATATTTTTCATAATGCTTATGACATAGACAGCAAGGTGTGTTTATTACATTTTCCCCCAAGGACTAAGTAGGGAATAAAATCACAAGAAAGAGCTACAATTCAGTTTATGATTTTTCTTTCTTTCTGTGATTTACAAAAGACTTCCTGTTTTTTCTAAAAATGTTAAACAAATTGTATACAAAACTTCTACTGAAAATATAATAATGATTAAATAATATACATAAAAATTATTTGTCAATATGGCTTATTTAAAGTTTTTATTTGACTGGCTTCATGGTGTTAAGGAATATAGGTAAACAGACAGAAAGCCACAAAGTAGATAAGACAAAAAGTAAAATATACGTTATTGACTAGCATTTTAAAACAAAACAGAGAATCCTTAAAATAATATATTTATTAGGAAAAAAAAGAAGTTATTGTACATCACGTACATTGTAGTCAATGTTCATTTGAATTATAAAAATGAATTATTATTAACTTCTAATCATGCAAATGATATCTTTATAGGCACCGTGAAGCCAGTAATTTAACAAGCGTGTTTTCCTAACAATAAAATGATCATTACATGTATCAATTCTTTTACAATGTATTATTAATCAGGAAAACTACAAATATGATTTAGGAAAAAACAAATTCTGTTCATCAATTTTGTTTATTCTTTCTTAAAACAAGAGTTGTGCCTGTAGCATCAATGAAGATACTTTTATTTTCCATATGCCCATCTGGCGCATATAAGTCAGTATCATACTTTTTGTTCACTTAGGTTCTATCCTACAAAATGTGATAATGAATCTTCTTTAAAAATGCTAATGAAGAATGTCCTTATCTCTGAATATAGTTAATCTTATGAAAAAAAAAAATTATTAAAAAAAATGCCTTGATTGAAACAATTGTAAAGTAATCAAATATGACATCTTCAGTTAACAGCCAATTTTTTAAGTATTTGGCCAAGTAGTTTCAGAGAAGAAGATTTTTGAAAAAGTAATTAAACTTTCACAAAAGATTAGAAAAAAAAAAACGTTTTAAGGGCAATAACTCCTTAAGGGGTGAATTGACTATCTTGATCATGTTAACTTATTTGGAGATCTTACTTAGCTGAACATTTATTGCCATTTATACTTTCACCCGATCTATTATAATATTAAAGAAAATAACCAAAAACATTAAAATTTAATAAAAATAAACTATTTCCAACAGTATCCCAACAATGGGTTGTCGAACTTGTCTGAAAATTTCATAATAGATAGATTATGACCCATTTATCACTTTATCACTTTAACTTCCTTTCACTTTTGCTGTAACTGCTGTAGTTTTTGAGATATAAGCCAAAAACTGCTTTTGTCCCCTATGTTCTATTTACACTTACGAACATTCAGTTGAAGTTTGAAGGTATTTGCCCAGGTAGTTTCAGAGGAGAAGATTCTTGAAATAGTTTACACCGACGACAGACGACGACGACAGAAGACGACGACGACGACGGATGACGGACGACGACGGACGCCAAGTGATGGCATAAACTCACACTCACATGGGGCCCTTCGGGCACTGTGAGCTAAAAAGTGCACGGCAAAATTCAGTTAAGTTTTCAGTCATATGGTCTAACTGAACATTAAACACTAAATACTATACATCTTTAACGTGTAGGTAAGTGGTTTCCTTGGTTAGAAATATGATATCAATGCAAAATATGTTTGCCTTGTGAATAGAAACTTTCCAATAAATTTCAGTGGTTGTCGTTTATTGCTGTAGTTCTGAAGTGTTTCTCGTTTTTTTTTTTTTTTTTTTTATATATATAGATTAGACCGTTGGTTTTCCTGTTTGAATTGTTTTACACTACGTCCTTTTTGGGCCCTTTATAGCTTGCTGTTCGGTGTGAGCCAAGGCTCCGTGTCGAAGGCCGTACTTTGACCTATAATGGTTTACTTTTTACACATTATGACTTTGATGGAGAGTTGTCTGATTGGCACTCATACCACATCTTCTTATTTCTATTTACACAATCAAATACTTGCGAGATAATTGTTTTTCGCTTGATAAAACTTGCAGCGAATGAGAAATACCGTCGAGTTTGTTTTTTATCCAAAAAATCAGTCAGATACGGTTCTTAATGTCCTCAAAAAGCTAAACCGCAAGTATCCATTTTTGCATTATTGTCATGTAAAAAGTACTAGAACTGTAATTTTTGTCGAGCGTGCGACTTTTGTCGCAGAAAGCTCGACATAGGGATAGTGATCCGGTGGCGGCGGCGGCGGCGGCGGCGGCGTTAGCTAACTTCTTAAAAACTTTGTATTTTAGAAGGTGGAAGACCTGGATGCTTCATACTTTCTATATAGATGCCTTATGTTACGCAGTTTCCGACTGTCACATGTCCATTCATATGAAAAAAGTTGTGGAATTATCAATATTTTTCTTTCGCAAATCAGTAAAATAAATTGTGTTCATGCGGAATGAGGCCTAACAAGAATGCCAATTTGTTTATGTTTTGTTTCAATCTGCGTGTAACTAATAGGATAAACATTCGTAAGGGTTCCGCGGAACCCAGTGTCTCGCCTACTTTTGCTGTTAATCGCAGGCACAACAAAAATGAGGAAAAAAATTAATAAAAATATTCCTCTCTATACTATCTTTTGATTGTAAGTAGCTTCTGTCCAAGTTTGGTAAAATCCAGGATAGTTTATGAATCTAATAAATGTTTAAAAACTTAAACTGCAGACTGTATGTTATGTTAACTGTAAGAAAAACTAAGTCCATTTATAAGTAAAATACGGAAGAAATGGAACAAAATTTTAACAAAATTTCCTTCGAGATACTAGCTTTTAATCACAAACAAGCTTCTGTCAAAGTTTGGTACAAATCCAGGATAGTTTAAGAAAGTTGTTAAAATTTTTAAAAAATTTAACCAGAGTGAATGTAATGTTAACTGGCAGAAAAACTAAGTCCATCTATAAGTAAAAAATGCGGAAAAAATGGATTTTTTTTTTTTACAAATTTACTTCTGGATACTATCTTATGATCATAAACAAGCTTCTTTCCAAGTTTGGTAGAAATCCAGGATAGTTTAAGAAAGTTATTAAAATTTCAAAAACTTTAACCACAGAGTGAATATTTGTGGACGCCGCCGACAACGACGACGACGACGATGACGACGGAATGTAGGATCGCTATGCTTCGCTTTTTCGTCAAAAGTCGAAGGCTCGACAAAAATCGTTCAATCAGCCCTACTACACCAACCTATCAACCGACCACAAACTCAAAATATTCATGAGTCCGGTCTTAGTTAGGGACCTGTGTTGGGTCAATGCACAATTCTTTATCAGATATTTGAAACTTGCTTTTATAATTCTCACCATTCTTCTGACAATATCTGATACATCAATAAAACAGCAACCCAGGGAAATTTAGATGTAACTTTAATAAGCTAAGACAGATTCATGATTTTTAACGTTTGCATGCCGTGGGCTAGATTTAAGGTATTATTTAGATTTTCCACTCCCGCTCATTGTCAAAAATAAAATGCACAAGAAGAAACAAACAAGAAAAGTCAGTTGCAAGAAATTCTTTAAATTTTTTTCTCTATTCATAAAATATTTGACTACACATGCTACAGGTATCACAGTACGTAAATTTTACCAGTCATCATAATCATATGAACCCTGCCAGACAGACATGCTCGTTTTACAAAATTGCCATACACCAAATATAGTTGGCATATTGTTTACAGAATATGAGAACCTAACTTGTCCTCTTAAACCTCAACGTTCACCAGTGAATCTTAAAATGATGAAGAAGTTAATTCATGAATCTATCCAGACAGACATTTACATCTTGCAGTTTTTCCATACGCGACATTTATTTGATATTTTGCTTTGTGTGTCCCAGGAAAGAACCTTATCACAAAACTTAACATTGATTAATGATCCATGACAAGAGATTAAAGTATAATTACTGATAATAAGTGAAACAATCACGTAATAAAAACTTTACAGTTATTTAAGAAGTCGTTGAACCATGAAAACGGTGTCAAGAACATTGGAAATATGACAAACGGAAACTTTCAGAAGACATCATGGTATATGTATACTAGGCTGGAAGATACTACCATCTGAAATAGTATACATTTTTTTCTTATCTGAGAGAAACTGTATGGAGAGTTGTTCACCCAGTAAAAATTCGTATTTCAATAGAAATAGAAATATGATTTTCGGAGAATGAACAAATCATTTATCTTTGCGACAAGGGAAATAAAATTGCGAATGGAAACGGTGAATGCACCAAAGAGACAACCCGACCAAAAGCAAAAAAAGCAGAACAAGATCACCAATTGGTCTTCAACATAGCGAGAAATTCAACTGTCTATACTTTTTCTCTTGTTATTCGCATTTTATTACTTTCGACGCAGAAGAGACGAAAACCAGTCATTGATCATGTAAAATCTTTAATTATTTAACACATACTTATGTTTATAATACTCAAGCAATAATTGGTTTTGATAATGAATTTGGATTCGTTTACATCATTGAAAAAACTACATTCTTTGGTTTGGTCGACAATCCTTATCAACTTTTATTATTATTATTATTATCATTATTATTATTCTAACAATAACCTGCGTTTTATTACAATTACTTTTCACGGAATCAAAATAAATAAAGTTTCCCATTGGTTTAAATGTAAAATATAAATCTTATACCATTGGCGTAGAATAAAATTTCAAATTGCTAAATTATATATATTTTCTGTAATTGTTGGTTCTTTGATGAATATATTGAAATAGATAATAATTTACATCTAGTTGTATATGTCGTTTTAAGAATTACGATGGTCCATATATTGTATCACGTTACAGTATTTGAGAGGCAAAGGGAGATAATACAAGATTTCACGAAGTTTAATATAATTCGACCTGTTTTACTTTCTTTTTTTAAGCCTGAAATGATGAGAACATGCAGTTCAAAATGATGTTTTTAAAACTGGCTGTCTTATATCTTTTCCGCTCTCTTAAAAGTGTAGTCTTTTTTATTGTTAATTCTTACATTTACGACTTAATTATAGCACAATTATGTAAATTATAGTTCTATTTTTTTTTTTAATTCTTAAAAGGAAATAGTGAGGCAAATTCTTTTTAATGTGCCCGACAGTATTTCAAACAGAGTTCGATGTCAGATAATATAAATGATAAAATCCTCGATAAAAACTTTTGTATCTTATGCAACTTTTCGGTTTATAGACATATCTGAAAACTGGCTGCTAGCGAAGTGGCTGCTAGCGAGTGGCTGCTAGCTTGAGTCTAGCACCAAACTGGCTGCTAAAAGCGAATTAGTATTTCACTATTTCACTTTCATTAATGATTGAACAAAAAAAATCTGTTTTTTTCTATATCTCGTAGCTTATGACCCTTTAACGAGAACACGAATCATAAAATAATAAAAGTATTTGTTCTTTTAAAACGTAATTGATAGAAACATGCAAAAGTCGGATAGATTTAATTGAATATAGCTAAATCGCTAAATGAAATCGTCCACAATGGACAACTGAGAATGAGTATTCTGTCAAATTTTTGAGTTTTTTAAACTAGGCAGTGGCTATTTTGCCGCCGCCGGCAAAATAGAAAATATGCTATTTTGTCGTCTTTGATCAAAATATCTTATTCAAAACAAGCAAAATAGCATATATCGATAGCAATAACTATTTTGCCGGCGCCGGCAATATAGTGAATTTGTTATTTTGCCGGTTCTTTGTAAAGAGTGAATTTTAATATTTACTTGTGAAAAATACTACGAAAATGTGCATTGTCAACATAAAAGAATCAAATTATTATTCGACATATAGTTGAATAAGATAAATGTCACAATATTTGAGATACATATAATCGTTTAAAACATTTATGAGTCCAAGTGAAATTAAGAATTTGTAAAAGGAATAAAATAAAAACTATTGAGCATCCATTTGTAGCAATGAAATCAGATCAAAACATGTAGTTGAAATTACTTCTAAAATCAGTTTAATGCTACATGTATGCATAAGAATAAAATCTCAGATTTTTAAACTATGCTGTAAAAAAAAAAAAAAAATGAAAGACAAAATCTCATAGCAAATCGATTTGATAAAACGTTATACAGTCTAAAAAAATCAATCACATAGCTTCAAAATCAAAAATGTTTAAATTAAATTTAGTTTTGAAATAATAGTCAGTTTTGAATTACATATCTGTAAACAAAATCTATTTTACTGGCATGCTGGCTTCCGCTTACCGAGAGTTGGCAAAATAGCATATTTTCAATTTTGGCGGCGCCGGCAAAATAGCCACTGCCTTTAAACTATTACTTTGTATAGTAAAAAAGTTCTGGGATAAAAAGGATTCATTGAACCATTTGAAAGAATTATATTTCAATTTTTACAGATGACTACATATTTCATGCGCTTTAGGTACAATTAGAGATAGCAGTATTATGTAATGTGGTCAGTGACGTATGAATGGCAGTATCATATGAAACTATTGTTCATTCAACTTCAAGTGTTTAATTCTGAATGTTGCTTTGAGAGTAAGTATGTAATCCTCCGGAATGAGAATGATTTTTATGAGTGCACGTGTGGTTCTGGTGTCTGATGACTTTTGTACAATTGTAATGTGGTCTATGATTATTGAAGTACATATAATGCTATGTACTGTCTATACACAATGTTTATCTTTATCTGTGTTTTCATCTTTTACTTCTTTACTAGAATATAAACTTGTCTGTGTTTAAGTGAATCACGGTGAATAAGATGATGTGGTGTGATCAACTATCCTCATACTTTTTTACGACTATACTTCGCTCGCCAAGATATTTTAACGCTTTCAATCTAAATTCCTTCTGCCCAGTAGAAAACATTCATTGCTTATGTTTTAAAATCCTTTATGACTTTTAATTTAATCCATGCTATAGAATTATGTTTGTTTACATAGTCTATGCAATTTCTATTTCGTGAATATCAAACACTTTTCAGCTAAAAATTGTCAAAATTTTAGGACAAAGGGCACAGGGCAATGGTGAGGGCCCCCTGATCTCTCAATCTTTCTAATATTATGCAGACATTTAGTTAATAGGTAGATACAAACGTGACTAAAAGGAATTTGGGTACACTTCCTGTCTTCTATGTTTACGGAGCGCCCAAAGTGCCAGTTGGATATTCAAAATATATAGTGAAAACCTACCTGAGACCGCTTAAATGAGGGTGAGACCCCTGGTCTTTTAATGTCCATAAAATTCAACTAAATCATAGACTGTGTATATATAAAGATTGTATTAGAAGGATTTCCCAGAATAATGTCATCTTCGATATCTACGGAGGGCTTAGATTGTCACTTTTCAGCTAAAAATTGTCAAAATTTTAGGACAAAGGCACAGGGCAATGGTGAGGCCCCTGATCTCTCAATCTTTCTAATATTATGCAGACATTTAGTTAATAGGTAGATACAAACGTGACTAAAAGGAATTTGGGTACACTTCCTGTCTTCTATGTTTACGGAGCGCCCAAAGTGCCAGTTGGATATTCAAAATATATAGTGAAACCTACCTGAGACCGCTTAAATGAGGGTGAGACCCCTGGTCTTTTAATGTCCATAAAATTCAACTAAATCATAGACTGTGTATATATAAAGATTGTATTAGAAGGATTTCCCAGAATAATGTCATCTTCGATATCTACGGAGGGCTTAGATTGTCACTTTTCAGCTAAAATTGTCAAAATTTTAGGACAAAGGGCACAGGGCAATGGTGAGGGCCCCTGATCTCAATCTTTCTAATATTATGCAGACATTTAGTTAATAGGTAGATACAAACGTGACTAAAGGAATTTGGGTACACTTCCTGTCTTCTATGTTTACGGAGCGCCCAAAGTGCCAGTTGGATATTCAAATATATAGTGAAACCTACCTGAGACCGCTTAAATGAGGTGAGACCCCCTGGTCTTTTAATGTCCATAAAATTCAACTAAATCATAGACTGTGTATATATAAAGATTGTATTAGAAGGATTTCCCAGAATAATGTCATCTTCGATATCTACGGAGGGCTTAGATTGTCACTTTTCAGCTAAAATTGTCAAAATTTTAGGACAAAGGGCACAGGGCAATGGTGAGGGCCCCTGATCTCTCAATCTTTCTAATATTATGCAGACATTTAGTTAATAGGTAGATACAAACGTGACTAAAAGGAATTTGGGTACACTTCCTGTCTTCTATGTTTACGGAGCGCCCAAAGTGCCAGTTGGATATTCAAAATATATAGTGAAACCTACCTGAGACCGCTTAAATGAGGGTGAGACCCCTGGTCTTTTAATGTCCATAAAATTCAACTAAATCATAGACTGTGTATATATAAAGATTGTATTAGAAGGATTTCAGAATAATGTCATCTTCGATATCTACGGAGGCTTAGATTGTCACTTTTCAGCTAAAATTGTCAAAATTTTAGGACAAAGGGCACAGGGCAATGGTGAGGGCCCCTGATCTCTCAATCTTTCTAATATTATGCAGACATTTAGTTAATAGGTAGATACAAACGTGACTAAAAGGAATTTGGGTACACTTCCTGTCTTCTATGTTTACGGAGCGCCCAAAGTGCCAGTTGGATATTCAAAATATATAGTGAAAACCTACCTGAGACCGCTTAAATGAGGGTGAGACCCCTGGTCTTTAATGTCCATAAAATTCAACTAAATCATAGACTGTGTATATATAAAGATTGTATTAGAAGGATTTCCCAGAATAATGTCATCTTCGATATCTACGGAGGGCTTAGATTGTCACTTTTCAGCTAAAATTGTCAAAATTTTAGGACAAAGGGCACAGGGCAATGGTGAGGGCCCCTGATCTCTCAATCTTTCTAATATTATGCAGACATTTAGTTAATAGGTAGATACAAACGTGACTAAAAGGAATTTGGGTACACTTCCTGTCTTCTATGTTTACGGAGCGCCCAAAGTGCCAGTTGGATATTCAAAATATATAGTGAAAACCTACCTGAGACCGCTTAAATGAGGGTGAGACCCCCCTGGTCTTTTAATGTCCATAAAATTCAACTAAATCATAGACTGTATATATAAAGATTGTATTAGAAGGATTTCCCAGAATAATGTCATCTTCGATATCTACGGAGGGCTTAGATTGTCACTTTTCAGCTAAAATTGTCAAAATTTTAGGACAAAGGGCACAGGGCAATGGTGAGGGCCCCTGATCTCTCAATCTTTCTAATATTATGCAGACATTTAGTTAATAGGTAGATACAAACGTGACTAAAGGAATTTGGGTACACTTCCTGTCTTCTATGTTTACGGAGCGCCCAAAGTGCCAGTTGGATATTCAAAATATATAGTGAAACCTACCTGAGACCGCTTAAATGAGGGTGAGACCCCCTGGTCTTTAATGTCCATAAAATTCAACTAAATCATAGACTGTGTATATAAAGATTGTATTAGAAGGATTTCCCAGAATAATGTCATCTTCGATATCTACGGAGGCTTAGATTGTCACTTTTCAGCTAAAATTGTCAAAATTTTAGGACAAAGGGCACAGGGCAATGGTGAGGGCCCCTGATCTCAATCTTTCTAATATTATGCAGACATTTAGTTAATAGGTAGATACAAACGTGACTAAAAGGAATTTGGGTACACTTCCTGTCTTCTATGTTTACGGAGCGCCCAAAGTGCCAGTTGGATATTCAAATATATAGTGAAAACCTACCTGAGACCGCTTAAATGAGGGTGAGACCCCCTGGTCTTTAATGTCCATAAAATTCAACTAAATCATAGACTGTGTATATATAAAGATTGTATTAGAAGGATTTCCCAGAATAATGTCATCTTCGATATCTACGGAGGGCTTAGATTGTCACTTTTCAGCTAAAATTGTCAAAATTTTAGGACAAGGGCACAGGGCAATGGTGAGGGCCCCTGATCTCTCAATCTTTCTAATATTATGCAGACATTTAGTTAATAGGTAGATACAAACGTGACTAAAAGGAATTTGGGTACACTTCCTGTCTTCTATGTTTACGGGCGCCCAAAGTGCCAGTTGGATATTCAAAATATATAGTGAAAACCTACCTGAGACCGCTTAAATGAGGTGAGACCCCCGGTCTTTTAATGTCCATAAAATTCAACTAAATCATAGACTGTGTATATATAAAGATTGTATTAGAAGGATTTCCCAGAATAATGTCATCTTCGATATCTACGGAGGGCTTAGATTGTCACTTTTCAGCTAAAATTGTCAAAATTTTAGGACAAAGGGCACAGGGCAATGGTGAGGGCCCTCGATCTCTCAATCTTTCTAATATTATGCAGACATTTAGTTAATAGGTAGATACAAACGTGACTCACACAATCGTTCTACTAAAGGAATTTGGTACACTGTCTTCTATGTTTACGGAGCGCTCAGTGCCAGTTGGATATTCAAAATATATAGTGAAAACCTACTGAGACCGCTTAAAATAAAAGAGGGTGAGACCCCTGGTCTTTTAATGTCCATAAAATTCAACTAAATCATAGACTGTCTCATATATAAAGATTGTATTAGAAGGATTTCAATAATGTCATCTTCGATATCTACGGAGGGCTTAGATTGTCACTTTTCAGCTAAAATTGTCAAAATTTTAGGACAAAGGCACAGGGCAATGGTGAGAGCCCCTTATCTCTTAATCTTTCTAATATTATTGAAGGACATTGAAAGAACAGGGTCTCACCGTCATTTAAGCGGTCTCAGGTAGGTTTTCGCTATATATTTTGAATATCCAACTGGCACTTTGGGCCCTCCGTAAACATAAAAGACAGGAAGTGTACCCAAATTCTTTTAGTCACGTTTGTATCTACCCATTAACTAACTGTCTTCTTAATATTAGGCAGATTGAGATCGGGGGCTCTCACCATTGCCCTGTGCCTTTGTCCTGAAATTTTGACAATTTTTGCTGAAAAGTGACAATCTAAGCCTCCGTTGATATCGAAGATGACATTATTCTGGAAAACTTTTGGTACAATCTTTATTTATACAGAGTCTATGAATTCGTCGAATTTTATGGACATTGAAAAACAGGGGGTCTCACCGTCATTTAAGCGGTCTCAGGTAGGTTTCGCTATATTTTGAATATCCAACTGGCACTTGGACCCTCCGTAAACATAAAAGACAGAAAGTGTTTCAAATTCCTTTTAGTCACGATTGTATCTACCTATAAACTAACTGTCTGCTTAATATTAGGCAGATTGTAAGATCGGGGGCTCTCACCATTGCCCTGTGCCCTTTGTCCTGAAATTTTGACAATTTTAGCTGAAAAGTGACAATCTAAGCCTCCGTAGATATCGAAGAAGACATTATTCTCGGAAATCCTTTGATACAATCTTTATTTATACAGAGTCTATGAATTCGTCGAATTTTATGGACATTGAAAGAACAGGGGGTCTCACCGTCATTTAAGCGGTCTCAGGTAGGTTTTCGCTATATATTTTGAATATCCAACTGGCTCTTTGGGCCCTCCAAACATAGAAGACAGGAAGTGTACCCAAATTCCTTTTAGTCACGTTTGTATCTACCTATTAACTAACTGTCTGCTTAATATTAGGCAGATTGAGAGATCGGGGCTCTCACCATTGCCCTGTGCCCTTTGTCCTGAAATTTTGACAATTTTAGCTGAAAAGTGACAATCTAAGCCTCCGTAGATATCGAAGATGACATTATTCTGAGAAATCCTTTGATACAATCTTTATTTATACAGAGTCTATGAATTCGTCGAACTTTGGACCCTTTATGGACATCTGAAAGAACAGATCGGGGTCTCACCGTCATTTAAGCGGTCTCAGGTAGGTTTTCGCTTTATTTATACAGAGTCTATGAATTCGTCGAAGTTTATGGACACTGAAAGAACAGGGGGTCTCACCGTCATTTAAGCGGTCTCATATATTTTGAATATCCAACTGGCACTTTGGGTGCTCCGTAACATAGAAGACAGGAATTGTATATATTTTGAATATCCAACTGGCACTTTGGCCCTTTGTCCTCCGTAAACATAGAAGACAGGAAGTCATTTAAGCGGTCTCAGGTAGGTTTTCGCTATATATTTTGAATATGTACCCAAATTCCTTTTAGTCACTTTGGACCTCCGTTTGTATCTACCTATCAACTAACTGTCTGCTTAATATTAGGCAGATTGAGAGATCGGGGGCTCTCACCATTGCCCTGTGCCCTTTGTCCTGAAATTTTGACAATTTTAGCTGAAAAGTGACAATCTAAGCCCTCCGTAGATATCGAAGATGACATTATTCTGGAAAATCCTTTGATACAATCTTTATTCATACAGAGTCTATGAATTCGTCGAAGATGGACACTGAAAGAACAGGGGGAGTCATTTAAGCGGTCTCATCGCTATATATTTTGAATATCCAACTGGCACTTTGGACCCTCCGTAAACATAGAAGACAGGAATTGTACCCAAATTCCTTTTAGTCACGTTTGTATCTACCTATAAACTAACTGTCTGCTTAATAGTAGGCAGATTGAGAGATCGGGGCTCTCACCATTGCCCTGTGCCCTTTGTCCTGAAATTTTGACAATTTTAGCTGAAAAGTGACAATCTAAGCCTCCGTAGATATCGAAGATGACATTATTCTTCTCACCGGTTTCGCTATATATTTTGACTGGCAATCCTTTTGTATCTACGTATACAATCTTTATTTATACAGAGTCTATGAATTCGTCGAATGACATTATTTATGGACATTGTCGAAGTTTATGAAAGAACAGGGGGTCTCACCGTCATTTAAGCGGTCTCAGGTAGGTTTTCGCTATATATTTTGAATATCCAACTGGCACTTTGGATATCGAAGATGACTCCGTAAACATAGAAGACAGGAAGGGGTCTGTACCCAAATTCCTTTTAGTCATTCCTTTTAGTTTGTATCTACCTATAAACTAACTGTCTGCTTAATAGTAGGCAGATTGAGAGATCGGGGCTCTCACCATTGCCCTGTGCCCTTTGTCCTGAAATTTTGACAATTTTAGCTGAAAAGTGACAATCTAAGCCTCCGTAGATATCGAAGATGACATTATTCTGGGAAATCCTTTTGGTACAATCTTTATTTATACAGAGTCTATGAATTCGTCGAAGTTTATGGACACTGAAAGAACAGGGGGTCTCACCGTCATTTAAGCGGTCTCAGGTAGGGTTTCGCTATATATTTTGAATATCCAACTGGCACTTTGGGCGCTCCGTAAACATAGAAGACAGGAATTGTACCCAAATTCCTTTTAGTCAAGTTTGTATCTACCTATCAACTAACTGTCTGCTTAATATTAGGCAGATTGAGAGATTGGGGCTCTCACCATTGCCCTGTGCCCTTTGTCCTGAAATTTTGACAATTTTTAGCTGAAAAGTGACAATCTAAGCCCTCCGTAGATATCGAAGATGACATTATTCTGGGAAATCCTTTTGGTACAATCTTTATTTATACAGAGTCTATGAAT
Organism: Mytilus coruscus; assembly: GCA_017311375.1. Classification (NCBI taxonomy): domain Eukaryota; kingdom Metazoa; phylum Mollusca; class Bivalvia; order Mytilida; family Mytilidae; genus Mytilus; species Mytilus coruscus. The sequence continues at coordinate 49,406,789 of CM029608.1, read as the reverse complement.
TCGTCGAAGTTTATGGACACTGAAAGAACAGGGGGGTCTCACCGTCATTTAAGCGGTCTCAGGTAGGTTTTCGCTATATATTTTGAATATCCAACTGGCACTTTGGGCGCTCCGTAAACATAGAAGACAGGAATTGTACCCAAATTCCTTTTAGTCAAGTTTGTATCTACCTATCAACTAACTGTCTGCTTAATATTAGGCAGATTGAGAGATCGGGGGGCTCTCACCATTGCCCTGTGCCCTTTGTCCTGAAATTTTGACAATTTTTAGCTGAAAAGTGACAATCTAAGCCCTCCGTAGATATCGAAGATGACCTTATTCTGGGAAATCCTTTTGATACAATCTTTATTTATACAGATTCTATGAATTCGTCGAATTTTATGGACACTGCAAGAACAGGGGGGTCTCACCGTCATTTAAGCGGTCTCAGGTAGGTTTTCGCTATATATTTTGAATATCCAACTGGCACTTTGGGCCCTCCGTAAACATAGAAGACAGGAAGTGTACCCAAATTCCTTTAGTCACGTTTGTATCTACCTATTAACTAACTGTCTGCTGAATATTAGGCAGATTGAGAGATCGGGGCTCTCACCAAACAGAAAACGAGTATTCGGGTCACTTATACAAAATTTAATTGAAACGCTTATGTGCAGCTTAAAACTTAATATTAGTATGTTTCTGTTAATAGAGTTAAAAAACAAGATATATGGACGAGATTCAAGAAATATTTTGTAAAAAATTCTTGTGGTTAAATGATTATAAAGTTACTAGAACGTTAATGAAAACAATTTTAACGTTACGCGCAAATGGCTAAAATACCATTGTACCATGGTCTTTTCTGACGCCCTGGAAAATTATACAAACACAGTTACAAGTCTAATGGTTATCGTTTTATGAACTACACTAGTTAGTGATCCTTCTGCAGTAATTTCGTCAATTTCTGAGACAGGGCCGTTTTTAACCCTTCGTGGCCCTACTCCTTTAAGATACAAATGTTTTGATAGCTTTATCAATTGCTTTAGTAATAGTGTGAATAATATATCTTGATTAAAAAGTTCATGTACTATTAAAATATAAATATCTGAGATTGCAACTCACTTCTGTAAAATTGACCTTTGGCTCTGATGGTATTTTCATTTTTATGCACCGGCACCTTGGACAATGTATTTCTATTTCCAGTTTTGTAAATTTTTGGCATACAAATTAAGGTTTTGCTTGGATGTTAGAATAATTACTTTACAATGTTAACATGGATCATTAGAGCTACATTCAATGTTTCGTCGTTGTACAGAACAGACCAGAACGTCATTTAGAAAAAAATGCATGTTCTTGTATTGAAAAAAAAAAAAATCATCTTGATATCATTGTAATGTAACGTAGGCTTTGTATACACCTTTTAGATGGAAAACACAGAAAGCGCTTATCAATTACATTTTTATCGAAAAATAGAGGGGAGAGGGAAGAGGATTTTGGGGTTGTTCTGTGGACAAACACTTTTTTCTTTATTTTTTATCAAAACGAAACTATTTTTTCACCAGCGTTCAAGAAAAAATGCTGATGGAAAACGACGAATAGTGCTTAGCATCAAGCATATTAGGTATACTTGAAACCAGCAGGTTTTGATAAGAAATACTGATAATACGATAATTTATGGTAGCAATCACGTGTAATAATACAACGGATTCGACTATTACTAACGTTTAACATCTTTAGTTTTCTATGTTGTGTTTTGTAACTGTTGTTTGTCTTTTGGTCTTTTTTTAAAAATGGCGTTGTCAGTTTATTTTCGACTTATGACTTTTATTGTCCCTTTGGTATCTTTCGCCTCTCTTCTAACATGTGTGAAAATCACTTCTCGTAAAACCAATTTAAATATTTCCAATTTGGATCTTTGCCTTGAACATTAAACATGTTCTTATTAATTTTTATATTCTGTACTACATTGTGTGGATAAACAACAATTATCGAGCCACGCCAAATGGATAGTACCAGCAATGGACTAAACAGTAGAGGTTAAAAATATACAAAGACGAATAAAAGGAACACTATAACACGTCATTAAGACGATAAACAAAGTCAGTCTCTAGAATCTTTACTTCAAGACCCTCATGTATTATTTGTGGGTTTGAGATTGAATATTTGTCAATAAGGTCTAGGTATTTGCCGATGAACTTCTTTAGAAAAAGGACGAGACGTTCTTTGACATAACCCTGGTTCATCAACTTTCTGCCCAGACACTGGTGACGTTTGATCGTGGACTGGTTGGAAAGGACGTCCCTGAGGCTGACCATGAACTTGCCGCTAAGAACGATCCTGACCATGAGCTTGCAGTTGATAACGTCCCTGACCTCGAGCTTGCTGGTAAGATCGTCCCTGAACATGAATTTGCCGGTAAGATCGCCCTGGCCGTGAACTTACCAATATGAACTACCCTGACCATAAGCTGGACTGTAAGAGCATATGATGTCATCACTCCTACACAACTCTAACATTTCCATGAATAAATTAAAAAAAAACTGTGAACATGGATTAAGTATTATCTATACCCAAATATTCCACACAAATTTGTATCTTACGAATAATAAAGAATTGCAATGACCTTATAATATTGGTACACGTCAGTTAAGAATCTACTGTGGTTAAAATTGCAATTCATGATGGAAGTGCCCTTTGAAACTATATTTTCGTCCGTTTTAGTCATTATGAGCTTTTTTTCTCAATGCAAACGTACTAATACCTACCAAATACATTATTGATTTTAAAGCAAAGAAAGGTAGCCAGTGAAAATATGCTTTTGCCAGGGAACTTTGGAGATTGTGATATGTTACCTTATAAAATTGTGAATAGCTCTCAAACTGAGGTTGTAAACAAAATATAAACACCTTATAATTATTTTATTTTCGATGCGCAGTTCCGCATCAATCTTCTTCCGGAACGGTAAACATCTTTTTTAAACCAAAGGATGTATCAATACTTTAAGAGGTATTTGACCAAAAAGGGGCCATGAAAAAAAACCCCAAACCATCTAACAAAATATTTCGCGAAATGAGATGGAACATATGTTTATGGATTAATTTAAAGGCGGGTTAAAAATTTAATAAGAAATATCACTTATAAAGGTCAAATAAGACAATAAAGAAAATATATTGACCGTCAATCTAGGTTAATCATTCGGAAAAACACTGAAAGCACTGAATCACATTTTAATCGAAAAATGAAAAATTGGGGTGTGGGGATGTTCTGTGGACAAAACGTTTGTCTTTATATTTTTTTGAAATAAACCAAAGCTTTTTCACTGACGTAAAGGAAAAAAATGCTGTTGAAAGAAATTGATGAATAGTGCTTATCATATAATATATACTTGAAACCAGCAGATTTGAAAAAAAAAAAAAAATAATAATAACACCTAAAACCATTGTAATTAAATGTATTTGCAATGTGGATCACTAAGTGGACTATAATTTGAGCCAGATATTACTTTGCTTTGCTTTGAAAATTTATCATATTCTTATCTGTTTTATGTATTTAACTACATTGCGTGGACATACATCATTTGTTTTGAATATGACATGTATAAGTAATACAAAATATTCGAAATTCTCCGGCTCCCTTGTACCGAGAAATGTCTAATGTATCCATATCCGTGCGCTGCTCTAGAGCGTTGTCAATATTGGTAAATACTATCGTTCATATCTCATAGTCATATTTATTTTATGTACCTAAAACTCCCTGATCGTGATCTGGCCGGTAAGCAGATTCCTGATTGTAAGTTAGCTGGTTAGAACGTCCCTGGCTGTGAGCTTTCCTTTAAGAACGTCCCTGGCTGTGAGCCCTTCGGTAAGAACGTCCCTGGTCGTCAGTTTGCTAGCTATTCCGTCATTGAACGTGACCTTGCCAATAACATGGACCATAACATGGACTCTAAGAACATATGATCTCATCACTCTTACATACCTTTAAAATTAAATTGTTGTCAATATAATTGTATCCTATGCAACTGTCATACAAGTGAGAGGTTTGGCTAGGTATAAAACCAGGTTTAATCCACCATTTTCTACATAAGGAAATGCCTGTACAAAGTCAGGAATATGACAGTTGTTTTCCATTCGTTTGATGTGTTGGAGGTTTTGATTTTGCCGTTAATGTTATTATAGGTACACATGGAGAAGTGAAACAGACTGCCCGAAACTAGCAAGTTGCCGGCCCCTAATACCGTGCAGTGTTTAATTAAGCGTATCTGTGTGATGCTGAAGGGCGTTATAACTGCTGGTAAATATTAATATTTATATTTCATCGTCATAGTAATTCATTTACGTACCGAAAATTGCTTGACCGTAGGCTGCCCGATACAAACGTCCCTGACCGAGAGCTGGCCAGTAACAGCGTGAGATAGATGGTAAGGATGTCATTGGCCTTGAACTGGCATGTAATAAAAATGCTCTTAGCAATTCTACATACTTCTTCAATTTCAATGAATAAATTCAGCGAATATGTTATCACTTCCCTCTGTCATTAATACACGTGCCAACTCTGCAATGAATTCATGACATTGAAATACCTTTCGCAGCTAAACAATTGACATCTTTTCTTAAGAGAGAGATTAAAGATTCAAATGTCAACTTGTTTTGACAGCTGTTAACTTGAAATATATCTGAATGTTCTTACCTATTGTATAAATAAAAGGCTCAACTCTTGATATATTATAAAGTATAACATAGACATCTATAGTTTCTCAACCAGTGAGAATTGCATATCGCTTGATATCTACTCGAGTCATATAATTTAAATATAATAGTAGACAAACTTTTGGCAAACTTATTTTTACTATTTAAATTAAAGGTTGATATCAAGCGATATCCAATTCACACGAGTTTTTAAACCTATTTCGTATATAATAAACATTCCCTTTGTGCTAAATTGAAATTTCTTTGAATCGTTAATCTAGTCTTTTGCACATACCAGTATGACGTCATGTGCCGGCGCCAGACTATAACATCAGTCATTTTAAACCTTTTGACAATTGACAATAAAAAAGAAGAAATACATATCTTTGTTGCCATGGAGGAAATGTACATCGTTTTGACTTATGAAAATCATCAATGGCCTAAGGAAGAGCCAAATGTCGCAATATCATTCCATGACGCTGGATAAGCCAAGCAAAGTATTCTACCAAAAATATTGTCTTGTAATCTTTGATGATATTTCCGGATGTCACTTTCTGTTTCAGTGTATGTAATGTGATAATTATCTATGAATAAAAAACAGGAAATAATATAAAATGAAGAATGTGGTATGATACCAATGAGACAACTATCCACCAGGGAGGAAATGACGTAGATGCTAGCAACTGAAGGTCAATGTATGACAATGACCATAGCATGCATAGCTAGTTATCAAAGGGCTCGGCATGAAAACATGTAAAACAATTCAAAAGAAGACCATCGGGTTGCCGGCTTTTATACAAAACAACTAACGAAAAACAAATATGATATAGAGCAAAAAACGACAACCACTGAATTACAGGCTCCTGACTTGGGTTAAATATGTTTGCGGGCGCCCAACCATTCCACTTACCTAAAACAGAGGTGTAATAGCACAAAATAAAAACAAAATATAACAATCCGTTGAAAAGGGCTTGAGTCATCTGATCAATATAAAGTACAAAAACAAATAACATAAAAACCAAGGACAAAACAGTACCGATCTAGAGTACTCGCAGTTACTGAAAGATAGTGTAAAGCCAATAAAAACTAATGAATTATCATGTAACTTAGACAAAATGTCAATCAGTACATATTCATTGGATTTAGTGAAAATTCGTTATAAACAGTCTAAGAAAACATGACCTTGTATAATGCCAAAATGTAAGTCTCGACAGTAGGACCATGTTAATAACTATACATCAATACACATTTATTTATGTTTTTATTAATGGATAACACCATCAATGTAAGTACCCGATAAAAACAACACTCAAGGATCTTGTTACAGTATTAAATTGATAACCATTTAGAATAAGTTTATTCATGCAATTGATCGAAATAAGACTTTTTTTTAGTAACAGACGAAGGATAAATGCTCCTAAAGAAACGTACACTATCGCTAAAAAGCAACGATTGTTTTATTTTATGTATTGGTATCGAATAAAATAAATCAATTAATAATGATAACAAAAAAGTGACATAAGATAAAGCAATAGAAAAAGAAAATGATATTTAGCCAGCAAATCATCACATTGACATTTACAGAACAATAACCTCTTAATCTATGTTTTTCTTAAACATACTTTATTGTCCAAATGAACAAATGGATCAGACGCATTTTTTTTGTCGACTTAGTAACGTCTTCTCTAATACATACAGAAATTTAGACATGAATAAGCTTTAAGTTTATCTGACATAACAAATTTATTTTTCATTGCATGGATATATAAGATAAAATACACAGAAATTTGATTAATCGAATTGTTATCCAATTATTATAACGAATCGAGTGCGTATAATATTAGTAGAAAAACAAAACCAAACGCATCGAGCTGTATAATATAAAAAAAAGTTTGTGTACATGCATAACCAGTCATGTGTATGTATAACTTCATATACAAAATCCCATAGTTTTTTGATAGGTACATATTAAGTTCTGTATTTTGTGACGGATTAAGATGATAAACTTTATGTAAATAATTTTTAGTAAATAATTTTGTCACAACCACAGCTCAGCTTAAGGCCTCTTCTGAACATTTGAAGGTCCCCACTATGTATTGGTTACCTAAACTTCACAAAAAACCCGTAAAATATCGTTTCATCTCAGCCTCTAGTAAATGTTCTACTACTAGACTGTTAGTGCTTTTAACGAGTTCCTTAACTTCTATCAAAGAACTGATCATTAATATTTGTAATAAAACCCATGAAAATAGTGGAATTAACCTTTTCTGGAGTGTAAAAAATTCTTTGGATGTTTTAGATAAATTACGTGCTTTTGATGGTCCTTTTGATTCGGTTGACAGTTTTGATTTTACCACTCTTTACACTGCACTTCCACACAATATTATCAAACAAAAGTTTTCCTATTTAATTAAATGGTCGTTCGATAAATCTGGTTGCAAATTTATTTGCTGCAACTCATAGAAAGCCTTTTTCTCAAACGAGAAAGGAAAATATGCTAGATACACTTACTGAAGGTGTGATGGGATGATTAAAGCCATAAATATTCTCCTAAACATTTATGTACGTTTCGGCAATAAAGTTTTCGACAGATTTTAAGTATTCCTATGGGTACCAATTGTGCCCTTTTAATAGCAGACTTGTTCCTGTACTGTTATGAATCACAGTTTATGGCCAAACTCAGTAAAGACCCGTCTTAAGTCCATCTAATCGATAAATTCAACAACACTAATCCTTATCTTGATGATATTTTTTCGTTAAATAATGAAAAATTCGCTAAATATTCTGCCGAAATTTACCCACAGGAACTTACCTTAAATAAATCAAATATTAACAGCAATAAGTGTCCTTTCCTAGATTTAGGCATTTCAGTATTAAACCAGAAAATCTATATAAAAATTTACGACAAAAGGGATGATTTTTCTTTCCCTATTGTTAATTTTCCTTTTTTGGACGGTGATGTTCCTCTGGCACCATCTTACGGTGTTTATATATCCCAACTCGTTCGTTATGCCCGTCTCTGTAGTGACGTTTTGGATTTCAATGAACGTAATCTATGTAAATTATTAAGTCAGGGATTTCGTTACCACAAATTACTGAAAACCTTTACTAAATTCTTCCATTAATACAAAGATTTGGTTTGCAAGTTTGGTTGTACCTGTAGATAACTTATTTCAAACGGAATAGCACATCCTAAATTTTACGGTGATGTAGTTAACCGAGCCCGGAAATTTATATACGATTCGGGTAAACTTATCAATCCTTTAAATAAAATTATTCTAAAAGGTTACCTATTCAACAATGTAATTAAATTTTTGAATATTGTTTTTATTGGTATAAATATTGATTTTGTTATCAGTAAATTAAAACTATACTGAATATTACAAATATGTACTTTCACGGTACTAAAATCGGTCGATACCTACATGTTGGCACTGCAAAATGTGATGTTTTTCTCTGACTGTTAATGAAGTCTTTACACTAAATCCATTAGATGTTGGATGTGTACTGATTGAAATTTTAGTCTTAGATACATGATTTTTTTTTATTAGTTATTATTGGCTTAGAACAAGATGTCAGTAACTGCGAGTACTCTCAGATCTGTACTTAGTGTCTTTTTGTTGTTAGGGATGAGGGATGAATATATACCCTGCTACGTCCTGTCTGTGTTTTTGTTTGATGTTTTTGTTTGTATCGATCTGATGAGTTAAGCCTTTTTCAAAGGATTTTTATAGTTTGTTGTTATGTTGTGCTGTTACACCACTGTAACAGGTTAGGGAGGGTTGAGCGCTCACAACCATGTTTTACCCCGCCACATTCTTAATGTGCCTGTCCTAAGTCAGTAGCCTGTAGTTCAGTGGTTGTCGTTGGTTCACGTCTGTCATATTTGTTTTTCGTAAATTGTTTTGTTATAAATTAGGCCGTTAGTTTTCTCAATTGAATTTTTTCATATTCTTTTATGTCGGGGCCTTTTATAGCCGACTATACGATTTTTTGAAGGCCATACGGTTCATAATTGCTTACATACACTTTATTTGAACTTTGGTGGATATTTTTTCATTGGCAATGATACCACATCTCCTTATTTTCATATTATTGGTAAATATCAATTTATGAATTGATATCTTTAATTGAAATCTAGTGATACGTTTTCGATAACAGTAGTCATTTAGATCATTCGATAATCGTAACTATAAGAGCATTAGTTAAATCATGTTCAGGAAATATATGCTTCAAAATAAGGTTTTTAATGACGAGAAAAAACATTGGTACTTTATATATACTTTTGCGCATATAGAAAACACTTTAATTTTCGTCAGAACTCAAACATGTCAAAGTGGCATCCTCAGATGGCCATTAATCAATTGTTACGTTGACAACAAACCCATTGATTTCAGTTATCATTAAAAGCCTTTGTTCTAAAAAATTGTTAAGGTATACTAAATAGTGTTAAGCGTCTTCATTGATAAATTTGCATACACAATTAGCACTTTGTACTGAGTGGCAATGGACACATCATATTGAAGTGTTCTTCACCTATTTAGCAACCAGTCATGTAATTCAGGAAGCATGCACACGATCTCCAGAGAGTCAAATAAGTTGGACATTTTTACTCTAATAAAACAAAGCATAGAATTTCCTTTACACCAAGAAAAGGCAGGAATCTGTCTCAATTTGCTTATTCCATTTATAATCATTACTAAATATGAAACCTTTATGTCTGTGCTAGTCACAGCCTTTTTAAAAATATAATTTCAGCTTTCTCGTCCATTCAACACATTATTTCTCAATGTAAATATCGAGAATGTTTCCCAATTACAGATAATGTTGCATGTGCGCCTATAAAAATCATTTATCATCATTTTCAATTAAATTCTGCATCTAAGAAAAAAGGAATAGCACACTTTCAAAATCTGCATGATAATTTTTCAAAATCAAAAGTCTACTTATAGATTATCGTTGGTTATCTCAACGAGATTGATTTTCTCGCTTGAGTCGGTACGGCGAAAGTGAGAAAAGCAATCGAGTTGAGATGACCAATGATAATCTGTTTATCGCTATTTTACCTATGAAGACGTTGATATTGTCCTTGACAACGGCACGTGTTCCCTTAGTTTCTAGCGATAATTTTCATATCATTCGACTCCGTTTTATATCACTCGACTCCGCTGAGAAAGGAAATTATCAGTCAGCAAGATCAAAGGAACAATTCGTAAAATAGCGATAAAATCGTTTATTACCAATGCCAGTTGCAACTCTATATCTCTAGACAGAAGAAGCAATCCTTATATTTAAACACTACGAATAGCGTGAACTCTAATCATCATTTACAAAATCGAAAGTCAACGTTAAACATCGAATCTGGAAGTTCACAAACGATGCCACTTAAAATATATTACTTTAAGGTAGAATAAAAACATAAACGGAATCTGGCAGACTGCATACAATTTTCAAAACTCAGGGTCCGTTATACCATGCAGTTTTTTACGCAGTTAATAATTACAGTAACATTTCACCATCATTGCTATTATATCAATGTACCACAATGTCTCCTATTTTGAGCTGTCTGGTCAGAACATATGTTCTATGCACGTCTATGCTTTATCAATGCATGCATTTAACGGATATGCTGCCACTTCCCATTTGCGCTCAAAATTTTGTCAACTTTGCAATGACCTAATGATATATAATAATAAACCTTTCTCGCCAATAAACAATAAACATCTTTTTTAAAATACAAATGTCAACTTGTTTTGATAGATCAGTTGCTACGGTAATGATGTGATTTAAATAACACATTTGGATTTAAATTTGTCAGTTACTAGAATTTAAAATTAAAGTTTATAAAATCTGAAAACGAAACGTACTTATCTAAAATTGGTCTTTGACTTTTTGCTATCCTTTTTATTTGTATGCACCTAATTTGTATTTGGGTTCAGAAACTTTTGGTATTTGTCATTCATTATAAAGGTTGTTTTAAACCAGTGTTTTGTTCACTGATATTAAAATCAAATATTTATAGTCTACTTTTTACATGGATCACTTGAGCGCCCCCATGGTGTCGTGGGTTGTCAGGATAGAATGTCATTTAGGAAAAACAGGTATGCTCCTTTAATGGCAAAAATCAACTTTATTTTAGTTTAAAAAAGTCGCCAAAGATAAAAAGGGACAATGAAGATTCATTAGTCAATTAAAAAAATTCGTAAGGGTTCCGCGGAACCCATTGTCTCGCATACTTTTGCTGTTAATCGCAGGCTCAACAAAAATGAGATGAGGAAAAAATTTAATAAAAATATTCCTCTCGATACAATTTTTTTATTGTAAGAAGCTTCTGCCCAAGTTTGGTAAAAATCCAGAATAGTTTATGATTCTAATAAATGTTGTTATTTAATGTTATTCAGGGTTATATCTGGTCTATATACCAGCTTTGATAAGCGTTTGGTACTAATATAAATTTCCACTTCGTACTATGAATATCAAAATTATTTATTTTGTAAAAATATTTCCTTTCTCTATTGTAACTGTACACGTATACCTAACAACAAAATTATTTTCATTTACCTGTGTTTAAAGTTATTGCAAATGGCTGATATTTTTGTTCGAGCATATTGTTTTTTCTTAAATTGTTTAACATTTCATACCGATATAACATATTACTTTTATTATTCTTCACTTAGTTTATTTATTTTGTATTTACATTGTATCATAGGTCAAATTTATTTGTTCAGTGTATGTTCAATGATGTTAATATGTCCTTTGATTGAGTTAAGCTATTTCAGTTGATATTTTATAGTGTGTTTTCTATGTTGTGATGTTACACTATTGTTTCAGAAAAAGGGTGAAGGTTTGGTACCATTAAAACGTTTAAACCCGCTGCATTTGTTTGCACCTGTCCTAAGTCAGGAATCTGATGTTCAGTAGTTGTCGTTTGTTGATGTGGTTCATTAGTGTTTCTCGTTTCTCGTTTTTTATATAGATTAGACCGTTGGTTTTCCCGTTTGAATGGTTTTACACTAGTAATTTTTGAGGCACTTTATAGCTTACTGTTCGGTGTGAGCCAAGGCTCCGTGTTGAAGACCGTACTTTGACCTGTAATGGTTTACGTTTATAAATTTTGACTTGGATGGAGAGTTGTCTCATTGGCACTCATACCACATATCTATTTAAAAAATTTAACTGCAGACTGTATGTATTGTTAACTGGAAGAAAAACTAAGTCCATTTATAAATAAAATATGGATAAACAAGTACAAAATTTTAATAAAAATTTCCTTCTAGATACTAGCTTTTGATCATAACCAAACTTCTGTCCATGTTTGGTACAAATCCAGGATAGTTTAAGAAAGTTATTAAAATTTTAAAAACTTTAACCACAGAGTGAATGTAATGTTAACTGGTAGAAAAACTAAGTCCATTTATAAGTAAAATACAGAAAAACAGGAATTTGTTTTTACAAAATTTACTTCTGGATACTATCTTATGATCATAAACAAGCTTCTGTCCAAGTTTGGTAGAAATCCAGTATAGTTTATGAAAGTTATTAAAATTTAAAACTTTAACCACAGAGTGAATATTTTGGACGCCGACGCTGCCGCCGACGACGACGACGCCGACGGAATGTAGGATCGCTATGTCTCGCTTTTTCGACAAAAGTCGAAGGGTCGACAAAAATGAAAAACCATGACATAAATGAAAAATGAAAAAAGACAGACAACAGTCATCATAACACTACATAGAAAACTCAAGACTGAGCACCAACATACCGACTTAAAGCTGGATGATCAAGGGTGGAAAATGTTATTGTTTGTACATTCAGAACAAATCAACAATTATTACAATAGGCAGGTTCTAGAAAGAAGGCCAACCGGCAGGAAAAGAGCGACATCTATACTATAACTGGAAAATGAGGATATGTTTTGGATAAGGGCTGAAATGTGGTCTTGCAACAGGCCACCTACGGAACCGTCAGACAGCTGTTGGAAGGTTGATTTAACACGCAATGAGCGTGCATTATTCCTACCCCAGGCATCGGATTTAACTTACTTATTCTGACTGAACGTTGCTATGCCTTTTCAGATCATTCACAGCTAAACGGACGCCCCTCAAGTTCTTTAATGTTCTACTGCCAAACGGGAAAAGACCAAGATAGCCACATGTCTATATATACCCCAGTCAAACTTTGGGATGACAAGATATTCACAATAAGCTGACAACAGCATGGTCAGGTGCACCAGATGGCAAACAGACCCTCTTCTGGAACACCCAATGCCAAAGTCTGTGCAGGCATAAAGATTTTAATACTATGAAAAACAGTTCGAATAACGAACAATTAGTTGGTACCAAACAAACATTGTGTAAAGAGTCCCTGATAGTGTCAAACAGTGTTACTGTACATAACAAAGGGTAAATACTGTAATGACGAGAAAGTCCAATGAGTATTTGCAAACCTAGTTCTTGTAAATATACGAAATTTATAAGGGAAACAAAAAGATCACGCCTGTCATATTCGTGAAATTGCACAAAGGATAATGCTTGAATACGCAGGTTGTATGACTTCAACGAGTATTAAAATTCATTAATAATACAAGACGCATAATTTGGAATGCGTTACACGCGTTTAGTTTATATGAAACTCATCAGTGGCGCTCGAATGAAAACAGCTGAAATGCCAAATCAAATACGAAGTTGAAGAGAATTCAAAATCGAAAATTCCGAAAAGTTCTATCAAATACGAATAAGGCAGTCATTCCACGAGTAGCTTGTAAACGTAGCTTTCCTGTTTTGTCAATATAAAATGGTAAAGTCAACTCTCAAATATTTTATGACTTATTACATAAGTATATTCTAAATAAAACAGTTTATCTCGATACTTTTAAAATCTCTGTTTGATTTTCATTTGTCAAACATGTCAAAGACAAGTAACATCTTTATACCTTGAGTTATAGTGTGTTTGTGTCCGTTAAACTTTTTAGTTTTATATAGATTTTAAACACACATTCAACGCCGTTTTTCCTGATATTTCAAATGCCTTTTTTCATAGAGTTAACCTTTTACTGCTTTATAATTTGTTAAAAGTGATTCATACCCTATGAAATAGATAAGCAACAAAACATATGTTAGGAAAGATGTAGTCTTTTCTTAAAAAATTGTTCTTGTAGACGTTAGTTTGCCTTTTAAGGGAGTTCAATGCCTTATTTTACTCATCAAGATAATAACATGGTAATTGATTTTGCCTTCCCACTGGTTTGATTCGAACATCCCTAATGAGTATGGTGTTGACGGAACCCGGGTTTTGCGATCTGAAATTATACCGTAATCTTTGAAGATTCTTTTCGGAGTTCCTATTCTATTTCTGAGTCTTTGATTTGATAATCATATTTATTTTAATTTTGGTTGTAACACGTCATCTGATCGGCTGAAGGTGTTTTGCCCATGATTTTGTCATGTGATTGTGACGTAATCCACGTGTTTTTACATGATTTACTCCTTAAAAATGTAATTTAGAATTAAATTATAAGGACTGACTAATATTTTGTCCGTCTATTCGAAATAACCTCAAAAATGTGGTGCACACTTTTAGAATTTTTAAGTGTGCACCACATTATTTTATTATGTTATTTCTTTATACATTTTGTAGATAGAAACAATATAACAGTCATTCTTTCAATGGATGTGACAAAAAAAATAAAAACGTTGACGTCAACTGAACAGCATGAACAGGTGAAGGCCAATTTCTTCGAAAGATACGCTCAGTCATCAAAACAAGAATTATCGTTTAACTATATATTTTGTTTTAAATAGAGTAGATAAAACAATATTAATATTAAAAGGATGACGCATCCCAGTTCATAATATATAGAAATAAAACAAATGTGCTACGTTAAACAAACAAAAAACAGCATTGACATTTACATAACAATTATCTCTTAAAAATTGTGTTAGTTCATTCCACATTCTCAACACAAAATATTAGTTGACATTCTGCTTACTTTTCAATTTGTGATTATGGAAATCCTTTGACACTACAGTTTTATTCTTCCACTTTATACATTATTTGTTTTTGTTTTCTTTGGCCTCGGTAGCCGAGTGGTGTAAGTAGTCGAACTGCTGTATAACTATAAAAATAAGAAGCTGTGCTATGATTGCCAATGAGACAACTCTCCACAAGAGACCAAATGACACAGAAATTAACATCTATAGGTCACCGTACGGCCTTCAACAATGAGCAAAACCCATATCGCATTGTCACTATAAAAGGCCCCAAAATCAACATTTGGGTTGTTAGTTCGAATCTGCACGTGGCAGATGCGCCGGACTCCAATCTAAATTAACTAATAATATTAGTTTTCCAACCAAAGGTTGGTGGTTCTCTCCGGGCACTACGACATCCTCAACCAATACAAATTGACCACCACGAAAAAGCACAATAATGTTGAAAATGACGTTAAAACAAATCAATCTTTTGTTTTTCTGACTGACTCACACAATGCTAACAAATGCGTTCGCATTAAAGGAGTTGATTTTTAAGCAAAGAAAAGGTACCCATTGTAGAGATCATTTTGCCATGTGAACTTTTGAAAATGCTTATTGATCATATCTAAATTATATTCAGCATCTATGAAATGGGTATTACATTCTTCCAAAATCTCCATGATATTTTTCAAAGTCAGATTCATAGTTCACAATTGTGTATTACCGATGCCAGTTAAACATTATTATGTATATATTTAGTAAGAAGAAAATTAATATTATGTTTTTAAATACATTACAACCAGCGTTTACTGTACATTGCTGTAGGGGAAGATGAAGCGGGAAAACATGTAACACGAAAGCATATGTAATACAGGACTTTGAGTATACGGATTTTTCTTGAATACGGAGGTTTTATGACTTCAACGAGTATTAAAAGTCATTAATTATACAAGGCGCATGTTTTGGAACGCGTTACACGCGTTTGGTCTATACGAAAGTTATCAGTGGAGCTCGAATCAAAACGGCTGCAATGCCAAATCAAATGCGGAGTTGAAGGGAATTCAAAACCGAAAATTCCAAAAAGTTGTACCAAATACGAATTAGGCAGTCATTCCACGAGTAGCTTGTAAACGTTGCTGTTATGTCAATATAAAATGATAAATTCAACGCTCGGATATTTTATGAATAATCACATAAATATAGGTTGCACTTTGTAAATACAGCTGTTTCTCAAACCACGCCTCTTTTGGGGAGATATAGAATATTCATAGATAATTAATTTTGTTTATATACTGGTTCCCCGTTATGATCTCTATGTTTCATCTCATAGAGACATAACTTGGGAATGTTACCAGTAAATATACATATGCATATTGTTTATATTGAAATCTGTGGTAATCCTACAGTCAAGGTAGGGATAGTTAAGAAATTTAGTGTTAGTTTAAACTCTTAGAAGTTCGGGGCATATAAACGTTGAAAATATGCCGCACAGCCCTATATTTTGACCTCTGAAAAATTGTAGTGCATATGAACTTTCCATTCTAGGATATGATTTTTTCAAAACTTCATAGTAAAAGTGGTACAGTTTTAGCCGTGAAAGGAGTTCCTATGGAAATTGCATTGTCAATATTTACAGAAATGCAACCTATATTGGGTGAAAAAGAGAAGATACAGAATTTAACCAAATTTGGTTTATCTCACAGATTTAAAAAATTAAACTCAAATATGAAGTTTTATAAATATTTCATGAAGATTGAGAAAATCCTGGGCCTTAACTATGATGACTCAGCATAAATTCACAGTTTACAGTATGCATAGTTTACTTAAAGCCCTGAATGCAAAATAAATTCATAATATATGCATATTTGTAAGTTAAATCATTAAGAAGTACTTATATTTACTCTTCGCAGTCATTGAAACTCATAGATCCTTCCTGAATATTATTGGTGGGGTGTTTTGTCCTGTCGATAACCTAAAAAGTAAGCCGTAACGCCTAAATCTGCTTTTTGTCACCGCGGCATAAAAAAATACAAGCTAGAAATACAAAATTATCTCAACAAAACTTAAAAAGTGTGTTATATCATGAAAATGTACTAAATATTCCATATTGCTAGAAACAGCAGAAATATTTAGGAAATTTGAGGCCCCAGGGGCCAAAAACAGAGAAAATTGCCTACCCCCTTGGTCATAAAACAAATAATTTAACTTGTAAATGCTATGATTTTATGATTTTAAAGGTCTTTTTATAGAAAACAATAACTGTGCTTGGAAGTTATGCAAAATTCAGATGTTAGCAGTCATTTCTATAAAATTTTATTTGAATTTATACATCAGACTGGTATCTGCATACATACAACTATTGCAAATATGGCTTTGTTTTAACACTTCTAGCTCATATATTAGCTAAATTATGTCAGATATATGGTTAGAGATGATACTGTTGTGACAAGAATTCTAAACTGACCATTTGAGGCAGAAATTGTGAATTTTCATTGACAAATAGGCATACAGTAAATGTGGACTGGAGACACAGGCAGAATTGGATACTTTATATAATCTTGAATGTTGGAATGATTGACTGCTAAACATTACATTTACAGTATTCTGAAATGCTTTCAATATGTTATCAAAACAGTTTTCAACAGGTTCTAGGCATTTCATGTCAGAAAACATGCAAATAGAGTAAGCTGGCAATAATTAAAGTCTTGTTTTCAAATTCTTTAAAAAATTGAAACAGGGGAAGGGGTATAAAATGTACAGTAAAAGAAAACTTAAGAGTTTATGCAGTGATTTCTTTAAGGCTATAATTCTGATAAATAAGTATTAATGTGAGAAAAAGCGTTTTTAGAGAGTTTTCTATTGGAATAAATGTTTGTATAGGTTGCACTTTGTAAATACAGCTGTTTCTCAAACCACGCCTCTTTTGGGGAGATATAGAATATTCATAGATAATTAATTTTGTTTATATACTGGTTCCCCGTTATGATCTCTATGTTTCATCTCATAGAGACATAACTTGGGAATGTTACCAGTAAATATACATATGCATATTGTTTATATTGAAATCTGTGGTAATCCTACAGTCAAGGTAGGGATAGTTAAGAAATTTAGTGTTAGTTTAAACTCTTAGAAGTTCGGGGCATATAAACGTTGAAAATATGCCGCACAGCCCTATATTTTGACCTCTGAAAAAAATTGTAGTGCATATGAACTTTCCATTCTAGGATATGATTTTTTTTTCAAAACTTCATAGTAAAAGTGGTACAGTTTTAGCCGTGAAAGGAGTTCCTATGGGAAATTGCATTGTCAATATTTACAGAAATGCAACCTATATTCTAAATAAAACCATTCATCTCAATAATTTTAAAATCTCTGTTTGATTTTTATTTGTCAAAGACAAGTTACAACTTTATACCTTGAGTTATTGTGCGTTTGTGGCCGTTTAACTTTAAAGTTTATATAGATTTTAAACACGCGTTCAACGCCGTTTTTCCTGATAGTTCGATTTACTTTTTTCATAGACTTAACCTTTTACTGCTTTTATTATTTGGTAAAAGTGATTCATATCCGATGAAATACCAAAAAAGCAAAACATATGTTAGGTAAGATGTAGTTATTATAATCTTTTCTTAGAAAATATTTCGTCTGGACGTTAGTTTGTCTCTTAAGGGAATTCAATGCTTTATTTTGCTCATCAGGATTATAACGTGGTAACTTATTTTGCCTTCCCACTGGTTTGATTTGAATATCCATAAGGAGAAGTAGAATAACAAAAATACCGCTCCAAGGTAAATTAGAAATGGAAAGTCCCTTAATATTTGGAAAAATCAAAAGCTCAAACACATCAAACGAATGGAAAACAACTGTTATTTTCCTAAGTATTGTGTTGAAGAAACCCGAGGTTTGCGGTCTGAAATTATATTGTAATCTTTGAAGACTTTTTCTAAAGTTCCTATTCGATTTCTGTGTCTTTGATTTGATAATCATATATAGATGTGAAAACAAATAATAACGTTGACGTAAATTCAACTGGTGAAGGACAATTTCTCCGAAAGATAAGTTGAAAACAATCTTTTATTTGGATATATCATTTTCAAATAGAATAGATACAACAATAATAATAACAACAGAATGACGCACCCCAATTCATAATGTAATAAAAAAGTGATACGTTAAGCAAACAAATAACAGAATTGACATTTACAAAACAATCTCGTAACGATTGTGTTAGTTTCGCATTGTCAAATTAAAATATAACTTGACATCTCTGCTTGTTTTTCAAATTGTGATTATGGAAATCCTTTGACAGTACAGTTTTTTTCGTCCACTTTATACATTATGTTTTTGTTTTCTTGGGCCCCAGTGGCCGAGTGGTGTAAGTTGTAGAACTAATACTGTATATTATAAAAAAAAGAAGATGTGGTATGATTCCCAATGAAACACTCTTCGCAAGAGACCAACTATAGGTAACCCTACAGCCTTCAACAATTAGCAAAGCCCATACCGCATAGTCAGTTATAAAAGGCCCCAAAATCAACATTGGGGTTGTTAGTTCGAAGAATCTGCACGTAGCAGATGCGCAGGACTTTAATCTAAATTGACTAATTATATTAGTTTTCCTACCAAAGGTCGATGGTTCTCTCCGGGCACTACGACGTTCACCGTCAATAAAAAATGACCACCACGAAATAGCACAATAATGTTGAAAGTGGCATTAAAACAAATCAATCTTTCTTTTCTGACTGGCCCAATGTTAACAAATGCGTTCTCATTAAAGGCGTTGATTTTCAAGCAAAGAAAAGGTACCGATTATAGATATCATTTTGCCATGTGAACTTTTGAAAATCGTTATTGATCATATCTAAATTATATTCAGCATCTATGAAATGGGTATTACACTCTTCCAAAATCTCCATGATAATTTCAAAATCAAATTCATTGTTCCCAATTGTGTATTACCGATGCCAGTTAAACATTATTATATATATATTTAGTTTGAAGAAGATTAATCTTATGTTTTTAGATACATTACAACCAGCGTTTACTGTAGAGGGAGATAAAGCGGGAAAACACGTAACACGAATCATATGTAATACAGGACTTTTAGTATACATGTGTATGAAATTAAAGGCAATAAAGTGGTACGATGTGCATTTCTTCTGTTTATTTTGCTCTCACATTGTTGTTAACATAATAGAATTCTATGCGACTGTCATACAAGTGAGAAGTTTAGCTAGTTATAAATCAGGTTTAATCCATCGTTTTCTACATATTAAGGGAATGATACCTATACCAAGTCAGGAATATGACAGTTGTTTTCCATTCGTTTGATGTGTTTAAGCTTTTAAATTTTGCCATGTAATAAGGGACTTTCCGTTTTGAATTTTGCTTGAATTTTGTTTTTTTTGCTCTTTTACTTTTCTCTGCCCTAGATGTTCATTTCAACAATTAATAAGTATTCAATGATGTTCAAGGCCAAACCGGTTGCAATCTAAATACTAATACAAACGTTGAAGAGCTGATAAAATAAAAAAGAACATTAATAAAAGCAAACCCGAATCATAAACCACAGCTGTTGAGCACGAGGGACAGAAATTCTTAATTAAATAAATTAAATGAATTCATTTAAGATAGCAGGTTTATCAGTGATTTCTAAAATTATATAGCATACTAACAATTCCCATTCTCGATTTTAAATCTTATAAGTTATTACATAAATATTATAGAACTTAATAACACACTACTCATAAATGGAGTTGAAATCAAACAATCGGAATGCTAAATAATAAAACTGAAAAGCAAACATTTTTAAAGGTTGTTAAAACCTTGGTTTTAAGGGTATCTATACCCCGGAGCAGAAATCGCAGAATTCGAATGATGTCAACATTTAAGGAACAGTTTATTTACAAAACGGCTTTAAAAAGCTATAACTGGGAAATATTTTTAACACTTCAACCATCTAAAATATCTCTAATCAGTCGAAAAACTAATAACAAAATATATTTCGTTTCAACAACAATTAATAATATTGAAAGACATGAAATAGTTTTTTAACATCACAACCATCTAAAATACTTATCTCTAATCAGTCGAAAAAGAAATAACAAGAAAACAAATTAACGATCTTGCCTATTTAAATATTCAATGTTTATTGCGGAACCAGAAGGACGCAATTTGATTAAATGTTCGTACGAAAAGGCTGTGGTTAATAATATATATATATATTATATATATATAGTTTTCCTCTGATCATATAAAAGATAAAAAACAGCAGGCTATAACGTTTTGCTTACAATTAGTTTAATAGGATGTTATGCCAAATTTGTTTAACATACCAACTTTTGTTTACAGGCTATATACACCACGGTAACATGATACCTTTCGCATATGTATTACACTAGACCAAAGAAGTTCAAGAAGAAATGATTCATCAATCGGATGTCAGGTAGCAAATAAACCGTAAAACCAACATTACATGGACTTTATTCGAACGTTTGGTAGTGTTTGTGTTGCTCAGTGTTTAGTTTTTATGTATTGTTTGGAGGATTTGTTTGCCTTTTGTTGTCCTTCAATTGTCAGATTTTCCTCGACGTATGACTTATGACTGATGACCTATGAACTATAAAGTTCAACTCGAATAAATCGGACGACTTATTCTAATCATTGACTAAAAAACTCATAATCACTTGTAAAGAAAACTTTTTGGTAGCTACATAGAAAAAGAGAGGTATCTAAAGGAAAGCAATCTTAATTTCTAGATGTAAGTGAAGATATGATGCATATCTAACTGTGCATTGGAATTCTTTTTAGCAAGTTTGATAGATGCGTTCAACATAGACAGCTTTGAATTATTCAGTTAGATGGCACCATTTGTATAGCAGGACATGCAGTTAAATCATAATGTTAGCATGTATTTCATCGAACTTCAAACAAACGATACCACAAATTCAGTAAAGTATGCCTCATATCTTGGCTTACATCTAGAAATTGACAATGGGTTCGGTTGAGATTAGATTACGAAAAAAAGATGATTTCAGTTTTCAAGCTGTAAACTTTCTATTTCTATGTAGCAACAATTCAGGAGCGCCTGTATATCTCCTAGTTAATTCTATATTCCATGGCTTCCTTTCACTTTCCCTGATAGAGAGTTGCTCTAAGCAAAGAAGCTTTCAAACCACGGGTTCCTGAGGTTACTGTTAAAGAATTTGCACTAACCATGAACAACTTGTATTTTTTGTGGGGTTCGTGTAGTAACAACCGTAGTGTTATGTCTCATTCGGTAATATCACAATTGAGGATAAAGGATGAGATTGTGGACTTAAAGGAAACAAAACCAACAATTCAAAGCAGGTTTTGAACCCCCAGTTTAAAAATAGATATATGATTAAATCTAACAAAAAGCATGAAATCATCACACCTGTCATATTTTGTACTTTTTACAGGCATTGTCACAAATGAGCATTGTAATATAAAAACAAATTGAAGTGATATGATTACCAGTGGAACAATAATTAAGCAAAAACAGGGATGCAACCAGCTACATTTCACCGTTTGGCTATTATCAATGAACACACTCTTACCGTATAGTAAGCTACTAAACGATATAAGCCGGGGAATCAAGTTGTCAAAACAATTAAGAAAAGATTCTAATGCAATTTTTATGTAAGAATTTTTTTCATTGGCTAAAAGTTACCGTCAAATCCACAGTTGACCAGTCGTAACTAAGGAGGGACCCGCCATTTTGAATTCATGGATCAACAAATGTTCGATTACTACAATATTATCGAAAATAAAACAACACCTACCTCAAAATCGCCGTTTTGATGTGATTTTATCCAAATTTGAATCGTAGAAGTAACGAAATAACCTTCAGTTTGTAAGTTTTCATTTGTATGACGTTATGTTTAGCCATGACGTCTTTGCGCCAAAATCATTCATGAAGTTTCGCGGAATTTTATTAAATTTCAAATTTATACATTTTTCAAGCTCTAACGTATTATTTCTTTTTGTAATGCATTAGAATCGGAATAACATTACAGTTATTCCTTAATTAGCAGTTACTGAAAGCTAGTTCAAAGCCAATTAAAACTAATAAATAAATCATGTTATCCCAGAGTAAAGTATGTGTTTGCTTTTGATTGAATATAAAGGATATTTATTTATTTCAACAGCTTTCAAATAGAATGCAGGGTAGGGAAAACTACATCTGTTTTCCATTCTATGATAAAATTGTTTTATGAACATTAAAATAAATTAAACGTTGGAAGTAACATTGTCTCCTTAAATTTTCCCGGTAAATATATGTTTTACTTCCAATCACACAAGGGCTTATGTTTATTTACTTTTGCTTTTTAGAACAGGAAAAAAAAATCCTATAAGGTAAGTACAATCCAATTTATAAGATAATTAAAAAAGTGTGAAGAATAGCACATATTTGACCGCCAACCGATATATGACTGACATTTTCAAAATGTGTAAAGATAAAGTATGGCACGAGAAAACAAATTTTGATCTGAAACGGACATTTTAATCAGAACAGATCTTAATTGACTAAACAATAAATTACGAAGTCAATTTTCAGACTTATCCACTGCGGTAAATTCAGTACTGTTCTGACTAATTGTTTGCAGTCAATTGAGATCTATTCAGACTATGTTTAGTAGTTGTTATTTACCTGTACATATCAACATCATACTGAATTGTCTGAAAAGCTACTGGACAGTACTGAATAGACAGCAAACGAATTGTATGAACAGTACTGACTTTACAGCAGTGAATAAGTCTACAAATTGAATGAAAAACTGTAACATGACTGAATAATTTTTGTTCAGACTTTTCAGATGAGGTAAAGATCAAAATGACTATTTCAGATTAATAATCATTTACAAGTGTGTTTTAGTCATACCTGTTGTTAATAATTATTTTTTTCTTGTACAATCTCACACTTTTTACTTCTTTAACGTATGAAACTTGAACTAATATTTGATATATTTAGATAGATGGTGTCTTTGCTTGAAATGTTTCTGATTATACTTATTGCTATCTACTGCTCAGGAAAAAGATAGGCTTTATAGAGATGATGCGCTGCTATGTTACAGAAAATCATTAAATATCATAATTGAAGTATATCCAGCATTAAAGAAAAGGGATTAGTAAATATAACAAAGTTTCATGCTAATTGATTAAACCAAAAATCAAAACGAACTTTCACATTTGTTATGAAGTGTTGGTAAGTATATTAACTAAAAAGGCATTCCTCGCGAATCCATTAAGAAAATACATATCAAGATTAAAAACTAAAGCTGAGGTAATCGTAAGATCTCAGAAAAAGGAGAGAGAGAAAGTTCGTCTACAGGAAAAGCATTCATCACTTGCCTCAGTATAGTTTCACTGGTTACCCCATTGATATGACTTTTGTTCGTGTTATTAATTGAAATCTAAATAATAAGACTAAATGATATTTAGATTTTCCACCTGTTAACAATTTATAGCAGGATCAGCTTACCCTTCTGGAACACCTGAGATCACCCCCAGTTTTTGGTGGGGTTCGTGTTGCTTAGTCTTTAGTTTTCTATGTTGTGTTTTCTGTACTATTAATTGTCTGTTTGTCTTTTTATTTTTAGCCATGGCGTTGTCAGTTTATTTTCAATCTATGAGTTTGACTATCCCTCTGGTATCTTTCGTCCCTCTTTTATAGATTTTAAAGATCAGAAACAAAGGTCAAGTTGTTTTGATCATAGTTTTTGCACAGTGACCATGAACTGCTTACCTTGTGCCCTAGTTTGATAGTATGATACAAAACTTTTAAGGAAGACAGATTATATTCAATGATCGGAAGAGTATATACTGTAGAAATTATTGTGAGGTTTGTATTTATGCTAATAATGCGACTGGGTAAATATGGCTACAATAAGAACTCGCATTCTGATATCGGATACATATATCTGCATGCAGATTTTTCTGAAATTGCAATAAATAGTCTCTCAGTTTTGTCCTTTTAAAAAAAATGAAATAATAAATGCAAGGAATAATTTCTGAATTTACAGTATGTAGATGCAGATACAGATAAATGAACTTATTTACAAGAAAGGACAAAGTTCTGTAATATCAGATGAATGGAATACGTCTGGAAGACCTACAGCAGTGATATCATATCGAGTGCTTTAGTACTTTTCTTAATTGAACATAACTAACAGAAGATTGGCCTCATATTTTCCCGACATACTATCCATAAGGACAATGGAAATGTTTAAAATATGTCCAAAGGAATGTATGACAGAAATTACTGGTATGATTATATTTCGCCTTCTGATACACTATGACCAAGACATTGTATGAACAAAGTTGTACTTGAAGTTTATGAGTAGTACTATTGGTTGTCATTTTGTTATTCTGTTTTATATATAAAAATAAAGAGATGTTGTATGATTGCCACTGAGACAACTCTCCACTAGAGTTGGTGTAAGCTTTTCCTCAATTTATATCTTTTGATGATATCCGGTATCTTTCCCTTTCAAAATGTAGATGCAAATCAGTATTCATGTCTTATTTATGAATGTTCTCCGTCCAAACGTTTATCATTACGATGCAGGAATGATTCATTTATTGTATTCTCATGCAAGCGAATTTAAATGTAAGACGTGGATAAATAAAAAAACATTGGAATATTGCAAGCAAGAATTCTGATTATATAAAACTATAAATTGCAATAGTCATTTCGTGCAATTGTTATATAAAATTACTTTTAATAGATAATCCATATACCCTACCGAGCCAAAAGTGAAGATAATTCAACGACGTTATGACAATTGCGGATTGGAAGTGACAACTTCAATTGCGGTTTTGCTCTGTAAACATGTGGCGAAAAATAACCAAAAGGACATTCAAACTCATAAGTCGAAAATATACTGACAACGCCATGGCTGAAAATGAACAAGATCAAAGGACAAACAATAGTACACAAAATACAACATAGAAAACTACAGACTGAGCAACACGAGCACCACCAAAAACTGGGGGTGATCTCAGGTGCTCCGGAAGGGTAAGCAGATCCTGCTCCTATAAATAAGTTGGAGTTATCTCTCTTATTGCACAAAATGATAAAATGGGGTCTGCCATTGACCTGAAACGTCACCGGAAGTTTGGAATCGTCTGCTTTGTTCACATTTAGAATATGGGCCCAAAATGTAAGAAATTGTTATTGTCGCAGGAAAATGACATTGGAGCACAGCATGAAGCTGGTATGACAGGACCTGGTATTGCACGGCAAACAAGAAATTCATTTCCAATTGTTTATGGAGTTTTACATCGTTTTAAATGCGAGTGAGTTTTAGCAACAAGGAGAAAACGGGTAGGCAAAATCTGCTAATACCACGGGATACTCGCAAACATTGCATCACTGCTAAATAAAATAGAAAGTGTCAGCTTCATTAAATAATTGCCGTTATAATGAATTATGGGACAAACAAGTGTCTAAAAAGAAAAAAATCACAAAAATACTGAGCTCCGAGGAAAATTAAAAACGGAAAGTCCCTAATCAAATGGCAAAATCAAAAGTACAAACACATAAAACGAATGGACAACAACTGTCATATTCCTGACTTGGTACAGGCATTTTCTTATGTAGAAAAGGTGGATTGAACCTGGTTTTATAGCGCTAAACCTCTCACTTGTATGACAGTCGCATCAAATTCCATTATATTGACAACGATGCGTGAATAAAACAAACAGACATAATAGGTAAAATTGGTAAAACAGGGGTACAGCAGTCAACACCGTGTCACAATCTTAATCACAACAAAAAACAAACAAAAATTTAACAAAGAAGCACAAAAAGCATAAGCGTACTGTTCAGAGAAAGTTATATGGAGAAGTTTTTAAATAGTGTGTTGTTAAAAAATCCATTAGAATTCGTGCTGCAAATGTTAAAAAAGGCTGGCAGGGTGTAAACTAATCAGTCACAAAAATGTGGATGATTATTAAGGTCTTCAAGGAAGAGATTGAACATTGTCGATATGGATTGCGAGATTCTACAGACAGGTTTGTAACCGGAATAGTAGTCCTCGCAAACGATAGTGAAATGAAAAATATGAAAGTATATAAATGGGGAGCGAAAACTGAACTAACGAAAGGAACTTATAAGGGATCAATATTTGTGAGGGAGGGTGAAGAATTTAAAAATCGTATTCACTTTATACAAAACAATCCAACAAATCCAGAATTTGCTGAAGAAGGAGATAGCGGTTCTTTGATTTGTTTTGAAGCGACGGATTCACCACAACTATCAAGCGAATCAGCTGCCTTTATATTTGTTGGGAAGTGCTTAAGCGGCAATGAGTTTTTTCCCGAAAAATTCTAAGAAAAAGACCTTTTTGCGGGGCTTGGGTATCATGTGAGCAATGTATTTGAGTGCAAAACTCGTAATTTGAATCCTATGCTTACACCCGGGAACGAGAATGGCTCTATTCAACAGGGAGCTGGATTACAGTTTTAATCTTAAGTAAAAACTGTTTGAATATAACATATTTAACAGCCGATGTTTTTTAAGTTCAAAACTATGACATTCAAAAGAAAAATTCATTGATTATTTCAAGAATAAATTAGCGCAACACTAACCAAAATAACCTCATTGCACTTTATTATATCAAGGTCACATTATTTTAACCAACAATTCCTAAGCATTGTTTGATAAATAATATATTTTACAAAAGTTTTATTTGTGACCTATTCTATATATTTTGTCACAAGGACCGCTCTACCTCGATTTTTAAAAAATATTTTTTAATATCTTTGTTTCTTGGTATAAACATCGAAAATAAAGTAAAATCAATACTTCCGAGATATAACAGGATTAAATACATATATTTGTAAATAAAGTACGCATAAAACGTAACTTGTTATACAAATTTATCCATGATCTGCCTTTCAATAAATTAAAAAACGATCTTGGTTACAATGCTAACCTGCTAACGGGCATTGGATATATTCCAATACCTATCAAATTCAACCATACTTGCAATTTATTATGTATATCTATATAGCCGCATACTATGTCTAGGTATCGGGTCCGTTCGCGCCCAATACACGTTCGCACCCTACACGTTCGCACCCCACACGTTCGCCCCGTGGGTCCGTTCGCACCCTTTTTTAAATTAAAAAACCTGATGAATTATAAGATGTTTTTTAAGATGTTTATCTCAAAATAAAGAAAAATTCGGCAATTTTTAATTTTTTAAAATGAAATATTGTTTTAAATTGATTTGATGATTAATTATTGTATGTTAATTATGTATGATTACTGTTAATATATGGTGTTTACACAGCTAAACTTATGTAAATTCTGCATGTAGTTAGCATGTATTTAACTTGGTATGAGTAAAACAATTAAGATTCAAAATGTTATTGTTGTTGAGTTTAATAGCAGTTTGGTATCTTAACATTAAAATAGTATTCAACTCAAAAAACTTTTAGAAAGTCACTTTATTTTGAAACAATGAAAAAAAAAAATAATAATAATAAATAAAGCAATACACTAACCAAAACACGATTAAGAAAATATTCAACACAAAAACGTCACTTTATTTTGCATGTTTTGAAACAATAAAAAAAAAACAACTTGTTTATAGCAATACAATAACCAAGACATGATTAAAAAATTATTAACACAAAAATTGTTTTTAGAAAGTCACTTCATTTTAAAACAATAACAAACAAAATATTTATAGCAATACACTAACCAAAATACGATTGAAAAATTATTTAACACAAAATCAATAAAAAGGGTGCGAACGTGTAGGGTGCGAACGTGAAAGGGGGCGAACGTGAATGGGCACGAACGGACCCGGATTCCTATGTCTATATCAGCAATATTTTAATGTCAGGATAGAATTTATAATACAAAATGAAAGCAATATTGGAACACATGACTGGGCCACAAAATTTTGTCTGCATAAATTTAAGGTGCCAGCATGTCCTCCTTTTGTTCAATATATTGATACGTAACAAAATTTTAGTAGTTTTAATACCTCGGGCTGACTTGTACAACAAAATTATTTGACCGCATCAACCAAAACTGACTATTTGTGTACTTTTAATTTGTAAATCTATATACCCGCATAGTAAATCAGCCATATTTTTAAAGTCAGGATTCAATGTATAATACAAATGACAGCAATTTTGGAATACAATAAATACAAATTTTTGTTTGCATAAATTTAGGGTGCCAGCTTGTCCTCCTTTTATTCAAAATATTGATACGTAACAAAATTTCAGAAGTTTTGATACCTCCTGCTGACTTGCAATGACTTGTACAACAGAATTATTTGACCGCATCAACCAAAACTGACTATATGTCATGTATGTGTACTTAAATTTGTAAATCTATATACCCGCATAGTAAATCAGCCATATTTTTAATGTCAGGATTCAATGTATAATACAAATGACAGCAATATTGGAATATAATAACTACAAATTTATGGTCGCATAAATTTAGGGTGCCAGTAAGTCCTCCTTTTATTCAAAATATTAATACGAAACAAAATTTTAGCAGTTTTGATACCTAATGCTGACTTGAACAACAGAATTATTTGACCGCATCAACCAAAACTGACCATATTTGCACTTTATTTTGTAAATCTATATACCCACATAGTAAATCAGCCATATTTTTTATGTCAGGATTCAATGTATAATACAAATGACAGCAATATTGGAATACAATAACTACAAATTTTTGGTCCCATAAATTTATGATGCCAGTATGTCCTCCTTTTATTCAAAATATTGATACGTAACAAAATTTCAGTAGTTTTGAAACCTCATGTTGACTTGTACTACAAAATTATTTGACCGCATCAACCAAAACTGACTATATGTGCACTCTTAATTTGTAAATCTATATATATATATACCAGCATAATAAAATATAGCCATATTTCTTATGTCAGGATTCAATGTATAATACAAATGACAGCAATTTTGGAATACAATAAATACAAATTTTTGTTCGCATGAATAGGGTGCCAGCATGTCCTCCTTTTATTCAAAATATTGATACGTAACAAAATTTCAGTAGTTTTGATACCTCCTGCTGACTTGTACAACAGAATTATTTGACTGCATCAACCAAAACTGACTGTATGTGTACTTTAATTTGTAAATCTATATACCCGCATAGCAAATCAGCCATATTTTTTATGTCAGGATTCAATGTATAATACAAATGACAGCAATATTGGAATACAATAACTACAAATTTATGGTCGCATAAATTTAGGGTGCCAGTAAGTCCTCCTTTTATTCAAAATATTAATATGAAACAAAATTTTAGCAGTTTTGATACCTCATGCTGAATTGTACAACAAAATTATTTGACCGCATCAACCAAAACTGACCATATTTGCACTTTATTTTGTAAATCTATACACCCACATAGTAAATCAGCCATATTTTTTATGTCAGGATTCAATGTATAATACAAATGACAGCAATATTGGAATACAATAAATACAAATTTTTGGTCGCATAAATTTATGATGCCAGTATGTCCTCCTTTTATTCAAAATATTGATACCTAACAAAATTTCAGTAGTTTTGATACCTCATGCTGACTTGCAATGACTTGTACAACAGAATTATTTGACCGCATCAACCAAAACTGACTATATGTCATGTATGTGTACTTAAATTTGTAAATCTATATACCTGCATAGTAAATCAGCCATATTTTTTATGTCAGGATTCAATGTATAATATAAATGACAGCAATATTGGAATACAATAACTACAAATTTATGGTCGCATAAATTTAGGGTGCCAGTAGGTCCTCCTTTTATTCAAAATATTAATACGAAACAAAATTTTAGCAGTTTTGATACCTCATGCTGACTTGTACAAAATAATTATTTGACCGCATCAACCAAAACCGACCATATTTGCACATTATTTTGTAAATTTATATACCCACATAGTAAATCGATCAGCCATATTTTTATGTCAGGATTCATAAGAAAATGCCTGTACCAAGTCAGAATATGACAGTTGTTATCCATTCGTTTGATGTGTTTGAACTTTTGATTTTGCCATTTGATTGAGGACTTTCCTTTTGAATTTTCCTCGGAGTTCAGTATTTTGTGATTTTACTTTTCAATGTATAATACAAATGACAGCAATACTGGAATACAATAACTACAAATTTTGGTCGCATAAATTTATGATGCCAGTATGTCCTCCTTTTATTCAAAATATTGATACGTAACAAAATTTCAGTAGTTTTGATACCTCATGCTGACTTGTACAACAAAATTATATGACCGCATCAACCAAAACTGACCATATGTGCACTCTAATTTGTAAATCTATATACCAGCATAGTAAATTTAGCCATATTTTTTATGTCAGGATTCAATGTATAATACAAATGACAGCAATTTTGGAATAAAATCAATACAAATTTTTGTTCGCATAAATTTAGGGTGCCAGCATGTCCTCCTTTTATTCAAAATATTGATACGTAAAAAAAAAATGACTAGATTATTTCTTTATAAAAGTAACTTTTGGAAGCTTCAGTTCCACAAAAATCATATTGAAATATCCTTGCTTTGAAAAACTGATACTTAGATTCGAAGTATAACGTTTTTTTTTATTGCTAAATGATTATTATCTAATATCTATTATCCATCATTATTATTATTGCTGTTGTTGTTATTGTTGTTTTTGTTTTATCTTTGTTGTTTTTTTAATAGAATAACTATAATAATTTTTGAATATATATTGCATAGAAATATATTTTTACATTTTTAGGACTTTTGCTGTTTTAATTGGCATCATGACTGTACCAAAGGTATACCTTGCTTCATTCTGTATTATATACTTCATATCGGTTGTATACACCAGAAAATCTACGAAATATATTTGTACATTTGATCAACGATGTAAATGCCATCATTCAAGACTGAAAGTTTCTTGTGATCATAAAAACATTACTGGTAACAACATTCCTCATTTTCCGAAAGAAGTACATACAATTTTACTTTCATTTAATATGATAGAAAGAATTCCGACAACAACATTCAATAACATGAGTAATCTATTCGAGTTAAATTTATCTTGGAACCGACTTGTATATCTAAAACAAGGAACTTTTGATGGTCTTGAAAGTCTTCAGAAATTATTTCTTAACGGGAATTATTTAAACTACAGTTAAAAATGCCAAATAATATTTTCAAACCATTAGTTTCGTTAACATATTTAAATGTAGCGTACAATTTGTTGTTTAGAGAAGGTTACTTATTTTACACTTTCCCGGGTGTTTTACTTTCACCTCTAATACGATTGTATAGTATAGAAGTAGATGCAAGACCACGATTTCAATTCTTTCAATTTCCAGAAGAATATAGAACACTAACGCATCTTAAACGATTGAAAACAGGATTTTGTGTTTTACATCATTTAACCAACATAAAGTTTACAAATCTTCCTTACCTAGAATATATCGAAATGCAAACCTGTTGGATACAGAAATACGACCGTGGGACATTACCAAATAGAAAAAACTTCAGATATTTAGACATTTCTCATAACGAATTATCTGATTATGATTATGATAGTATGTATAGTCTAATGGCAGAATTGTCATTTTTAAAGAATTGCGAGGTTTGAAAATCACAAACTCTTTACCCTTTGTATATATATATCTAAACCAGGATATTTAACATTTTTCTTGAAATCAACAAAAATAGAGAAATTATATGCAAACAACAATAGTCTTGTAGAAGCTATAGGAACAATAAGCTTTTCATGATGCCTCCTGCTTTAAGAGTCTGCGATTTTTCAAATGATAAACTATCTACTTTCTATTTCGGAATACCGTACTTGTCGATGTTAAACTTACGGAATAACTCGCTAGGTGCATACCTTTCATCTAAAAGATACACAAACTCTAGTAAAACTGAACTCAGAGAAATTGATTTATCTCTCAACCTTATTCAGGATTTATCAGTTGATATTTTTCACGGACATTTTATGTAGTAAAAATAAATCTGAGCCACAACAAGTTAACGGATGTTACTTTCGATCTTTCTCATCTCGTTAGTTTAGATAGACTTGATTTCTCATATAATAACATCAGTGGTATAACTTCACAAAATTCAATGCATACATTACACGAACTATAAAATAAATCAAACTTGACAATTGACCTTTCAAACAATCAATTGAAATGTAGCTGTCAAAATCTCATATTTCTACAATGGATGGATGTTTATGTGGATTTGCTCATACACACGGATCAATACACGTGCCAATTTGATAACAATGACGTAGTCATTTGCCAAATGTTGATGAAATAGTTAAACAAGTTGAAAAGAAGTGTAGTTCGTATACTACGTTAATCATGTGTATAACTATGGGGATAATTCTAACTTGTGTTATACTTTTTGCTAGGTTATTGTATAGATATCGACGGAGACTACGTTATTTGTATTATATGACCAGACATAAATATAACGTGTTGAAAGGTATTAAACCTAGCTCTACTTACAAATGCTATGCGTTCATATCATATGCAAATGACGAAAAGGACTTTATTGTAAATGAAGTTATACCAAACATAGAACGTGATGACAACATGACACTATGTGTACATCAGCGGGACTTTATTGCAGGAGAAGAAATTACACAAAATTTACCAACGGAATTCATCAAAGTAAGAGAACAATATGCATATTAACCCGCTTTTGCATGTTTGAATTTAATATGGCAAGAATAGAGAGCATATATTCGAGAAATTGTCAGAATTGTCTATTTCTGATCTTTTATGAACAACTCCGCCCTAAAGATCTACCATTGGTCATTCTGCAGTTAGTTCAAAGCCAATCTTACATTAAGTACCCAAATGATAAACAAGTAAATGTCGTGTTTTGGGGTAGAATTAGGGAAACTTTAGCTTAATCTTCATAAACTCAAAAGTTTGAAAACGTTTTGTTGCAACAGACAACTTTCTTACCATTGACTGTAAAGTGTGTACCAAGTGTGGCAAAATACGGTCATTACCAATATTGACTTTGCCGGCTGTAAATACCAGTAAATACCTTGAAATACAGGGGAATACTGGTCGATTGTAATTTTGAGTAGAAATTACTATAAAAACTATTCAATACCCGTTCAATTATTGTAAGTAATGAAGTTGCAGGCATAAATCAGTATTGTAATTTGCTCTTCAATTTTTTTTATCTAGGTATGATCAGTTAAAATGCTGAGGTCATTCATTTTGATTTGTTAAATTTGTGGTTTCTTTACAGCATGATCAGGTGCTGGTGGTTTTCCTTGAAATTCATTTTCAGTTGGTTGCCTTCGATAAGTTTAGGAAATGGTCTCTTCTAGGTTGGTTTACTCTTCGCAGTTGTGAACTAACTAAAACATTGCA
The DNA here is from genome assembly GCA_017311375.1 of Mytilus coruscus. NCBI lineage: Eukaryota > Metazoa > Mollusca > Bivalvia > Mytilida > Mytilidae > Mytilus > Mytilus coruscus. The sequence continues at coordinate 49,372,728 of CM029608.1, read as the reverse complement.
ATATTTTTGCACTGGTTTTGTTGTTTTCTTTTAGTGTAGTTTCGAAGTTCCAAATTCAAACTTTAGGTTCCTATTTCAAAATGATATGAGATATATGCAGGTTAAACTTTTTTTTTATTGAAATCATAAATCACAGGAGCCATAAAAGTAAAGATCATTCACAATTCCAATGTCCGGTACTTAGAAAATTTTTGTTTCACAGTTGAATAGACAGGAATTTTTTTTTTTTTTTATTTTAAGGAGTCTTCAAATATCAGTTTTATTACTTTACACTCATGTTATGTAAATATTTATTGAGGGCTTTTGTTTTAGTTATAATTTTTTTTTACAACTGGCATGCTTGGCAAAGTGATCGCTTATTAGAAACCTGTAATTTGATATACCAAAAATTTTATTTGCCTGTAAAAATCATACATTTTCAATATAAAAAAGTCGTGATTTATACATGTTGATAAAGTATGCAATATCATAACCTCTTAAAAACTAAATACAGTAATTAGAAATGTAATTTTGTTTTAAAGTATACCAATATCATTCTGTTAAATAAACCGAATCGTGTAAAAGGAAAGAAGTTAAAATATTTCCTTCTTTTTACCATGTTTTACTTCAATAAATAGTTATGTCCATCATAAAAATCTTAATCAACTAGTATTTGGCAGTTATGACCACTTCAAGAATATGTCCATGTGGTGAAAACAACCTTGAACACAAAACATTTTTAACCTGTAACTTTTAAGTTAATCTTATACATAACGATTCTTTTTTAAACTGAGGTCCCAACTCCCTCAGGCAACGTAAAATTGTGGTATGCTTTTAGACCCCTCTTGTCATGAAGCTCATAATGTTTCTACGAATTTCTTCATCCCTGGTTTTGAAATGGATAGGTCTATTGCATTACTGAAATATTCTTTGATGATATACATTAATGTATTAAATAATCTTATTGATCGAGTTTATTAGATAAAACGTCTCCTGTCCCTTCTAATGACCAATTACAGTCATTTCTAAAATATAAATACACCAGCGTTGAGAATTCAAGATATTGAGATTAGATAATATACAATGAAGATTATGTAAAGAAACATGTGATGGTTGCAGCTTTTAAAATTTAATGTCCCGATGAAAATCAGTATCGTCAACGGACAACCTGTAAACTCAACAATTAACTGGGTTTTTTTTTACATGTAAATATGGCAGATTCAACCGGAAAGTCAGATTAAACGAAATATTAACCACGATTACCTCCCATGTCAATCGGTACGAAAGTGAAATGGTTGAAAAACTCTTTGTTAGATTCTTTTAAGAAACATAAAAATTAACTTATTACATACTTTGGTGTATTTTTTTTTTAAATATAAAACATCTATGAAATAAATAACAAGGCTATATGTTTTCATAGACTATTACTACACTCAAAAAGTATTATGCAATTATTGTACATCTTTTTAAAAGGCAAAAAAAAAAGACAAATTTAAGACAATATTTTAATCTCAATAAAATGGAATTTTTTATTTCCTGTAAAAGAAAGGCGGAAGATACTAAAAGTATGTAAAAGAGAGAAGAAAGATACCAAAGGGACGTTCAAACTCATAATTTGAAAATAAACTGACAACGCCATGGCTGAAAAAGAAAAACAAACAGACGAACAACAGTACATAAAACACAGCATAGAAAACTAAAGACTGAGCAACACTTACCCCACCAAAAACTTAAATAATCGCAAGTGCTCTGTTAGGTTTAGCAGATCCTGCTCCACATGTGGCACCCGTCGTGTTGGTCATGTTAGTACAAACCCGGTGATAAGTCTAATTCAGCAGGTCACATTCGGGAAAAGGGGACGGGATTGTAGTTACGACAATTGGAATATATCCATCGTCATCTGTGAAACAGATATTCCATAAAGGTCAACCAACTCTGATGGCGTCCGTAAAATTTACGGAGGGATGATTTGAACTTCACCACTTGGAACTTTTTGATTAGTAGCTTCCTTGTGCGTTGTGAGCAGCAACTCTCTATCCAGGAAATCGTGATAGGGAATACAAGCCCTGGAATTTCGTATTAACTGGGAGATTTATACTCCGTATGCAGGCGCTGCTGTAATGTTGCTACATAGAAATGGAAAGTTCACAATTTGGAAGCTGAAATCATTTCTTTTGTCGTAAAGTTTTTGTTTTCAACCGACCTTCATTGTGAATTTCCAGATGTAAGTCAAGAAAAAGCTCTAAAATGAACTGACATTGCCATGGCGAGAAACGGAAAGCGATAAAAATACAAACAACAGTATACAAAATCAACATAGAAAACTTAAAACTGAGCAAAACAAACTTAACTAAAACTTTGAGTTTATCTTATATGCTCCGGAGGGATAAGCAGATCCTGTTATACATTTGGCACATGTCGTGTTGCTCATGTAAGTACTTACCGGTGCATAAGTCTAATTTAGTAGGTCACATTTGGACCTTATTTTATCATATATCTATCCCTTTACAACAAAAATAATGCAAAATTCTAGAGCTCAATATAATTGCATTATGAATAGAAAACATGAAAACATACTGAACTTCGTGTAGTATCAAACATAGAGATGACAATTGCTAAAATAAACGGGAAAACACAATATTTAGGAAAATTATGCTTATACATGTTATAGGCATATCCCACTTGTTCTACACTTTTTTTGTTTTTTGTTTTTTGTTTTTTGTTTTTTTGTTTGTTTGTTTTTTTTTTTGTTTATTTCAGACGTCAAAAATTTAAAACAAATAAACCTTATTCACAAAATATTACATTTACAAGAAGTAACGAGTAGTTATCATGAAGCGAATTTCAATTTAACGACATAAGTAGGTACGGGTTAACATGTAAGAAGTGGAACCTTTTTGGTATTTCCTTGTTACGATATCTATCAATATTAACAACATAAACGTTACCCATTTTAATTTGATAATTATGAATAAAACATTTTTTATTTCTTTTTTTTTTTAATATTTGGATTGTTCATTGTGACATTGGTTTAAAACAAAATCTCCATCAATGTTGAATTTCCATGGACGTAAGTGATTTGAACTAATATGATTCTCTGATACTATTGTATTATACAGGAGCAGTTATGGTATGTTTTAGTATTTAGTATGTTAATGTGATAATATATAATGTGATGTTTCTTGATCATTCTAAATTAATCGTTATCTAATAATAGAATAGTCTTTATCAAATACTGGTACTGAAAATTAGAAAAGGTAAACTTATTTAACCTCTTCACATGTTCATGTGCATTTCTAAAGACAGGTGTATAATTAAATGTTTTCATAATTTCGTCGTGTATTTTGTCTTTTGACGTTTTTCCCACACTTGTGATATAAAAGTTTTCCATAGAAGTACGGAAATAAAAATTATTTTAAGTGCATTTATATATACTTTAGATCTGAAATTTACCCCAACAATGTTGGATCTACAAATTTGCTTTAGCAATTTTTTGTTTTTCCCTCAGCACTATTTGTACCTCCGCTTATGTAACATCGTGATGACATCGCCTGGATTGTGTTCAGCGCCCTAGAATTCGCCAAACTATGCTATAAAATGTAGATTTGGTTAGTCGAGTTATGCTTTCTCTCGTTGGTTTTATTTAGAATTGTAACACAGTACATGATGTATAGTGGCAAGTGGATCGCATACATTGCAGGACAGCTGTTTTGTCTGTCATTAAGGATGATGAATTGTCTTACCATGCAATAGCATTAAAAGATTTTTGTTTGTACTTTTATATATGTAACAACAGACGTTTTCCATTGGATAAGCTATAGTTATAAATGGAAAACATCATAAAATTGAGAATGGAAACGGGTAATGGATCAAAGAGACAACAACCCGACTAATCAAACAGAATACAGCCCAAGGTCACCAAAGGTTTTCAACACAGCAAGAAAATCCCGCAGCCGGAGGCGGGCTTCAACTGACCAATAAATATTAATGTATACTAGTTCAGCAAAAATGAACGTCCCACTCAACTCCAGAACACATAAATAGACCAAATTAAAAAAAAACATACTAGTACAAGACGGGCAAAGGCCAGAGGTTCCTGACTTGGGACACATCTATAAATACGCCATCTGCAATCTAGCCCACATATGTTTGATCTGAAAATCTGTTAGCATATGTTTGATCTTCCTTTAACGGGAATTGATTATCTTCTATCAGATTGATGCAATTGATACCCAAACTGTTCGTTACTTCCTCGGATAAGAGTTATTTCTTTTTCTGTTTTGCACTTAGTAGTCTATGTAGCTCTTTAACTGTCATTTTACCATTTTAGGTTCAGATATGACGCACTTCAATACATTGTCGAAGTGGTTTAGTGTGGTTTTGGTAGGGTACGTGTCATTCAGTCTTCATTTTTATATGTAGCGTTTTTTGTTTGTTTTTTGTCTCGTATTTCGTTTTTTTTTCTTTCTTTTTTTGCCATGGCGTTGTCAGTTTCTCTCTGACGTATTAATCTTTATAGTCCTATGGATATTTTCACTTTTTATTGATTTATTCTTTAGAATTGAAATAATCAATAAAGGTAAGAATTTCTAAACATTTCTAGATAAACGGGTAAACTTATCAATCCTTTATGAAACGTATTCTAAAAGGTTACCAACACTGTGCTTAGATCGACGAATATTGTTTTTATTGATATAAATATTTATTTTTTGTTATCAATAAACTAAAATTAAACCATACCAAATATTAGTGATATACACATATGCACATTCACGGTACTGCGATCTGTCGATACCTATATTTTGACATTGCACAAGGTCGTTTTTCTCTGACTGTTACTGACGTCTTTAAACTAAGATCATTGGATGTTGGATGTGTCTGATTGATTTTTTAGTCTTAGATATATTTGTACTATATAGATGTCAGTCACTGCGACATCTTTGCTGGCCAAGGACTACGATGCAGTCCCCTCCTCTCCACCCTTGGCGGATTAAGATACAATTTTGGAGTCACGAAACATTGATTTTCATTTGTCGCAGTTGTAACTGGCTGCATCTAATCAAAAATAGCCGTTAAGATGATCACGTGAAAATGTAGACAATGTAGATAAACAATAGTCACGTGTAGATTGTGCAACAAGTCTTTGCCCCAAAAACATCAGGCTGTATTTAGTAACAATCTTGCAGTTCTTAATCAACTTATTGAAGTTTCTGGGACGTTTCTCGCGAAAATGTTAATGTTTATATTGTTCCTGCTTCACGAAATTTGTAAACACTAGATACAACCGTTTTTACACCTCCCTACTGAACATTGTACAAGTGCTACCATTGGTCAATAATGATGTAATCGCATTGGTCGTGACTTTTGTCTACCGGTAGATGCCGCAGCATTGTAATCACAAATGTTTGCTTGATCTGCCAAAGGTGGAGAGAAGGGGACTGGATCGTAATCCTTGGCCAGCGAATATGTAACTGCGAGTACTCTCACATCTGTATTTTGTATCTTGCATGCTATGAGAGATGCATAAATTCCCTGCTACGTCCGTTTTGTATTTTTAGTAAAATGCTTTTCTGTTTTGTATCGATCTGATGAGTTAAGCTATTTTCAACTGATCTTTATAGTTTGGTCTTATATCGTACTGTTACACCACTAACCCAGTTAAGGGGAGGTTTGGCGCCTTCAAATATGTTTAACCCTGCCACATTCTTCATATGGCTGTCCCAAGTCAAGAGCCTGTAGTTCAGTGGTTGTCCTGGTTCATGTCTTTCAAATTTGTTTTCGTAAAATTAAGTAAAACAAATGTTATGAATTATGCCGTTTGTTTTCTCTATCGAATTGTATTACATTTTTCATGTCGGGGTCTTTAATATCCGACTTAACGGTAAAGGTTTTTCATTGTTGAAGGCAGTAGGATTGCCTATAATTGCATGCATCCTCTTCATTTCAACTTTGGTGGATAGCTGTCTAATTGGCAATTATACCAGATCTCCTTATGTCTATCTTAATTATTCTAACCGGTCTCCAAATTGATACGAAAATATTTTGATAATTCAAAGGTACCAGTAAGCTTTCACTTGTATGAACGTTCAACTAGTGGTACTTTCTCGTTTACCGATATATCATATTAGACGTAAATATTGATAAAAACTGTCCAAAATGTTAAACTGTTCGAATTCGTCAAATTTCTGCAAACGCTTCTTTTCGTTAGAGTTAATGCTGATGTTAATCTAAATTAAGAGGTTGACATTTTTCTTCTTAAAGGACTGTTATGTCAATAAACACAATTTAAATAATTCGGAAAGTATGAATGAATATTGTTGACAAATGCATACATTAATGTGAAGATAAATATGCATGTACAGATTGTAAATTGAAGGCGCTTAGAAATAAAAGTAAGATCTAAACGAAGAATGTCAAGTAATAAGTTGAGTAGTGCGAACATACAAGTCAGCACATAATAATTTGTTTGTTTGGGGTAAGTATTAAATCTGCGTCTTACAGAGGGAATTTAATATGTTTTTATCAGTGAATAGGCTAAATACGTGATAAAAAATATAGACAGATCTTTTATATTGTCATTGTTAGTACGACTTGCTTATTCAGAACTTGGTAAAAAGTAAAATAACAAAAATACCGAACTCCGCGGAAAATCGAAAAGTCCCTATGCATATGGCAAAATCAAAACCTTAAACACATCAAACGAATGGATAACTGTCTTATTCCTGAATTGGTACAGGCATTTTCTAATGTAGAAAATGGTGGATTAAACCTGGTAATTTTGTTTAAATGCTTCGTCTGTTGATACTCTTCAATACGTTTACATACGTACAGACGTCTCATAAATATGACTTATTTCAATTCAAAATCATGATGATATTTCAATTGTTAGCAATACTGTGTTTGATATGTTTTTAGCTTTCCGGATCCACATTATTTAACTTATACCTGTCACTCGACTAGTTAGCTTCGGGTAGATACGAGGACAGTTTGATCCTGCTTTCCAAATAAGTATCTGCTGTCTATTTTTATATTTCATATGCAATGCCAAATCCAGTTGGTAGCTTGACTGTTCAGGCTGTTTATTGTTTATTTTATTTTAACAATATTTTTGACTAAGATATGTTATACGAAAATTTAGGCGCACGTACGCTGGTATAAGCCAACACATTTTGTGACCATTTCAGGTCATGCTAATATGGGATATGTGATATTTGTTGTATTTTGCATTTGAATGTACAGCTTTTCTTCAGAATAATCAGTTGTTAGCGTCTTTTTGGTTCTGATGAGATGTGCAACATGTTTGTTAATTCGTGTTATCCTTTTTATGAATTATACGTTTTCAAATAAAATTTTAGAGAATGCAGATGAGAGCTCCTCTGATTTTAAAGAATTTATCATAAAAAAGAAATATTGGAACCTGGCAAATTTTAACAAGCATGCACTAAAAAAGTTTTTTTTTTTTTTTGTACAATTATCTCCATTTGTCACCTTGTAGGAAAAACTTCCCTGAAATTAACTCAATTTCATGTTTACCTTGGAACCTGAAACTATATTAGATAGAGCAAACATTTGAAAAGTTAAACGCAGCACAAGTTCTACAAATACGTTCACATCATCTATGTACAACTTCTATCAATGTTTTATGTTTGTTTGTTTGTTTGGTTTTTTTTTCTTCTTCTTCTAATAAACTATAAAAGGTATGTTTGAGCTTTTGTGTGGATCCTGTACTCCATCGTTTTGTATAAATATCAGTCAAAAACAGAAGTGGTCAGTACAGCGACTGATTTTGACCAACACAGTATCCTCTTAAACAATTATATATTCTAATATTGAATCCATGCTTTTGTGTGGATCCTGTACTCCATTGTTTTGTATAAATATCAGTCAAAAACAGAAGTGGTCAGTACAGCGACTGATTTTGACCCACACAATAATTCTCAAACAATTATATATTTTAACATTGAATCCATTATATTTTATTTAATGAATGGCTATTATTTATTTTGAATTTATTGAACCATAAAATTATTTTTTTACTCTTCACATTGAATAATTTGCGAAGCGGATTATGTAAAATGTGAAGAGTCAAAAATTAATTTTATGGTTCAATAAATTCAAAATAAATTATTGCCATTCATTATAAATAAATTTCTATCAAAAATAAGGCTAAAAGAACTTTTTATATTATTTATATTAACAATAACAACGTACACACATGTTGGGGTATGAATATACAACGTCAGAGTGGGCGTGTCGCCATAAAAATTGACAACATTGAAAATAAAAGTAATACTTTTAACCAATCAAAAGACAGTAAATACGCCAAATAAATTTATTCAAATATGCATATGCTCATCTGGCCTTTTAGTTTGTATTCTTCTGTTGTTGTCTCATTGGCGACCGTGTTTATCTCATAGAATATCTCCACTATGTTAACATGAGCGTACGTCTGATTCACAAAGTGAAATCGAAATATCTATATTTATCAACGAAACATTTAGAATGAAAGAAAATACGATTAAGGTTAGACTTGCATTTCATTAACGCTATTAAACATTGATGTTGAAAACGTTTCCCAGTATATGTGTATGATATACAAGAAACCGTACCATCAACATGACCAAAAATCGGCTTTGATTTAATATATTCACGTCGTTTATGGGAATGTTTTAAAATAGATGATTCGTCAACAGGTCAATTATTTGAGTTCTCGAGGTGGGTCATTTTCAAAAAATGTCTAATTTTCAGTACACCCATGCTAAAATTTTTATTTCTAATGTAAATTTCAGTTGTTATGGTTTAAATGAAAGCTTGTCGGATTTATGATTCAGAACATTAATAATAAACACATCTTACATCTATTTTGATAAGATTAAAATGTATTTAAGTCCGAATTTGGGGGTATTTGTGTGCGTACAGTGTCAGAAAAACACATTTCAAATGATTTTTTTTCCGATTTTCTGATCGCCTTGATATCTGCAAAAGGGACTTTTTAAGAACGTTAATTATTACTCTAACGAAAAATCGTAGCTTCTTTATCATTGTATGTAACATATTATCTACAGACTAAATTCAATCAGCGTACGGGAGGTTCATGTCCATCCTGTTACCGCTACTTAAATCAGCCGTTAAATTGTTCTCCCTTTGAATATTGAATCAGTCAGTGTTGATTTCAAAAGTGCAAAGTAATCTTTACTTTTAAAACGCCACGTTTCTTGAAGACAGTGTGGAGAAAAGAAATTTCAAGACATTTAGTGAAAAAAAAATAGAGAGTACTTTTTTCATGTCTATGCTGTTACCAACAATTTTGATTAATTACACCAACAGTATGCTTGTAAAAAGTGCAATAACGTGTTGGAAACCAAATTCACAATAGAAAACCATAATCACTTCACCAAAGGGAGTAGTTATTTTACAACAGCAATCAAAAACGAAGAAATTTGTCCATCCTGTTATGTCTATCCTGTTACTATGGTTGCTATGGTTACAGTAACAGGATAAACAATTGTAGACAAAAACTTCGTTAAATTTTTTATCTTAACATATAGGTGCAAAACGAATGAAATATTTCGTTGTTTGAACTCATCTTAAGGTTATAACGTCTTAATCTTCCCAATTAAGCATTTGCAGGTGCAATACTGATATCGGTAACAGGATAGACAAAATTTATATAGTGATATATCATAAACGTACGTTCCTGTTACCAATGAAATAAAGAGAAAAGTAAACTAACTTATGAGGGATTTACTTGATGTTGGGTTTATTTGAAAGGGTGAAAAAATGCCGAACAATATAAATTGCTATCTTAGACTTGCATTACTGGTGGTAATTTTTACAACCTTTGAAAACCAATTTTTAAAGGCATTTTTCAGTACAACCTGGAAAATTGGCAAATAATCTATTATTTTACAGAATGAATATATATAGAAGTTTATTCTCTTGAAAACCATCTAATTGGCGACGTAAAACAAGCTTAACATTTTATCTAAACCTTTTCTTAATAACCCAAAATTTCTTTTGAAAATGGTAACAGGAGAGACAAAATATTGTACCACCGAAAAAATAAAAGATATACTTGTATGACATCATTAAGATTGCATCTTTTAATATGTTGTTCTTAAAGTACTGTTCGTTTTGATTTGCTTATGTAGAGGGTTGTTTGAATAAGTAACTTTTAATAAATTTTTCAATTTCAAAATTCGACATTTTTTGAAAATGACCCAGATAAGGAACAAGGTGAATGTATATTAAAATCTCCTAAAAATGTCGGTTACAGATGGGTGCGGTCCTAACCTTGACAAAAGTTAACTTGAACCAGACTTGTTGACTGCTTTCTAAGTTACCTTGAAAATTTTTAAGCAGACAAGCAAGTTAACTTTGTCGTTGGTGGACCAGACCTACGGTTTGCTTTTTTAGGACTGCTGCAGACCTATCGACAGGTCTGTAGATATGTCCTAGTTTCGGTGCAAAATATAGTTAGCATGCATTTTGTGTCCGGGGATACATGGACACGTATGTATGGCTTCATCATATATAAACAGCGTTATATCTATATATAAACATTAAATAAATAGTGGACAAAAGTGGATACAGTAACCCAGTGCTATTTCTTATATAAAACTTATGATACAGGCGGACAAAGCTGGACACAACGTTATTTCTATATAAAACCTATAGAAACTACTGGCTACAGGCGGACACAGCTGGACACAGTGCAACTCCTATAAAAAATTATTAAAAACTGGGGAAACAGGCGGACACAGCTGGACACAACGATATTTCTATATAAAACTTTAGGATATAGGGGATACAGGCGGACACAAGTGAACACTGGCAACGTTATTTATATATAAAACCTAAAGAAACTGGTGGCTACAGGTGGACACAGCTGGACACAGTACTATTTCTATATAAAATTACAGAAACAGGGGCTACAGGCGGACACAAGTGGACACAACGTAATTTATTTATAAAACTTATAGAATCTGCTGGCTACAGGCGGACACAGCTGGACACAGTGCTATTTCTATATAAAAATTACAGAAACAGGGGGCTACAGGCGGACACAAGTGGACACAACGTAATTTCTATATAAAACTTATAGAAACTGGTGGCTACAGGTGGACACAGCTGGACACAGTGATATTTCTATATAAAAATTTAAGAAACAGGGGCTACAGGTGGACACAAGTGGACACAACGTAATTTCTATATAAAACTTATAGAATCTGCTGGCTACAGGCGGACACAGCTGGACACAGTGCAATTTCTATATAGATATTACAGAAACAGGGTGCTACAGGCGGACACAACGTTATTTCTATATAAGATTTATAGAATCTGCTGGCTACAGGCGGACACAGCTGGACACAGTGCAATTTCTATATAAAACTTTAAGAAACATGGGGCTACAGGCGGACACAAGTGGACACAAGTGAACACAACGTAATTTCTAAATAAAACTCGTAGAGACTGCTGACTACAGGCGGACACAGCTGTACACGGTGCTATTTCTATATAAAAATATAAAAACTTGTGGCCACAGGCGGACACAGCTGGACTAGGTGCAATTTATATATAAAAATTATAGAAACAGGGGGCTTCAGGCGGACACAAGTTGACACAACGTTATTTTTATATAAAATTTATAGAATATGATAAAATGATTCCTTTTTGTTGGTTTGTAATTCTAAGACATCCATGGTGTTGTGATCCTCATCTCTTGACTTTGGTAGAGTTGGGTATTCCTTGCGCCTTTCTCGGTATATATCCATGGTCAAACTCTTCAGGTCTTTCTCAATAAGTGTTTCTTCTTCTATAATTCATTAATTTACAACGGACTAATTTCATAGGTCTAGAAGATATGTCTTTTGTTTTTTTTTTTCTTTATCTGACTCTCAAGTTTTCGAGCACCGGACTCGTGTTTATGTTCACAGTAACCATTTAGAATGGCTGTTGAATGTTCGTCAGTTTTTATTCTGCCTTTGCAATACTTGACAGTGTAAGACCAAGAAATATACCCTGACTTCAGTGTTCTATCAATACGGAAAGTAAATCCATCGTATACTATTGATTTTTTCCGCGATATGTTTCAGAAAAAACGAAACTCCATGTTTGTGCCTTGACGCAACTTTACAAACTAACTTTAATTATTTACATGTATGTCTTACGCTATAACGGGATTTATCATGATCACTTTATATTTTATTTTAGAATTCAATATATAAACAATATATAATTTGAATTGACAAATATTTTCAAAATTAATAATTTATAGTCATATTTATTATGAAAATTAACAAATAATAGTCATTTATATCTTTATATTATTTTAATTTATATTACTTTTATTCTACCTGAGTTTACCTGTAAAATAAATGCGCGCAAATGTAATCAAAAGCTGCGCGCAAACGTAAAAAAATGAATCAACAAACGCGCGCAAACGTAATGCGCTTGTAGCAAATGTCACCATGGGCGAGAGTGCCAAAATAGAATTCAGATAGACAATTAAATAAATATTTAATTTCAGTTGATTGAATGTTCACTTATTCACTTTATTCATCTAAATGTAGTAATAATAATTTGTAAAACTCAATAAAAGATTTTGATAAATGTTTTGTCTAAAATTAACCCAATATGATCCAAATACATTTTTGGTCTGACTCGTACTAGACCGTATGAGTGTACGCGAATGGTAGGACCGTTTGGGTATAGGCATACGGTCCGGACCGTACGCGTACGGTCCAAATACTTATATGGTCTGGAACATAAACATAACATCAGTATATTGAAGCTGTCTGAATATCCTGGGATTGTCAAAACAAATACCGTACTATAATGCCTTAGGGTTTATTCCTTAAATGACTACATCCTTTGATATGCCGACAAAGTACAAATAAAAATCTTATGGCAATGACGGAATAGTGTCTTGATTAAAACTAACAAACAGTAATTATAATTTGTGCATCCAATTAAAAGTCAAGGTATCACATATTACCCTTCTTCTGTTTGTTTGCGATAAATAAATATTTTTGTATAATTATTTTTCATTTTTTTTTAAAGTCAGGAAATTGAGTTTGTTTTGAAGCAATGTTAAAAAAAATCTTTTAGATCTAACATTTCATTGAAATTATATCTGAGACTACTATAACACATGTGTTATAGCTACTAGTAGTCTAAGCATATATTAAAGATATATAAACGAAAATAAGGAATATACCTGTACATCATATCAAGTAACTCATAAACTGTTAAGGATACCAATAATCATGTAATTAAGAATATTAACGATAAAAGTTAAGAACTATAAAAACACATAAATATCAAAGCACGTGTCGCAAATGTCAATCACATTCAAATTAAGCAGAGATATATATTTACAATTTCAACAGTCATATTTAAAAAAAAAAAGTTTAAGAGACTACCCGTGCAACAACGAACTAGTAAAACTTTCAGCAACATTGTTGAAACTGAGGAACATGTACTGTTATAGTGAGTATTGTAAATTGGCGAAAATGAATTCCGAACATTGGCGCAATTGAAACATTTGAACGAAAAAAGATTGGCGCAAATGATACCCCTGAAAAACAATAATTGGCGCAAAAGGACTCCTGCCGTACAATGACCTGGGAACTATACTTTTTTGAATCATTTTTGTCAGAACATTCAATTTTAAATTTTTTTTCTAATTTAAAGAAATTGTCTATTGCCAGTGACTGTGAAAGTATTATTACAAACAGTGCCAATCAATATCTGCCAAATTTATTTTAGATAGAAGACGTCGTTCTTTATATCGTTAAACTTTTGTCCTAACTGTATATATTTATCTTTCGAAATTTGACAATTTAGCTGTAGATTGATATTATTTTTTTTTAAACCCGTCTCTCATAATTCTGTTTAGAATGTCATTATTATTTTAAATTATTTTATGTATTCATGTGTTATGTATGTTTTGGTAATATTAAATAAATGGCAAATAAACAATTTGTATATCATTGTATATTTGGAATACTTTTATCAGCTGTATTTGTATGAGGCTAAGAAACAGGTGTAATGCGAGCTTCAGCGAGCTATTACTCCTGTTGAGTGCCGAGTTCAAATACAGCTGATATTTAAAGACAATAAACAGTTATTGTCTTTATCCTGCAATAAATTTTAAACATTTTGTTTCCATCCCAATCGTTGAATTTGTTTTTGAATGAAATCGACATGACTTAAACGCGGACCGCAATGAGGACCAACTGTGATGTAAACGGTAATTTGACATAACCGTTCGCTCGCAACAGAAGCAGGATACCAGGAGACTATAAACGTCTAGTATATGTTTATCGCTTCGTGTTATCTGTACATCTGTATTAGACTGTAATCAGTTGACTTATTGAAATTAACATTCCCCTTAAAACAGAGGAATCCTGTGTGATATTGGTCAGCGGAAAAGAAACCCAACAACTAAGACAGAAAAGGACAACTTTAAGTTGTATATAAATAAATAAATTTGCTGTTTTTTAATTATTTAATGATTTTTAAACTTTAAGCCATAACTGAAATGTTATGTTTATTAAGCTCAAATGTCATATAAAAAAGGGCAAATGTCATGTAGAAAATACGCAAATGTCCTCTTTTTTAAATCGCAAATGTTCTATTAATAAGCGCAAACGTCCCGCGCATGTAAGCGCGCACAGGACTTTGTGCACTTTTTTACCTTTATGACAACAGGACTTTTTCTTTTCTTTTGTGGGGGCGCGTCAGTGTTGTTTTGTACAAACAATTTATTTTCATCGTTAAACCCCCAATGATTTCAATAAATTAAATTAAAAGAACAAAATATTGAAAAATAAATACTTTTATAGTGAAAATATTACAATTAAAATCCTTGTTTTAATTTCCGATAAAATGTTTTTCAATGATTTCCATTCTGAAACAATTTTTGTTTCAAGAAATAATATAAAACATTTTTTAAGAAATATTCCTGCCCTCAGCACAAAATTGAACAGACAGAAAATTCCTTCCTTTTAAGGCCTGAATACGAAGAATACCCAATACAGAAAACGCTACTAGTATATCATATATAAACATAGATTGCAGAAAAATCATAAAATTATCTTTTTTTCCAACTTATAGATTTTTTTTTGTTTTAAAACGTATACTTAAAGCATTTTTAAAATTTTTATTAAATATTGGGGTATTATGGAATATTTTGGGTATTTCTGTGTTTTGTATAATCTTTGATCTAGCTGGTTCATTATAATCATATAGGCAAAACCTTTATTATTTCATATTTATTTTACTATATAATAAAATATTGTTTTTACTGAGCCAAATGGGTTGGAAACTATCCCCATTTTTGCCAATATTATAGTACAGAGAAATGAATGAATAATAAGTATTATAATACCAAAGGCGAATTCTATCAATCACGTTGTTACACAGCCTTTATTAATTCTGAAAGCGTTTAAGTTTTGTTTTCATTTTGACCCCGAAATCCTTATCCGTATAAACAAATAGAAATACACTAAGCTATTTTGTATTCAACACCAAAAAAGAATGTTTAGATAACATTAAAAGATAGTAATGCTTTTTAGAAGTACTTTAAAATTTCAGTATCCAGTGGCACGGCTTCATGTCCCGTATATTTGGGGGTAAAAAACTACGGCTATTTTGTAGTATCAGAATTACACACATAATTTGCTTTTATTTGAAACAATAGCATGTTGCTCATGTTAGTACACCGGGTTTGTACTAACATGATCAACACTATGGGTGCCACATGTGGAGCAGGATATGCTGTTACTTCCGGAGCACCTGAGATCACCCCCAGTTTTTGGTGGGGTTCGTGTTGCTCTGTCTTTGGTTTCTATGTCGTGTTTTGTGCATTGCTGTTTGTCTATTTATCTTTTTAGTTTTTAGCCATGGCGTTGTGCGTTTATTTTTGACTTATGAGTTTGAATGTCCCTTTGATATCCCCCGCCTTACTATCTACGACAACACATTACAAATATGCACAGGGTACCATATTTCAAATTATTTGTATGCTATTTCAATGGCGTAACTTTACCTTCCCCTGTAGTAGGTTACTGAGGTAAAATAATTTGAAACTTGAGTTTATTTGCTGTATATTGCGTTTCCAAGACCGCAGTGAAGCTTTCGCGACAATAGTTTTTACTGTTCATGTACGTAAGCATCCTTTAAATTACCGAAACCGGCGTCGCAATATTACAGATTCAAAAGCTGAACTTTTTTTATACAGGTTTGGTCGATTGGTAAACGTCTTGTGGCAATACTGCATGCATAGTTAGGACATGCAGAAGCAAATGTATTAAACAACAATCGAATAGATATGTTCTTCGGAGTGGGTCGACCATGAGGAAGGACAGGAAATTCTACTGCAACTGGAAGATATAACTCCTACAGCGACAGACTCTCTACATAAAGCACACGATCAAACGTCCCTCCGACCGGACTGGGGTTTATTTTCCAGGGATAACAATATTTCACAGGTTCTCTCTTGTGACTTATAAAGAACGATTACAAATCAACAATGAATCTATTAAGTGGGTCGACCAGAATGAAGGGCGAAACATTTGGATCGCCACTGATAACGATGAGTATTCCTAATTCTTAAATTTTGAAGTGCTGTGTTGTTTCTCTCATTCATTTTATTTCCTTCGTTTTTTTATTATGAGGAAGAAAGTGGCTTTCGATGGCCAAACATTTAATTCAATCGGGGTACTGAAATGCATGTCTATCCTGTAAAGAGGGTCTGGTCGGCTTAACAGAATGGAGATAATGGGTATTATTTCCTGAAGAAAAAAAGGCAAAAAGAATAAGTAAAGAGAAACATGAATAGGCCATAAATGTATAGGAATAGGGAAAAATTGCTTAAAAAGTAAAGATTACATGTAAATAAGAAAATGAATAAAATAAATCAAATAAATCAAATAAATCAAATAGATAAAATGAATAAAATAAACAAATAAATAAATAAATAAATAAATAAATAAATAAATAAATAAATAACTAAATATATGTGTGAATTCCAAAGAACGTTTTGCACTCAAAGGATAAAAAGAAATCCAAAATCTAATGATATATAAAGTCTTATTGGTTTTTTTTACAATGATAGATTTAATTGTATTCTTAATTAAATTCAATTCTGGTATATAGCACAGTAACAGATTTGAACTACATTGTATTAATAAGTGGACCGTGCGAGGGCTTTATAGCCAGTCAAGGTCGTTAAAAACCCCTTAAGTAACTATTAATGCATTTAAATCTGGTGTGACAACAATTTATTTCAATAAATGATACATTAGTTTTCCAATAATTTTTTTCTAAATTTAATCAGCCAAAACCTGATTTTTTTTATAATGGTTACTGTTAAGGTTTATTTTTTTAGCTTGCCTGACCATACTAGAAACATTGAGAACATATACATTTTTTAAACATATTGATAACACTGAACAATAATTGCTACAGAAAATGCCACTATGTCAGCGTAATGCTTTTTCAAGATTTAGATGTGATGCAGCACCGTTAGAAATTGAAACTGGTCGATATGAAAGGGAAAATCTTGACGATAGAGTTTGTTTTAACTGCAATATTTCAGAGGATGAAAAACATGTACTTTTAAATTGTCCATTATATGAGGATCTAAGACATGAAATGTTTATTGATATATTGTATCATAATGATATGGTTTTAAATTGGTCAGATGAAGAAAAATTTATATATCTTTATAAAAATATCCATATTTGTTACATTGTTGCCAGAACCTGCAATAACATTTTAACAAGGAGAAACAGTATTTAAAAAAAAGCCTGTACCAAGTCAGGAATATGACAGTTGTTATCCATTCGTTTGATGTGTTTGAGCTTTCCTTTTTGAATTTTCCTCGGAGTTCAGTATTTTTGTACTTTTTTATATCATTAATTGCTCTTTGTAGTATTTTATATATACATTGGTATAGATATGTTTTTAAATAGTCTCTCTCATTCTTTTAAGAATGGCACATACATAAATTTTACTTGTTTTTATATATGTTTACTTTATATTATATATATATATGTATCTGGTTTTAAATGTTTTTTGTATGTGGTGAGACTTTGATAAACTATTGAATATGAATCTGAATCATGTGATCTATTGCTATGACTTGTTGTTTGTTGAAGCGGTTATAAATTTAAAAAAAATTAAATCCACTTGTCAGGTCCTATTTCAACCATTGTCAACCAAACTTGGGATGAAAGATCCTTAGAATGATCAAGTATAAGAATATATGTTATTTTGTGTTCCTGTCGATGAAAATAACAATAACTGAACATTTTATTTTACTCATATCTTAAATAATATAATTCATCATAGTTGAGATACCAAGTTTACTATACTATCTACTATGTGGTATGGGCTTTGGTCATTGTTGAAGGCTGTACGGTGACCTATAGTTGTTTATTTCTGTGTCATTTAGTCTCATGTGGAGAGTTGTCTCATTTGCAATCATACCACATCTTCTTATTTTTATATCTAAAAGATTTTCAATTAAAAGAAGGCATATTGGCATTCTTAATTAATGCGGAAAAATGTTTAGATCTTGACATATTATACAGATATCTAAAATATAACATAAGAAATACAATTGATCCTCAGAAATCCTTTATTTCAAAGTTCATTGGTTTTTAAATACTAGTACACCATTTCAATAAAAAGAAAGAATATAGTCCTTTTTAATTAATGGAGTCAACAATGTTAAAGCACCTGTTCAGCTATTAGCATATCTATGAGAAAAGACAAATAACTTTCTAAATAAATAAGTTTTAAAATGTTCTGAACATAAGGTACCATTTAGTGATCATATATTCAATGTAACAATAGAAAAATAATCATTTGATGTATAAGATTTCTTAAAGTCAGTTAACCTATATGAGTCTGTGTTTTAAAAAAAGAGTTAATTATCAAATAATGCAAGGGCTTGTATAAAGCTGTAAATATTTTGTACAAATAAAAATTTATGAATTTTTTTGTTGAATATAATCCTTCTGCATATATTAAATGTACTTTCAACAGAAAAAAAGGAACAAATAGCATACTTGATTAGTATAAAATGGTCTTAAATCTTATAACGCTGGAAATAACTGTGGGTCAATTTAAGTGATAGCACATACTTACTTAAAAAAATGCATTCAGATGCCATAGAAGTAGAAATTTCTTATTTTTTTTACTCATTTCTATGCTAAGATGTCTTGATACAAGAAGCCTGAATGGAAAGAACTCTTGCTTTATACTTTTCTTCCAGACAGTATGGTCTGAGGCAATGTTTCACTTTGTGGATACTTGATTGAAAGCATATATTTGAACCGCTAGTTATCCTACAGAAGTTAGATGTGAAATAGATCAGGCAAAACAATTATTCTTAAATTTTTATAAAGATTTTGGGAAAATTTTATGAAGGACTCCATCTTTTTATGTAAATTAAGCACCTCACATTTGAATAACTTTAAACACACCAAGACCAGGACCATAAATACATTTTTCGCAATGTTAATCTACTTTTCTCTGGATTTCACAAATGATCAATAAACAGATAAAACTTGACACCAGCCTAGACACATAAATATCAGAACATTAAAACATTTCAGATAGAAAGTCAGCATTGTAGATTTGGATATAAACTTGAAATGGAAAGTTTTCGAGGCTGTATTTTGGGCATTTAATTCTAAAATTATATACATTTCTACAATTTTCTATAAAAAAGTGGAAATCCATTACATTTTTGTTTTGTTTAACAAATTGATACCAGTAGTTGGCAAAACCAGTTTCATGTTTGATTAATGCAATTCTTAAGCCTAAGAACACAATAGATTAAGCACAAAATGCAGTGAATTTCTTCTTATTAATGTAAATTAATATAGAATGAAAACTATTTTCTTCAGTATCAAATATAGACAGGAACAAGATTTATTTTAAAACTAAATGTTGTTTTTATTTTATCATAATTTTCAAGGGAAACAAACTATTTTTTTTCACTTCCCTGTATAAAAACTTTTTTTTTCAGAAATTAAGGATCAAACAATTTACCCTCCCCCATCTTTCGGACCCCTCTGTGTTTTCTCAATAATCTATAGACTAATAAGACCTTAACAGTGCGTGTGGTGAATCCTTTTAGGATATAAACTCAAAGAAACATCTACCTGCTCAAACTCAAGTCATGGCTAATGGTATGTCATAACTGACTGGACAATTTAATTCAGTTTGACGTACAGCTCCGTAAACTTATACCCTGGGAACAGTATATCAATTATATATGTTCCTGTTGTACTGAACCATATCCAAACGAATATGATTTCATCTTTAAGGCATAAACACATATAAATATTGGGAATGCATAAGAAAAATAGGAAGACATCAGTGGAAGAAATACATTGTTATACGCAAAGCTCCCGCTGCGAATCAGGAAGATCAGGGAAGAAAAGTCTGATAAGCCTACATCTGATAATTATCAAGGAATAAATATCTTCTTACTTTAGTCCAGCTGATTCGTGCATATTTTTAGAAGAATTATGGGTTTGATGATAAAAGCATGAAACTTTGTACAATTGTAAATATATATTTGGTAGTCAATTTAAGCTATGGACCCACTCTGAAAAATCCAATATGGCGGCCATTTTCAAAATGTCTGCCAATCAGTCCAAATTTCACAACCATGTATAACTTAAAGCAAATAATATATAAACCGAATCTTTTAAATACATATAAAATGTAATCCAACGTTTCTAATAAGTCATGACGTTATATTTGACTTTTCATTTTTTTTCAAAATGGCGGAAAATTGCAAAATGGCCGCCAAAAAGTGAAAATGAACGAAACTGAGAAAAGGCTTTACTGATATTTATTTCTTCTATCGAATTGCACTTTGCAGTTTATACAATATTCTAGGGATTGTGTTTCCATGATTCTCTGATGATGCTTGCATGACAAGTTAATCAAAGATCCCATAAATGGAAACATTCGAACGTTTTCAGGACGCCATCATAATATGTTTGACCGTTTAGTGCCATCTGAGTCATTAATGATATATGGATAAGTTCCACTTCTCCTTGTCACAATCCTTTCTTTTTCCTCGATTGTGGTAACATCAAGATGATAAATAAATAATACTAATCACCGAATTTCTAAGTAAAATGAGTAACATCCCGAGTGTTACCAGTTGGCAAGAAAATCACACCTTCCTAACACCTGCGTTGACCCCTAGTTTTGATGAAAAGGACTTGTGTTGTTTATGCTTTCAATGTTGAGTTATTTGCTCTTTATTTTCAATGTCTGTGTTGTCAACCAGTAAAATTCTTGTTTATTCATCGTTTAAGCATGGAAATCCTTACTTTATTTCAAATGTCCAGATTCGATCAAGCTTAAGATAATTTATACGTACCAATGGTTTGACATGTTTTAAATGTTGTGATTCTAAGGGTTAGAAAAGAGACATTTATAAATCCACTAGTATATGATATATGCCTAAACTGAATATGACTCATCAATCTATTTAAAGAAGAGTACCTAGGTATGTGTCACTTGTTGAACAAAAACTGCGTATCCTTCTTAAGCACCTGAGATCACCCCCGGATTTAAGTGGGATTGGTTTAGCTCAATTTTAGATTTTGTGTAGTGATTTGTGTTAGCAATTTTTTTCGTTTGTTGTTTATCCATGTTCTTATCTGGTTTTGTTTTACTAATGATTTTTGAGTGCCTAAGTATCTTATCCATTGCTTTATCATCTAAACAACAACATATTTTCACAGCAGTTTTCAAATGTTTCTTATGGACCGCCCATTTAGTGTTTGTCCCACTCCTCACCACATTTTAAACAGGACCGTACATAACATCATTGTCCTCCGCATTTTCATCTACCGTGACATCTGTTTTATATCTGTCTACCACATTTTAGTACCTCATTACAAAATGCTGATACCTCTGTGATAATTGTCCAATAGGGTATATCCCATCCGCATCATTCGAAGCAGCACACTGGGTAAAAGCAGAAACATTCATTCGCCTAAAGCTTTCACATGCTTTGAGAATGTTGTGTTTTTGCTTTTAAATCTTTCCTGGTGTAGAACATCATGTGGATTATCTGATCACGTTATATTATTTCAAAGGAGGGTTTAATTTTGTTAATTACTATGGCTATTTCTAGACAAAACACTATTAAATGCTGTAGTTGTGCGATTTTGATAGTTAATCTGATTGCCCCACCTTGTCCTTTTACAAGTGTGTAATTCTACTATTGAGCTTGATCTACATTTTTCATTTTCAAATTACGTTTGCAACACTTAAACTGTATAGTTTAAAAATGGCATGATATAGCGCAGGGGTTCTGGACACCATAAGTTTGATGAAAAAATGCAAAGAACCGATGAATAAGCAGTATAATGGAATCTTTGTACACTGATAAGGAACATTCTCTTAATGATCTCACATCAAAATGTCCAGTTCAATCTCTAATGTTGCAGACCAGTTGTGGTTAAGGGACTTTAAATTTCCCTCTTATTACTCCATTCTTTGAATGTTACATAGTTCTCACCAGGGTCTCGTTCCTCATTAAGTGCTATGTTTCCTTTGAACGAACACTTGTTCAACCACTGTTTTCTAACCAATCACATAAGGTTCTCAACGATACCATTTCTATATAAAGACCTTAAACAAAACTATTCTACATTCTGCTCGAAATATGTTTGGCCTGTTCCACTGTTCCGATTTTCCAAAAGCAAAACAATAGTTGATCAAAAGTGATAATTGATACATGTCTCGGAAAAGATTAACACATTGCTGGATTAATTTCATGGAATGTCGAATCGTTGTGACAGGTTTGATCTCTTCCTGTAACATCGGTCAATGCAGACTGATATATAAAGGTGGATGACCATTTTTCTTGGCTCTATATGCGTGGAATGATGTCCAGACATATTTAATGTTTTCATTATCATCTGCTTCAAGCCATCAGTGTTATCATTTTATTAACTTATTTATACCATGCAAGTATTATGTTGCACAATTGAGTAATTATACCAGGTCGGCATACATGTATTTCTGGTAAGATGTAAGTAAGAAACGCATGCATATATTTCAAAGCAAAAGGTTATAACGAATTGACAAGTTGGACTAAGAAAATGCGGAAATATTGAAATTGTCGTACTACGGAAAGATTCGTTAGCCGTAGTTGAACTCTTGTTGTTGTTAATATTGTCCACGGTTGCTGTTGTAAAACCACAAGGTTTCGCAGGAGGAACCACATGTTCAATGTTGAATTTTTCATAAATATAGTATAGTAGATAAACAGGTAATTGGATCATTCATAAATGACAAACGTAAACTGTACATGTTGTAATTTAGTACCTCCTCTTTTCCTGGTCCTAGCATCCAGTAGAAGGCCTATATACATTATGCAATTGTTTTAATTCAGTTGAATATAATGTTAAAGAATAATAGAGAAATAAAACAGACGTAACTTTGAAATGGACAATGTCATATTTGCCTCAATTGAATAACTTGACTGCAACTGAATATTTGGCCAAACAATTATCAACTAATGTTTTTAATGACTGTTGAAAATACTTTGCCTACATTATGTCTTCTTGAACTACTTGTATGTGCAGATTTTTCAAGTATCGCTGACATACAAACAGATTGTTGCGGTTGCTTGTTTAATTGCAAAACCAAAATAATTACTAAACAGAAGAAGCAAGCACCTGCCTTGTTAATGGCCTGTCAAGCCTGATATTACTGCAATTTTTAGATCATTACTATGTCCTCTTCCAGTTGATCACAGGGAAAACTGTTCGACTCGAGAAGCATACATTCTAGTTAAGTTTTGCTTAAATATGGGAATAACGCCAGTGTCTATACGTGATCACTCTTTGTAGACTACTGTTATGCAGGAATGGTACCGTAGTTACGATTTTCTATACTTTCCTCACAAATCTGTTTATGTCTGACTTTAGTAAATAAATGTGACATGCACTTGGTATTATAGAGCACTTAGCTTTACTGAAGGTACGTCAAAACAAAACACTTTGTAACCTTCTATAAGGGAATTTTGTCGATTTTGATATCTTATGGCGGCCATCTTGGAAAAAGCTGCCATATTGTAATTTCAAGTTGGGTCCATAGCTTATATTGTTCGAAGCACCCAGCACTACTAACATGACAAATTTGAACTAATATAAGGGATAGTTGTTGATTTTGATATTTTGTGGCGGCCATCTTGGGAAAAACCGCCATATTCAATTTTAATGGTGGGTTCATAGCTTATATTTTTTGAAACAACCAGCACTACTGCCATGCAAATTTTACCATAAATTTGACCTGATATCAGTGATATATGTTGATTTTGATAGTTTATGGCGGCCATCTTGGAAAAGGCTGCCATTTTGAAATTTCAAGGTGGGTCCATAGCTAATATTATTTAAAACACCAAGAACTACTACCATGCCAAATTTGATGCTTTTATCATCAAACCCACAATTTTTTCACCGATCTGCCGGACTACTTTGATATAGTTGCATTGCCATTCGATTTTATTATTTATAGTAGGCCCAAGTTAAAATCGGCTCTACACGTTTGGATGTACGCTGGATTACTATAACAATCGATTTTGCATGCGCCTGCGCAATGCGAATATTGAAAGTACAATACAGTAAAAGTTGCACGAGTTTTGTCAAAGCAAGTGTCCTTTAGGTGTATAAAATTGTATAGACGATTAATTAACTCTATTTCTTGAATAACACACAGCATTACACTGGAACTATTTGAATATTAAATATTGGTATTGGTGTTCTAGATGGATGTGTCCGGTGCCTACGCAATGCCAATACGAATTTACAGTATAATTTATGTTCCAGAAAATTTTATCTAATTAAAATTTATATTTGTGGCATTTTACATTAGAACACGGTAATTTGTATTAAATTAAGCCTTTAAACTGAATTACGGTATATTCAATATTTATAATTTATCGTTGTGTCCGTGTGTCCGGCTACAAAATGCATGTCAACTATTTTTTGCACCGGAACCTTGCCACTAATGCAGGTCTGCTCCAGACCAGACCTGTGGACAAGTCTGCTTTTGACCAGTCCTGAGGACAGGTCTGTCCCAGACCAGACCTGTGGACAGGTCTGCTCCTGACCAGACCTGTGGTCAGGTCTGCTTCTGACCAGACCTGTGGACAAGTCTGCTATTGACCAGACCTGAGGACAAGTCTGCTTATGACATATTATCATGTTTAAGACTTTTCATATCAGACTTGAGCTTTATAAAAGTATGTTAACAACATTCGCATTGTTTTCCCTAGAAGGCCTATATAGCAAATTTATAATTTACTCGCTAGACTCTACTAGATATTATACATATCAACAAAAAAATTTTTTTTTTCATTTCATATATTCTTATATACATTAAACAATTGCTATACAATCACAGAGCTAGCATAAAAGAAATGAATTTTTGGTTTTTTTATCAGAAGGCGGATAGAAAGGTTATCCAACGCATCGGAACAATATTCTTATATCATGGGATATCATGCCACAATTGAAAAGTTATTGGGCATTCAAAAAACAGGTGTTCAATGGTTTCTTCTCCAAGTTTACAAAAAGTACACAACTTGGTATCTTTTAAATTAACACCTTCCGATGGTTTTTCCAAGTCCGGGTCCGTAATTAGTTTCCAATACCGGAAGTGCGGCCATTTGCAATGTTTTCGAAGCACTTTTCATCAAAGATCTGCAATCCAGATTTTATAAATATACAAATTATTCAACCAGAGACACATATATATATATACATGTATATGTCTCTGATATAAAAAATGATTCAACCCTTTTCCAGATTTGTTTCATTGACGGAATATTGGATACTTCCTAAAGAAAATGTGGCATCCTTGCCAAATATTTATATTTTCCTGAAAGTTTGTGCATTACAATTAGCCATTCCAGTGGCAGATCCCGAAGTTTTTATTGGGGGGTCCGTTACAGTCATGGATCAGTGATTCCCTATATGACTAACCTTTTTGCCCCTTTAAGGGGGCCTAGATCCGCCTATGCTGATTCAGTGAACAATGCGGAAGATAAAGTAGCCAACTTGCATGAACGCTATATATGAGAGGTTCTTCCTTAAAAAAACATTGGACAGGTTTTAAGGGCAGGATAATTATATGAAATACGAAATTTCGATTATATCCAACCACTGTATACTTGCATTAGTTATATACATTCTGGAATCGTCTACTTGTTAAATTGTCAATATAGTGAATTAAAAAGAACAGAGAATAAATACGGAAAGATGTGACTGAATAATGTGATAAAAAAAAAGAAGTTTTGACATGATAATATTGTAGCTAGTGCTAGCTATTATCTGAGGCTATAATTTAGTTTTGACGTGATAATATTGTATAGCTAGTGCTAGCTATTATCTGAGGCTACACTTTAATGAGACTCTCAGAGCCTTCAATGATTATATTATAATACCACTACACGGAGTCCCTTTTTTAATATCCAACATATGTGGGCGACTTACACCAAATCACATTTTTAGTCATTGTTTTTTGTGGAGGCAGAGGATCATTTTCAAGTTTTAAGGGCTTTTCAATGCAGTATTTTGATATCTATAGTTAAAAACAAGACATTGACATTTTGTCATTTAACACCCAGTCTACCATAAAACCATGCAAAACAGTCCACAAGGGGGGTCATCAGATTTAATTGAAACTTTGTGTGCTTAAACAACATTATGAAAGAAGTCCATAAAACAAATATTTCAGCTGGTTCCCATGCCTTTCAGTTAGGAGATGATGTAATGTACCGGGAACCAGTTTCCCCATGTTGGAGGCAGTATTTTTCTATGAAAATGACCAATTTCAACACCCTGAAACTTATGAATGCAGAAAACAACGAGATAAAGAATGATGATTTATTGAATAATCAAGTGTTGAAGCTTTAGTAACTCATCAGTACTTGAATTTACAAGAAACAGTTTGTGGATTATTCCAAGGGAGATAATCCAGTAAAAAAGTCTTTTCAGAAAATCATAAAAAGTACATATTTTAAAAATTATCTAGCTTTTGGTCCATTAAAAATATAAAGATAACTCCCTATGTTTTATTAATTGGAATACTTAATTATGCATTTTAGCTAGTAAATTTGCTGGGGTCTCATTGTAGTACATTCTAGAATTCTACTCGAAAAAATGCCTAAATTTACATTTTCTCTCAATAAATCAATGAATTTAAAAAGGTATTCTGTAGATAATTTTGGAAATGTAAGTGTTTCTTTTTCAAAAGCACTTTAAAATTTAACAAAATAAGTCAAAGTGACGATGACCATAGTTCAATTACAATTTATGATGCCATAAATATTGAATTTCTATGGTACAAAGGGAGATAATCCAGTAAAAATACATTTTTAAAAATCTTAAAATCACATTTTTTCAAACTTACCAGCTCTCTGTCCATTAAAATATAAACATATATCTATTTGGTTATTTTAAGTGACAGCGTTAAGAACGCATTTTAGCATATACGATTGGTTGACTCTTGTTTTAGTACTTTCTAGAATTCTCCTTGAATAATGTCCAAATTTACAATTTCTCTTACAGAATCAATGAATTTTAAATATCAATCTGTAGATAATTTTGGAAATGTATATATATAAATTTTACATTTTAAAAGCATTATTATACTTAACAATGTAAGTTTAACTAACAATGAAGATAATTACAATAAATGAAGCCATAAATATTGATTTTCTATTGTACAAAGGAGATAATTCAGTAAAAATGCATTTTCTAAAATCTTTAAAAAGTATATATTTTTCTTCAAATTAATCATTCTGTTCTTGATACATCATAAGTGTTTCGATATTTCTTTTCTTTTCATAAAGTAAAATATAAAACAAAGCATACCAAGGTGTAATAAGAGAATGTTTAGACCAAAACTGATTGTGATTTTTTCCATGATTCTGTTGAAAATGTCAAAATTTGCAATTTCTGAAAAAATTAAAATATCAATCTGTATATCCATGTAGTTTTAAAGTGCATTTTTAAAAAGAGCAATAATCTAACAAGGTGTAGATAGCTAACAAATTACAGTCATCATAACATTGATTTTATATAATCAAGGAGATAATACATAGAAATCTAATTATAAAAAGGCTTCTAAAATAATTTGTGCTGTCATATTTTACTAGAGTTAACTCGTCAAAATTAAACTCATCTCATGTATTTAACTGTTTCTTTCTACAAAATAATTGTAAATCTATTTTTCTTGCTTTTAAAATTTCTATCTATAGATTGTAGTTTTCAAGATATTAGGCAAAATTGCAAAAATTGTAAAAACTTCATTAATTAAATATTTATTTTCATTTTACGTATTTTACTGATAAATGGACATAGTTCTTTTACAGTTAACAAGTAGTTACAGTCTGGGGTTAAAATTTGTTACAAATCAATTACTTTGGCAAACCTTAATAAAATTTTATAAAACTTTGGCAGAAGCTTTTTATGATTAAGAGATAATGTCTGAAGCAAACTTTTGAAAATATATTTTTCATTTCAGTATTTTTCTGAAAGTTTTTACAGTTTACATTTACAGACAATCTGGGATTGAATTTTTTTTGTCATGATAAATTTGTAAACCTTCATGGACTCACTTTTAGGTCAACATTATACTTTAACACTGACAGCAGCAATCAAGGGCGATACACAAGAATCCGAGGAACCCTTATGAATTTTGTATTGTAAAGTATCTATCTATTGCAGAGTTTAAAATAATAGGCAAAAATTATGTCATTTAAGGGCAAAAACTCCAACAAAAGCTCGATTGACAGTTTTGACGTAAATAGATGGTATGGGAAATCTCAACATTTAGAAAATTCCTGCCCCTGTCAGATTTTCTCTATCTAAAGCAGTTTTCAAGATAATAGACAAAACTTGCATTTTACCGCATAAGTTCTATTTTTAGCCTTGACAGCCATGTTGGTTGGAAAAAAGGGGGTGGTCATTCGTCACAATTTCTAAAACTCTATACCCCAATGGTGATTGTGGCCAAGTCTGATTAAATTTAGCCCAATAGTTTCAGAGGAGATTTTTGTAAAATTTAACGGACGACCACAACGGACGACTCACGCCAATTGATGGGAAAAGCTCGCACTGGCCCTTTGTTCTTAAATTGTACTTTGGAAATAATTTCAGAGACTGTATTTTTATAGTTGGGCAATCTGAAGAAAAGCTGATGTTTACAAAAATAACTAGGGTAAACTTATCAATCATTTAAATAAACTTATTCAAAAGGTTACCTATTCAACGCTATAATTAAATCTTTGAATATTGTTTTATTGTTGTAAATATTGATTTTGTTATCAGTAAATTAAAACCATACTAAATATTACACATATGTACTTTCAGGGTACTACAATCTGTCGATACTTATAGTTTGGCATTTCACAAGGTCATGTTTTCTCCGACTGTCAATGAAGTCTTTATACTAAATCCATTGGATGTTGGATGTGTACTGATTGATATTTTAGTCTTAGATACATGATTTTTTTTTCATTATTTGTTATTGGCTTTGAACTAGCTGTCAGTAACTGCGAGTATCAACAGATCTGTACTTAGTGTCGTTTTGTTTTTGGATGTATAAGTACCCGTCCACGTCTACTTTGTGTTTTTGTTAGATGTATTTCTATTTGTATCCATCTGATGAGTTAAGCCTTTTCAACTGATTTTATAGTTTGATCTTATGTTGTACTGTTACACCACTGTCCCAGGTTAGGGGAGGGTTGAGCGCTTACAAACATGTTTAACGCAGCCAAATTCTTTATGTGCCTGTCCCAAGTCAGTAACCTGTAGTTCAGTGGTTGTCGTTGGTTCATATCTGTCATATTTGTTTTTCGTAATCTGTTTTGTTATAAATTAGGCCGTAAGTTTTTTTCAATTGAATTGTTTCATATTTTACCACATCTCCTTATTTTTATAGACATGATTCTTAGACTGTCAAAATGTAGTCAAACTTAAGAATTCAACTGCCAGACTTGAATGTACAGTTCATGCTGGATCCAAGGACCAAACACTCAAGAAAATCATTTTACTACCAAATTGTGATGCAACAGATGCATGTCATGATACATTCATAAATATATCTGTTATATAAACACAAATATTAGACAGAAGAAGAAGCAATAATTTCTCGTTATAATGTCCTCAACTGCTCTTGAGTTCAATGTATTCAATATTTGACAGTAGTACTTCAATGAAGTCTGAATCATGCCCTACATCTGCTTCATCAATTGTTTCCACTTTATTAGAATTGTCCACCAATTCATTTGTTTTCTTTAAAGTAAAGTTTCCAAATAAGCTTCTGATCTAATTTGATGATAACCATTCTTTTGGTGGAAACATTTTATATGGAGTTGTTTTTAGGGCGGTCGCAAATGCCTTCATAACGAGGTCTTTTTCAATTTTTTTTTTCTCCTTGCTCAAAAAAGCATACAATATAAAAATAAAAGATGTCGTAATATAATAACGTCTCTTACAATTTTGGGAAATTTTACAACTTTCTTGGGCCTTTTCAAAACCAGCCTTTTTATATCAAATCTTCATGGTATTCTTAGTTTATTTGGGAAATCTAACAAGCTGACGTTTACATGTACAATGTATGTCGAAACTTTCTGATCGAAACTTTCAAAGTATATTTCTTAAATTTAAAAATTAATGCAATATGAATAACACAACAGATTTTCAATGTTACCCGTCAATTAAATTTTTGTACAAGGCTCATTTTCAAACTTGACCGGTTGTCTGTAGAAAGCTACTGAATAAATTTTATCCAAATTAGATAACGATTAATTATGCTAGAAAGTTTACAATCCGGACCGATGCTCAGACGGACAGACGAACGAACAGCATTTATATATTCCCGGCCGCAATGTGATGCTGAGAGGGACAACAAGAACAGATATGGGGTACATGTATATGTCAAGGAGACAATATTTCATCTCAGAAGTTAATTAACCAAAAATGTACACCCAGAGGTCGCCACACGATCTGCAACAAACAGGAAAACCCACACCATGTAGTTAGCCCTATATGGCTCTGACTGTGACATGACCTTAGTTACATTTCATTTTTTGTACAATATTCAATATAATTTAAATTTGCTTTAATTAATCTCACATTTGTGACGGTCACCATGTTTATGCAATAATAATATTACTCACATTACGTTCTGAATTCACAGTATTTCAAATGTTTTGCATAAAGTCAGAATTCTACCAAATTGTCTGAATTTAATTACAACTAGGTAGAACCGTTTTAGTGAATTAAAACTAATGTCTCCCTGTAGAAGTCATTCTGGTAAAAAGATTGTCATTGCAAGTAAGAATATATGGTTAATGCGTGAAATATGTACTGTTTTCCATATATTTACCAATTTATGAAACGAGGGGTAGGGCATGAGGGACAAAATATATGTTACACTTAATTGGTCTAGTCATGATATATTTATTAGAGTACATGGTTAAGGGGTGGGTATCTGAACAGATATATAAGGGGCACGAACCACAGCAAAAACATATTTGGTGTACTTAAAGGTGTTGTCTTGCTTGTTTAGAATATATATATGATTTAGAGGAAGGGATATGAACATATTTCAAGCTATTTTACCATCAGTGGTATGTAGGGGGCAGGGCATGTCCCTCATGATGAACTAGAAAGGCACTTAAGATTAAATATGGGTTAAGGATGGAGTTCTGAACCCTTTTTTAGATAAATCTAAATAACATCATTATTTTATGAAGGACGGGGCATGAAACCCAGGGACAAACCCATAGCTGCACTGAAAAGGTTTTGCATGTTCTGTGGCCTATAAATTGCTTACTACCACTTCATTTTAACTGACGTGGATAGTTGTCTCATAAGCAATCAGTCCAAATCTCTTCATTTTCATATTGACATGGCAAGAAAGAATATGTTTGGTTTTAGAGTGACATATGAAATTAAAATATTTGACCATGACTTTTTATTTGACCTTGAAGGTCAAAGATCAAGGTCATCATCCATTATACGCGACACATGATATTGAGGTGCTGCACTTGTGTGTCAAGTATTAAAAGACTTTGTCAAGGGAGAGGAAAAGGTGTGCTCCAGATAAGAAAATGTAAAAAAATCAAGTATTTTGACCTTGAGGTCAAAGGTCAAGGTCATTTGACGGTTTTAATTTTATGAGATACACTGTCTTATTGTAATACACCTTCATGCCAAATATCATAAGCCAGTGTCAAAAGATAAATAAGTTTTCATGATTAAATACACGGATTATTGTGAAAAATATGTGAAAATTACTCATTTTTATTCCGTTGCCATGGTAACGGTGTAGAGGACCCCAGCTCAAAATCATAAAACTTGTAGCACACATATAAACCTTTTAGAAATATTTAAAACATTAAAAAATGCATTGTACTTTACAAGATTTCCTGTCTTTTTGTTGATCTTTTTAGGAAGTATCCAAAAAATGTCCAAAATGCCCTTTTTAGACCGGTCAGCCCCAAAATATAGCTATACTCAAGCAAAAACATTTTGTCAAGTTTCGAAGGACGAATGATGCTTGTTATAAAAATCAACTCAAATATCAGCTAAACATAACCATATCTAGCATATTCAGAGTAACAAAATTGTGACATTTTTGTGGAAATTTTGGGAAATTAAGCCTTTTCCAATAGATGGCGCTGCAAAATCTAAAATAGCCTTAAATCAAATTTTAAAGTTAGAATTTTTTCTCTTGACTATCATAACATATATGCCAAATTTCATTACATTTGGTTGACATGTCATGTGGACCCACTTATATGCCTTTTGCATGGCTCTATCAAAGACTGGGTGTTAAAATCTTCAAAATTGTAAAATTTTAATCAAATTAATGCTTACACGAGGAAGCAGTGTTACCTTGTACCCGAAATCAAAATTATGTCAATTATGTAAAAGCACCGACACTTTTTATCCTCAGGTGAAAATTAATTTAATTAAAAGAAAAACAAACATTTTATGTAAATTTCTTGCTGAATACTAATTCATCCGCGTTGAAGAAAATTTTACGATTGTAAAGACATTTAGAATCAAACATTTAATTCCCTCCCCGCCCCGTTTTTAGATATCGTCAGGGGACGAAAAGACATTAATTCAAGAAATATTAAGAACAAACAAACAATCTGCCTTTTTATTCTTGGCTTAGATCATGTAATTTGATGCTCTGAAACATTTTCAATTATACTCCCCCCCATTTTTATATTTCATAATACGCGTAGAAAACACTTTAATGGAGTGCATTCGTGTGTTTTGACACACACGAGCACGTGACAATAATTTGTTATCCTATTTTGGGAGTGTAGAAGAAGACCCCAAATAACCGGTCAAGGGTTCATACACTTATCGAAATAAAAACACCAAAAAACTTTAAGCCAATCGAATTAGAAGGATTACTTATCGGTATGTTCGGACTTTATGTCTATTTATTATGTAAAATCTAGATATTGCCGAAATAAATCCGCCATTGTCTGATTATCATCTGAAGCGAGTTAGGCTCCCCTCTCTATGATTTCCCCTGGCTGTGCAAATTTCTTGGATTTTTACCTATTTAGAATACCTTTTGACATAAATAAAATGTTTTACTGGCTTTCTGTGCCAGTAGAAGCAAGTTAGATAAATAATTATGTCGATTAACAGAAGCCTGTGTCAAAAACAGGGTCGGTTGATACCAATTTCTTTTTTTTTATTTGAAGATCCAATAAAAAAATTAGGGTCGGGACTAAAAAACAGGGTCGGTCGGGTTACCGGAAACAGAGATTTTTTTTCTCGGCCTAAGGTAATACGTGTGTTCCTTTGCTTTGAGAAATTAATGATGTGCTAGAAAAGAAAGCTTTGTTAATATTGAGATACTTGGTTTCAAATAAAATCTTGATATTCTACCCTTACTGAAAAATCAGCCTCCTGCAAACATTTGCTGCAAGTCTGCTGCGAACTTGCTGCAGACTTGCAGCGAACACATAGTCTGTATTTGCGGCGTGTTTGCTGCAAATACGCTGCAGGTCTGCTGCAAACAATTTACCATGCAAATGAGTGTTTGCTGCAGACCTGCTGCAAACATTTATATGCAAATGAGTGTTTGCTGCAGACCTGCTGCAAACATATTTATGCAAATCAATCTTTCTCCTGCGTGTTTGCTGCAGACCTGCGGCAAACATTTTTATTCAAATCAATCTTTCTCCTGCGTGTTTGCTGCAAACTTGCAAGAACTACATACGTTATACAATTAACCAATGTCATGTTGTGTACACATCATATTATCTATATTACACAGCAAATTCTGAAAAAAGTTATGTTACATCCATACATACAATAATTCAATTACTTTATCATTTGAAAAATTATCATAGCATAAGTTTATACCTGTTAATAAGTTAAATTAATTCCAAGTACGTTCTCAAATGAATTACATGCATGAATCTAAAATTCAAAAAAAGGTTTATTTGAAATTTATTTTGTGCATATATATACAGCTAGTTAAATTAAAATTGTCACAAAATTCAACTAGACTTACAACAAAATATTTAGTAAGTTATAATCTCTAAGCATATGAGGGAGTACTGTATATTGCCTGGTTACATATTTGAAAATGTATTTTACCCTTCATCGCAGCAGATATCTGTGGAGCCGCCGGGAATGAATTTCACAAGTCTACATTCTATGATGAATTTGTACTTACAAATAATGTCTTTGAAAATTATTCTGTTAATTTCAAAACTATAATGCCTCCCTGAACACTAATATATATCATGACACAAACATCACCAACATTTTCAAATTTCAAATCTTTATCTTGCAGGAAGTTACCAATAGACATGCTCAGTCGTTTTATGTAGTTTCTTGCAATGCTCTTGCAAACATATAAAATTTTCAAAGATTTCTGCAATCTAGCTGCGAACATCCCTTATATTCTAGTTTTTCCTGCAATCTTACTGCAAACATATTTGTTTCTGCAAACTTGCCGCAAGCTTGCAGCAAAAAGCTGCAATGTTTGCAGGAGGTTTGCAGCTAGCTGCAAACATCTGCAAACATTATTCAAAGGGTTCCTGCAAGCTTTTTGTTTGCAGCAGACCTGCAGCAAGTTTGCAGCAGATCTGCTGCAAACATTTCAGTTCTGTAAGGGTATAACTGTCTCTACTCCTTGTTATTGTCTATTATTCTCTTTTTGGAGTTGTCTTTTGTTGAGATAAGAATTTTTGATGGTATACTAACTTGAAATAAAAAAAGTGGCTTTTGTTATTTTATAATTCAGATATCTTAGTGCCAATTAGGATTAATTTACACCTGAGAACCATCACTTTACCTAACTTCAACCAACCTACAATTGACCTGATTTCAACCTAACTCGACCTGATTTCAACCTAACCCCGACATGATTTCAACCTAATGCAGACCTGATTTCAACCTAAGTTAACCAAGACCTGATTTCAACCTCGCTCAACCTGATTTCAACCTCACTGGACCTGATTATCAAAGTCAATACAACGTTGAAACTGCAACGTTGATTCAACGTCATAATTTCAACTTTCAAATCTAACCCAAGTTCCAACGTTGTAGCAACGTTGAAGTCTGACATTGGATCAACGTTGATACAACGTTGGTGTACCTGCTGGGATACATGTCCCTCTTTTAAGTGAAACTTCTGCGGGTTTCTAAAAGATCGTCTATGTAGAGTAAAACAGTCAGAAATAACATTTAATTAAATATAAAAGTCCTTTAACACGACACCACTCTTTGACATCATGAATTACCAAAAAAAGGGAAAACAACACTGCAACACTCAAGAAAGGAAATGGAAACTAGACTCCACTAAAACAACATTTGAACTAAGAAGAAGTTCACCTGTTGATTAAGTTAACTTTCAAGATATGCCCCTGAACATATTTTCGGGATTCCAAATTCGGTTGATACCTATGTTTTCACGAACTTAAGTAGACATTTAATTTTGTTGATTTGTAAAAGTCTAGGGCTGGTTTTCGAAAGTATCCCAAGATATGTCATAAGATATATCTTAGGACACATTTTAGGACCATCTTATGACAATCATATGATATTTCATAGAACGTAAATCATGGCAGTCATAAAATAGTTATCATACCT
This sequence comes from Mytilus coruscus, assembly GCA_017311375.1. NCBI lineage: Eukaryota > Metazoa > Mollusca > Bivalvia > Mytilida > Mytilidae > Mytilus > Mytilus coruscus. The sequence continues at coordinate 49,336,540 of CM029608.1, read as the reverse complement.
ATGATACTCTTATGACAGTCAAAAAAAAATATAAAAGTATGAAAAACTATTACTATTCTGATCTTATACGAATATTTCGTATTTTTCCTTAATATGAAAACGAGTTATAATCTAAGTTGATAATTTGTTTAAATTTAGGCAGAACTTCGCGTATATGTATTATTATAATGAAGTGTTATCTAATTGGGAATACCTTTAAGACATGGTACATCGAGTACCCGCTTAAAGAAATGCCCGTGCAAATACGTTAATGAATTACTATGTAAAGAGAAAATATCATAAATATTTATTAAAAATAATCATGACTATGAAGAGGATTCCAAATTTTACGTCGCAGGAGATTGAAATTTTAAATGACAAAGTGGAAAAGAATAAATCTTTACTATTTAGCAGATAAAACAACACAACAAACAGTGCCGAAAATAGAGCAAGAGAGGCTGCATGCAGAAACGGATTTAGTAGGAGAGGCAAGGCCTTGCCCCCTATGGAGCTACATATATGGTTTATGTATAGATTTTTAGCATATGCCACTCCAAATGTTGTCTAGTTTTGGCCCCCTTTTTTCAAAATCCTGGACCTGCATGTGCAAATAGAGATGCAGTAAATGACACTTATACCTTAGAAACAAATGTGTGATGACGTAACATTTATGACAATCATAAGACCACCATAAGTCATGTTGCAAGGTGTCCTAAGTGTACGATAAAAGTTATGACATATCATAACTTGAGACCCTTTCGAATACACATCTTACGACTATGACATGAACTAAAACTATCGTAGAACATGTCTTAGTCATAAGATACTTTCGAAAGTCAGGTCCGAGGTCTTACCTTTAAATTTCCTCCTTTGCCCTCATATGAATAATTGTAAATCCATGATACCCTACGTGTACAGATCTACAACATTTTAAAAGTTGGTGATATGTAAATGTGACCTGCAGTCAACTATCATTTTGCCTGATATGATTTTTAATGGTATTTTATGTATTTCCAATAAACAGTATTTTTCAACGTAATACAAAGAGGATAATCAAAAGATAAAATACAAAATGTATATGAAACCTTAAGTTAAAATTAAAGGACACAAAATACAGATTGCATTTCAATGGCAAATAAATGCTCAATTACAATGTTTCCCTTTAGTTATGTAGATCTACCTTTTTGGTTGGGACTACATTAACTTGCGTAGACAATATTCGTAGTGCTACTATTTTGACGTTGAATGACTGGCAGTAACCCTTCACATAAGCTTTTATCCTCGTGCCCACTCAATATAAGTGCAGTATTGCGGAGCATGTATGGAACGGATATGAACTCTGCGCCGGAGATTGTGAGAGTGAAACAAAAACCAGAAAATTGGTCCTACCTCTTTCTTTATAAATATCAATTCAGATTTCCATGAGGAATTTTAAAAACAGTTGAAAGAATTTGACGTAAAATTGCACCTCAGCGGTGAAATGAATCAGAATCCTGAAACCGCCGGTGTTGCCATTGCTCATTAAACCAATCTGATTATAAATTCAGACCTATATTAACTTGCGTGCTCGTACATATAAGAGTATAACGAAATCAGAGAACTCTATTTTAATTAGATTGTCATTATACGCACATGAAGTACGGGTTATTTCATGACACAAAACCTTACAAGCATTTTCCAAAAAAGGAAAGCAACGTTGTTTGTTTGCTATTTTGGCGTTTAGTTGAAATACTTTTTGTCGAGCCTGCGACTTTTGTCGCAAAAGCGAGACATAGCGATCCTACATTCCGTCGTCGTCGGCGGCGGCGTCCACAAATATTCACTCTGTGGTTAAAGTTTTTCAAATTTTAATAACTTTCTTAAACTATCCTGCATTTCAACCAAACTTGGACAGAAGCTTGTTTATGATCATAAGTTAGTATCCAGAAGTAAATTTTGTAAAAAAAAAATCCTGTTTATCCGTATTTTACTCATAAATGGACTTAGTTTTTCTGCCAGTTAACATTACATTCACTCTGTGGTTAAAGTTTTTCAAATTTTAATAACTTTCTTAAACTATCCTAGATTTGTACCAAACTTGGACAGAAGCTTGTTTATAATCATAAGATAGTATCCAGAAGAAAATTAAAAAAAATCCTGTTTATCCGTATTTTACTCATATATGGACTTAGTTTTTCTGCCAGTTAACATAACATTCACTCTGTGGTTAAAGTTTTTCAAATTTTAATAACTTTCTTAAACTATCCTGGATTTGTACCACACTTGGACAGAAGCTTGTTTGTGATCATAAGACAGTATTCAAAAGTAAATTTTGTTAAAAAAAAACCTGTTTATCCGTATTTTACTTATAAATGGACTTAGTTTTTCTGCCAGTTAACATTACATTCACTCTGTGGTTAAAGCTTTCAAAATTTTAATAACTTTCTTAAACTATCCTGGATTTGTATCAAACTTGGACAGAAGCTTGTTTATGATCAAAAGCTAGTATCTAGAAGCAAATTTTGTAAAAATTTATTTCCTGTTTTTCCGTATATTACTTATAAATGGACTTAGTTTTATTCCAGTTAACATTACGTACAGTCTGCAGTTAAAGTTTTTAAAACATTTATTAGATTCATAAACCTTCTTGGATTTTTACCAAACTTGAACAGAACTTCTTACAATCAAAAGATAGTATCTAGAGGAAAATTTTAAATAATTTTTTCCCCATTTTTGTTGAGCCTGCGACTAACAGCAAAAGTAGGCGAGACACTGGGTTCCGCGGAACCCTTACAATTTTTTTTTTAATTGTTATCAAACATATCTTCTAATGAATTATATAATTTTAAAAAGCTGTGGACTGCGCATATCATAACATTTATAAATAGATAATAATAGTGTACAATCATAAGGATATAACAGTGGCGGATCCGGGGGTCCGGGGTTAGAACCCCTTTTTTTTGACGATCAATGCTTTTGAATGGGGACATATGGTTGGAACCCTCCCTTTAAAATGGCTGGATACGCCCCTGTAAAGTGTTTCCATAGTTTTTATCTAGAAACATAAATCCTAATTCTAATCAAATAAAAATCTCCTAAAAGCTGGATTAAAAAGTGAAAATATTTAAGCATATCATGATTTTAAGAAATACGGACGTACACATCGATTGATGAACACATGTATAATTCTACAAATTAATCTGAACTTTAATGTATCAATTTGAGAGTTTAACGTTATCAGTTATGTTATAAATCGATGGTCAAAATGACCGTTTATAATCATGTGACACCTACATTTGTATAATGAATTCCGTTATCTAACATAATTATGATTATTTTCTGAATTCCGTTATCTAACATAATTATGATTATTTTCTCAAAATGTATAATATGAATTTATTAATTTAACCTCTAGCCGACGTATAATCAATTATATTTATTAGAAATCGTGATCTCAAAGTAACCAAGAAATTGTAATATTCACCGTTAAGTTTGCGTAAGCGTAATTAAGGTTCTAAGATTTATCGGTTGTAAACGGCATTAAAAATCAAAAAGTAGTGCGTAAATTCTTATTGATTGCATTACTACGGATTTAATCATCGTAAAATTTAACGGCCTGATTTATGGAATCGGCAACCACTGAATTACAAGCTCCTGACTTCGGACACGCACATTTTGTTATGTCGGTTCTTTTTATAGCTTGCTATGTGGTATAAGTTTTGCTCATTGTTGAATGCGTACGTTGACCTACAGTTACAAACTTTTACGTCATTCAGTTGTCTCAATGGCAATTATACCATATCTTCCTGTTTTTATACTATGATTTTTTTTTACTTTAAATGAATAATAAAAGAATTTAGTAAATGTTTGCAGTAATTTTTGGTAAAAAATTCATGACTTAATAATTGTATTACCAGTTATACATAGATTACGTTCATTGAACTCTAGAATGTCACTAAATGGACTGCATGGTATACGCGACGAACTACATTTTTTGTGCTTTGTATCGAACTGATGAGTTAAGCCCTTTTCAACTTATTTTCATAGTTTGTTCTTATGTTGTGCTGTTACACCACTGTCATAGGTTAAAGGAGGAGCGCAAATGTATTTAACCCCGCTACATTCTATATGTGCCTGTCCCAAGTCGAGAGCCTGTTATTGAGTGGTTGTCTTTTGTTGCTGTTGTCTGATTTGTTTTTGTTTGTTTATTGTTTTGGAGTCTTTTATAGCTGTTAGATGATGATAACCTGCAGAGACATTTACCTTGTCCTCATCTTATTTTGTTTTTTACATGTCTTGGTCTAAGATAATATAGATTAATATGGGCAATATTTATTCATGTTTTTTTCTATGATTGCTTTTGACAGACATATGATACAATTGTATTATTTAGCCCAGAAATTGACACATGAAAAAACAAGCTAGTTAACGTTAGGGCACCAATACGTGAACCTATTTTGACACATTTTTTTGACAAGGCACTGGCTACGGTTACATTGAAATGTAACAATAATAAAAAAGTTATTGTTACATTGGAGACTAATTGCCGGAATGCAGGGTTGGGTAAGGAACCGATTAATTACGAATGTAACAATAATATTTGTGTCTACGGTTACATTGTGTTACGTTAATGCACTTCAATGTATGCTGGGACTAGTAATATGTATTAAAATAAAACTTTAAAACTTTTATTTGAATTTTACAATATTGCATACAATTTTTAAATTTTTATTTACAATGGCAGTTTCTACACATCCAGTATGTTGTTTTGGGAGCATGTTTCAGTCCGACGCATTTTTGGTGAAACCACTCTAGGCAGCCATCACAAACGAGTGATGCAGCAATGTGCACGTCAGTTTTGAAAACTTTACAATTCCACTCTGCAATATCCCTTTTTGAAGTTATAGAAACTTTCAATGTCTACCATGCTTCAGGTGAAAAATATTTTTCTTAACATCGAACCATTAAACTATATTTTTCGCCTTTGGCACTACTAAACTGTAGCAGTATCTTGAAGAACATTTAAACAATTAATACTTAAAACTATTTAAACACTATTTGTTGAATAATAATAATAATAATAATAATAATAATAAAAAAAATAATAATAATATCATTATTACTATTATTATTATTATTACTATTACTATCAAGTACATATCGCAGAATTAAGCAACAAAACTAAAGAAGGTTATAAAGTTTAATAAATCTAACGTAGCAATAACACAACGTAACCGTAGACACGAATATTATTGTTACATTCGTAATTAATCGGTTCCCTACCCAACCCTGCATTCCGGCAATTACAACAACTTTTTACTATTGTTACATTTCAATGTAACCGTAGCCAGTGCCTCTTTTCTTTATCTCCATTTATTTAAGAAACATACAAAAGTTTCAATTCTGTGTCAAGTTATTTTGTCGATTTATCCTTATTAACTAAATAGATCCACAAATTTAATGTTTAATCCGTTCTGAATTATGGTGACCCATTTGAACCGATCTCCGAACAACCCAAGATTATGTTATGAGGAGTACCTAAATTGCACCCATGCATAACTTCATTCCTTAAAATCGAACAACAATGTTTTTGTTTTATTTCTCCACATTTTTAGAATAATTTTACAATAGTCCATGCTTTCCATGAATTTTGTAAGAAATAGATAACCGCATCTTCGCAATGCTTCGCTAGCCAAGGGTTATGACCCAGTCCCCTTCTCTGGACTAGCGAAGATGAGATACCCGTGACATATTCTAATTACTCATTTATACAAGTTGACCTTTTTGTGGACGCCACATCCAACGTACGGTTCTGTAAAGTTGACCGTCTTGCACTGAATACTTCATGATCTGATGGTCTCTGATGATAACTGCTTAGTATTCTTCTGACGTCCATGTGCATCAGCCACGACAGCACGAGGAGGACCAGATAATAATTTTTTAAATATTAGTCTACAGAGATATTTTGTAAAGTGCTTAAATATTCATATTTATGTTTGTTTGCTTGAGTGTCCTTTTTAAGCATCTACCCTTGGTGACTCCTGCATTTGAAATGAGACTACTATAAGGCAGCAACCATTTGATTTTCTGGGATGGGGGGCTATGGATTTTTTTTTCCGGACAAACTTTTTTTTTCGCCTTCGGCGAAAATCAATCTATTTTGTTGGCAACAAGTCGAAAACAATTTTTTTCTTTCAATTTTAGCATTACATATAGTGGCAGCTGAGGGTGAAACAAACATTTTTTTTTTTCTCAGGGTCAAAAACAAATTATTTTTTTCTCCAAAAACTGGAAACAAACTTTTTTTTCCAAAAAAATCCATAGCCCCCCCCAGAAAATCAAATGGTCGCTGCCTAATGTGTTATAATAGTCTCAGTTTAAAACTAAGATGGTATATTTTCAACATGAGTTTATGCCATAATCAACAGACACATACTTCTTTGAACCAGAGACATATATAGTACTATATACAGGCCCGGCGTAGCCAGGAATTTCAAGAGGGGTTCGATACAGTCATACTCAACTTTAACAGTGCTTATTTGTTTTTAGGGGGTTCGTACGAACTCGACCCCCCTGCCTATGGGTGTGATATATATGTCTCTGTCTAAACAAATATTCTTCCTTATACATTTTATCAGTACTGAATAACATGAATAGCATGCAAATCTTACATTAGATTAAAACAGAGACATATAGTCTAATACAGTCAATTTGTATGTCTCTGATTAAAACAATGCCAGAGGCGGATTTAGAGGGGGCAGGGGGCCCGGGCCCCTTTGCGGGAAAAATTTGGTTGATTATATAGGGAATCACTGAAGCGTGACTGGAGCGGGCCCCCTCTTATAAAAATTTCTGGATCCGCCACTGAATGCCGCGGTTACTTTAAAATTTATTCCATGCTGTTTTTATATAGTTTATTCGAATGGTTAATACCAATTATATGTCTCTGATACCACGGGTAAGACGTCATTGTTTTTGCTGCAATGGTTAGGCTGCGATGTCAAGATAACAAAAAAAATCATAACTCCGTGCACTTTTTTGACGTGTCCACATTTTCCATATACAGAGGGTGGCCAAAAGTATTCTTCAAATATGGCGGACAAAATTCCACAAATATAATGACTTGACATTCAATGTCAATTTTATCGATCTTTTGTCAACAACAAGGGAAAGTCCGGATTTCTAATTATAAAATGGGTGTTTTGTCATGTGACAGTATACGTCATATTGTCGTCAGATGCACGTTTGTTATTGTTTTCATGTGTAGAAGCCATGGGCAGAAAAGGGAAAGAATTGTCACCGGACCTTAAAAGAATTGCTGTAGATTTGTTTAGAAATGGAGAAAAAATATCTGACATTGCAAGAATATTACAAAAGCCTAGGTCTACAATATCTGGCATTATCAGAAGATTTCAAGACGCTGGTACAATAGAGAATCGTCCGAGATCAGGGAGGCCTCGAGCCATGTTGGACAGGGACTACCGGCAGCTGGAAAAAATTGTAAAAAAAGATCGGAGAACACCGCTTGCTGAAATAACTTCGAAGTTTAATGAACAAAGTGTCTAAACGTACTGTAAGACGACGTTTGAGGGATAACGGATTTTCTCGGGGAGTGTACAGAAAGAAAGTTGTTATCAAATTTGACAATCGGAAAAAACGTCTTTCATGGTGTAGGGAAAAGAGGTGGTGGACAACTCAATACCAATGGAGTAAGGTTATATTCAGTGATGAGTCTAAAGTGTGTATCGGACAGGACAGGCGCGTATATGTGTGGAAAAAGCGAGGGGAAGGCTGGAGACCAGACTTAGTGCAAAGTAAAAGTGACCGAAAATTTAGCACTATGGTGTGGGGATGTATCAGCTATCAAGGTGTAGGGACACTTACGAAGGTTGAGGGATATATAAATGCTGACAAGTATATCAGCATTCTGGACGATAATATTTGGCCCGTTATTGCAAGACACTTTCCTACAAATGACTACCTTTTCCAGGATGACAATGCTCCGGTGCATAGGGCTCGTTCGACTAAAGCTTACATAGCGAGGACACACCTAAAAAATATGAGTTGGCCAGCACAATCACCCGATTTGAACATTATTGAAAATGTATGGTTGTATATCAAAAGAAAACTTCAGGTTCTGGTGTATAGAATAAATTCAAAAGATGAACTGTACAGGGAGGTTTTTCAGATCTGGCAAAGTATTCCTTTAAATTACATAAGAAGTTTGTATAACTCAATTCCTAGGAGAATTCTTCATGTCATTAGATTAAAGGGACACCTTACTAAATATTAAAGGTACAGTTTTGTTTTATATTCATTTATTGATTGAGTAAAATAGGATTCATTTTATGAGGCAGTTCACACGGCAGCCATATTTGACGAATACTTTTGGCCACCCTCTGTACATGATCTATATAATAACCTCGGGCAATTTTGAAATTACACAAGGCTAAAATTATCTCTGATACTTTGCTGATAACGTTTTTATGAACAAATGAATAGTACATGTGTAGTGGTTGACGTTTTAACAATTATATTGTACTTCCGGTCGGGACACTTTCTTTGGTCCCGAGCCCGGTCGGGTCTTTTAGTGGGTACACTAACAGCTGCGCGTAGTCCCGAGATAGCCCGGATTTAATACGTCATACTGACGGCTGCTAAAAAAAACAACCTTGGGAAACAATAATATTTATGGTAAGAACGTCGACCACGGAATTGTATTAAAAGTGTATGGACAATATTGATGTAATCAATAGGTTAATAAACCATCAGAACTTCTAAAGAATTAATTATTATATGACTAATATCTCAGAACCAGGGAAAATAGGAAACAAGACGGGAAACGCTTGGAATTATATAGTTTTATATACGAACTAAATATTACAACTTTCACTCCCGTTACATTGGGGGCTCGTCCGGGGATATTTGGTAACAAACTTAGGAAAACAAAAGCCGAAATGGCTTCAACAAACTCCTTTTTAGGGAATATAGGCTCAAAAATAAGCGGGATCAAACAATTTCTTACGCCAAGTTATGCCGGTTCACGGCCAGTCAACATAAATACAAGTACGTCGTCGTCGACAGAACAGGAAATTTCAAATCAAACCATTGGCAACATGAATTATAACAAAAATATAGGTAAAAACTTACCTTCAGAGAACAATTCTTCCGGGTATAATTCCACAAATATTACAAATAGCTGTCCGGAAATCCGAAATGAACAAATTGTTCATAGCACACCACGTCATGTGGTTGACACATTGTCAAATGGGGAACTAAGTCCGTGTAGTAAAACAAACAATGGAAACAGTGACCAATTCTATGGTCCACAATTGCACACACCATATAACAATGCAGGCAATCCAGGCCAAGATGGCTTCAGAAATAGTACACACAGAGGGGAACATGACACACATTCCTATGAACGTTATGATTTTTCTGACATCTCCGTAAATCCACACACGATTAATTCAATAAACAATAGTCCAAATTATCACCAGGATAGTCATTGTCATAATCAGACAAGAAAAACGTACACAAATCCCGATTTTTTTGGGAATACACAAAATTTTAGTTTTCCACTGGGTGTAAACGCCTTTGTTATGGAAAATGACGTCGTAACGTCTAATGATCACGTGACGAAATCTATTGGCTGTCGAAACGACGGGGCCACACATGGGGAACAGGTGCTTGGTTGTGAATAAAAAAATGATGTGCGACATGGGTATAGACAGGGCGCATGATTTAGAAACAGACTCAATGCAATATCATAGACAACAGTTAGAAAACACAAGGGTTTTCAGCCCACATAAAACTTGCAATAATATGAATCAGAATTTTAATTCTGAACAGAGTAATACAGATAGGGAAAATGGTTTGAGTTTTTTTCAAAATAAAACACACACTACTCCAACCGTACACTTCAGGGAAAACACTTCATCTCGGTCTGATACCGGAAATTTTAATAATTCTCAGGTTCACGGTCAAGGTATGTTTGCTCATGGGAACAATTGGGGTACATACGGGTGCGACAAATCCTATAATCAGTTAAGAGGGTACGGAAATAACACTGTTAGAACTAACAGAAAATTAAAGGAACCGGATGTATTTGACGGGCAAAGGACCGAGTGGCCGGACTTTATTTGTCACTTTGAGCAGGTAGCTCAATGGAATTATTGGTCGGAGAGCAAGAAGGCCGCACAGTTGGCCATGAGCTTACGCGGAATAGCTCAACGAGTACTCAGACGTTACGCACAGTATTGGTGCTACGTTTGTAACGTCAGAAAACGTTCATCGACGGAACGTTGAGAAAACGTTATTGAAGCCTGTGTCAACGTTTGCATCTAAATCTTTTTTAAGTTTTTTTTTCTTTTGTGTCTACTGTGAGTCAACAAAAGTTGCAGTTTACAAATTATAGATTTTGTATGTACGTGTTATTGTTTAAGTATATTAATTGTTGAAGGTTTGAAGTTTAATAAATATTTGAATGATTGAAAGGATAATTTCCATAATGGCGATCGACAAAAAAAGAAACATCATTTATAAATACATTTTATTCGTGGTCTAAGCACCGCAGAATTCGGCCATGCAGAGACTCATTTAAATTGATTAGACCATTATCATCAATATCAACCTCTGAACAAATGTATATAACTGAAAGTGCGGGAACGATTGCCGGAATTCGTTTTGATAACTTCAATTTGAATGGGTTATTATCAATAGTGTTAAAGTAGTAACCATGTATAACTTTATTTCCCTGATGATACGAGGCACCCCATCTGTCGGTAGCTGTTTTTCTTAAAATTATTGGGTCTTTGCTTGCTCTTAAAATATAATATGGACAATCAGTGTCATCAGCCTTAACTGCAAAAATTGTTCCTTTTGAAACAGAGTCACAAATGTTAGTCTCGTCATCAACCCCTTCGTCGTTATCGGAATCGGCATTAGAGTCATTATGTTCCGATTCTTTCACCATTTTTATTTTATTATATGTTCCCAATTGTGCATCGTTCATACAGGTGCTATAATTTCCAACAATACAACTTTGACAAGAATAACAAGATAATTTTCTTACAAAAATCTCTCCGTCATCGAATGATCGAACTTGGTGAATTTTTCGGTTTTCTTTAACGGGAAGAAAGTTCCGATCCCGATCTCGATTAACGGAGTCTACATATCGAAAAATTCGTCGAGAACATTTAGAAGAGTCTGCCGTGGTGGACAAATTACTCTGCGCGTAATCAAATAGGTCGCTTGAACTTTGTATCACATGTGTACCACGAATAACTGCTAGATCAGCTTGTTTCTTTATAAACCCGCCTGCTGCATCTTGTGGACCACGCGCATGAGATGTTTCGAAATAGTTTGGAAGAATCTTTGCATATCCAAAATCGGAGCAGGAATAACTTACATCTCCCATACAATGTCGACTTTTATATTGTGAGCTACACCCGTCAGTAAACTCATGCATTACCGATATTTCACAGTTAATAGATTTCAAATATTCCGAGACCAAGTTTTGCACACAATGTGTATAATGATGATCATGTTTTTGGTCTGGGCTTATCACAAAAAACTGTTCAGTGACAATATTTGGTTCTTCCTCGGTGCTATCTTTTCCGTCATATTCGAGAACTGAATGTCTATGTAATATTGTAACATGTAGTGAAACCTCTAATTTCTGAAAATAAGTGGATTGAATTTCATTCTGTTCAGTACACTTATAATTCTCAGAAAAATCGTGAACTGTCACACAATGACCTATCGGAAGATTTTCAACCAATGATTTCATTTGCTTAGATTGCCAGTATGCACGGAATTGATGTGCAGGAAATGTCTCTAAAAGTTTTTTTTAAGTATTGAAACATTTCAGCAGGGCAAGAACTTTTTCTCACAAGAACCAATTTCCTTATCATTTTATCACCTTTAACTTTAACATTTTTGTATTCGTATCGTTCCCAAGAAATTTGGACATCACTTTCATCTAATTCTCCTGGCAACATTGAAAATTTACAGACGCCACATTCAGAGCACAGCCTATCTAAGCACGATATCTTATGTTGATGTGTATTTGCTGAACGAGTACATAAAGTATCATCTACAAGCTCACTCAAAGATTCATACAATTTTACCTCACTGCTTCCTTCACTGGACAGTAATCTTTTACGAAATAGCATACATGATTTAAAAAGCGACCTCGTCTCAACATGCTGTCGACAACAGCATGTAACTTTGTCCTTAAACTGTGCTGTTCTTACAAAATACGGCTTGCATTTTCAAACGCCCTTTGTCCCATCTTTTCATCAGGATATTCATTCTTGAACTGAAGAAATACTTCGGTCTGTGTTTTTTCTAAAATATAACACGAATGAGAGGAATATACATTGGGGCTAATTCTTACTCGTTTGATGTCATTTTTGTTATTTGTTGGTCTGCTGACATTTGATTGAAGCCAGAAATCATGAACAATTCTTTTGGTTCGTTCTGTCAGGGCATCGGATCTGGTTTTCCGAGTCGTGTAAAGAAATGACGAGTGTTCTGAATGCAAGACTTTGGTTCTATTTTTTTCCCTTTCTGTAAAGTTCTACTATTTACGCCTAATATATTTGCCAAACTTTTCGTTGCTCTCTTTCTATCGGATTTATTTTCACCGCTAACAGACGAAGTTAGAATATTTAATGCAGCTTTAGCTTCTCCATTTCTCTTGTGTTTTACCGACGTAATTACATCTTGTATATTACGAATCGCCATTTTTTCTACGCTTTCTTAAAACGAATCATGAAATTTTTTAACTCCTGGTGATTTAAAATTCGATTACAGTCAACCGGGGGTTCTGATTTAAATTAATGTAGCCTGTACCGCTGTCGTAAGTTTGACTTCCGCTTAAATGTTACAAAAAAGGAATGCTCGGTTTGTATGTGATCAGGATTATCCTTATATATAACCTGCAAAAACAAATTTATCCTTGTGTCTATTGATAACAAAACTCTTCCCATGAAAAGGGGAGCTATTTCTTCCCCTGTCTTAATCCACATTCATGTGTATTTGGACTAGTTAATGCTTCTAGCTTCGATATACTAATTTTTTATACAAAAAACTATTTAAAGTTACTTTATTTTTATTGTTTTTTTTAATTCAAGAAATGGCATACTGTCAAATCCCCTTTAATGTTCGGGTTTGGTTTAAGATAGATTTCATCCATTTATTTGGTACATGTAGTTATTTTTATTTCATAAATCCCAATTCAAATAAATGCGGTAATAGATGTCTACGTCCCACAGTACACGGGTAAAAGAATGAGTCTTAAGATTTTGAATATTTAATTGTTTAATTGTTAACAATTTGTTTTATGTCATTCTATTTTATTTTCAATTTTTTTTACCTCGCTTTATCCATTCTGTTAGAAAATGGGATTCCCTCGTCACTCTTTGGTGTACTTGTTAAATCAGCACGTATTCTTTTTCTGTAATTATTCATGTAATTCCTTCTGTTCTCCTTCTTGTTATCTTTTTGCAGGTTTTGCTGTTTTCTTCTTTCATTATAAAGTCTTTGTTTAATTGCACTCTTTGTTTCACTTAGTGCTTTAGTCTTTGATAATTTTTTTTTTTTGTAACGGTTTTTTATGTAGCATCCCGCTTTTTGTTCTCTTCTTCTTTTTTCCTTTCTTTCTTTATTTAATCTTATTCTTTCAGTGGTGGTTAAATTTGTTTTGACCTACAAGAACGTAGTTTATGCGTAAAAAATTAAAATGATAAAATAAACGTTACGTTGAAAATCACGGAAAAACGTTACAAGATTGCACGGTAACAAATCAGACTAGACATTTCGATTTTCTTATTATTTTTTTGTCTTTCATTATTTATTCAAAATTCCTTTTATATGAGAAAGACTTTTAAAAACACATTATGAAAACAATACATAAATTAAAGAATAAGATACACAATTGATTTATATTTACGTTCGAATGTACAACATCTTTACGAAAACGTACATAATTTGTGCATTTAGCACACGGTAACAAAATGGACTAGACAAGCAAAAAGTTAAAATTCGATTAGAAAATTCCACTTCCAAACCATATTTTTGTACTATTTGTAAACGGTATTAAAAGCACATTAAGAATATATGTTTTTTTTTCGTTTATATATTGTTGCATTCTATAAAATTTCTTACCATATAATCCATTGTAATTTTTTTCCCCTATTTCATATGTCTTGTTACATCATCGAATGTGACTTACCGAATTAGACTATTTACCGGATTTGTAATAACATAAGCAACACGACGGGTGCCACATGTGGAGCAGGATCTGCTTACCCTTCCGGAGCACCTGAGATCACCCCCAGTTTTTGGTGGGGTTCGTGTTGCTTAGTCTTTGGTTTTCTATGTTGTGTCATCTGTACTATTTTTTGTCTGCTTGTCTTTTTATTTTTGGCCATGGCGTTGTCAGTTTGTTTTCGATCTATGAGTTTGACTGTCCCTCTGGTATCTCTCGTCCCCCTTTTTGAACATTTCAATGCATCTTCTAACTCGCATATTTGAAAAAAATGCCCAAAACGGCGGATGACGTCATAGCGAATTGTGCTAAAATTTCGCATAGCATTTCCCGCTAATTTGCGTGCAAAAATAAGTTTTCTGATTCAATATACTAAAAAAACTCGATTTCCATGTTACAAGTTACGCTCATATTTTTTGACGTTTTTTTCCCTTTAGGGTTATTTGATTTAATTTTATGTTATAATTTTATTATTTCAAAGATATTACTATAAAACTATAGTCTTTTAGACATTACATATCATACCAGTTTTCATTTATTCTAAAAGAAATGCTCAAATTAGGAAGAAAAAACGCGGAACTAGTAGGGTTCACCAATACTGTGCGTACAGTCTCAGTGAATTGACAGCGGATGCGCTGTGTCATTATGACACACTTAAAACATTGCTCATGCAACGGTTCTGTCCGCCAGAAAGGGAAACCGCATATCGGTGCGAATTTAGAAATAGGAAACGTAATCGAGACGAGACAGCCGCCGACTACGGGTACGCTCTAAAACGGCTAGGTAGTCGTGCATTTCCTACAATTCCCGTGATGATGCACGAGAGCGTCATTGTTGAACAATACATTTCCGAACTTGGAAGCGCTGAACTCAAGCGCCATGTGCAGTTTGCACACCCGACAACGCTAGACCGAGCTATTTCACTAGCTGTAGAGTTTGAAGCTTTCGAGGGCGCACAAATTTATCCCCGGAAACCAAAGGACTTGGAGGAATTGCCAGTTTTGGCTCTTACAAATTCGAAACGTGAAGTAGAAAATAGGTTTCAGGAAAACTCTAAAATTGAGAAACTAGAGGACTCAATCAGAGACGTGCAATTGTCTCTTAAGCAAGTCATTGATAAAATAGATAAGACTCCGAACCGACCGAATAATTCAGGCCGTCCTGCACATAGAAATTTTAGACAGAAAAAGGTAGTTAATTGCTATCACTGTCAAAAAGAGGGCCATTATATACGGGATTGTCCAGATCTGCAAACGAGAGGATCCGTTTCTACGCCATCAGTCGGAAGCCAATCACAAGAACAATCCGCGTCCAATAATGGACAAGCCGTTGATCATTTAAACTAGCTGGGGCTGCACTCGACGCCGACAGTACAGCCCACTCGAATTTTAATTGTATTGATAATTTAGGCAAAAGGCCATCTAGCTTGAGGCTAGCCGCCATTACCCAACATTGTTGGTTTGCTAAAGTTTTTATTGATAAATTTTGTATTGATATGCTTGTAGATACTGGTTCTGCTGGTAACATTAATTTTTAAAAATGTATATGAAAAATTGGGTAAAATTAAACCGAAACTTACGGTAGTGTCTACAATTTTAACGACCGCGGATGGAGAACCTATGAAAGTTATGGTTGCTAGCGACCTTCTGTTACAATTGAATAATCATGGATTTATTCATTCTGCTTTTGTTGCAGATTTAGGGAATATAGCAGGAATTTTAGGATTGGATTTTCTATCCAAATATGAAGTCACTATTAGCGCAAGTCAAGGAACTTTAACGTTTCCAAATTTTACGGTTAAACTTTCGATTGATTCGGACGTTCAGGCTACATGTACATGTGCACGAGTACAGCATGCCGACTCGGTACAGGTTCCGGGTAGGGCCGAGATGTTTGTCCGAGGGAAAATTGACGCCGACCTTACAGGAAATGTAGACAGCATTTTCGAGCCTATCGATGGGTTCCAGGGAGAAAAACACGTTTTAATACCTAAGTCCGTCGTTCAAACATCCGACACGGAAGTCGTGTTTTCGATTTTGAATCCGACACCTCATGCCGTAATATTAAAAAGAAATTTAACGGTCGCCTCATTACAACCAATCAAGGAAATAATGGAAGAAAACGTCCAACAACCGACGTCGTCGACTGAGAAGTCGGTTAAAATCCCAGAACATTTACAGGTACTCGCCGAGAACGTATCCGACAACTTGACCTTTTCACAAAGGTCCGACATAGGAAAAGTTATATCTGAATATGCCGACGTTTTCGTCGGACCCGACGGAAAATTAGGAAGGACAGACTTGGTTGAACACTCTATTCTTACAGAAACCGACAGACCTGTAAAAGTACCACCTCGACGACTGCCGATAAGCCAACGTGAGGTAGCCGCGGCCGAGATAGACAAAATGTTGAAAAATGACATAATCGAACCCAGTCATTCACCGTATTCGGCGCCGATACTATTAGTTTTGGTAAAGAAGTTGGACTCGACGACGCGCTTCTGTGTCGATTATCGTCGCTTAATTTCCGTGAGTTTAAAGAAAACTACCCGTTGCCGAGAATCGACGATTCACTAGACTCTCTGTCGGGAGCGAAATTTTTCTGTACTTTGGACCTCGCGCAGGGATTTTTTCAGGTAAAAATGCGGGAGGAAGATAGGCCAAAAACGGCGTTTGTCACATACAAGGGCTTGTACCAGTTCAAGGTTATGCCGTTCGGGCTCGCGAATAGTCCTAAAACATTCGAGCGGTTGATGGAGTTAGCTTTGACAGGATTACAATGGGAACGGTGTCTTGTCTACATAGACGATGTTATCGTCTTCGGGAAAACGTTTGAAGACACCATAGACAATCTTAAACTTGTATTTGACCGATTTCGCAAAGCAAACCTAAAACCGTCTAAATGTAAATTTTTCAGGACGAAGTGAAATATTTGGGACACGTGGTGTCGGCCGACGGAATAAAGTGCGATCCCGAGAAAATAAATTCTGTTAAAAATTGGCCAGTTCCGGAATCTGTTTCCGATGTACGTAGCTTCCTAGGAATAGCTTTCTATTACAGGAAATTCATTGACAAATTTTCGACTATTGCGTTCGCACTTACACAACTTACGCGCAAAGATAAAAGATTCATTTGGACTGATGAATGCCAGGAATCGTTCGTGACGCTTAAAAATGCTCTGATTTTAACAAAGGTACTTGCTTATCCCACGCGCACCGATAAATTTATAATTGATACAGACGCTAGTAATTTCGGTATGGGCGCCGTTCTCTCTCAAGTTCAAAACGGTGAGGAAAGAGTGATTGCATACGGGAGTAAGACCTTTTCTAGGTCTCAAAGGGGATACTGTACGACTTACCGAGAACTTCTGGCCGTGGTTACTTTTGTTAAACAGTTCCGCTATTATTTATCGGGTCGACACTTTTTGCTTCGCACAGATCATTCTAGTCTAACGTGGTTGAAAAATTTCAAAGAACCAGGAGGAATGGTAGCGAGATGGTTATCCTTGCTCGATACGTACGACTTCAAAATTGAACACCGGAAGGGTACTTTACATGGGAATGCCGATGCCTTATCACGAAGGCCTAGGCGCCGTTGTAAACGCGGTGAATGCCTACAATGTCAAAACGGATCAGAATGCGAAGTTAACGTTAACGCCATAACCAGATCACATCTTACTCACTCGGATGCTGGTACTTCGAAAACTGTTACGCCGCCGGAGTCGAACTTGAATGATCGATCAAAAGACTACAAAGGAGATAATTCTCTACAGACTAGGGCAACCAATTCGAATTGGTTAGGACAATGGAGTTCGAATGAACTTGCTACAGAACAACAGAATGATGCTGCTATACGTCAGATAACGCGATTGCTTGAAACACACGCACAAAAGCCAGAGGTTAAAAGTGCCAATCAGGAATTTAAATTGTTAATGAGACAATGGCAATCGCTTAAGGTCAGCAATGGCCTACTTTACAGAATTTACGAAAACGAGGATACAGCTCCGCATTTTCAGCTAGTCACACCACATGCCATGAGACGTGAAATCATGCACCAGTTGCATAACGTCCGGACAGCAGGACACTTAGGACGCGAGAAAACGTTGAACAGGATAAAGGCCAGATTCTACTGGCCAGGAATGACCGACGACGTCTCCCGATGGTGCCAATCTTGCATGTCGTGTCAGAAAAGGAAACCTGGTCCAGGTCTGGGCAAATCACCTATGCAACACTGTACTGTGTATGGACCCATGGAGTACATAGCAATCGACATTTTAGGTCCGTTACCGACAACAGACGACGGAAATCGGTATATCATGGTCGTCGGGGACTACTTTTCCAAATGGAGCGAGGCGTATGCCTTACGACAACACACCGCACAGACAGTCGCAGACAAACAAGTTACGGAATTTATTTGTCGCTTCGGTACCCCGACACGGATTCATACCGACCAAGGACCAGAATTTGAATCCCACCTTTTCGAAAGAATGTGTAAGCTTCTCGATATAGAAAAATCAAGAACGACGCCATACCACCGTCAGTCGGACAGAATGGTGGAACGCTACAACCGCACTTTGGCAATGATGCTAGCAATGTTTGTCTCGGAAAACAAGGATGATTGGAATGACCATCTTCCTTACTTGTGTATGGCTTATAGAGCATGTATACATGACAGCACAAAATGTAGTCCAAATCTCTTAATGCTAGGAAGAGAGATTTCACTTCCAATCGACGTAATGACCGGAAACTCTATATGTACACCCGAACTGAATTGTCCAAATATATATATCGAATGGGTACGAGAAGCAATGCAGCGATCGTTTGACTTTGCTCACGGAAATTTGCAAAACAGTTTTTGCCGACAAAATCGGTATTATGACACCAAACTTAAAAGTCGAGATTACAAGGTTGACAGTTTAGTATTTCGATGGTACCCACCGGAAGCTAACCAAAAGCTAGGACTCGGATGGATCGGACCGTATAAAGTGATACGCAAGATATCAGATATAACATACGAAATCGAACGGTGCGCCGACAATAAACGAAAAATTGTCCACGTAGACTACTTAAAACCGGTCGTTTTACAGACAGAATTAATTGAAACCGACGCTCAGGAAATGAACATTACAGGGTTATATGAATCTACGGATGATAGTGAACTTTCTAATCACAAAATCGACGATGCAGATGACCACAGCTATCAAAAAGGAATTGAGACGGTGGAGATGAATTCTCCAAAATTTAGTTTTGTTTTCTCCATATTAAAAGTATTAAGGATTATAGCATTTTACGCTTAAAAAAAAGGGGGGAGGTTATTAAGTTTGATAAACATTTAGGAACGCATTTACCAACCTAGTGAGGTCTTCAACTGGACAATGTACTATATTTATGTAAAAAAAAAAAAAAAAGGCTGTAACTCGTTATGCGATGCAATTCAGGTACACTCGTTAGGATAGGTATTATGGTTATGTATGTATTTACATTATTTTTATTGGAAACCATGGGCAAACACGCTTTCGGTTGTGTATATTACTAACATTGAACCTAGATACCTAGTTTTGCTCCGTAGCCACGTACTTTTGGGGTACTGACAAGACTATATATAACGGTCTTAGGGATGGTTTTTACGGACTATTATAAGCATGTTGTTGCTTTTAATAATTGCTGTTAAGTGTACTGGATGAAACATCTTAATGCGAGTAACAGATAATTTTAATGCTTTATATTTTGTTTGCTTTCAGCTGATAATGTCTACAGAAGAACCACTGAATATAATGGCGGAGGACGAAATTTTCGATAAGGAAAAATTTATAGAATTCTATTATTCTACCGATATGCATTGTCCAAGTGCAGATTGCGACTTTGGGGGAAGATTTTTGACAAAAACCAAGTACTCTAGGCATTGGGAGGAGAGGCACATATCATCTGTGCAGAAGTATGAATGCC
This sequence comes from Mytilus coruscus, assembly GCA_017311375.1. Lineage (NCBI taxonomy): Eukaryota > Metazoa > Mollusca > Bivalvia > Mytilida > Mytilidae > Mytilus > Mytilus coruscus. The sequence goes on along the minus strand of CM029608.1, from coordinate 49,316,363 downwards.
CTATTCAATACTGCCGCGGTGTTCTTGATAAGGTCTGATATGAAATCTCACATTAAATTTGTTCATGGAGAAAAGAATGATACCAGGATTGAGGAGATCACACTAAAGTCTAGAAAGATAGTTGAGAACAGTAAGAACTTCATCAACCCTGGATTCTTCGTATTTTAGGGAAGGACGCAAAAGAGTGTAGACTCTTCAAAACCCACCACATCTACCACAGTAGTGGTCTTTTAGTGGGTACACTAACAGCTGCGCGTAGTCCCGAGATAGCCCGGATTTAATACGTCATACTGACGGCTGCTAAAAAAAAAACCTTGGGAAACAATAATATTTATGGTAAGAACGTCGACCACGGAATTGTATTTAAAGTGTATGGACAATATTGATGTAATCAATAGGTTGAAAAACCATCAGAACTTCTAAAGAATTAATTATTATATGACTAATATCTCAGAACCAGGGAAAATAGGAAACAAGACGGGAAACGCTTGGAATTATATAGTTTTATATACGAACTAAACATCACAACTTTCACTCCCGTTACACATGAGTCAGAAAAGCCACAAGAAAGCATGTTATATAAGCATAAACATTTCTTATAAATATCAAAGAGTTTTTTAACTTTAGAGGTACGAAAGAACTATTGGACTAGTTCCTACCTTTTCAACCAATATGCTCTACCTGTCTAAGTTACAGTACAGGAACCAGATTGACATGTTTTTGCAATTTGTGTTGCAATGCTATTTAGAAAAACTTGTGCAACATCTTAAGCATGATAAGTAAATTTGTTCGAAAAAAATCAGTAGCATTAGTTGGAATTTCAGACATGGAAGGAGTTTTTGTGCGATGTGTCCCAGAAGAGGAACGAATGCAGATCACTGACACTGTAAATTATAAGCATGATTGAAGGGGACCTTGTAAAACTGTCAACCTGGAAAGAATCCAAGTTGAAGAGTTACATTTAGTTTTTAAAACCTGTAAATTTGATGGAAGGCACTGGCTACGATTACCCGCAAAAAGTAACAATCAGTAGTTAATCATTATTAATTACCGCTAAAATTAAAGTAACAATCATGACAATCAGTAGTTGATCATTATTATAAACAAAACAATAAAAAATATTATTACACAGGTACATAAATAAAATAACTACATGATTACTGATACTACTGTATAGAGAGTTTCTAACATATGTACAGTAGTGTCCGGTAATTCCGCCTGTCCGGTAAACCCGCCCACTCCCATTTACTTCCATAATTGTCACTTCCGTGAATATTTCGTCTACTATTTTATTTATAGGAACTGTACTTATCATCACTGCATGTCAAATTTTAAAGAAAAATCCTTTAATATGAAAATATCTAATGATAATATATATATAATACAGTTCCTAAAGCTAACGATAATCATATTATTGCTTACAAAACTCATTTCTGACTTGAAATTTTTTTTTGGATTATCTGGAATCCCATTATAAGTGGTCTATTAAATAAATAGATCACCTTTTCCTCTCATACATTTGTGATAAACTGGCCCTCCATACATATTTACTGCGCATGGGTGGATTTAACGGACAAATACATTTCCGATAAGAACGTTAACACGGATGACCTACTTGTTTTGTTGATTTTAAAATTTATTTCAGATATTTTTTGGGAAATGAGATAAACTACTCAAAGTTAATTTGTCAGTGAACCGATTTATATTAAATTTGATACAATTTGTATATAATTAAGCAGAAATACATACGATCAAAGCCTTATGCATGTTATGTGGACAGATTTACCGGACTGCATCGTATGCATGTGCTGGTAGATTCCTCCGTTATTCGGAGCACCCCTTGAGAGCTGCGAGGGTACAGTGGAATCTGTGTTCACTCCCCTACATGATTAATAGAGATGTGTCACTAAAGTATTTAAAACAATACAAGAACAATCCCTACGGTACCCCACAACAAATAGATTGCTAGGACTCCAAGAAGTCTTGTATATTGGTAGAGTAAGCCAAAGTACTTGTAGAGAACCACCGGGCTGCTCGGTGGGAACAGACAAACCGAAGAGATATCGGTAGATTGATATCCAGGTCAAAGTTGGGGCAGCTTTGACCTAATATTAGGCCCCATATTGAAGATTTAATGAATAAAAAATTATTTCAATCTTGAAATGGAATTTATTCACATGTAGGTAATTGGAAAGAGATAAGCAGCGGCAGATTTAGGGGGAGGGGGGCCCAGGGTGTCCAGGCCCCCCTTTTGTGGGAAAAATTTGGTTGATTATATAGGGACCACTGAAGCATGACTGGAGCGGGCACCCTCTTATGGCAGTCAGTGGGCCCCCTTATGAAAATTTCTGGATCTGCCACTGATAAGAACAATTTACCTGTACAGGTTCGTCCTGAACATGCATGAAATATTTGCAACTGGACGTTAAGCAACCAACAATCAATCAACCTGTACAGGTAAAATTTTGATGCAGTTTTTGGAAAGACGGCTTCAAGCCGTCAATTCCCTATGTGGCTGGCCAGACTTCCAAGCCCCTCACGTCACTCATTTTGTTTTTATAGTTGGGGAAAACACCTCAAAATTTCATACTGAATTGATGAGAAGGAGACACACAAATGAACAGATTGACTTTAAACACTTTTTAACACATTTGCCTTCTGTATCTCGTGAAATTATCGTATCTTGAGCTCTTCGTAACATTATTTACGTTTCTTTTACAATCCGGATAAAATCAGTATTACGAAATATTCTAAATATATCCAACCTAGTGCCGTCATGGTTGGAATTCCACACTAAGTAGAAGCAGGGATATCCTTTCCTCATTATTAAAATCATTCACAGAAATCGTGTATGATTAAGAAATCGGTATTTGTTTATTTAAAAACATAATTATGTTTGCTGTAGATGATTCAACATGCAATGCTTTGATTTGTAGGTTAACTTTCACGGTAAACAATGGGGATACATGGGATTGGGGAGAGAAACGTCAGTTTTCATTCTTTTCTGTAACTGTATTGAGAATCTCTCCTCCAATACAGGAGCACCTCAAATTGATGAGTAATTATCCACCTAAAGAAAAGTTTCTGTATCTGAACACTTAAAATGTGATATTTATTATATGATAAGTAGTTTTCCATTAAAACAAAATTTTATGTACCAACATAATCATTGTAATGGTAAACAAAATATAAAATTTTCAAATGGCTTTTTGTAGTTTAAACATATTTAAATGGAAATTTAAAACTGAATAGACTTTTCAGTCCTCACTTTATCGAGAAAAAATTTAAAATCTTAGAGCCCTGTCACAAAAAATGGAGAAATGCACTAGCTTGCAGTTCAGTGGTATACAATAAAAAATATATATTGTTGTAGTTATTAAATGATATAATTCAATTGAATTTTAGATAATTAACTTTCAACTTTAATGAAATGTTTTGAATAAGAAGGTGCCAAATTAATCTCTTTATTGGTTCAAATTGATTCTATGATGAATTCTTGGCTAAGGAAATGAAATTACATTATTAACCAACAATTAATTTCAATATTATCAATCTTTCTACATGTTTTTGCTCATTCTTTGTATGAAGACTATCAAAAGATATAAAAAAAAAAAAAAAAAAAAAATAGAAACATTTGCCGTCTTTTCCCTCAGAGCTTTTAAGCTCTTTGATTCATTTATACACCTGACTAATGAACAGTTAAAAACATTGCATCGCTCCATTGGTGAACTAATTAGTTTGACAACCAGTTCTTGGTTTATCACCACAATGATTGACCAGCATCCCATGCTTTATAAATAAATTTTAACCCTAATAAATGGCCATCATTTGATTCTGGAAATAGCAGATGGTGGACTTTTATAAGAGTATGGGTTAGGGTTAGGGTAAGGGTTAGGGTTAGGGTTGTACTGTAGTAGTCTCAAATCTTATGAAGTGTACATTTTATGGGAAGATACACACACAAACAAAGATAAATGAACAGCAGATTAAAATAAATCATTGCAAGAAACATGAAAAATATATGTTAGTTTTATTGACAATTTAAAAGACACCCTTATAATGGTTAATTATTCAACTCAAATATCAGTACATTAAATAAAAAAGGTGAATATAGCTACATCAATTCCGTGAACAATAAGAAATATACTACTAGTATCTCAATTGTTTGTAAAACAATTGAAAGGTCTTTCCTGTAAAAGTGATGTTTTCGTAATGTACTTTTTACGATCTTTCATTTAATATACGACAAGCATACCTTCTGAAACTTTTCGCTTTTTACACTTAATGACCCCATCCACCTAATTTTCGAGATCAGAAGTATGATATATGTAATGTAGACTTGATGATCTTTCATTTGATATGCGACAACGCCATCTTCTAGAAAGTTTGATTTTTGCACTTAATAACCCCATCCAACTTATTTTTGGAGGACAGGAATTTGATATTTGAAATGTACACGTTATGACCTTTCATTTGATATACAACAACCTTATCTTAGAAGAAAATTCATGTTTTGCACTCAATGACCCCACCCAACCCATCTTTTGGGGACGTCAATTTGATATTTGAAATGTACGCTTTATGGGCTTTCATTTGATATGCGACAACCTAACCATCTGAGAAGTTTGAAATTTTTGCACTAAATGACCCCACCCTTCCCACTGGAATAAAAAAGGGGTTTGAAATTTTCATTTTTGAATAGAGCTCATTTAGACATTCAATTTGATAAACATAATGATCGTATTTGGCAAAGTGCCAAAAATGATGCAATATCAATTATATAAATAGAACTTATGAAACTTACAAAGTCAATGTAAAAGATGAAAATTTCAAATTGATTTTTTTTTCAGTTTTTCATTGAAAGTTTTTGGTGATTAGTCAAACATATAACCATGTTAAACTCTTCAATTTCTGAAAATTTCAGGTGGAAAGCTGTTGTTGATTCAGTAATACATGCCTCCGCTCGTAAAATTTTAAACTGCATTATCTCTAAAACGACAATAGATATCTCAAATCTGTTAAATGATAAATGATCTGAAGTTAAAGGGCAACATTGTAGAAAAAATCTTGGACAATTTCAGAGTTCATCAAGGTCACAATGAATCATCAAATATATGATGCAATACTAAACTTGAGAACCGGAAGTCATAGAGACATGGGACTACCACCATTCAACTCAGGACCACTTGATTATTCAAATGTTACAAAGTCAAGGTCATAGTACACTTTGAAGGTCAAGGTAAAATTTCATCATGACCTGACATTGATCTCAAATTGAAGGTCTAAACATACTGATCATTTTTGCAATTTATAGTAGGTTGATATCTGTAACCTTTAAAAAGATATACACAAAATACTATACTTTTAAGAATTATCTCGTTGCAACTTTTGAACAGACGGTCGGACAGATTTGAGCTTAATGTATAAAATGTAGAGCTCGTCGAGAGGAACATTTCATACGCAGTATGTATGCAGCAAACTCTTATCGTTTTCTTAATATGTAAGCTTGAAATTGCAGCGTAAATTTTTTTGCACTCAGTGACCTTTGACCTTGGGTGCAAATTAAAGGTCACATGAATTAAAAATTTTGGTGAAGGTCCCAAGTCTCTACGACTTCCGGTTCTCGAAATAGAATTTTTCAAAAATTGTGTATAATTTTTAAAGGGAAATAACTCCTTATAAGGGTTGATAACATACTAATTGTTTATGTTTTCTAACATTGCCATCTGTTCTTGTAGATGCTGCCATTTTCAATTCGACTCTATCTCTAATACTTTTTAAGAAAAATGCAAATAAAAGAAATTGCTTCAAGGGGATATAACTCTCAAAGGGGGTGATGAAATCCTACGCAGCCTCGTAAGGTAATACATCATGATGAGATCAACCTATTGTTAAAATAAGATCATGATATCTTTAAATTTTGATTTTGATTTTGGTGTTTTAACGCCACTAAGCACCGCTTTTGGGCTATTCGTGGCGGCCAGTTTTATTGGTGAAGGAAGCCGAGTGCCGGAGAAAACCACCGACCTTGATAGGAAAACTGACAATCCTAGTCAATTAAGATTGAGTCGAGTGCACCCGCACGAGCGGGTTCGAACTCACAACCTCAGTGTTGACTGGCTAGTGATTACAGTAGTAACTACTTAGACCACTGCCACCGAGGCCCCTGATATCTTTAAAACAATGAGGGGCCATGTTGAAAAAACCAATGAAAGGGAGATAACTTCTTAAGGGGATGATGAAATCCTTAACAGGGTCATCTGGTAATACTTCATGATGAGGACTATCGATGGTCCATATTTGGTCTTGATAACTCCAATAGAAACGAGGGGAGGGCAGGTAAAAAAAATGTTGGAAGAAAAAAAAAAAAAAAAAACATTAGAAAAACAATAAGGTCTTTCCTAACGGATTGGAAAGACCTTAATTACAAAAATGTATTGTCAGATGAACATTTTTTAATGTATTGTAAATAGTAATCTATTATAAAAGTCTTTTACAATATGAATATTACTTTGAAAAAAAACATACATGCATTACAGGCAGATTCTGGTAGATTCTCATCCTATGGTAAAATTTTGCATACAAATTTGGCTCAGTGAACTTTACTGAAAATCTAAAAATAATGCATTTATGTCTTTTATATTCTGAAATACTACCATGATTTATACTGAATGAATTCTTTCAAAATACATGAACAATGATGAAATAGATGCATATTTCATTATTTGTATCTTGTATCATGTTGTATAGAAAGCAGATAAAATATGCCAGAAACGTATTTAAATATTTTATCATCAAATCAAATCTCAAATTACCTATTATGGCAATGAATAGAATATTCGTAAAAATTGATAAGATATGTTGTTGAAACGAAAAATATCATTTAACAATGTTAAATCATAATAGGGTTGTTGACTTCTTTTTTACAGTATACATCATTCAAAGTGGTGTACCAGGTGAAAAAATACCACAAAACATCAAAATAAGCAGAACATCAATGATCATCAGCAGTCAAGGGTCTAACTTAAATAAGTTATTAGAGAAAAATAACATACATTTGTTATTGAGGGCTAAAAAATCAGAAATCTGTGATAACATATGTATGTTACATGTTTCAAAGGGGCATTATACATCCTTTATTTTGTTAAATTGTGTACTAGTTCTATTGATATTATAATTGTCTTTATGTATATTAAACTTTAGAAAGATATAACAGCCCATAGTTTGCCAATCATGCATAACACACCCATGTTATTACAGAAAAAATATGCCTGTAATAACTAAAGGGTGTTATTACAGCTTCTCTACATGTCTTCAAAGCCTTTTCTCCTACATATATCACAATGTATTTTAATTTATTGTTATAAATAATGATAAGAGCATGTAATGAGGTTCTGCGCAAGCTTCCTAGTCATTCCCAAGTGTCTCGTGTAATAATTTAAATGCCTGTAATAACTAAGCCTTGTTATTACAGCTAAGTTATCACTTAAAAGCCTTGTCTCATTGATTTACCATGGTTGATCAAAAATGTATTATTTGAATTGGAAGATTAGTTTTCAAGGTTATGTATTAAGTTACTGCGCAAGTTTCAAGAATTCCCAAGTGCCCACTGAAAATATTTTTTTTTATGATACATTTAACTGATAACAAACATATGTTACTACAGATTAAGAGAAAGTATCTGTAATAACACATGTATGTTATTGTTCTCTAATAACTTATTCAAGTTACACCCTGACTGATTGTTTGTGTTGACAGATCATGGCGTTGTAAGCAATTAATAAATGTTGAATTTTGACGTTTTTAACTACCAACTAGGTAACAGATTGGCTCATACACATGCATCATTGACTGTCTGGAACTATATATATCATTACCTCCAGTATCATGAGTGTAATGTGTCTTCATTACCATGGAGACTTTGTACAGTAGCCAGTCATGGTTTTTACTTTTCCACCCATTCACCATGTTAACATTTGCATCATTAATATCTAAATATATCTCTTAATAAAGATATTGTTACAGTCGTCATAGTTTGCCTAATCACCTTTTCAGAATATAAAGGACTATGGGTATTCTCATTGTTAGTACACCAAAATGAAAATAACGTTTCCTCATTGGTTGAATTTCCATTGTTTAGAACGTTTTGATCCAATCGCAACGTTTTGGTGTACGCTTTTAAAATTTTACCCAGAATGCATTAGATTCTGAAACTGCGAATTGGATGAAGCCTGAAACATATTTATGTACTTGTTTCCTGTCTCCTGGCTGAAAAATATAGGGTAGGTACAAGGTAGGTACATTTTGTAGGTAAATTGATTTTGTTTCTGAAAATATTTTGGATAGACATACATGCTATGTATAGGGAAATTTTCTGAATTTGATATTGTGTAATTAGAAATTTCTGGACTTTATCATTGTTTTTTAGAACATCCATAAAATGTATTAGGATAGGCACGACAATTCAAGATATTTGTAGGTAAGGAGGGAGGAAACACAATTTTTTTTTATTTACGTCTGATCAGTGTATGAGTTGCATTGATTTTCCCATCATCATGATCATATACATGTACATGTTCATTGATATCATGGTAATTCCCAGTTAGAATAAAAATGTAACATTGAACAAAAAGATTTGTTCCGGCATAAATTTATGTAGGCATTTGTGTGAAAGACTACGCACATGTGTAAAACATGAACAGGAAAAAAAAAAAAAAAACAATGCATGTCCATATGTATAAAACATGAACAGGAAACAAATAAAAACAAAACAACACACTTCAAAGAGTTTTCCTTAACATTCATTTGTATATATATATTGTAAAATGTATTTGGGACCCCTGTAGAGTCTTTAATATTTTTTTCGCTTTTCTGGTCTGAGGTACTGAGTAGGAATACCTACGGTTTCATTGATAGACTTAGGGGTATACACATGTAGGTCACTGCCAGTGGTGAATAGAAGAATGAAAATGAGCATTTCAACATGTTTCATTTTGAAGAACCAATTTGCTAAAAAAAAAACTTGTTAATGGAAAAAGATCCCTCTTAACATGCTTAAATCAACAGAAAATGTACAACTGGGAATATCATGAAAATTTACCTTAACTTTGATATAGCTTTTGTTTATCTTATTTTTAGGTAGGTAAAACAATAGAAAGACTAAAGGCAAGCATGTTAAAAAAACTGTCAAAGAAGAAAAAAAGGAAGAAGCAAGAATCAGCAGATTCTACTGAAGAACCTGACTTAAAAATATGGCTTACTGTGAAAGAAAAACTTATTGAAAATGAGGCTTCACCTATAAACCAGACTTTTGTGGAAGGAGCAGTGCTACATATCGAAGATCAATTGTTACCAGTAGAAATTAATATACCGGTTATCACTGCACTTGTTTTACCAACAAACATAATGGTTGGATTTCCGATTTATCATAAAATATGCGGTTAATTCTGCGACTTTCAAAAATCAACGTTTATTTGGTATCGGTGTAAATCTGTGGACGATGAATCACAAAAGAAAAAAAAGACTCAATAAGTTTGTGATAAAGTTTCTGAAAGTTTATCTTACACACCTTCAGTTTCTGATTTAGGAAATAAATTGAAGTTGACCTGCGTGCCGAGACTTGGGCCTCGCTCTGGAGAAGAGTTTAGTAGTTTGTCTAAGTGTGAAGTGGAGGCTGGACCTGGAGTCTGTCCTTTCGAAAACAGACATTTGTACACACAGAATACACTGGAGGATGATGGGTAATTTTTATATTACCACAAAATTTTTGCGTTCGTATTATGTTATTTCGATGTCTGTGTCGTCTTCCGAAGACATTTTGGTTCCAGACAATAACTTGAGTATAAGTGTATGGATCTCTATCAAATTGTAGCACAAGGTTCCATAACACAATAGGAAAGTTGAGATTAATTTTGGGGGTTATTGTCCTAGCTGTTTACAAATTAGGGGCCAAAAACAAGTATTTTTCTTGTTTCAGGACAATAACTTGTGTATAAGTGTATGGATCTCTATGAAATTTTACCACAAGGTCCTATACCTCAAAAGGAAGGTTGGAATTGATTTTGGAGGTCATGGCCCAAACTTTTTAGGAATAAGGGGCCGAAAAGTGGCCAAAAAACTAGGATTTTCTGGTTTCTGGACAATAACTTGAGTATTTATAAGTGTATGGATCGCTATAAAATTGTACCACAAGGTTCCATACCATAATAGGAAGGTTGGTATTGATTTTTGGGATTATGACCCTAATGGATTAGGAAAAAGGGGCCAAAAACAATTCTTTTGTAATACTTTGCATAAATTGCTTATTTCTTGACCAATTTCAATGGGGTTTAATTCAAAGTCTTGAATTCTTGGGGTTCTTTAATATGCTGAATCTAACCGTGTATTTAGAATTTGGATTTTGGGCCTTGTTTTTGAATTGGTGCATATTAAGGTCTAAAGGGTCCAAAATTAAACTTTGTTTGATTTCAACAAAAATGGAATATATGAGGTTCTTTGATATGCTGAATCTTACCATGTATTTAGATTTTTGATTTTAGGACCAACTTTCAAGTTGGTTCAAATCGGGGTCCAAAATGAAACTTTGTTTGATTTTCACAAAAACTGAATATATGGGGTTCTTTGATATGCTGAATCTAATCATGTATTTAGATTTTGGATTTTGGGGCCTGTTATCAAATTGGTCCACATTGAGGTCCAAAGGGTCCAAAATTAGACTTTTATTTGATTTCATCAATAATTGAATTCTTGGGGTTCTTTGATATGCTGATTCTAACTATGTATTTAGATTTTGGATATTGGACCATAATAGGTAAATGTCCAATTTCAAATTTTTAAGTTCATAGACCACATTCATTCTGTGTTGGAAACTAGATTCTATGTCAATATATAATCACAATCCAAATTCAGAGCTGTATTGCACAATAAATAGAAATTATAAGTAGAGTCATAGTTAAAAGTAGATATAGCATCAAATCTAATTTCAGAGAAGAAATAATGTATAAATATGGTTTGAAATTTACTCTTCATTATTAAATTTTTGAATATAATTTAAGGTAAGTTTTAAAGATTTTTTAAAGACTTTGTATTCAGTCTTACATTGCTGAAACCTACTTCGTCAGTACATTACTCTTTTATGGCAAAAATGGGATTGCTAAATCATGTAAATGAAAGCTTACATACTTTAAAACATGTTCTTCTTCCATAAAGTGTGCATAAGCAGAGATCAGTTTGTTCTAATTTGTTTTATTTCCATTTAAAAAAAATTCTAAAATTGGATAAAAGTCAGTAATTGGTAAAGAGACTATTACACCCATGGCAAAATAATATTAAGATTTGATTCTTCTCATTTCAGTATAAGAGTAGTAAGTTACAACATACTAGCAGATGTTTATGCAGACTCTGACTATAGTAGAACTGTACTGTTTCCGTACTGTCCACCTTATGCATTAGCTATTGATTACAGAAAAAAGCTTTTAGAAAAAGAAATCACAGGTAAATATGTAACATTATATAAAACATTGTCAACTGAGGCGAAGCCAAGGTTGACAATGTCTTTTCGAGGGGTAACAATCTGCTCTATCATACTCTCAGATATGTGTTATTAGTCGATAACTTTAGGTTTGCACTCCCTCCGTCTCTGTCTGTCTGTCTGTCTGTCCATCCTTCAGTCCGGCAAATCAGTTTTCCACACTTTTTATGCCCCTGCTGTAGCGGAGGGGGCATTAAGTTTTACCCTTGTCCGTCTGTACGTCCGTCCGTACATCCCAAATTTTGTTTCCGCTCTCTAACTTTAGTTTGCCTCAACCAAATGTTATGAAACTTATACACAATGCTTATTATCACAAAGCACAGATCAAGTTTTAATTTTGATGTCGTCACTTTAACCGTTCTAGAGTTATGCCCCTTTACAAATGGAAAAATTGCTGAATTTTTCGTTTCCGTTCTCTAACTTTAGTTTGACTCATCCAAATGCTCTGAAACTTGTACACAATGCTTATTACCACAAAATACAGATCAAGTTTGAATTATGGTGGTGTCACTTTAACTGTTCTAGAGTTATGCCCCTTTACAAATGGAAAAATTGCCGAATTTTTCGTTTCCGTTCTCTAACTTAAGTTTGCCTCAACCAAATTTTATGAAACTTACACACAATACTTATTTCCACAAAACTCAGATGAAGTTCAAATTTGGGTAGGGTCACTTTTACCGTTCTTCAGTTATGTCTGTTTATAATTTTATATGATATGCAAGCGGGGGGCATCATCTGTGTCCCATTGACACATTCCACATTTATTTTCTTCATGCTTGAAGATATTGATTTGATATTTGGTGTATTGTTTTATCATGACAAGTTACAGATCAAGTTCGAATTTTGTTCCGGTCTGATGATTTTGTGCAGAGTTATGTTCCTTTGACTTAGAAAATTCACTAAAATAATAAGTTTTCCGCTCACACCAACACTTTTTAGCTCACCTGGCACGACTTAGAAAATTCACTAAAATAATAAGTTTTCCGCACTTTTTTAGCTGACCTGGCCCGAAGGGCCAAGTGAGCTTTTCTCATCACTTGGCGTCCGTCGTCCGTCGTCGTCTGTCGTCGTCCGTCGTCGTTAACTTTTACAAAAATCTTCTCCTCTGAAACTACTGGGTCAAATTTAACCAAACTTGGCCACAATCATCATTAAGGTATCTAGTTTAAAAATTGTGTCCGGTGACCTGCCAAACAAACCAAGATGGCCGCCATGGCTAAAAATAGAACATAGGGTAAAATGTATATTTTGGCCTTTAACTCTGAAACCCAAAGCATTTAGAGCAAATCTGACATGGGGTAAAATTGTTGATCAAGTCAAGATCTATCTGCCCTGAAATTTTCAGATGAATCGGACAATGGGTTGTTGGGTTGCTGCCCTGAATTAGTAATTTTAAGGATTTTTTCCGTTTTCGGTTATTATCTTGAAAATTATTATAGATAGAGATAAACTGTAAACAGCAATAATGTTCAGCAAAGTAAGATCTACAAATAAGCCAACATGATCAAAATGATCAGTTGACCCTTAAGGAGTTACTGCCCTTTAAAGTAATTTTTACCAATTTTTGTAAATTTTGTAATCTTTACAAAATCTTCTCCTCTGAAACTACTGGACCAAATTCAACCAAACTTAGCCACAATCATTATTAGGGTATTTAATTTAAAAATGTGTGCGGTGACCCAGCCAACCAACCAAGATTGCTGCCATGGCTAAAAATAGAACATAGGGTAAAATGTAGATTTTGGCTTATAACTCTGAAACCAAAGCATTTAGAGCAAATCTGACATGGGGTAAAATTGTTGATCAAGTCAAGATCTATCTGCCCTCAAATTTTCAGATGAATTGGACAACTGGTTGTTGGGTTGTTGCCCTGAATTGGTAATTTTAAGGAAATTTTGCCGTTTTGGTTATCTTGAAAATTATTACCGATAGAGATAAACTGTAAACAGCAACAATGTTCAGCAAAGTAAGATCTTCAAATAAGTCAACATGATGAAAATGGTCAGTTGACCCCTTAAGAAGTTATTGCCCTTTAAAGTAATTTTTACCAATTTTATACGACCGCAAAAAGTCGATATTGGTATGACGTTAGCGTCGTCGTCGTCGTCGTCCAAGACGCATTGGTTTTCGCACTCTAACTTTAGTTTAAGTGAATGGATCTCTATGAAATTTTACCATAAGGTTTAATATCACAAAAGGAAGGTTGAGATTGATTTTGGGGTTATGGTACCAACAGTTAAGGAATTAGGGGCCAAAAAGGGCCAAAATAAGCATTTTGTAACTTCCAGACATAACTTGTGTGTTAGTGTATTGATCTCTCTGACTTTGTACAACAAGGTTCCATATCACAAAGGGAATGCTGGGATTGATTTTTGGGGCAATTGCCTCAAAATTTTAGGAATTAGGGGCCAAAAAGGGCAAAAACAAGCATTTTTCTAGTTTCATGACAATAACTTGTGTGTAAGTGTATGGATCTTTCTGAAATTGTACTACAAGGTTCCATATCACAAAGGAAAGCTGGAATTGAGTTTGGGGTAATTGCCTGAAACCTTTAGGAATTAGGGGCCAAAATAAGCATTTTCTAGTTTCCAGACAATAACTTGTGTTCAAGTGTATGGATCTCTCTGAAATTGTACTGCAAGGTACCATACCTCAAAGGGAAGGCTGGGATTGAGTTTGGGGTGATGAATCAGAAGGGGTTCAAAAATTGGGAGGGATTTTTTCCTTTTTTCCTTTTTTTTTCTTTAAAATTTTCCATTTTAAGTTGGTTATATCTGATTTATATTTAAAAGCAAATAATAATGATATGGCAGGAGATACACAGCAAACAGAATGAGTAAATTATTATATAATAAGTATTGTGCAATAGCAAGAAATTTTCAATTGCACAGTATTGCGTAATAGCAAGAAATCTTCAATTGCACAGTATTGCGCAATAGCAAGAAATATCCAATAGCACAATATTGCGCAATAGCAAGAAATTGTCAATTGTACAGTATTGCGCAATAGCAAGAAATATTCAATTGCACAGTATTGCGCAATTGCAAGAAATATTCAATTGCACAGGATTGTGCAAAAGAAGATACTTTGTATAAATTGCTTATTTCTTGACCAATTTCAATGGAGTTTTATTCTTGAACTCTTGGGATTCTTTAATATGCTGAATCTAACCGTGTATTAAGTTTTTGGATTTTGGGTCCCGTTTTAAATTGGTCCACATTGAGGTCCAAAGGGTCCAAAATTAAACTTTGTTTAATTTCATCAAAATTGAATTATTGGGGTTCTTTGATATGCCGAATCTAACCGTGTATTTAGATTCTTAATTTTTGGTCCCGTTTTCAAATTGGTCTACATTAAGGTCCAAAAGGTCCAAAATTAAACTTTAGTTTGATTTTATCAAAATTGAATTCTTAGGGTTCTTTGATATGCTGAATCTAAACATGTATTTAGATTTTTGATTATTGGCCCAGTTTTCAAGTTGGTCCAAATCGGGTCCAAAATTAAACTTTGTTTGATTTCAACAAAATTGAATATATGGGGTTCTTTGATATGCTGAATCTAACCATGTATTTAGATTTTTGATTTTGGGCCCAGTTTTCAAGTTGGTCCAAATCGGGGTCCAAAATTAAACTTTGTTTGATATCAACAAAATTGAATATATGGGGTTCTTTGATATGTTGAATCTAACCATGTATTTAAATGTTTGATTTTTGGGCTCGTTATCAACTTTGTCCACATTGAGGTCAAAAGGGTCCAAAATTAAACTTTGTTTGATTTCATCAAAATTGAATTATTGGGGTTCCTTGATATGCCGAATCTAACTGTGTATTTAGATTCTTAATTTTTGGTCCCGTTTTCAAATTGGTCTACATTAAGGTCCAAAGGGTCCAAAATTAAACTTAGTTTGATTTTATCAAAATTGAATTCTTAGGGTTCTTTGATATCCTGAATCTCAACATGTATTTAGATTTTTGATTATGGGCCCAGTTTTCAAGTTGGTCCAAATCAGGGTCCAAAATTAAACTTTGTTTGATTTCAACAAAATTGAATATATGGGGTTCTTTGATATGCTGAATCTAACCATGTATTTAGATTTTTGATTGTTGGGCCCGTTATCAACTTTGTCCATTTTGAGGTCAAAAGGGTCCAAAATTAAACTTTGTTTGATTTCATCAAAATTGAACTCTTGGGGTTCTTTGATATGCTGAGTCTAACCATGTATTTAGATTTTGGATATTGGACCATAATAGGTGAATGTCCAATTTAAAATTTTAAGTTCTTAGACCACATTCATTCTGTGTCAGAAACCTATGCTGTGTCAAATATTTAATCACAATCCAAATTCAGAGCTGTATCAAGCTTGAATGTTGTGTCCATACTTGCCCCAACTATTCAGGGTTCGACCTCTGCGGTCGTATCAAGCTGCGCCCTGCAGAGCATTTTATTTGTAAATTTTGTATTCTTTTACTAAAATCTTCTCCTCTGAAACTACTGGACCAAATACAACCAAACTTAGCCACAATCATTATTAGGGTATTTAGTTTAAAAATGTGTGCGGTGACCCAGCCAACCAACCAAGATGGCTGCCATGGCTAAAAATAGAACATAGGGTAAAATGTAGATTTTGGCTTGTAACTCTGAAACCAAAGCATTTAAAGCAAATCTTACAGGGATTAACTTGTTTATCAAGTAAATATCTATCTGCCCTCAAATTTTCAGATGAATTGGACAACTGGTTGTTGGGTTGCTGCCTTTGAATAGGTAATTTTAAGGAAATTTTGCCGTTTTGGTTATTATCTTGAAAATTATTACAGATAGAGATAAACTGTAAACAGCAACAATGTTCAGCAAAGTAAGATCTTCAAATAAGTCAACATGATGAAAATGGTCAGTTGACCCCTTAAGAAGTTATTGCCCTTTAAAGTAATTTTTACCAATTTTATCGACCGCAAAAGTCGTATATTGGTATGACGTTAGCGTCGTCGTCGTAAATCGTCCGAAGACGCATTGGTTTTCGCACTCTAACTTTAGTTTAAGTGAATGGATCTCTATGAAATTTTACCATAAGGTTTAATATCACAAAAGGAAGGTTGAGATTGATTTTGGGGTTATGGTACCAACAGTTAAGGAATTAGGGGCCAAAAGGGCCAAAATAAGCATTTTGTAACTTCCAGACATAACTTGTGTGTTAGTGTATTGATCTCTCTGACTTTGTACAACAAGGTTCCATATCACAAAGGGAATGCTGGGATTGATTTTTGGGGCAATTGCCTCAAAATTTTAGGAATTAGGGGCCAAAAGGGCAAAAACAAGCATTTTCTAGTTTCATGACAATAACTTGTGTGTAAGTGTATGGATCTTTCTGAAATTGTACTACAAGGTTCCATATCACAAAGGAAAGCTGGAATTGAGTTTGGGGTAATTGCCTGAAACCTTTAGGAATTAGGGGCCAAAAGGGGCCAAAATAAGCATTTTCTAGTTTCAGACAATAACTTGTGTTCAAGTGTATGGATCTCTCTGAAATTGTACTGCAAGGTACCATACCTCAAAGGGAAGGCTGGGATTGAGTTTGGGGTGATGAATCAGAAGGGGTTCAAAAATTGGGAGGGATTTTTTTCCTTTTTTCCTTTTTTTCTTTAAAATTTTCCATTTTAAGTTGGTTATATCTGATTTATATTTAAAAGCAAATAATAATGATATGGCAGGAGATACACAGCAAACAGAATGAGTAAATTATTATATAATAAGTATTGTGCAATAGCAAGAAATTTTCAATTGCACAGTATTGCGCAATAGCAAGAAATCTTCAATTGCACAGTATTGCGCAATAGCAAGAAATATCCAATAGCACAATATTGCGCAATAGCAAGAAATTGTCAATTGTACAGTATTGCATAATAGCAAGAAATATTCAATTGCACAGTATTGCGCAATTGCAAGAAATATTCAATTGCACAGGATTGTGCAAAAGAAGATACTTTGTATAAATTGCTTATTTCTTGACCAATTTCAATGGAGTTTTATTCTTGAACTCTTGGGATTCTTTAATATGCTGAATCTAACCGTGTATTAAGTTTTTGGATTTTGGGTCCCGTTTTAAATTGGTCCACATTGAGGTCCAAAGGGTCCAAAATTAAACTTTGTTTAATTTCATCAAAATTGAATTATTGGGGTTCTTTGATATGCCGAATCTAACCGTGTATTTAGATTCTTAATTTTGGTCCCGTTTTCAAATTGGTCTACATTAAGGTCCAAAAGGTCCAAAATTAAACTTTAGTTTGATTTTATCAAAATTGAATTCTTAGGGTTCTTTGATATGCTGAATCTAAACATGTATTTAGATTTTGATTATTGGCCCAGTTTTCAAGTTGGTCCAAATCGGGGTCCAAAATTAAACTTTGTTTGATTTCAACAAAATTGAATATATGGGGTTCTTTGATATGCTGAATCTAACCATGTATTTAGATTTTTGATTTTTGGGCCCAGTTTTCAAGTTGGTCCAAATCGGGTCCAAAATTAAACTTTGTTTGATATCAACAAAATTGAATATATGGGGTTCTTTGATATGTTGAATCTAACCATGTATTTAAATGTTTGATTTTGGGCTCGTTATCAACTTTGTCCACATTGAGGTCAAAAGGGTCCAAAATTAAACTTTGTTTGATTTCATCAAAATTGAATTATTGGGGTTCCTTGATATGCCGAATCTAACTGTGTATTTAGATTCTTAATTTTTGGTCCCGTTTTCAAATTGGTCTACATTAAGGTCCAAAGGGTCCAAAATTAAACTTAGTTTGATTTTATCAAAATTGAATTCTTAGGGTTCTTTGATATCCTGAATCTCAACATGTATTTAGATTTTGATTATGGGCCCAGTTTTCAAGTTGGTCCAAATCAGGGTCCAAAATTAAACTTTGTTTGATTTCAACAAAATTGAATATATGGGGTTCTTTGATATGCTGAATCTAACCATGTATTTAGATTTTGATTGTTGGGCCCGTTATCAACTTTGTCCATTTTGAGGTCAAAAGGGTCCAAAATTAAACTTTGTTTGATTTCATCAAAATTGAACTCTTGGGGTTCTTTGATATGCTGAGTCTAACCATGTATTTAGATTTTGGATATTGGACCATAATAGGTGAATGTCCAATTTAAAATTTTTAAGTTCTTAGACCACATTCATTCTGTGTCAGAAACCTATGCTGTGTCAAATATTTAATCACAATCCAAATTCAGAGCTGTATCAAGCTTGAATGTTGTGTCCATACTTGCCCCAACTATTCAGGGTTCGACCTCTGCGGTCGTATCAAGCTGCGCCCTGCGGAGCATTTTATTTGTAAATTTTTGTAATCTTTTACTAAAATCTTCTCCTCTGAAACTACTGGACCAAATACAACCAAACTTAGCCACAATCATTATTAGGGTATTTAGTTTAAAAAATGTGTGCGGTGACCCAGCCAACCAACCAAGATGGCTGCCATGGCTAAAAATAGAACATAGGGGTAAAATGTAGATTTTGGCTTGTAACTCTGAAACCAAAGCATTTAAAGCAAATCTTACAGGGATTAACTTGTTTATCAAGTAAATATCTATCTGCCCTCAAATTTTCAGATGAATTGGACAACTGGTTGTTGGGTTGCTGCCTTTGAATAGGTAATTTTAAGGAAATTTTGCCGTTTTGGTTATTATCTTGAAAATTATTACAGATAGAGATAAACTGTAAACAGCAATAATGTTCAGCAAAGTAAGATCTTCAAATAAGTCAACATGACCAAAATGGTCAGTTGACCCTTAAGGAGTTATTGCCCTTTATAGTCAATTTTTAACAATTTTCATTAATTTGGTAAATTTTGGTAATTTTTACAAAATGTTTTCCTTTTGTAATCTTCTTTTCTGAAACTGCAGTAGAAAATCAATATAGAAAACAATCTACTAATGAACTGGCAATAAAAATAATTGATAATTCTATAACATGAAAAAAAAAACACATTAATACCTGATGATGGTGTTTCTTTCTTTACATTGAAAATGATGTCACAACTATAATCCCGAACAATAGGTCGAATGTCAGATATGTTTCAGTACTTTGGCTTCATTTTCTACAGATTCAAGTGCAAATGATGCTTGATTTCCAACACTAATTTATACAGACTTCATCCCTTTCACAGGTAATGCCTGCCTCATATTATATTTAAAACTTTAATAGAATATCAGAAATTTTGAGAGAAAATTAATCAACAATGCAAGATCTAAAACTTAATTAATATTGTTCAAATTATCAATTAGCTATTAAAAAAAAATTCTCATTAAAAAATATAGTTTTCATTTTATATTTTATCAGAAGTTTAGGGAAAAAATTGAATTTAATTATGTCCCTTGTTCTCATTTCCTGGGATAAATCCAATACAAATTAAAGTATTGGTATTGAATTAATATTTAAGAAATATTTCAAACCTTACCATTTTCTTCACAAGAATGAAGACCATATTTTCAGTGTCATGAGTATCAGTCATCATATTTGTTGTACTTTGTTGTTTAAAAGTTGAATACAAAAAGATCAACAAAGCAATTCAAAACCACTTGAATTTTGCAACAACAAATGAGAGTTTTAACGACCTCAGCTGGCTATACAACCCTTGCACAATCAACTGAATTTTGCAGAAATCATTAATAGGAAACAACAAAACTTGACAACAAACTTTCTCATCACTTCCCATTTCTCGTTAGATAAATTTTACAAAAATTCTCCCCTGAAACTACTGTCAAATTAAACCAAACTTGGTTTAAATCACCACTAGGATATCCAGGGACCACTGTGTATGATGACCCTGCCTGCCAACATGGCACACATGGCTGAAATAAAACATAGGTTTCAAACGCACTTTTTAGTCTTATATCTCTGAAACTAAACGACAGTACAACAGTTGCATTTATCATGCATCAATTGTAAATAAAAATATCAGGTGAGCGACACAGGGTCCTTGGAGCCTCTAGTTTGTCATTCTTGAAGATATTGATTTGATAATTGGTATATAGTTTTATCATGCCAAGTTACAGTTCAAGTTTGAATTTTGTTCCGGTCTGATGATTTTGTGCAGAGCAATGGTCCTTGGACTAAGAAAATTCACACAAATAATCAGTTTTCCGCACTTTTTTTCGTCATGCTTGAAGATATAGATTTGAAAATTGGTATATAGTTTTATCATGACAAGTTACAGATCAAGTTAGAATTTTATTCCTTCTGATGATTTTGTGCAGAGTTATGGTCCTTGGACTTACAAAAACACTTAAATAATCAGTTTTCAACACTTTCTTCGTCATGCTTGAAGATATTGACTTGATATTTGTTATATATAGTTTACACCATGACAAGTTATAGATCAAGTTAGAATTTTGTTCCAATACAATGAATTTTTAACCGGTAGGGGACTATGTATTGCCATGCAATACTCACAGAATGCTTGTTTAATTTATCATACTGAATGTTCTGTTATTACTGTCTATTAAATTTCAAATTCAAAGTAATAAACTATGTCGTCTTGTACATAACAATCATCCGTATTTATTAAAGCGCACACTTGAGCAAGCGTCTCCGTGAAGGGTAATAGAGTATTTGTCATGGGATAGAGTAAATTGTCTCCCTCGTATTAACCAATCAAAATTTGGCATTTTGACATGAAGTATGATAAAACACAATGTCTGCTATAAAATATTGTTCTCCCTACAAAATTTCATACAAAATATAGTCCTCCAAACAAAATTTCACAATAGATATAGTCATCCTGCTCCTCCGAAATTAATTTCATACAAAATACTGTTCACAGACACAATAATACTTCCAGTACACACTGAGGAAGACAATGTTTCATATTAAATATTGTACTTCTCCATGAAATTTTGTTGAAACTATGTGGACAAAATTTCATTGTGAAATATTGTCCATGAAAAATTTACTCCGCCATGAAATTGTGAGTTTATTGAATCTTTTAAATATTGTCCATGAAAATTGTGCGCTGCATCATATAATACCTATCTGCAGTACACAGGTATACAAGCATGCACATTTTTATAAGACCGCATATTGGTATCACGTTGTCGTCCTTGTCGTCAGCGTTGTAATACAAAGACAGATGGTTTCGGATAATAACTTTAGTATAAGTAAATAGAAATCAATAAAATTTCAACACAAGGTTTATAACCACAAAAGAAGGTTGGGATTGATTTTGGGGTTATGGTCCCAAAGGTTTAGGAATTAGGGGCCAAAAAGGGGCCCAAATAAGCATTTTGAAGTTTCCAGACAATAACGTGTGTTTAAGTGTATGAATCTCTGAAATTATACCACAAGTGTCCATACAACAAAGGGATGGCTATGGTAGGGTTATGGCTCAAACCATTTAGCAATTAGGGGCAAAAAGGGGAAAAACAAAGGTTATTATGGTTAAAGGACAATTTAGACAATTTAAAAGCAGTGTAAGGAGGTAATCGAATCCATTTAAAGAATACTGTTGTATATATGTTTGATTACTTACCTTACACTGCTTGTAAATTATGTATTAAGAAATGATTATTGTCTTGAGATGATTAGCTGTAAATTTATTTTTAGAAGTTACTATTAATTAATATTAATTTTAACCATGACTGTATGTCATTTTATATTTTAATATTTTATGATGTATTTAATTGAATTGAGATTATTTTTGGAATAAGGGAAAGGGGAGTTGAAAAAAATTTTGGGGGTGGGTGGTAAATAAGAATTTCAGAATATAGAATAAATATAAGAATAAGCATTTCAGATTTCAGAAATTAAAAGAAAATTTCTTCAAATATTTTTTTTTTTGGAGGGTTAATATTCAACAGGTAAATTTTTTTTTTTTGGGGGCAATTCGCAACAGCATAGTGTATTGCACAAAAGCAAAAAATTGAATATAAATTCAAATTATATAACCAATTTTAAGTTCTTTGACTACACTTATTCTGTGTCAGAAACCTATTATGTGTCAAATATTTAATTACAATCCAAATTCAGACCTGTATCAAGCGCGAATAATGTGTCCATTTTGGCCGCAACTTTTCAGGGTTGGACATCTGCGGTTGTATCCAGCTGCGCTCAGCGAAGCAATTTATTATATTTATAACAGAACAAATTTAATTATGAAAGGAAAGTAATTCTAAATATCAAACAAATATATATATTTTAAACTTTCAAATTGGCATTTATAATTCACCTTTTCAGAATCTAATGCATTCTGGGGAATAATTTCAAAAGCGTACACCAAATCGTTGTGATTGGTTTAAAAAGTCCTAAACAATATATGGAAAATCAACTAATGATGTAAAGTTATTTTTATTTTGGTGGACGAACAATGAGATTACACATAATCCTTTAAATTCTGAAAAAAAAACGAATTGATAAGTATATTAAAGATTTGCCTTATAAAATGAGACAAAATTTCATGACAATGAATCCATTAAATATTTTCTAAACATAGACTAAACATAAGTTTGGATAATCTTCATTTAACAATGCAAAATTCCATTAGGCCACACCAATTTGATTTGTAGTTCTTCGGACAAAAGCTCCAAAAAATATGGGGCGAGCAAGCGAAATTTTTTGATTGTATTTATTTCTTGAAAATGAGTTTTGATGAGGCGGGTGCTCTACAAGTGGAGCGAGCGGTATAATTTTTTTTTAAATTGTGCGATTTAGAATTTTATGTACATGTTGAAACTGGGTTACTTCAAAGAAAAAGGAGGAGAAACATGCTCTTATGCATATAATTTGATGTATTTGTGCCTGTAGTACAGTCTGTACCATACCCAACTTTCTGGTTTGCTTTGGTTTAGTATAATAATGATTATTTTCGTCAAATAAACTTTTATAGCTGACTATGCGGTATGGGCTTTGCTCATTGTTGATGGCCGTACGGTGACCTATAATTTTTAATTTCTGTGTCATTTGGTCTCTTGTGGAGAGTTGTCTCATTGGCAATCATACCACATTTTCTTTTTATATTTGACTCGTGAATTTTCATTTAAATTCATACACGTGTATATATTAAGGAAGCATAGCAGATGCAGATTAGCAAGAGGATTATGTTAGTTAGGTAAATGAAATGTGTTGAATAGTATTAAAATATGTGTATGTATTCCCAAAATGCCCTTGAAAAATATTAAATATCTTTTGATATAGTTGTTTTCATTGTATGGTAATGATCGTTTATTGGCTGCTTGACATCCAGTTGGAACTATTTATCCATAATAGGATCAACATAATGAGTGAGGTGAATATTTCAACAACAAGATAGTTATATTGCTATGCATGTAGATCCCAATGTATTAAACATTACCTTAAAATACCTTTAACCACATTCACATGCATTATTCTGAATTAGCAAAATACTTTTTCATTTTGCCCCTGAAACCTGCGATGTATTTCAAACTGGAAGTGGTTGCACCAATAACACATCCATAATTATTATTTGCATGCCAATCCCAATACCACCACTTTGGTCTCGAACGTTGGAACTCTTAAATTTTCCTTTACAAAAGAGTTCTGATTGCATGTCAATATACTAACAAGGGGATATGGGGTTTCATCAAAATACGATAAATCTGTCATTTTTTAAAAATTCATGGGAATTTAACATTAATTTCATCCAAGATAGATAGCTCTATCTATGTCTGTTATAGTCCGAGATTACTCTGGCGTCCACGGCTGTTTTGCCAGACAAGCTGGGGCCGTGGGACAACAGCGCCCCATTTTGTCTGGCAAAACAGCCGTTGGACGTCAGAGTAATCTCGGACTATGTCTGTTGAAACAATGATGGGGATGACAATGGTTCTAACAAGTACTGATGTGATCGTGGTCATCAAACGAAAGATTTTTAAAAATTTTTGTCTCCTAGAACAGGTCTTCATAGGTAAAACGAAATGCATTTCAAATAACTGTGTGTTTAATAACTACTTGTCCTCGGCAATGATCTGTTACAACTTCATGTTGGCATCCCGATTTTTGACCTTTTATTTACAAATCGATTTATTACAAGTGAGTTTGAATCGATCGGAGCAATATATGCACAAGAAAAATGTCTAAGAGAAAAAAAAAAATGTCAAGGACAAACTAATTTTGGAGCGGCATGCGGCCCAAAAATTGGCGGAAGCGGTAATTATTTTTTTTATTGAAAAGTTAATTTCTCCAAAACAGGAGCGGGAAAATCCAAAGAACTATTAATCAAATTGGTGTGGCCTTCTCAGGACATTATTTCATAGGTTTGAACAAAATATAAAGATATACATGTATAATCATGAAATTCTGGGGGACACTATTTCATAGGACAATATTTTACTTTAGAAATACACTTACTCAGTGAAGCATTATAATTAAAAGTTAACGGGGTAAATACATTTTATAGCTATTATTAAAAGATGAATTCTGAAAGACCACTTAAATTTATTGAAATTTATTACATACATGTATTTGTCTGTAAAATATTGGATTTAAAAATTGATTAAATATAGCCATTTTACTGCCCTGGGCAAGTACCCATTTATGGAATAAAACCAACTAATTCATTACCCTTTTGCTTTCTATGTTAAATTCTGCAATTTCAAGCATAAATGGCTACTTTGTCTTAAGTTCAAATAAAGTGGCAGTCATTTCATGTCAGAACATTACCTTATCCTGACTTGTGATGAAAAATTCAACATACCTTTAATTGCATATTAGATCACACTGATTCCCGGAAGTTTGATAGTACAAAAACAGGTACTTCTGATCTGAACAACAGGGCATACAGTCAGGGATATAACTCTATAGGGCTATAAGAGAAAATATCATAAATGTGTTATTGTGGACTAAAAAATCCCAAAACTGTGATAACATATGTATGTTACATGTTTCAAAGGGGCAATATACATCCTTTGTTATGTTAAAATGTATACAAGTTCTGTTGATATTATTATTGTCTTATTATATTTGACCTTCAAAGTGTACTATGACCTTGACCTTGTGACATTTGAAAGATCAAGTGGTCCTCAGTTGAATGGTGGAAGTCCCATGTCTATGCAACTTCCTGTTCTCAAGTTTGGTATTGCATCATATATTTGATTATTCTTTTTGACCTTGATGAACTTTGGAATTGTTCAAAAAATTTCTACAATGTTGTACTTCAACTGCAGATCATTTTTCACTTAGCAGATTTGAGATATCTGTTGTCGTTTTAGAGATAATGCAGTTTGAAATTTTGCGAGCGGAGGCATGTATTTCTGAATCAACAACAGCTTACCACCTGAAACTTTCAGAAATTGAAGAGTTTAACATGGTTATATGTTTGACTAATTACCAAAAACTTTCAATGAAAAACTTAAAAAAAAAAAAAATTAAAGATATTTTCATCTTTTGCATTGTTTTTTGTAAGTTTCATAAGTTCTATTTATACAATTGATATTGCATCATTTTTGGCACTTTGCCAAAGGGTCATTTAGTATATCAAATTGAATGTCTAAATGAGCTCTACTCAAAAATGAAAATTTAAAACTCCTTTTTCATCCCAGTGGGAAGGGTGGGGTCATTTAGTGCAAAAAATTTAAACTTCTCAGATGGTTAGGTTGTCGCATATCAAATGAAAGTCCATAAAGCTTACATTTCAAATATCAAATTGACGTCCCCCAAAAATGGGTTGGGTGGGGTCATTGAGTGCAAAATATAAATTGTCTTCTATGGTAAAGTTGTCGTATATCAAATGAAAGTTCATAATGTGTACATTTCAAATATCTAATTCCTGTCCCCCAAAAATGAGTTAGATGGGGTTATTAAGTGTAAAAATCAAACTTTCTAGAAGATAGTGTTGTCGCATAGCAAAGGAAAGGTCATTTAGTCTACATTAAAAATATCATACATCCTATCTCGAAAATTTAGGTGGATGGGGTTTAAGTGCAAACAGTGAAAAGTGTGAGAAGGTTTGCTTATCGCCTATCAAATGGAAAGTCGTAAAGAGTGCATTACGAAAACATCAGATTTTTACGGGAAAGACCTTTCAATTGTTTTACAAACAATTCAGATACTAGTTTCATATATTTTTTTTTAATTCAAAAGAAACTTTCAACAAGGGTTCAACAGTAATCCCAAGTACATAAGCTTTCATTTGATATCAAAATTACCCAAATATTTCACCTATTGACAAAGTTACAGCTATGTGTAGGAACTATTTTGTTTAAAATATGTACTACTTTCTTGTATGTTCTTTCTGAACGGGCCTGAATTATTGGTTCTATACCTTTATCATGCCCAATGTTTTCAATCTTAATTTTTTATCTTGCTTAAAGTAATGTTGCTAATTACATCAGACTAATCTTGCATAAATTATAATTAAAACAAGATATTTGAATATAAAAATAAGAAGATTTGGCATGATTGCCAATGAGACAACTCGCCACCAGAGACCAAATGACATAAAAAGTACCAACTATAAATCACCGTATGGCCTTCAACAATGAACAAAACCCATACTGCATAGTAAGCTATAAAAGGCCCCAAAATGACAAAATAATGTAAATCAATTCAAACAAGAAAACTTATTAAACGGCCTGATTTATACATGTACAAAACAATGAATGAAAAACAAATATGATATACAGCAACAAACAACAACCACTGAATTACAGGCTCCTGACTTGGGCAAAACCCTCCCCTAACCTTGGATAGTGGTGTAACAATACATCATAAGAACAAACTACAAAAATCAGTTGAAAAGGGCTTTTAAACCTTATCATCAGATTGAAGCAGAATACATCTAACGAAAACACAGACTGGACATGGCATGGTATTTATACATTCCCACAACAAAAAGGACACTAAGTACAGATCTAAGAGTATCTGCAGTTACTAACATCTAGTTCAAAGCCAATAACAACTAATAAAAAAAAATCATGTATCTTAGACTAAAATATGAATAAGTGCACATCCAACATCCAATGGATTTAGTGTAAAGAAGACATTAACAGTCAGAGAAAAACATGACCTTGTGCAATGCCAAGATACATGCAGGTTTATAAATTTTGACTTGGATGGAGAGTTGTCTCATTGGCACTCATACCACATCTTCTTATATCTAGGTATTGACAGATTGTAGAACCGTGAATGTGCATATGTAGTTTGGATTTAATGTACTGATAACAAAATCAATATTTATACCAATAAAATCAATATTCAAAGATCTAATAACAGTGTTGAATTGGTAACTTTTTAGAATAACTTTACCAGGCTTGGTAAACAACATCTCCATAAAATTAGGATGTGCTATTCCATTTGAAATAAGTTTTCTACAGGTATGAGTGAATGCACAGTCATTAATGAATCTTTACAAAAATGTTAAATACCAAACGTGTTTTATTGGAATTCTATGTTATGTAATGATTGTCATCTGATGGTAAAGCTGTATGGACATATAGGGATCACTTCAGTTTCTTCCTCATCACACTTTGTAACTGCAACTCCTTGATAGAATTCAACCGAACTTGCACCAATTGTTTTACAGGATATGAAGTTTTGCACCTGCTATTTAAAAAAATTCTGAGTTATTTTTGGGGTTTCCCATACCAAAACACGGACTAATCAATTTCTTCTTATATCAGTTTGTTAATCTGCAACTCCTTGAAAATAGAAAATCCCCCCAAACTTGCATATATTCTTCTACAGCATGTACAGGACATAAAGTTGTGCACCTGTTATTAGTCCCCTACTGACAAAGAAAATTCATTTAAATGATCAGTTTTCCGCACTTTTTTTCGTCATGCTTGAAGATATTGATTTGATAATTGGTATATAGTTTTATCATGACAAGTTACAGATCAAGATTGAATTTTGTTCCGGTCTGATGATTTTGTGCAGAGTTATTGTCCTTGGACTTGGAAAATTTACCCAAATAATCAGTTTTCCACCCTTTTTTGTCATGCTTGAAGATATTGATTTGATAATTTGTATATAGTTTTATCATGACAAGTTACTGATGGTTTTGTGCAGAGTTATTGGATTGGAAAATTCACTCAAATAATTACAAAATGCAGTTTTCCGCACTTTTTTTGTCAGGCTTGAAGATATTGTCTTAATATTTGTTATGTAGTTACACCATGACAAGTTATAGATCAAGTTAACATTTTGTTCCAGTACAATGAATTTTTAACCGGAAGGGGGCTATGTATTGCCATGCAATACTCTCAGAATGCTTGTTTTATGTGATTTTTAAGGGTTTCCAATTAATACATGTACATTGACTTTTGCCATTTCTATGAATATTATTTGGAGATGGCATGCCACATACATCTTTCTTGGAGGACTAACAAATATATGTAAACCCATAGGAATACAATGATAGCAATAATGTCACAATCTTTATAGCATTGCTCATTTATAGGTTACAACAGTGATTTGATTTGTTTACAAGAGGTTGATAGAACATGTAGAAAGGTGTTCATCAATGATCTCTTACCAGCTTTTGATTCTCTTGAATATAGTGGAGTTCTCCAAGAAAAAGGAGGAATGACACATGAAGGAGAAGCTATCTTCTACAGAAATTCTAAATTTAGGTTTTAGTGTGATACAAAATTAGGCCAACTAAAATTAATTAGTAGAATTTCACCCAGATTTTTGAAAAAAATGGGGCGGGTGGGAGGATTTTATTTTTTAATTTTTATTTCCTCCGCAACCCTTTTGTAATGTGTTCTTTAAATGCAAGGGTATTAATAAGCTTATGTCATGTATTATTATACATGTTATATATACATGGAATTCAACATAATTTTTCAAATTCTTAAACATGTTAAATCAATATATCTGATTGGCAACCACTGTTCTACATGTAATTGCCGCTTTAGAAACCTATTTTCAGTAAATAGCAAAAACGTTGAGAAACGCATTCTCTTAATATAAAAATGAGGAGATGTGGTATGTCTGCCAATGAGACAACTATCCACCAAAGTTCAAATGAAGTGGATGTAAGCAATTATAGGCAACCGCACGGCCTTCAACAATGAGAAAAAAAACCATATCGTATAGTTGGCTATAAAAGGCCCCGACATGAAAAATCTGAAATAATTCAGTGGAGAAAACTAACGGCCTAATTTATAACAAAACAATTTACGAAAAACAAGTATGACAGACATAAACCAATGACAACCACTGAATTAAAGGCTCCAGACTTGGGACAGGCACATAAGGAATGTGGTTGGGTTAAACATGTTTGTGAGCGCTCAAGCCTCCCCTAACCTGGGACAGAGGTGTTACAGCACCTACATCAAATTTATTTTGCTTTCTAAGCTATGATTTGTAGTACCCATCACATGAAGGGTATGCAACACAAGTATTATGCAAGGTGCAATTATAATTAATATATTATAAAGTAAAACATGAGCTTAACCAACAGGAAAAAGTTGTTCAATGACTCTATTGAGGGGCTAGGGACAGAGGGTGTTTGCTGTTTGTCAACAAAAAACGAAAGCCTAAGGGTTAATCTAAGGACTTGCTTTAATACATTTTGTACGTTGGCCGACTTTTTGTACTCAATATACGTAACGTTATAAATCGCACAAGTTCGTGCTAGTGTCAACTTCTTTATTCCAGTCATGTTTTGTGTACCAATGTGATCCACGATTCTACGTTTGGATATCATTCACAGTCCAAATGTCCTGCATGACACAAAGTCATTGTATAGATAAAGAAATCAACAGTTTTCTTATCCCTGGAATTTGTGACATACCGCGATTTCACAGGCACTTGTCTCAGAAAAAAAAAATCCTATATACCTTAATATAACACAAGGTACTTAACTAAATTTTTTGAAAAACGTCACCCAGTCCCGAATTTCCGTTATTTTTCGATTTCTCGGTTGTCAAACCTACTTAAACTTATTATGCCGTAAATCTAAATTGATTTATCTACACAATGGTATATGACACGTCTACCGTTGTGGTCGGGATCTTCGTAGCAGGCCTCAGAAGTCGGTCAACGTGATTTTTTTGCATACCGCTCAAGACTTGGCAACACAGAGTCCGCAGGTAATGATATACCGGTTTCTCATTGGTCAATCGTCTGGCTAAAAATAAATGTGGGAAATTTTGGTCAATTTATAACTCAACATTAGTGTCTACATGTCTAACGTTGTGCACACGTGTGTTTCATAACAAAATGAATGTCAAACAGCTTATAGCATTGAATGAGGTAAAACATGGCCATAACCTTTGCCTTTTTAAATAATTTTATAATAAATCAATCACTGCGGACTCGGTGTTGCCAAGTCTTGAGCGGTATGCAAAAAAAAAATCACGTTGACCGACTTCTGAGGCCTGCTACGAATGATCCCGACCACAATGGTAGTCGTGTCATATACCATTGTGTAGATAAATCAATTTAGATTTACGGCATAATAAGTTTAAGTAGGTTTGACAACCGAGAAATCAAAAAATAACGGAAATTCGGGACTGGGTGACATTTTTCAAAAAATTTAGTTAAGTACCTTGTGTTATTTTAAGGTATATAGGATTTTTTTTTCTGAGACAAGTGCCTGTGCGCGATTTGCGTTCTTTGACACCGCCTATTACTTGTAACCCGAATATTTTATGCCCTTCCCGTTATTAATCTCTATTCTTGGAAGATACTGTTGTCACCATAGAGCACCAGAATATGTCGACTTATTTATTTTGGTTAAATTACTCGAAGAAAAACGAAAACTGAAATTTCTGCTACAGGAAGGTTTGGATGAAACGAAATATCGGCGGTTACACTCCGTAACGGAAATGAACAAAATCCGGAACTCGTAAATTTTCAAAAATAAAAAAAATCGGGGCGGGCGGGGATGAAAATCTATCAATTAATTTTAATTGGCCTTATAGCTGAGATAAAATTATTCCAGTTCATAGGCAATATTTATTTTTGCTGGATTTGTGATTTTGTGTTTTAAATTTTTTTCCAGTCAGGGGTCACCACACTTCTGAATTTTAGGGAGAATTGACTTCTCCCTGGCAGCCAAACAGGGAGAAATGAAGACCCAACAGAGAGACTTCAGGGAGAATGTAAGGATCACATTAATGATTTTCATGAATTACATTTTCCAGCGTCTATACCTTTTTGTAATTTTTCGGAGCCTTTGCAAGACAACTGTTAAGGTGTTATTTCCTTGCCTTGTCATGCTTGTGGTCATAATGAATTGCTGAATGAATTGAAAAATAATAAAATGATCAAATTTTACTGCATCTCAAAGCTTTTCAAACAAAATTCTGTTTAGTTTGTTTTCAATTGTGCTTAATACCTGTAGATAAAGTAAGAACCTAGGACCCCACCCTCCTTTAAAAAAAAATAGAAAATAAATCCAATTGTTAAGTAAGTTTAAATATCTTCAATACGGTTTCACTTACTTTCATTGCCAAGATCATAATAAATAGATATATTTATTCTTTAAATTATTTTTAATGGGAATTCAGAAAAAAAAACATTTTGTCTCTTGTTGAAAACGTCTAGGCAAACTCTGGTAATTTCAAATCGTTTGTGATTGTTTGCGGTATTTTCATGGAAAAAAAAGTGTTTTCCATCATCAAGTAGAAGTTGAAAATGAGTGTAAATGATTCAAGAACACGAGCATTAGAATAAGTCAAAATCACAAAATATAACGTTGAAAAAATTGTTTGTCGTTAACCATAAAAAAATAACAACATGTAAATCGCAAATAAATATGGTGAAAGTGGGCGGAAAATCTTTTCTTAATAGATATATAAAAAATATATGACGTTGGAAGTAAAATAGTACTGTTCTTTAGTAAAATACTACTTCTGCTAAGTTTATCAATCACATTAATGTCTGAAGGACCTTAAGTCAAAACAAAACACATGTAGCAGTATGAAACACCAAATCTGAATGAATAACCGATTACATTTTGTTGTTTATACGTACATCATTATGCTGGTTCCCAGCTGACTACTTCACTATGTTCATAGCTTTAAACTCAAGTGGATTCTGGTTTACGTTATGCAATGCTGTGAAACAAAATGAGAAATTTGAAATGAAGCATTTAATATTGATATTTATCAGTTTATATTGGATTTTTAAATTAAAATTGCATATTAATATGGATTAGGTAAATTATTAGAGTTTTGAAAAGAAATAAGGACGCCCTCTATAATTGCATTAAAAAACATGGCGGAACTTAAACAAACATTTCAAAATCAAGTTTTTCTCTTGTTTCTTGCTTATAGTAGCTACTGCACCTTGTATGGTTCTTTTAATTTTGGAGTAAAAGAACGAATTCTGGGGTAACAATGGGTAACATGTTATTATGTTGAATATCGAATCCTATGCATTTTGATCAAAAATTTAAAACAAATCATGAGGCGACATGGGGAATTTTACTGAAAATCGAGGGCAACATAGACTTCTCCTTGGAGCTTCTGTAGAGCAAAGTTGGGAATCCTAGGGCGACAAAGTGGCTCACTTCTCCTGGTGTGATGACCCCTGCCAGTAGTCAAAATCATTTGTTGACATTAAATGAATTTATTTTCATTCATAAACTGATAAAGCAAAATTCATAAGGCAAGATAATAAACAGAGGGTGCACAGAAAAGGCAGATGGGAGCTGCACCTCTCAATTTGGATACTTAGGACACTGGTCTTAACTTTCATTAACAAGTGTCTGTACCAAGTCGGGACTGGGACAATTCAGATATCCAACTTTCATCCTGGTTAACAACATTGAGCAATTTATTGGTCAATAAATAATAAAAGGCGTCATATGTAATGACCTCTGGTCCAACCAGAACATCCAAAACCAGTTAGGTTTTCATATTGTGAGACCATTTTTGAATTGTCCATTGCCCTATGATACTTTTTGTTCGAGGAGTATGATAATTGCAAAATTTCTGTTAGATTTATCTTTGTTTCTGCAGTGCCGTTTTACCATTAGTCATTTTCTTTTCAGACAAGTAGAAGACTGTAGCATAGAAATCAGGAAAGCCATTAATGACGATGATAAATACAGTGATATAAAAAACACTGTTTCTTCCAATGAAACATTAAAACAAGAAATGGATACAAGAGGAACTATCATCTAAGTATGTAGATACATGAAATTCACAATTTATTGTGAAGGTTTTATTAGATGCAAAGAAGGCAACAGTATCAGGTTTGCAATAATAAAAACTCACATTCATAATTTCAGTAGTGATTTTCCTACATAAAATTTAATTAGATTTTGCATTTTTGCCAGAGATCAAAGATTTCAAACTATAAATGCAGTCATTAATTTCTGAATTTACAGTACATGAAATAGGGAATAAAATTTTATGACAATGTCCCTTCGAAAATTTGAACGCTACCAATTTTCTGTAAGATCAAATTCTTGAATTATGTTAATGGTTATGTACTATGAAATTGATTCTCAATGAATATTTAACCCTTTTCACAGACAATTGTTTGTTTTGTATATAGACTATGCTCTGACATCCAAAAGCCCAAGCTAGTCCCCCAAAAGGTTGTCAGACTTCAGAGCAATCTGATTAACCAAAAGTTGTTGATATTTAGGTTATTTGATAGCTTCTGTCATTTCTTTGTGTCTTTTACATCTTTTTGTTTTAAATGAACCAATATTAATATTACACGTATAAGGAGAGTTACTCTTAAGATCAGATTTACATTTTTTTAAGTGATTGCATATCATATTTAAATCCTAAATGTGTTGTTTTATTTTATTACCCAAGTCTAGTTGAGAATAAGTTAAACAATGACTTAAAATTCCTAAATTACAAAAACATTAAAAGAGGAAAATGATACCAAAACTGACCAAGGGGCCATCAAAAACCACAAGTGAAATAAAAACAACAAAAGACAAACAACAGTCCAAAAAACATTACACAAAAAATCATGGGAGCACTCAGTCGCTCCAGAAAGGTGAGCAGTTCCTACTGCACTAGGTGCAATCTTCTTTTGCTCATTAAAATTATTAAAATTAAAACTATTTTTTAAGATATCAAACCTCCCCTTGTAAGGCACTTGTATGTTAAGGTAATACCTGTATAGAGACTTAGTGATATTTACATTCAACCAGTTATAATCATATCAAGGATAAAGACCACATTCCAAAATTAACATCAAGTTTGTCTGTTTCTTGTGTGAACATGTTTTTTACTAAGATCTGCCTTATCAGGACAGTAACATAATATGGAACAAAAATTAGTTAATATGGTGACAAATTTACATGCATATCAGGAGAACATGTTGATGTAATATGAATATCAACCTGCAATTTTGTTCTAAACTGACACCTTGAGCCAAATTTTTTCCATACCAATTCTGTATTACATCTTGTAAGTGCCTGATGATGGCCACAGTCTGTAATGATCTGATACAACATGCCTTTAATAGGGTGGAAGTATAGATGTGTATTGGCTAAAACGTTTAAACCCGCTGCATTTGTTTGCACCTGTCCGAAGTCAGGAATCTGATGTTCAGTAGTTGTCGTTTGTTGATGTGGTTCATAAGTGTTTCTGGTTTCTCGTTTTTATATAGATTAGACCGTTGGTTTTCCCGTTTGAATGGTTTTACACTTGTCATTTTTGGGGCCCTTTATAGCTTACTGTTCGGTGTGAGCCTAGGCTCCGTGTTGAAGACCGTACTTTGACCTATAATGGTTTACTTTTATAAATTTTGACTCGGATGGAGAGTTGTCTCATTGGCACTCATACCACATCTTCTTATATCAATTCACATTTAACAGTTTTGAAGAAAACTTGGTGCCCTCTATAATCACATTATTCTGACTGACTCCAAGCTGACCAGTCTTTGCTCTTACCCTAAATTCCTTATGCTTTTTGCGGAAGCAATAAATGCTAATTTGTTGGTCATTGGTTTGATGTTGCAAGAGATTAAGTCAGTGACCTCTTTCACCGGAGGTGATAAAGCTACCATTAGACCACCAGGGCACTTTGAACACACACTGAATTTCAACAATCTGTTTATATGGTACAACAGGAAGTTACATTTAAGGGAGTTAATTTTAATATATTATATTCTTCTAATAGGTACTAGTTTTAGAATCTGTGGTAAATCCTGGACGCAGACTATGCGTAGCCAATACACATCTATACTTCCACCCTATTAAAGGCATGTTGTATCAGATCATTACAGACTGTGGCCATCATCAGGCACTTACAAGATGTAATACAGAAACAGACAGCAGAGGTAAATATTATTCTGTGGATTCATTATTGTCCGTTTGATACCAATTTTTGGTGGGTTTTGTTTGTAGTCTTGAGCCACAAATTTAAATGATCAACGAGTTATACTTTCTATAGACTTTTATGCCAACTTAAGAGAAAATAACAAAATCAAATTTCCGCGAAAATACAATTTTTCCTTAAGCCACGAATATTGTTATCAATGAATAAAAATATATCCACAATGGTAAGATGTATTACAGATACACACCGCAAAAAAAAAAAAACAAGGAAATACCATACTATAGATATCACAAAACAGTAAAAGTATAACAAGAATTACCAAAAATATTGGACAGGTCAACAGATCACGCCTACACTAACACCAGACTCCTTCAGTAAAATAGCTGAAAAAACAATGAGAAAGATGAGCACATGGTCCAGATAGCCTTACTTGGTACTTTGGCAAATGTGATGGGTTAAACCAGTTTTATTTGCACAAACCTCTTTGCTATCTAAACCATATTTTGTTAAATAAAACCAAGTGCCCACCATGGACAGCCAACTAAATTTAACCTCTGAGTTTGTTTTAAAATAAATAATTGCAGTGAAAGGTTGTAAGCAGAATTACTACATCTGTCACTGTTAAATGATTTTTTATGCCCCTGCCATCTGCAGCTGAGGGAGCAGTTTTACCCTTGTACATCTGTAAGTCTGTTATTAAGACTGTCTGTCTGTCTGTACGTCTTAAGATAAGATTCCGTTCTCTAACTTTAGTTTGCCTCAACCAAATGTTATGAAACTTATACACAATGCTTATTACCACTAATCTCTGATCAAATTTGAATGGAGTCACTTTCACCTTTCTTGAGTTATGTCCGTTTATAAATGGAAAAATTGCTAAATTTGCTGTTTCCGCAATCTAACTTTAGTTTGCCTCTACCGAATGTTATGAAACTTACACACAATGCTAATTACCACCAAACACAGATCAAGTTTGAATTTGGGTGGCACCACTTTTGCTGTTCTTGAGTTATTTTCCTTTGTAAATTGAACAATTCAGAATTTGCTGTATATTTACAAGCAGGTGGCATCTGTGTCCCATGGACACATTCAGGGTTTCTGCTGGCGGTCCCAATATCGTATTTAGTGAAAAAGAAAAATTGTGGCTATTGAAAATCATGAATGGCGAAAGAAATAAAAAAGTTTGACTTCATCCATCTTGTTATTTTTTATGCATTCCTCAGACTTTTTACTTGATAAGACAATACTCGAATTTCACATTTAAGTCGTCACACGTATTGATTTTGATAGAAAATCAGTAATCAGCTGATTGCATTTGATGGCAATTGTCAACAATGGACTAATTGATAAAGTTGTAAATTTTATTGTTAAATTAAAACATGTGGTAAAATAGATGTCAACTAAAGAATTGTTTTTACAACTTTGATAAAAAAAAATTGTTTTGATGTTTGCACTTCACAATCGTTTTAGCGGTGTACCTGCTTGTAGCATACCATTTTTCACATGAAAACTTTTACATTTAAAGATAGTCGGGAAAAGAATATTATTTTTCTGAGGAATGGGTTCAAAAGTAAAAAAAAATCTCTGATTTTACTTTTTCCTTGAACAGGAAGTATCTAAAAAACTGATTGAAAAAGCTGTGTTCCGAGAGGTCAAATTTTATATTATCATCTAAAAATTACTGTAAGAAATTTTTTTCTTATATACAGTGTAAATTGTAAAAAAAGATATGTAGAATTATAATAAATGAGACAACAGTGCTGCAAACTGATATTTTTTTTAGCAAGAATGGAAGCAAGTTTAATATTTTTTACGTTTGTTATTTGGCGAAAAAAAATGAGAGTGGTGAAAAAATATTTTTGGCGAAAGAGGTGGCTAAAGTTTTTTTTTGACACAGGGAAACCTTGGACGCATTCTTCATTTATTGACAATATTTTATTTAGAGAGCCAGTGCTTCGACTGTTGAAGGGTTCTATATCAAAGGTGGGCTAGTGTCAGTTATAAGTAAGAATTAGAAGAAGTTGGGTGATCTTGCCCTATGTTAGGTAATATTGATATAGACTAGAGGATTATATTATATTCTATTACTGCCAGGTCCCACTGAAAAAGGCAGACAGTTTTTTTTTATGTCCCCATCAAAGATGTATCAATTTTTCTGAAAATGTGCATCAACAACATACAAAAACATACAATATTTTTTAATAGCTTCTTTATAAATGTAGAATTTAAGGGTTAAAGAATAACTGCAAGAATAATTTTCACTTGCTATGAAAATGTTGAGAATCAGCATACAAGAGAGAAAGTATTTTCTTCTATTTAGAGGTGATACAGTTAATAATTTATATTTTCCAACAATACTTTTTTCAGGGATATAAAGTATCATCGATCTTCTGAGGAGATTTCAACTGTAGTCCTAAAGGTGGAGCTTACGAGTTGATCACAAAGAAACATCTAAGACCAGATAACTACAGCTGAAATAACAGTAAGTCTGATCTGATATTGATAACCAACTTATTTTCGGGAGCGATATAATAGTGACCAATAGCATATAACAATCTGTCTGTTGTGTATCATTTGACAAAATTTGATAAAACTTATTTCTCTTTTATAAATTTCAAAAGGAGCATCTACATTTTTCACACCAATTTAATTTAATTTTATTTTCTTATAGATCCAGACTTTACCCTTGAAGGGGCCTCATTCTCACATGAATTGGACCTTAAAAATAGTTGCGGAATTGTGGAGTATACAAACTATGCTGGAAATTTCCATGAACAGTTGGATTATATCTTTATAGATTCCACAATGGACGTGATTTGTGTGATACCGATGCCAGAACATAGCGAGGTAGAACAGCATATACCACTACCAAATGTTGTATTTCCATCAGATCATATAGCTCAAATCTGTGATCTTAAATGGAAAAGTTTATATGAATAATGCATACATATTTATTGTCAATTAGATTTTATGATAGAAATTGGTGTTACTGAACTTTTTTTTTCTTAAGAAATTAACCTTTTGAGACTGAAAAAAGGTTTAAAAAAGGAGGCACCAATGATATAGAAATTGGACGTAGATTCTCTAGCTAACTGAGGGATCCCCCACCTATTCATCCTGCTTGAAACTTTGCATAAACTAGCTTAAAATATACAAGCCTGCTTATAGCCACACCAATATAAAAAAGGGTCAGTCAGTCAGAAAATTATTTTTGCTATCACAAGATAATCTGAAACCTTGGTCAGATTTCGTCAAAAAGTTATGCAAGATAATTCACACCTTAAATAAGTTATTGGTATTTATTAGATTACTTTTATTATATGACTGCAAAACATTTTTTGGGATCGTATAATGGTATGATGTCGTCGTCTGCGTCGTCAGCGTCGTCTGCGTCGTTGTCCGAAGACACATTGGTTTCCGGACAATAACTTTAGTTTCAGTGAATGGATCTCTATGAAATTTTTAAAAGGTTCAATACTACAAAAGGAAGGTTGGGATTGATTTTGGGGATGATGGTCCCAACGGTTTGGGAATTAAGGGCCAAAAAGGGGCCAACAACAAGCATTTTTCTAGTTTCAGGATAATAACTTGTGTATAAGTATTTCGATTGCTCTGAAATTGTACCACTATGTTTAATACCACAAGTAGAAGGTTTGGATTCATTTTAGGGGTTATGGGGCTAACAGTTTAGGATTTAAGGGCCAAAAAGGGGCCAAAAACAAGCATTTTTCTTGTTTCCAGACAATAACTGGTGTGTAAGTATATGAATCTCTCTGACATTGTACCACAAGGTTACATATAACAAAGGGAAGGCTGGGATTGAGTTTGGGGCTAATAGCCCCAAACATGTAGGAATTAGGGGTAAAAAAGGGCCAAAAACAAGCATTTTTCTAGTTTCCAGACAATAACTTGTGTTTAAGAGTATGGATTTCTCTGAAATTGTACTACAAAGTTCCATATGACAAAGGAAATACTGGGATTGAGTTTTGGGGTTATTGCTCTAAGGGGGGTTTCAAAAGTTGGGGGATTTTTAAAAAATTTTTAAGGGATTCATAATTTTTTTTCAAAATTTTCCAAATTTCGAATTTTTGAAAAGTTTCAAGAAGAAATCTTCAATTGCACAGTATTGCGCAATAGATTTGTAAGATCTTTGACCACATTTATTTTGTGACAGAAACCTATATTATGTCAAAAATTTGATCACCATCCAATTTCAGACAGTATCAAGCTTGAATATTGTGGTGTCCAAATATGCCTCAACTGTTCAAGGTTCGACCTCTGCGGTCGTATCAGGCTTCGCTCAGCGAAGCATTTTATTAATGCTTATATCAATAGAATACCATAAAAAAATTAATAACTGGTTAGGTTTTACTTTAATTGTTGTGAATAAAGAAGGGTTAGGGTATACATTAATGTTTATAGCAACCCAACCACCCAAAGATTCAAAAGACATGTAGAAGTGAACATACAATCTTCAAGAATAGACAGGTGTCCATACTAAATGCCAAGCTCTAAATCTAAACAGAAACAATCAAAGATTAGCGATCTACTGCGAAATATCAGCAAATAAGATGTGAACATGGTGAATACATGTACTAAAGATTCCAAAGATCACTTACAGTACATACAATCTAGGGCCTTCTCCTCATGCAATATTAGTTGTGTAAAACGATTTGACTTCTTTACAATTTATGCAAGTATGTTTAATTCTAAACTGAAAAGAAGATTAAAAGATTAAGTTCAGCTTTGCTTCATAAAAAAGAATGGTAGCAATAGTTTTTAAAAGTAGATACAACTATCATTTTTGGAAGGAACAAATCATACTTTCATCAAGATACTTGACTATTTGATTTACGTCAACTGAGCATACTTGGGTGTGTTTCATGGATATGTTTTTTAACAAACATTATGCATATCTATGTATGCTGTGCTCCTCTTCTTGCCAATTTGTTCTTTACAAAGAGAGACAAAAGATACTAAAGGGATAATCAAATTCAAAAGTCGACAAAAAAAACGACCAAAAGACAACAACAGTAAACAAGACACAACATAGAAAACGAAAAACTGAGCAACAAGATTTCAACCAAAAACCAAGGGTGATCTCAGGTGCTCTGGAAGGGTAAGCAGATCCTGCTCCACGTGATTCTCATCATGATCATTTAAGTACAAACCCAGTGAAAAGTCTAATTTAATAGGTCACATTCGAGGAAAAGAGGACAAGAGTGGTTAAGACTATTGGAACAGATACTCAACAACAGTCAACCAACTCGTGACGGTGTCCGCAAATTTTCAAATGGATGATTTCATCTTCACCACTTAATTTGTCTGATGCAGATTTCATAAATTGGCTTCTGAAGACGAATTAAAAGAAGCTAGCATATTCTTTAAGTAAAATTTCCTCTATATAGATAATGACCACACTGAATAATTCAAGGTTTAGTTACTGGGTTGATTGCATATATCCTATTAAGCTTGCAATAAAGAATACCACAGATACATTTAAATATGCTTCTATTATTGACTTACATCTAGAAATTGACGTTGAGGGCCGATTGAAAAGTAATAATTCTGTACAACAAAAGAGATGATTTCAATGTTCTAATTGTAAACTGTTCATTTCTGTGAAGCAACATTTCTAGAGTGCCTTTATATGAAGTATATTTAACATAGCATGTTAAATTGTTATACTTTATATTATCCAAGAATGCTATACAACCCTTATCAGACAAAATATGATGCCAGATGACCATTACGTAGCCTTGGTTATGTACCTACTAATTGTCCTATATAAGCCAGGTTTAGAAGCACACGAATGTTGAAATCCATGCTAAACAGGCTTACAGATAGTCATTTGAATACTCACTATTGGAAAGACGGTGATCTCAATCTCTCAAAACAACATATAATGGCTTGGGTCAACAGCAATATGTATGAAATCTTCGTGAGTGTTGTACATGCCCTGATGCTGCAGTTCAATATGCATGATAATCACCTTAGAAGTTGAAATCTACAATCCGTGTAGTAAAATATATTAAATTTTTGTTACTTATATTCATCATTAGCCCTTTCATTGACAAAGAACGGGCGTTGGATCAATTTACATATACCCATTCGTAATGCACAGTTTTGATAAGATCAGTTATTATCATCTTAACACAGAAAAGGTGATTCTTACAACATGTATAGGAAATTCATTCAAGAATTCATCACACGAACTAGTCCAAATAACTATGACGTTTTGTATTTTATTTTTTTTGCTTTGACGCCTTACTGCGACGCAAAAAAATAAAATAGCCTTACAAGACTTCATAATTATTCGGACTACACACCAACCATCTGAAAAAGTATATAATAAAAACGTCATTATCCCAACTTGCCTTCCGTAACATTCAATCGATAATGCCATTAAACAATGAGTCAGGATTG
This sequence comes from Mytilus coruscus, assembly GCA_017311375.1. NCBI lineage: Eukaryota > Metazoa > Mollusca > Bivalvia > Mytilida > Mytilidae > Mytilus > Mytilus coruscus. The sequence continues at coordinate 49,274,191 of CM029608.1, read as the reverse complement.
TTAATAATGTGATGGATGATGGTACTTCTTTATCTTGTATTACGTGGTAAAAGAAATCATTGACTGATTGCTGCTTGCATAACGTCCAGAAATGACGAACCTAATCTTAACAGATAACTCAAAAAAGGATAACAGGTTTCCAAAATATTAGACAGTACAATAGACCACATCACTACCAGAATCCATCGATAGAGTTGACGTACAAACAAACAAAAATGAACAACAAATGGGTCTGATTGACTGACATGGAACATGCACCAATTGACGTAAAATTATATCCCACAGTAAAAATATTGCAGTCAACCTACCACCACGATGTCCAATAACCAGAACATAGAAATTAGAAAGCACATAAAGTCAAAGTGTGACTCCGGATGTAGGAATTTCTCGCTGTGTTGAAGACCCATTGGTAGGCCTTGTGCTGTTTTCTGTTCTTTAGTCCGGTTGTTGTCTCTTTGACACATTCCCTGTGTCCATTCTCTATTCTAGCTGGTACAAGATGCTACCTTTGATAGCCACAACTGTTCGAATACTGCTGCTCAAGACAAAAGATAGAACACTCCAAATACATTTCATATAGCCTCATTATAGAAACTTATTTAAAATCGACAGTAATTCCGAGAGGGTATTAAGTATTTGAAATATTAAGCCCACCGAAAGACAAAAACATTTAAACAGAATCAGTCAGTATATCACGCATTAGCCCTTGTTAAAACATTAAGATAAGAAAAATATTTTGATTCGGCAAATATAAGGAGCTTTTGACCGAATATAAAAACATATACATAACATAAAAACAGTCTAAGATATAAACAACTTGAAATACAAAGTTGAATCTCACACATAGCATGCAATAAAAATTAAACAGCAAATTTAGAAAGCATTTATCGATATGTTTTACCTATTTAAAAGTGTAAAAATATGGTAACTATTTAGATAAATAGATTACTTTTATAAAAATCAAATAAAAAAGTTTGGAACTATAGTATTTGCTTCGAGATATAGAAATTTCAAAGAACAAATATTTTCAACATGCATTGATTACCCAATTTCAGAAACTAAAAATTTAAATTTATAAAAATTCGTACAGAAATACATTAATACTAGTCCAAAGCATCAAAAAGCATCATAAATGATAAACAGCTAAAGGGTTATCTGCAAGCAGAACAGCGACATTCCAAACCGTTCTAGGACTGAATAAGACTATTAAAATGAGAAAAACTATTTTCAGTCCTGAAATGGTTTGGAAGGCCGTTCCATAAAGTTGCGGCAGGAAATTTGAAAGATTTTTTACCATAACGGGTCGATTTTACCTTTGGCACATCCAGAATATTTACATACCTGTAAGAACACTTAGATTTTTTAACACTTACCAAATTTTGTAAGCACACAGGAGCTATATTGTTCATAATCTTGAAAGTTTCTAGAGCCATTGTTCTTATCCGTATGATCTGCAAGGAGGGCACCTTAGCTTTATGTAAGAGGTCCTCGTAGGAGCTGCTATCATCCTCGTATACAAAACTGTGTGCTCTTTCCTGCATCTTTTCTAGCTTTTTTTGAACTTTTCTCAGTACAAAACTGCCATGCCAAAGGGCAAAAATTGAAATAACTAAGAATAAAAGTATGAAAAAAAAGTAAGTTTACTAAGTCTATCCAAAACAGAGCCCAAACGTTTTAAAACATTTAGGTGCTGTGAGGCCCTCCTGCAGATCGAGCTGATATGAACATCAAAATTTAACTGATAATCAATTTCAATGCCTTATAATTTAACTGATGCTGATGTCAAAACTTTTAAAAATGTTTCGTCAAATCTGCGGATTTAAGTCACCCCTTAAAAGTAACTTTTGGGTTAATGAATGGTTGCACGTTTTAGATAAAGTTCAATAGAACAAAATCTGGCAAATTATACAGTTTTTGAAATCTAAACGCCATACAAAGCGGAATGAGAATCAACGCCATCTGAAGAAGGGACGTTTGTTATGCAAAATTGATCATCTCTTTGGTTGTATATTGTGTTTCAATAGTTTTATTTCTAACCACAGTCGAAACCGAGTTCATGATTTAATAAATTAAGGGAGACAGGAGAAAAGAGCTCTTCTGTGTGCGGATGTAACATTTATTTTTTCCTGCCCTGTTGCTGGTACGGTTTAATTATTTCAACCATATTGACAGTTAGTATCAACTGAGTGGTTTAATCTGTTCTTATTTTGTACTGATACCTAGTCAAGCTATCTTGTTTATTTTTCGTTTTTAATTGTCCATCTTTGCACGTCCTTTTTCGGAGTTGTAGGGTGGTGGTGTCTTGTAAAGTCTGTTTACCATATTTGATAATTCCTGTTATCCATTTTTTTTGCATTATTTAAATTCAAGGTATACATAACTAATTGCGTTTAGTAAATTTATAAAATCTTCAAAACGAACTGGCTTATATGCTTTCTTGTCATTGACTCATGTGCTACGGATAACTGACCTCTGCTGTATATTATGAAGTTATCATACAATCAAGCAACTATTGTACAGATAGGTACATATAGCGTCTCTTGAAACCTTGCTTTATTTTCATCAAATTGTGTTTAAGGTCTTTCTTGTTGCCAAAGAGACCTAGGCCTTACTGTATGATTACAATCAGTTTTTGTTTTAACATTTTTTATTTTTTCGCTACTTTTGAAAACTTCTTTAATAAAGAAAAATATTATATATTATTATTAGCTCACCTCGCTCAAAGGCCAAGTGCGCTAATCGCATTACTTAGTGTCCATTACTTAATGGCTAGAATTAGAACATAGGGGTAAAATGCAAGTTTTGTCTATTATCTTGAAAACTGCTATGAGTAGAGAAAATTTTACAAATAAATAGCAAAAATGATCAACAAAACATGATCGACAAATAAGTCATCAGGGCGGAAATCTTCAGTCAACTCCTGATTGGAGCTATTGTCCTTTAAAGATGAATACCATTTTTTTAGTTTTTCTCTATTATCTTGAAAAGTATAATAGATACAAATGTAGATAAAAACTTTAAAAGCAAAAATGATTAGCAGGACAAGATCTGAACAACGTCAACATGACTGAAATTATAAGTTAACCCTTCATAGAGTTATTGCCCTTTTGTGATGATTTTTACCAAAAAGTGGCCATTGTTGAAGATACAGGTGAGCGACACATGATCTTTAGAGCCTCTAGTTATATATTGTTGTTAAAAATATAAATTACTGGATAAGACTACATGCCAAAAAAATATTGACACGTCAAAGGAGAGCAATAGCATGTGCAGTAGGGTTAAGCATTGTTGTGTACATTGTATTTATATTTTTCTTCCTCCCAGGGAAGATACAGGTGAGCGACACATGGTCTTTAGAGCCTCTAGGTAGATATAGTTATTAAAATTATATATTACTGGATAAGACTACATACCGAAAATATTGACACGTCGAAGGAGAGCAATAGCATGTTCAGTAGGGTTAAGCATTGTTGTGTACATTGTTTTTATATTTTACTACTTCCCAGGGAAGAATATATTTATACACTCCAGACTTATAATTTTTGAACATGCCTTCATTAACTGCGAGTATTCTTAGATGGTCTTAGATTGATACTTTGTGTCTTTTGTTAGTTGTTTTTACTGCTCCGTACCAATAATATTAGTCAAGACATTTTCAACTGATTTTTACAGCTCGTTTTTTTTTTCTGTTGGGCTGTCACACTATGCACTGTCCCAGTTAATAGAGGGTTGTTTAACCCCGTCACATTCTGTATGTGCCTGTTCCGATTCAGAGGATTGTAATTGTGGTTGTTTTCTGTCTGCCATACTTGTTTTTCGTTATTGTTTTCATATAAATCAGGTCGTTGGTTTTTCTTGTTTGGATGGTTTAACATTGTACTACATTTTGTTTTGTCAGGGCCTACATTATAGCGGACTTCACAGTTTTGGTTTTGCTCATTGATAAAGGCCATACATGCAGTTGCTTAAATACATATTGTTTATACTCTTGGGTGGGTAGTTGTCTCATTGGCAATCATATCACATATCCTTTCATATTCATATTGATACGATTGAAACCTTTGTAATCCACTAGGCATAACGCAGAGACATATTCTAACTAAAGAAAACATTGTGTGAGCTGTTCGAAAACAATTGGAAAAAGGGAATAAATGAAAAAAAAAACAAAAAAAAAAAAAAAAAAAAAAACAAACCCAAAGACATTGTTACAATCTCAAGTAAGTTTCTATTCCTTAGGAAACTCAGAAAATAAAAAAGAGAAATCGTTTAGCGTGAAAAGGGATTATAGATAATTGATTTCAAATTATTGATAAACATATACTTATATCTACTATTAGTTACTATCTATATGTAGTGCAATTGCATACAATTTAATTGAATAATATAGCAAGGTTAAACATCTTTTTTGTAACCATGAGTACAAATGAGAGGTGAAAGATACCAAAGGGATATCCAAACTCATCAATGTCGAAAATGAATTGACAATGCCAGGGTAAAAAAAAAAACGAAAAACGAAAAACGATAAAAAAGAAAACAATCAACAGTATATGAAACACAACATAGAAAACGAAAGTCTGGGCAACACGAAACCAAACAAATACCGGGGGTGATGTCTTGTGTTCCTGAAGGGTAAGCAGAACCTGCCCCACATGTGGCACCCGTCGTGTTGCTCATGTAAGTACAAATCAGGTGATAAATCTAAATCGATAGGTCACATTCGGGGAAAAGAGGACGGGATTGTGGTTACGACAATTGGAACCTATCTGTCGTCATATGTTTCTTTCCAATCAGCATACGGAGGTATCTAGTCATCCCCTTTGGAAAGATTGGTACCTGTGAATTCTTTCCTTAGACATCTGCCTCATCAACAGGATGTAGCCAGATTAGCCTCTAAACCTATACACACTAAAATGTAGTCCAAAATACTTCAACCGTCTATGTAAATATTCTCAAGTGATCTGTTAAAATTTTGGTTACATCTTTAGAGCATTTTTTTTCAATATTGAAAGTCATTAGTTTTGTCAATTTACTGGCTAGTTTTGTCTTTTTTAATGATGAAGAGTTTTGATATAGTCATAAAGGGAGGAGTATAGAATAGATGTTTGATTTATATACAGATCATAAACTTAATCATTCACCTATATATAACTTTTGATTAACACTGCATACAAGAAATCTGGGAATTAAGGTAAAAAAAATATGTAATTATTATGGAAAAGACAAAAAAGACAATCTGTATGAGTGACAAATCCAGTTGGGGTCTATTGTGCTTGTTAATCTTTGCAATAATTATCTATTAAACCATAATTTAGGTAACAATTTTCAGTGAAAGTATTTGAACATTTTAATAAAGAAAATGCTTTTTCTGCAATGAAGAGTTAACCTCAACTTAACCCCCCTCCTTTCCAAAAAAAAAATATATACAAAAAGTGTCTTAATTTTACCTTGTAGAAAAACATTCTCCTGGAAAAATGTAATCTAATTCAATAATAAGATTACTTAACATAATACTTGACAAATGTTTAGAGTTTTTTTTTTAAATCAGTGCACCTTCTAAATTTGAAAATATAAAAAGAAGATGCCTCAAATATTCAAATTCTCCAACAAATAGAATAAAAACGTAATGTTAAGTTTATTCATATGAAAACTAACCTTTCCCACTTACAACCATTCATCTTTAGTGTCATTTAACTTTCTCTTTATTTTTTTTTATCGAAATCTATAACCAATCATAAGGAGTGAGAACATGCCTTGCAGTCATAAAAATTTCGACTACGATAACCGTACGCAGACTCAGAACTCAACCAATCAAAATACTGGATTTGGTGTTGCAGCACAAATGTTGTACTTTGAGTCTGTGTAAAGTTTGATGACCGAGAACAAAGACATATTCAATTTTGAACATAGAGCATGTAGAAATAACCCCGGAAATAACTATAACCATTTACAGTTATAAATTTTGGGAGATAAAAAAGATATTTGTTTCAAGTCTCTTCATCCAAATAATATATATATATATACTATATATAATAGGATTCAACAGAGACGTATAATGTTATATGTCTCTGGTCCCAGGTTTAGTGAGAAACTACAATAATAACTTTCATTTGTCCAAGGTTTACTGACAAACTACAATGATAATTGTTTTATTAGGTAATTTCTCCTGTCGCAAAAGTATTAAACTTTATACTTTAATAACTTGATAAAATATTGAGTTGAAATTTAAAAGAAGTTATTATGCAGATTTAGCAACCCAACAACATTGACTCTATGAAGCTCTTGTACATTTTATTTACTGAAAAATTGCTTAACGTTAAAAAAATCTGCGGTAATGTAACAAACAAATATTGTTCTTGCCCACAACCACCGGAATGGAAGATTACAATATGATTGAATTTATGCACACAATTCTTCCAATATTTCTACCAGTGATTTCAGATCACTTTGATTTGCTCAAACTGTTGATTTTCTGTCGATCATTGCTTGTTTTGTGTCAATCTTATGTATATATATAAAGTTCGAATCCCGGCCGCAAATTTACAGATTTAATATTGTTGGGCTGTTATTTAGACGAATTTTATATACAGAATGTGTTTTCAGCCTTGTATCACCATCACTGGTGATCCGATGGATTAAATCTGTTGTAGAGTTGTCACTGGTTCAGACGTACTTATAATATAATTATTTCTGTGACTGCATCCTACAATAATTTGTAAGATCCTCTACGATAGATAATTCAGCTGATCTGTAATATTCCATCTTCATGCCTTATATATCATGTACTGTGTTACGACGCTAGATAAAAACTGACAAGGAAAGGTAACACCTGGCCACCGAAAGCTTGATTTTTGTCGAGCCTAGGTGGTCGACTGGTCTAGCGCATCGGGCATAGAGCAAGGCGATTTGGTGCCACGATATCTCAGTAGCAGAGTTCGAATCCCGGCCAGAGAAGAACAAAAATTTGCTTCCGCAAATTTACAGATTTAACATTGTTGGGCTGTTATTTAGATGAATTATATATACAGAATGTGTTTTCAGCCTTGTATCACCATCATTTGTGATCCTATGGATAAAATTTGTTGTAGAGTTGTCACTGGTTCAGACGTACTTATTATATATATATATATATCCTGTCCTGTTATATGACATATTCGTTTTCGAACTTTATAAAAAAAAAAAAATCGTTTACTTTCCGAAAATGTACGTATTTTGAATATGCATTGACTTTTCGTATACATTCGAGCTTACGGATAATGCATTTTGTATTTGTATATTTAAATAGTTGATACCATAATAACTTATTGAAGCGAATTATTTACTTTGTTTTTTTAATACATATATATTACTATACGTCCTTGTTCAAAAAGCTGAAATACTATATGCCTAAATGATTAAGTATTATTTTGCCGCATGATATATTTTACAGAGATGTTTATGTGTATTAAATATCGTTTTGGGTAAAGACTTTGCTCATATCTGTTTTTTTTTCAGAAAAGATATGTGTGGTTTTGACATTTTTGGTCAAATACGTCTACTTTGACATCGTAATAACATCAGAGTGACATCACAAGTTATGATCTTCCCCAACCTTTTAACTTCCCAAAATGGTGTATCATATTATGTTTACAAACTTTCTTTTCTTTCGAGTTTGAAGTCACTAAATGATGTGATACAATTCAAGAGACAATCAATCGTAATTAATTCAATTATACTGACCTTTCAATACAAAAAGAAAAAAAACTTTCGATTTTCAAAAAGTAAAATAGCAAAAATACCGAACTCCAAGGAAAATTCAAAACGGAAAGTCCTTTATAAAATGGCAAAATCAAAAGCTCAAACACATCAAACGAATGAAAACAACTGTCATATTCCTGAATGGGTACAGTCATTTCCTTATGTAGAAAATGGTGGATTAAACCTGGTTTTATAGCTAGCTAAAGCTCTCACTTGTATGACAAACTTGAAATCAAAATCTTAACAAAAGTCGGACAAAGATCCGTTTTTCCTTTTTCGTTGATGTGCTACCAAAAACGTATACATGTTTGTAGAAAATTACTCTGTAAATTACAACTAACACAGAACATATATTGCATAAAACATTTGCTAATAGAATCCCCTGGTTTCATTAGCAATCAACACAACAGGGAGAAACATGTGTGTATATTGTTGTAGCAATAATGGGTTTTTGTTAACAACTATAAGTGCAATAAAATAAAATTATTGATTAAAACAAAGAGACATTACAAGTGACCTTTCTGCACTAAAGTGTCCAGATTATACTTGCTTGTTCATGTATTAAAAAAATTAACATGAATTTATTAGTTTTGCAATTTCAGGATTATATAAAAGTACTTATGCTATATCAATTATAAACATACTTGAATGCATACTAATTCTTAAAATGTAAATTTTAACTTTCTTTTAAACGTGATTGTAATGAAATGCTTGTCAGGGAGTGTAGATTACGATATATATCATGATTAATATGAATAAGTTAAGTACATTTACGTTGTTAACATAGAAATAAGATAAACAGACCTTTTAAATGAAACAGTGATATCAGTTTTCTATTTTATCTAATTAAGTGCATTTAACTTATTACCGAGAATCATAAACGGTTCAATTGTTAGGAATTTTGTTTGCATATATCATTGTATATATATGTAAGTAATCTGAAAAAGCAATTCAAATGGTAACTTTTCTTTATTTTAATGTTAAAAGAAAATACAATAATGTTCTGGTATATATTTTTTGCGGGAAGGGAAGGAAAAATCATTTTTTTTGATACTTTCAAAACACCTTTTAAATATTTTTTCTCTAATTTTGAAAATATGCGTCAAGACACGTACATTATCACAGAGGTTATTTATGAACATTATAAGATCTTATAAATATATTGGGAGGACAGCAATTCGTTTGGAACCCCGGTTGATTTGGCTATTCCTTTTATATTCCTTTTGGTTATTGTAGCTCATCAAGTATTCAATTCCCAATACACCCATGGTTTCCAAATATTTTTGGTTTGACTTTACCTGGTGAAGGAAAGTACAGAAAAGCTCTCCGGACGCAACTTATTGATAAAGTGTTATTTTCATTTTGAAGGATTTTAAAAATATAACCAGTTATTCGCCACCTTTTCCACGGGCATCAGTTAAAAACTTTAAAAATCTTGTAATGCAATATTTATTCCAGTAGTCAGTTGACACTGAATATGACTGATATGTTCATTTTTCTGTAAATTTACTGCTTATTAAATGTCCACTAAGGTTTTTCCATCTGCAGGTATAGATTGCCTTATTTGGCATTACTTCTTTGGATTGTCAGGTTGTAATGCTCTTCAACTTCGTATTTGATTTGACATTCAAACTGTTTTAATTCAGGCGTCACTGATGAGTATTTAAACCAGGTTTAACCATCATTTTCTTTGGAATATGCCTGTACCAAGTCAGGAATATGACGGTTGTTTTCCATTCGTTACGTTGGTTGATTTAGTCGAGCTTCGGATTTTATCAATATTGGTTTTATGAACTTCCTCCGTTTTGAATTTACCTTAGAGTTCAGTATTTTTGAAGACGAAACGCTCGTCTGGCTTACCAAATTATAAACAATGTATCTTTGACTGTTTTTTTTTAATTGATTGAACGTCATACATTTCCTTGACACCTTGTTTCCTAGGAAACATATGTGTGCGGAATTACATCGAATAAATTCAGTTAAAATTTTGATTATGAACTTTCCTAAATCTGCAACACACTATATACTTCTGATGTTGTATATGTATACATGTCGTAATACTGTTGATATCTCAACAGTTATAATTTGTTTCCTGTATAAAGACACCAACTTGTTAACTTTTTGAAAAGATGGCGTAGTTGGAATTATAAAGCATACAGGCACTTAATGATCTCTTCATCTTCATCATTTTTCCTTCATCAAACAGTTAATTTTCGTATGTTAAAATAGCTCTTTTTTCAAAAGTTCAAAAAGCGACAGTACGCTTGGTTCGGTATGAAATCGATAAAAGTCTATAAATATGAGAACAGAATTGATCAAGTAATTAATTAATTGTTGAAGGTTGTATTAAGATGACAGTAGTTTAATAAAGATATAGAACTTGAACCGTTAATTGGTTTCGACCTAGTCACTAATTATAAATGATCTTTTTTACAAATAATGTTTAAAAATCAAGCGGGGTGAATTCAGGTGCTCCGAAAGTTATAAAACGACTCAAAATTTATCATTATAAAAATTAAGGAGATGTTGTATGATTGCCAATGAGACAACTATCCACCAAAGTTCAAATGAAGTGGATGTAAGCAATTATAGGCAACCGTACGGCCTTTAACAAAGAGAAAAACCCATACGTTTCAGTCGGCTATACAAACCTTGACATGAAAAATATGAAAACAGTTCAATGTATATTATGAAGAATATTACTTAGTATTTAAGTATAATTTTCACAATCAAAATAAAGTCGAATATAATCAGACAGCTCTATGACAAATAAAAAAAAAAGCACGACAAATAAACTCCCCACCAAACAAAAGTATACGAAACACTAGACAACTACTATAGATTGGGCATCACGACTCCACCAAACTCCGGATATTAACACAGGTACTCAGGAAGGATAATCAGTTCTGCTTCACTTTTAATGTTCCTTGCAAATAGATTGATTATCAATTAATACATATTTTGAATGAAACAACGAGTAAAACTTTTATATTCTCAAATCCATATTCGCGTTCATCGTTTAAACAAATGCAAATTTAAAACTGCTGCAATTTGTTTTTATTGTTATGGTAATTATTGAATTAATGTTTTTATTCATAATAATGAGGTGGTACAACACGCATTTAAAAAAGTCTATTAATGTTAAGTATAGTGGATAACTTTTACAATTTCATTGTAGGCATTTTATTGTTTTATTATTGTTTACAGTGAATAAAAGATTTTCGCACTAAAAATCAAGAAAATGGGTGAAAACATGGTGACGCTACTTACTATGCAAAAGGAATTGACTGACAATCGCATTGTGTTTCAAGATTCTAAACCCGTTTCGCATCCACATGAAGAATGTACATCTACTTGGTTTCCAACAGCTGTCTACATATTTTCATCCATACTAGACACATGTTCAATGAAAAATGTAGATTTAATGAGTGTAGAATTATGTACAGTAATGACATATAAACTTTTTGATTGGTTGCAAGATTTTCATTCGATTCTTGATAAAGAAAAACAAATTAGAAAAGAAAGAATTTTAGATGCATCAATGATAAAACCAGGTGATATCCTTTTGACTTCAGATCATGAACATGTAATTAATTATAAAATATGCCCGTGCTATCAAAAGCGATCTCAGTCAGAACCGTGTCTGTTTGGAGGTAGTGCATACTGCAAGTAATTTACTTGTGTCGAAAAAAGTGGTTAAAAGTACATTCGCGTTTTCGCCTCAAAGATCTGTCGTTACGAGGTGTGACAACAGTCAACGAAAAAGTGAAATAGTCCGTTCGATTGGTTGGTAAAATTTTGCTATTTGCTTTTGCTTCAGTACAACGAGAGAGGGAAACTAATTATCTCATTAAGACATCTCTTATCTTTATTCAACTGAGGCGAAGCCAAGGTTTACAATGTCTTTTCGAGAGGTAACAATCTGCTCTATCATCCTCTGAGATATGTGTTATTCAATTTATTATACTGAATGTTCTGTTATTACTGTCTATTAAATTTCAAATTCAAAGTAATAAACTATGACGTCTTGTACATAACAACCATCCGTATCTATTTAAGCGCACACTTGATCAAGCGTCTCCGTGAAGGGTAATAGAGTATTTACCATAGGATAGAGTAAACTGTCTCCCTCGTATTAACCAATCAAAATCTGGCGTTTTGACATGAAGTATAATAATATAGTTAACAACAACGGTTCAAAGCACAACCCTTTGGCGATGAGTATAGATTAAAGAGACGATATTTTATCGATGTTTAATTCTACTAAATGGATTGAAAAGAGACAAATCAAAGTAACAAACAAACACTGACGGTATCGCAACTTCAACAGGAGATAGAATTGTAGCGTCGATACGGAAAGCATGAATCCCAAGCCATGCGAGTTCACTCAGTCAAAATGTCGCCATCGGGAATAGGAAACAATCGGTTAAATTCAGATCAGACGATTTTACTTGTTTATAAAAATCTAAGGCCACGAAAAGCATGACGCTTGTGAGTTGAATCAAAGCCAAATCACATCGATCAACCACAATCCATACCGTATAGTAAGCTTTAATATGCCACACATTTGGAATCTAAAAAAAGTGAAGCAATTCAAAGGAAAGAGCTACCCCTACTTAATTCAGTTGAAGGTACTTGGTTAATCTCAGAAAAATAACGAGCAATTATTCGTTATTTTAAGTATAAAAGGTTTGACACAACCTGCGAGTTTAGTTTATAACAGTATTTTTTTTTCCTTTGGTATGCATATTGATACAAATTATTTCATTAATAACATTAACATTTTCTCTAGAACTCTTGGGATCTATTTGCTGCTAGAATGAGTCAACGGAAAACTGACACCATTAAACATGCTAACCCTGGTGATATTATATTATTCACTTACCATGGTTTATACCAGAAAGGTATGATTACCAGCAAAATTTCAGCCCCAAACAACATTCTTCAGGTTCAACTTTATTACACTAACAACGAAGGAATGGTGTCAGAAACTAACAGTTCGTACAATTTGGATAACACAGAAATAGTACGGTATGCGTACAATGATTTGGATTCCGTTATGAGGAAAAGAATACTCTTTACAGCAGAACAAATGAAGGGAAACTGTTTCTTTAAAGGATCAATATTAAGTCTTTAAAGTTTGTACTCGGGTGTATGTCCGGTGACTTTTTATTTCAAAAGTGAGTTTTATATGTGTATATGTATAACTTTCATAAATCAGAGTAAATCCTTTCTGTTCTAATCTTTTTTTATCAAATATTCCAGTTGTGCTCGGATAAAAATGCTACATCAGTGACGAAGTTAAAAAGCTTTGAAAATCAAAAATTCCAAAATATATTGTGCCAGATTTGCTTTAAGCCATTTATGACTGGGGTGAGACAAACCTTAGTGTTTCGAATGATTTTAAAGTTTAATGAGCAATAAATGTTGAGGAATAACCGTATCAATGATATTTGATGTAATCATAAGAATGCTGACTACTAGACTGGTGATAAAATCGGAGAAGAAACGTCAATCAGTTTTATCGAAACAGTGTTTGTAAATCTATACTATTAAATGAGAAGACCTCATTTTGTGTGTCGCTTCTCTTCCTTCCACAATAAATTAATCTTCATGCCTCTGTGTCCTATAGGTACCATGCATAGTCGCACTTGTCATCCTCACTTATGATTATTCCGTTTTTATTATTTTGGGAGGAAAACGAAAATAAAGGCGTCCTGATATTGTTTCCGTCATCGGACGGACTTTTAAGTCATAGACAAGACTTCCGTTTAGGACTGTTTAAAATTACACAGAATTTTGGTAAATTTACAAACAACCATTAATTCCTAACTTGATTACATACAATGTTTTGGGTACCTGAGCTACAGGAACCGGTATCAAACATTCCTTCCCTAGAAGCGATAAAAATCCGATTTCTTGGGACCCCTGGAACAGGTATATAATCATGTTTTATTTAAGAAATAATTCATGCAAGCCATAGATTTGTTGAAATTTTCATATGGCCTGGGTCGTTATATTGGAATTTTATCCCGAGCGTAAGCGACCCAGGCTATGTGAAAATGAAAACAAATCTATGGAATGCATGAATTATTTTGATTCTAATATGGTAAAGTTTCCCACTGAAAACTCTGACGCCATTTCAGTAAAATATGGCGTTTTTGTGCACATATCGAATTGTGACGTCGTCGATTTATAGTGGTTGTGGTTTATTGAGTATTTTATTATGGCTCTATTCATATGACGTAAAAAGCACCCCATATTAGAATTAATTTGCTTTCTTAAAAGTCAACACCTTATTAAGTCTGACGCCATTTCCAGATTTCAGTAAAATATGACGGTTTTGTGCACAAATCGCATTGTTTATTGAGTATTTTATTAGGGTTCTATTCATAATTCCAATCTTATTTGCAAATATCACATAATAATCTGATTTCATTAGTTGAATCCGTTTCGAGTGACTGAAATTGAAAAGGTTAACATATCGATTATTCTGTCTTCTGCACAACGAAACAAAAAGCATGGTGACAAAGCAACTAGCCTCCTAAAAATTGTGCGTTCATGTTACTACAAATAGATTACCTTTGCGTTGACATTCTTTAGATTTACATCCAATATTTTGAACTGGTGAAAAATTCAAAATGTTATATTGACATCAGTTCATGTTTACTTTTGATACCTTTTTCTGAATTCTCGAGTCATAAAATCTTTTACAAAAATTCATCCAACAACAGTTTACATACTTTCAACCACGCTCAAAAGCCCGAGATATCGCGGGTGTGTTCTAGTACTTATTAAATATACCAGGCTTATATTCAAGTACGTCAGCCTCGCGTTTGGAAATAGATTGATCGTAAGTAAAAAGTGCTGATAATTCTACATGCTTGTCTACATGCTTGCCTACATGCTTCCTTTTTTGTTATAAATAAGGTAGTGTTTATTTTATTTTGGCAGTATGTATTTTTCTTGTATATCAAAATAGATATGTGCTTTATACTATCTTTTTAGACATATTGCGATCTTCATTGAGTTTAAAGAAATTAAATTGAAAACAAGCACCTTTCCACGAATTGAAAATATTGAAAGATGGATGAAATCAAACTCCTGCAATAAAATACCTTCTACAATTAAAGTTCCTGAGTTAATTATGGGTACAACTGTATTTGTACCGACAATCACAGATGGGGAATCAGAACCAGTTTTTCTTTTTGAAGACAAACACATCGTGAAAACAAAGACGGGAATATTCACATCTCCTTCAAAAGGAAAAGAAAAAATATTATGCCGCCAAAGTGACTGTCAAGCTAAAGGTGAACCAGTATTCGTTGTCTGCGTACTAAAAACTGATCAAAAAGGACAGTTAACAAAACAGGTTAGATCTTATCATATTTAATTTATCCTGAACTTAGTTTCCACTACTTTTAACTCATCTGGAAAAAGGTTGTTTTACAACGATTTTTTTCAATTCTTTTTATAATTGTTGTGTAAGCTATTGATGATATCAACATATCATTTAGTTGTTACCGATACATGAAACATTGCAAGATCTGTTTCTTGTAGTCATAACAATGAAACATTCATTTTTCAGCTGTTCTGCTAAAGCTGAGTTTTTCTGTCAAGTATTAAAAATACCTTTAGCAAGCGCAGTTAAAAGGAGTTGTAAGATTCACTAATACATGTGTATATGTTTGTTCAGCTTTGATTACTATTTTCGCCTGACCAAAGGAAAAAAAGGGAAAAAAAGAAAAGAAGACTTAAATAAACAGAATGAATAGATCAATACATAAAAACCAAAAATTAAAATAATGAAGATCACCAAAACCTTGTTTCACATTTCTAGCCTTCTCTCAACACTTACTAAAAGAATATTTTTTATCAAATGACCTTAGATATTGAAAAAACAATTTTCATTAGACACATGTTAGAATCAACTTTCATTAACAAAAGAGACATATTGCAAGGTTATTGATTGTTTATATGTTGTTTACTACAGGATTTGACTCAAATTGATTTATCAAAAGAAATCACAGGGGATTGTGCAGACATACTTTACATAATTCCAAAATCATCACAAAACAATCAAAACGACGCACGTAGAATTGTAAGTTATACAATTAAAGAGAGACTCCAGACAACTTCACCTGCACTGTACTACAATGTATTTTTTGATGAGGAGTCTGATATTTATAAGAGAATTGCTCTTTTTGCTGAAAAGCGAGTTAATAAGGCTGTTAAAGAGCACAACCGTGCCCTTTCATTTATGCACATAGAAAAGCCATTGAACGGAAAAGATGCAAATGCCAATTTGTTTGATTATGCATTGAAAATTAAGAAACTTGAATTATTTTCCCCGAACAGCACAGCAGACCACTACGCATGCCACAAACTTGAAGTTTTGCTTCAAAGGTATTTTAGCAAATGATGAAGTATATATTGATGACAATAATGAAGATAAATAAATAAATCATTTGTAACTCAAAAATAAATAAATAATTTTGGAAACTAAGAAAATGTAAAATTTACGCTTAATAACGCAGGTATAAAACATTATTTATGCACAAAAATGGACAAAAAAGAAATTTAAAATCGATTGTCTCGAGTTTTATTTATTTTTTTTTTATTCAACAACAACAAATTGCACTTTCTGCTGTTAACAATGTACTTCACTAGTCCAGCATTCCAGTGAAGAGTCCCTGTTTGTTAATACCAGAAATCCAGGGTTGTTTTCTGGTAAGCATCATTGTATTAAATTAACATTAGTTTTAATTTAACAGCTAGTTTATAAAATTATCAGCAATGAAATAAACAAGTATATATCAATGAGACTTATTTGTTTAACAATTTACTATATATATCATCTAGCAATAATTGATTTTTGAGTATTGTTTCCGGAAATTTTCATATTTCCTCCGTAAACGTGTGAATTGTTTTTCTATTAAATATCTTCCTGGTTTTGAAACAAAATTGTCACACCGGCCGTGACTTAAAAAATAAAGAAACATATGTGATATAGCATATTCACAAGTATGTCTGAATCAAAAATTATCTGTAGTATGAAGAAGATTAAGATAAAAAAAAAATATTTCATTTTTTTAATCTTCTTTTTGTAACGGTAAATAGTCCCGTTATTAATCATCACATGTAGCGGTGAAAGGTAAAATCTATACTACTTAATCAGTTCCAGATGTGTAATTTGTAAAATTTATCTCTTTTATTAATTTATTCATCCATTTATTTTTGCTAGTCTCGAGTTTTATTATATATTGACGCTATTCTTTTTTTTCAATCACAATCTTTGATATACACACGTTCTCCAAAATTTCACAAAAGTAGTCTTAAAAATGTAAACTAAAATGATATCATTTTTTTATAAAGAATGCATTAATTTTCTGATAACAGAAATAGAAAATTAATTACCATAGATATTCTAAATATGTAGAAAATGTGTCTTAGTATGACGCAGGAATAGACTTAATGATGAATTTTCCCGCTCCTTCGAATACATATGTTCCGAAACATGCATACGTATCTATTATCTTTAAGGAGTTGACATATTATTTTCTATAGAGTCTGACTGTAGTTTTTCAGGTCGTATAAATTTAAGTTATACAAACATATCAGCATTCTCTGTTTTAAGTATATGTGTGTACAGCAAATTGGGCATAACTTAAACAAAACAATTATTAAATTGTAATCATGTGTTTTTTCAAGGTGTATCATTCTTTAGTGTACCTTTTCATTGATTGATATGTAAGTAGGAGATTTGAAAATAACACTAAGTCTTGTTATTATTACCAATCGAAGTCGAAATTGAATTTTAACTGTCGAAGGTAAATCTAGAAAAGCGTATCGGAAGCACGAAATTCATTAAAAGTTGTTATCTATGTGAACGTAAAATGTTTTGTAGGAACAAAATCGTTCATTCATAACCCCATTGTTTTCTATGTCAAATTCTACAATTTCGAACATTCATAGCTATTTTGTCTTAAGTTCAAATAAAGTGACAGTCATGTCATGTCAAATTAAGGCAACAGAAGTTTACCGATGTTCAAATCTCATAAATTGATTAAGAAGACAAATCAAAGCAACTTACACAAACTGAAGGAATCGCACGAACTTCAAACGAAACAAGACCGGATTCGTCGACAGATTAACGTCTCCTGCTTGATCATGTCAAAACTATACCTTGTCCTGGCTTGTGTTGATAAATTCAACATACCTGAAATTACATTTTAGAGTGTACTGGTTCCCGGAAGTTAGGTAGTACAAAACAGGTACTTCTGGTCTGTGCAAAAGGACACATATGCACTCCTATTTTTACCTCATATGTCTTTTTATTATTTAAACGAAAGTTTCAACAAGGGTTCAACAGTGATATCAAGTCCCTAAGCCTTCATTTGATAACATTGCCCACACATTTAACTCATTGCGAAAGTTACAGCTATTCGTGGGAACTATATGATCTTATACCAACGTTATTTTGACAACATTTCATTATAGAATTAAAATAAAAAGACATTATATATTTTGATACAAAAAAATAAAGCACAATAATTATACATGATTTTACAGAGCAAGTGATGTCTCAGCATTTTCATTTAATGACGGACAGATGCAAATATTTTTACCAGAAAAGAGGAATCCGTTCTTCGTTATATTGAGGAATTTTTCCGAAGAACATTTGTGACTTTAGAGTGAAACCGTGGCCAGGAAATCCAAAAGTATCAAAATATCATCTGAAACAAGGCAGTAAAGTTAACGCAACAATGAATCACAGTCAGGAATATGGAACTCTAGGTTTTTTTATACGTGACAGGGAAGGAAGTATATACTTTACGACATGCGCACATGTAATTCCAAAAAGCAAATACGCGTACACCGACAAGCTAGAACCTGCAGTTGCAAAAAGTGTATTGGCTACTGATCTGTCGAGCACGTCAATCACTGAAAGTATAGATTTATCGCTGGTTAAGGTTTACGAAGAAAAGGTAGAAAGTTGTCGGTTTGGATTGCGAGATTCTAGGATAGTTTTGTAAAGGGAATAATTTCACTTGCAAACGACAGTGAAATGAAAAACATGAAAGTGTATAAATGGGGAGCAAAAACTAAATTGACTAAAGGAATTGATAAAAGATCCATATTTATTAAAGAAGGCGAGAAATTCCAAAGTCGTATACACTTTTTACAGGGTAATCCAAAAAAGACAGAGTTTGCAGAGGAAGGAGATAGCGGTTCTTTGATTTGCTTCGAAGCTACAGATTCGCCCCAATTACAATGCGAATCAGCTGCCTTTATTTTTGTGGGCGGGTGTCTTAGCGGCGAGGAATATGTTCCGATGGAACTCGAAGATAAAGAAGTTTTTGCAGGACTCATTTATCATGTAAACGATGTCTTTAAGTGCATGATTCGTAATTTGAATCCAATGTTCACACCCGGAAATGCAGATGGTTCTGTTCAACAAGGAGCTGGAGTACAGTTTTCCTCTTAAGTTTTTTAAAACTATTTAAATGAAACTTTATTTAAAGATGATTTTGAAAACAAAACTTACATGAAATATAATGTGTTATATATATATTATATTTATTTGGGAGCACAAACATATTGATATACAGGTCAATACACTACAAAGGTAATCATTCAAAAGTTAGATATATAACTAGTACTCAAATCATTGAAATCAATTCTAAAACTCATTTTGCACAAAGAAAATAGAAGCTAATATGATTGTCTTTTTTTTTTTAGGTCTAATATCATATTACATAGTCTCATATTATACCTGTATGAAGAAAATGGAGTTGGCTGCTTTGTTGAACTTTTCCTTTTTCGTGTTTTTATAGATTTATAATTTTTCAATAAATAGATTTCTTTCAAATGATTCAGGGCTGTTATAATGATTTGTTATTTTCATAATGAGCTTCAATAAGTAATATAGAAAATATAATTTCGTGATAAGAATTATGAGATTTCTAACAGACACTCTCCAACCAAGAAAAAAAAAAAACTCAGAAGAGTAACAAACCTATCATGGTCACCAATAGACAGTTGAATACAAAACGGCTAAGATGGAAAGTTATCTCACAAAGAAAACACCAAAACTGGTGAAATTTAGCAGTCGTAGTCTTGAATGAATCGACAAGACAGTACACATGTTCTATTGACTGCATTGCTTAGTGTCGTTTATTTTTCTTGTGAACAGGAATAGGTTTATGCTTATATTCCATGAGATGTGAATGTGCAAGTGCATGGACGGCTGAAAGAGAATAATGAAAGAAAAGTTCGAAAAGAACCTCAACAGCTGCTGTATAAATCATTATAGGTGTCATACCTATCGAAGCAGAGATTCATAAAGGACAGCTAAGAGTGCCGAAGACATATTTGGCACATCCTTTTGGAATTTTCAATTTTCAATGGTCTTCAACTGCACTCTTATTATAAACTGGTTCGATTCGATCGGCACTTTTGAGCCATATGTGGACGAATCGCGCGTCTGGAGTACCTTTTTAAGCATGGTAAATTTGATGAGTTTTTTTTAGCTTACTTTACTCTATTTCTGTATGTGAAAATACTTAACTAAGAACTTTAATGGAGAAATAAAGAGATGATTGTTAACCCAGGTAATCTAAGACAATTTCTGAAATACAAAAACTGTCGAATTTACTATTTTAGCATTATGTTTATATTTTTTTACATCGATGAAATGCATTAAACTTTACTTATTTATTTTTACATCGATGAATGCATTAAAAATAATTATAATAACCTTCCAAAAATTAAAGCAACTGACAGTCTTTTGAAAAAAAATATATAAAAATAAAAACGAAAAAATATGAATTAAACGTTTGTTTTTTTTTGCGTAAAGAAAAACAAATTAAAATAATTTTTTTTACGGAATAAGCAAACATGTTTTTTACATTTCTCTTTTTTTTTAACATTTGCTGTTTACAATTATCATCGATTAATGCATTTTAGGAAATTGACGAAACAAAACATGGATATTAATAGGAGTGTTCTATATATAAACCCCAAATCCATGTATAGGAACACTAAAGATTACCTTCATGGCTTTCGTTTGCGTACAGCCGATTTG
Source organism: Mytilus coruscus (assembly GCA_017311375.1). NCBI lineage: Eukaryota > Metazoa > Mollusca > Bivalvia > Mytilida > Mytilidae > Mytilus > Mytilus coruscus. The sequence continues at coordinate 49,253,370 of CM029608.1, read as the reverse complement.
GGATTAAAGATTATTGATTTTCGCAAGCAGCAGGAGGGATCAGAGGATTCAAACTCTATATCGGTGTATGAGCGAAGTCTGGTACATCGTGGAGCGGAGTCATTATTATGTGTCCAGATGAGTGACTTTTCTTCATGCTGGCTGTTTACTTGTAGGCTAGCATGTTAAATACTTGACCCACCGTGTCGGTCAAGTCGATGCATTATAAAAACAGGTTTAATCCACAATTTTCTATATAAGAAAATGTCTGTACCAAGTCAGGTATATGACAGTTGTTTTCCATTCGTATGGTATGTTTGAGCTTTTGATTTTGCTATTTGATGAGGGACTTTTCGTTTTGAATTTTCCTTGAACCTCGGAATTTTTGATATGTTACCTTTTAAATAACCAGAAAATGAAATCTTCAAGTCTTAGAATTCATAATACTGCACGGCAGTCGTAACAATGTTCACCTTTCATGGAATTTCACTTTTCTCAACGTATAACTTTTAAATTCATAAGAAATATGTAACAAATGAAATCTATATATATACTGTAACGGGATGATCATTTGATATTCGGAGAAGGGGACAGGAGTATTCTTGAAATGTGTATTCTGAAGAATAAAAATGAATTTGCCCGAAATAGGATGAAAATGAAAACTTCAGGAAATAAATATGTAAAAAATGAAACAAATACGCCCAAAAATATAAGCGAGACTCGCAAAAGGTGTAAATGAATATACCGTCTTGAAAATTCCGCCTGCCATACCCACTCACCTACCAACCCATACACAGAGAATATCATATGGCGTTCCTCTAAATTAGGATTTTTTTAATAATTGCGTCGGGATATGTTTTGCATAAATAAAAATTCGCGTTTTAAATTATGATTGCAATATTTGTATTCAGCATACATATTTATTATTTTTGATTTAATCTCGCATGTAAATTCATTGTTCAACAAATTGCAATACTAAAAACATACAAAAAAATCCTTATTTACGTACAGTACAAAAAGTGCCACCACAAATATATATTTGATGAAGCTTGAGTCATAAGTTGAAAGAAACACAAAATTAAGTTTGAAAAAAGGTTTATTCCAGATGGTCATCGATATTGATTTGTCGCATAAATAATAATTTATTTTTATTATCCCTCAGTACGCGTTTTTCTATATAAAAAGAATGAATTATGTGTGTAGTATAAAAGTCTATTAACCTGGTACCTGGTTTTACAACACTATTTCCCGAACTGGTTCATACTTCTTTTTCATTGGACAAAAATGTCACTGTTGACTACTGACGTTGCCTGGATTTTTTCAAATGATAAGATAAAACGCTGAAATAAATGATAACGGTAAATGTCTGTTGTCGTCATTTTCTACGTCTGTTTTCTTATAAATAAAAGACGTAGCAGGAGCAAATAATGAACACTATGTACATGCTTATTGACATTTTTATAGAACAACAAGAATATGTCTTCAGTGAACCGGGTAATCGGGTTATTTGCCATCCAATATGCAAAATTATGCATATTATGATGAACAATTGTCCTAAATTTCAAGCTGATGCAAACAAAACTTCATGATACACTACCTAAACGAAAACCTTAACCTGCTATGGAACAGACTGACGGACGGACACACAGAACAGAAAACATAAGACCCACTTTCTATCGCATAAAAATGAATGTTACAACACTAACAAAATCTTCATTATTTCAGATAGCAAATATAAGCTTTTGTTTCTGCTTTGTTAAAAGTTTAAGTTATACATCCGTCCTCAATACTTGACTTTTAAGTATCGTTATTGAATTCTAGTTTTGTCATTCATTATGATATATACTTATAACGTTTCCGTGTACAGGTACTATCTCGTGATTTGAATAGTTTTTCTGACATGTGTTTTTTTTTCCTTATTTGAATCAAACAAATTTTAAAGTTTAAGTATTTTCTGCAAGTGTAAAATTGTGAAAGTACATGTTTTGACGAAAAAATAATTAAACAATTATTTCCACACCAATTGAAATTTCATGTTATCTGTTTCTCATAGTTCGACTCGGTTCGATGTCGAGTTTTACATATCATATAGACACTTGGCTATTGTCGAAGACTGCATGGTGCATTGTAGATGTCTTATTGTTATTGTGTCGTTTGTTCGCTCGTTGGTATAGACCCCACATTTTTAAGCGTTATCGGTTATTAGTTTATCATTCAAGTAATCAGTCTCACAATAACAAGTAATTTGATTTTTCAAACCAAAAAAATTATTTTTTACTACTATTATCCTCAAAACCATTCATTAAGTGTTTTATTATACCGAAAAAAACCCAAATACACTGTCTGGCGTCGAGCACATGGACAACACAATTGCTTTTTTCCTCATAACCAGTCAACAAGTGTATAATATTACACCGTTTTATTTTTCTCATATTTCTTTTAAAATGTTTTTTGTTTTAAAACGAACATTGAGGAAATTTTAAAAATAAGCTTATCACTTGGGCGCCCTCTCTTTGTTTATACGAAATAAATTGATAACAATTACTACATTATAATTTCTCAATCAGTTTTTCTTCACTGCATAGTGGGGTGATCACAAACGTTTGTATATGCGTAACATGTTTTGGTAAAATAAAACCAAAAAACAACCTGCATTTAAAGCATGTTATATATTAAGCCAAGTCTGGTCATTCCTCATGAAATAATACTCATTATCCATGTTAAAATCATGCGTTTCTGAAATGTTCGAAATGTTGTATTTTTTAAATTAAAATTGACGACGTAATCAATATAAAAACAGATGACGTAATACTATTTTCTTAGTGATAGACCGATCTTAAATTGGAATCGCTTTTTGTATAAGAATAATCTATGTAAACGGCAGTCCTAATTCAAATAATTATTTCATATGTAGAATTGAATGGGAGTTATATAAACTGCGAATTTTTCCATTAACAGCCTCTATTTTTCAATAAATCTGAAATAAATTCACTTTTTTTCTGGAGAATATTGATTTCGTCCGAAATAAGGGTTGGTTTGGAGGAAAAGCTATGGTTTTCAAAATTATACATTGACAGATATAACGTAGGAAGCGTCAAAATCCCTGCAAAATAACCAGTTATAAAATTGTTGTACATTTTTATGTATACATAGCATATAAAAAATGAGGAGATGAGGTATGATTGCCAATGAGGCAACTATCCACCAAAGTTCAAATGAAGTGGATGTGAGCAATTATAAGCAACCGTACGGCCTTCAACAATGAGAAAAACCAATACCGAATAGTCGGCTATAAAAGGCCCCGACATAAAGAATATGAAACAATTCAATTGAGAAAACTAACGGCCAAATTTATAACAAAATAATTTACGAAAAACAAAATATGACCGACATGAACCAACGACAACCACTGAACTGCAGGCTCCTGACTTGGGAAGGCACATACAGAATGATTAAACATGATTGTGAGCGCTCAACCCTCCCCTAACCTAGGACAGTGGTAAAACAGCACAACATAAGAACAAACTATAAAAATCAGTTGAAAAAGGCTTAACTCATCAGATCGATACAAAGCAGAAAAAAAAAAGAACACAGACCGGACGTGGCAGGGTGTTTATCCATCCCTTATCCCTAACAACAAAAAAGACACTAATTACAGTTCAGAGAGTACTCACAGTTACTGACAGCTAGCTCAAAGCCAATAACAACTAATAAAAAAATCATGTATCTAAGACTAAAATATCAATCAGTACACATCCAACATCCAATGGATTTAGTGTAAAGACGTCATTTACAGTCAGAGAAAAACATGACCTTTTGCAATTCATTTTATGTTGAATTATTCGAAACACTAAAGTTTTTTAAGTTATATATCGCATAAAGTTGTAACGTATTTACGCAATCCTGTCTTTCAAATGTTTAGGTGTGAGCGTTCCCGATGAAGTTAAATCAAGAAAAGCGCTTTAATCGCACACACTTTCTAAGGTGTTTATTTCATTTATTACAGATATCTCTATCATATATATTCCATTCGGAATAAAAAAAAAAAAAAAAAAAACAACAACAGTTGTCTCTTTAGAATAACTCTTGAAGGTAAATTACAAGGTTTCATGAAAATGGAAATCGCGGAATATGAATACCATTAATTTTTTTTCTAACAATTAAACGTATTGATAAATTTATATAACCAGTTCCAGTTACTAAAGTTTGATCATTTCATAAATCATATAAAGATTTACACCTTTGATTATTGATAGTAAATAAAACTGATTAAATGTAAAGTCTAATGATATAGAGTACTACTGAACTTCGTGCACCGATGATGCATATAGTCAAATATATGGAACTAATGCACTTAACTCTGGTGATATGATTTCATTCCTATATCAATTTATTTTATAAAAGGTTTTATTATAAACAAACATGAGGAGTATAGCACTATACTCCAATTAAAGCTTTACTATATTAATGAAACATAATATGATTCTGAAACTGATAGCATTTACAACATGTACGCATATAATAACTTAAATTCCATTAGTCGAAAATAAATACTTTATTCAGCAGAACAGATGAAACGAAAACGTTTGTTCAAAGGAATTAGTCAGACATCGTTACGATTTGTATTAGGTTGTATGTCAGGTGACCTTGCGTATACACAGTGAGTGATTTATTTTTGATAATAATTACCATGGTTATCTATGATGAATTTGTGGTTTTATTTTACTTTCTCTATCCTTAAATTTCTATTATACATATAATATGGTACTATAAACACTGCTGAGAGACATTGAGCGTTTATTTCTACTTGAATGATGATATAAATAATTGGATATACATTTTCCTAACATGAAGAAAATGTCGTCAACCTTATATATGTAACACTCAGAAACGTGTCCATCCCCCCAAACGTGTTCGATACCCCTAAACGTGTCGATATGACTTTACTGAACTTCACAACATGTTTAGTTGCTAAAGGGCACCAAAGTATGCGCGTCCTTTTGATGAATGCCCAATCGTGTCCATTTAAAAAAAAAAAAAAAACCCGCTCAAACGTGTCCAACCCCCCACACGAGTCCATATGAGGCCGAAAAACCTCTCCCTTTTATGAACGCTCAATCGTGTTCATATTCTGAAATCATTTAAACGTGTCCACCGTTATTAAATAGTGATGTGTGTGTTGTTAAATACAAATCTATTCGATATTAATAAAGGAACCTTAGTTTTGTTTTGTTTTTGTTAAAATGGGACAGTAACTCTTTAAAAGCCCAGACATCACTTCTGTAGGAAGCAGGCCGTTTGGTACCCTCATATATTATTTGAAAACAACGTTCAAACCTATGATTGCGTTGGATAAAACCGCATTTTTATACGTGTGCATGTAAAACAAATTTCTTGGTAGAGGGCCTAAATACAGCACATACAACATTTTCCAAAAATATATATAATTCAAAATCATTAATTAGACCCTTACAATATTTAACCAAGACAAAGGAAACCCGCATCACAGCTTTCTCCAACTTGATCTTGTGATGAGGAATGGTTTTATTTTAGTGCTTTAAAATAACATTTACGAATATGCTGTTTCATGAATATTGATGGATTGATCGTAGTATTTCATTGTCACAGGCACATTATTCCAATTTCTTTTAGCTATCATTAAGCGCCACCCAACAAAATTAATCAACCAGTGTTATTTCTTTTAGACAATCATTTATTTACAATGAAGATAGCTTATTTGGTATTTAATAACTAAATGTCCTCTAACAAAATAATTCAAAGTTTGGCGACTATGTTGAACGCATCTATTCAGTTGAACTTGAAAGAAAGGATGCTACATATACAGATAAGTCTGTCCATATCTTGACTAACATCTAAACATTGGCAATGAAGATCGATTGAGAACAAAACTTTACCCCCAAAAAAAAATGATCTCAGTTGTGAACTTTTCTATTATATGTAGCAACATTCCCGGAAGCTCCCAGTTGATATGATATTTCAAAGCTCGTGTTTCCTATCTTAATTTGCTTGATGATGACTTCTAAAATAAGTGTTCAAATTGGTTAAGTAAAAAAAAAATCCTTTTAATTTTCTTAATAGGGTGTTGCTGCTAACAGGGAAGCTAGTAAACCAAGAATTCCAAGTGGTGAAGTTGAAGTCATTCCGTCAAAACTTTTTCGTACGTCATCATCACGAGTTAGTTGACCGTTATGGAATACCTATGGCAGAGATAATCTTGGATATGTTCCAATTGTCTTAACCAAAATACCGCCCTTTTAATCGATTGTAACATCACCGAATTTACACGTTCGATGAGCAGCATAACGGTTTCCATTAGAGGAGCAGGATTTGCTCATACATTCGGAGCATCTGAGATCACCCCACGTTTTCGGTGGGGTTCGTGTTGCTGCTAGCTTTCTATGTGTTGCTTTGTGAACTTGTTTTACTTTTCGTCGCTTTTCTGTGATAGCCATGGCATTGTCAGTTTCTCTTGAGTGATGAGTTTTGAATGTCCCATTTGTATCAAGTGAGGAAGTGACTTAATTCAATGCTTAGAAAATGTAATCATATAATTAGAATATAATAGTTTTCTAAGGCAACTGCAACAACATTGTTTGAAGTCGTTACGAATTGTCGATTAAAACATCACTGTGTGTTTTAATTTTTGGCTCTTTTAGTGACCCATTTGTACTCCAAAAGGTGTGCACGTCAACTTTCTCTTTTTCATTTAAGCTATTTATACATAGTACCGTACGAATAATTTATCTATTTTACACAAAACAGGTAGTGAATTGATTTGTTCTTCAAGATAGTTATACATTTTCTTTTATTATATTTTCTTTTACAGACATCAATCGATCTTTATAGGATTTCGTGAAATAAGACTGAAAACTAACGCCTTTCCGAGAATTGAGAACATCACAAGATGGATGATAACTAACTGCGACGACAGACCTCAGATACTAAAAGGAAAGGTCCCTGCATTACATCTATGCCCAACCATATTAGTCTTAGCCATTACCGATGGCGAAACAGAACCCGCATTGCTATTTGAAGACAAACACATTATAAAAGCAAAAGTCGAAACGTTCGTGTTCCCTTCAAGGACAAAAGAACGGATTCGTTGGCGGTGCAGTGTCAGTCAGGGTAAAAATTTTCTATGTGTGCATGCTAACGACGATTGATGAAAAGGGCGAATTAACAAAGCAGGTTGGTATTTCGTTTAAAATTGTCGTAAATGATTTAAATAGCTTTTACTATAATTACAAAATAATATCAGAATATCTGCTAAAAATACTTTTATCTTAATAATGTGATCTGTAGTTCCTATTTAAATGTCTGTTTGGTATCTTTAGGCTCTCTTTAACGACCATCAAATAGCATAATTTGTTATTTCTTTCAAATTCAATTAAAAAAAAAAAAAAAAAAAAAAAAACTTTATTAACTTTAAATTAAGATTGCTGCGCTTTAAATTATGAAATAGAAAATGAAATCAGACCGCATAAAGCAATTCAATTTTAAACGTCTCCAAATGTCAACAATGTATGCCTTTATTGAATATTATTTTTAAAACTTAAATGCAAAAAAAGTATAACAATATATCAAAAACTAGTATTAATACCGCCAAAGAAACCAAAGAAACAAGCCTCCAAACAGAAGAAAACATAATACAAAAGTATAAAAATCAACTAACAAACCAGAAAAGATAAGAAAAGAACAGAACAGAAGGAACAAAAAAAGAACGAAAACAAAACCATTCACAAATAAAAAGTTACATCTTCTAAAACAAAACTAAGATAGCGATTGTTATGCTTTCCCATTTAGCTGAATATTTTTTATGAAGTATAAACTTAAGGTTGAAAAGCATGGCACAAACATGTCCTGTAATGTTCCATTATGTCTGAAATGGATCAAAACCAATTCATTCCGATTTTCATTATCTTTTGTATATGATAAAATAAACAATGTCTTTAAAGGAACTGTTGGACCGACTAAACATGTGTTAAACAAGAGATCGCAATACCATCTCCTTGATCAATCAGCAAGCAAAATAACAAAACATACACCGATGAACGTTAAACTTAATACAGGAAAATCGTTTAAATCTATAATAAGGATAAAATATATAACATAGATACAAGTACAATTAAAACAATATCAGATAATGCCGTACGTGTATAATATTCATCCCGCTTATATGAAAACATGGGGTCCTATACTGTTTATAACTTTATTTCAGTTTATTTATTATCTCCTATAACAACTACAAATAACTTGTAAAGATAATAAAATACCGATCAAGAGCCATTACACGTAAACAAAATTCCTTCATAGTTTTATTAAAGGCCCTGTGTAAAATTCTTTTTACCGGGGAATGATTATTAACATTGAAAACAGAAAGATGGTCACGTATGACTTTTTTTTCGCATAAAATGTGCTTATAGTAAAAACCAGGAATTACCAAAATCATACATCACAAATAATCAACACTCGATTATTGTAAAAATATATATATACACACACAAACACTCAAAACGACGAAGCCAAACGACATCGAAAAATGGTAAAAATAGCCTGATATGGTACACGCATAAAATGTGGCGGGGATAAACAAGTACGCACAAAACTTGTCTAACTACACCATATATAATAAAGGTAAAACCCAGAATAAAAACCTTAAAAGTCTTGTGACCAACAAGCAGACCAATATGTTAACTAGGAAATAAAATAAGGAACACAATTTGGAAGGCAGGATTAATATATGCTACTGGCAACTAGCTAAGATAGCTTCAAATGTTGGTCCAAAACTGCTGCGCAAGGAAAAAAAGACAAGAATACTAACAAACTTCATCATAAATTTGATTGAAATCAGCAGTATTCGTGAGAAATCATTAAGCATTTAAAGTAGTAAGAAGAAAGAACAATTCTAATAGATTAGTTAGAATATAACACGTGGAAGCCTTGCTGTTGAAAGATATCGCCACTATCGCGAGTTTTAACATACCATTCTCAATATTTTGGTTTAAAACATAAGTATAATATTTTTTTAACGAGAATAATTATATTTACGGATATAAGGATGATGCCTATCGTAAAATCATCTAAAAGTATTCAAATGTCTGTGGTATCTGTTGACCAAAAAAGATAACTTTTGTTTAAATTCAAGGTAAAATTCATTATATCTACGTATCAAATCCGTTTCTGAAAACCATCGAAATAACATGAAATTTTGCTTTCCTTTTTCAGCTACGGGTAGTGTCAAAATATATATGACTTATCTGTAATATGACAGCAATATAAAAACGATTACAAATGAAATTAAAAACCAATTGTTCAGAGAACAATTGAAGGTCTTTCCACATCAATTTCTAAAATATTAATGAGAAGCTACTTCCGGTTTACTCAAAGCTACTATAGGCGTCCAATCATGGGTTTCTTCATACTGATTCAATAAATATATGTTTCAATATATTTGTGCCTGAAATAAGGGAGATAATTGTCAACTTCCGGTTTCAAAAATGTCACTTTTGGTGTCACATGATAGCTATATTAACACTGATTCCAGAAATGTATGGTTTCTATATACTTTTGCATGTAATAAGGGAGATATCAGGTTCTTACGGTTTAGTGAAGTCACTTCCGTCTCAAATGATAGGTTTATGTATGCATATTTAAAAAAAATATACAGTTTCTAGGTACTTTTCCATAAAATAAGTGCAAAAATGGCTACTTCCGGTTTACTCAGGGTCACTTCCGGTTGATATTTTTCAAGGTCATATGTCACACAACAGTTTGCAAAAGACCACATGGATTTATCATGTACCACGTTGGAGTAATAATCAATTAACCTTAAATTGAATCATTTCAGGGACAATAACTCCAATAAGATGTCATTGGATTGTTTCAGACCAAATGTATCATATCTTAATCACAATTAGGCAAACATTTTGCACTAGTTCTTTTATATATATCTTTAAAAGTGACAAAGAAGATCATAAAACAAGGAAAAGTCAAAATTTTATATATGACCTCGACCTTTGACCTGGCTTCAATTTCATTTAAATGAACCAAGGACCTCAAATCAATACACCTTAGGTCTCTATCACTAACCATTTATGCTATACATTTATATATTCCTTATGTCTAATACAGAAGGAGAAATAACTCTCATATGGAGTTTTCGTATCGCTTCGGTCAAAATTGGACAAAACATTCTGAGGATATAACGAGCAATTTAGTAAAATAAATTTGTCGCTTTCTTTTACGGTTACAGAGGAGATGCACTCACAAGGAAAACAGTGTTCGGGGAGATAACTCTTACAAAAAGTATTTGGTTACGCAGGGTCAATTTCAAAGGCGCATAAACTGCTCGATATCATATACCAAACATCTAAGCGACATCTTGCGAAACAAAATTTATTCGCAAGAAATAAAAGTGGCGGAAGAAGAAAAAAATAATAATAATCAGAAGAAAATCAATAGGTCTTTCCATAGAAAAGTGGAAAGACCTAATAAGGTACAAAACTTAAAACAAATATATTGATATGACTGACTTTACCTTCTTTTTCTTTCGACATTCAGATGTCTCTGCCTTTTCAATTAATGATGGAGAGATGCAAATTTTTACTAAGGAAGGGGAACATGTTCGTAGTTATATTGAACAATGTTTGCCGAAAACCATTTGTGACTTCTCAATAAAATCATGTCCAGGCCATCCAAAGGTATTAAATTATCACCTGAAACAAGGCAGCAAAGTAAACAAATTTTCTGATCATAGCAAGGGATATGGAACATTAGGTCTTTTTGTGCGTGACGATAAGGGAAGTATATACTTTACGACGTGTGTGAATGTAATTCCAATGAAAAAAGAAGTCTTTACAGATACTATGGAAGCCACTGTTGGAGAAAGTGTATTTGCTACTGATCTGTCGAGAGAGCCAATCTCCGAAAGTCTTGACTTATCAGTCGTGAAGGTTTTGGAAGAAAAGATAGAAAATTGTCGATATAGATTACGAGATTCTACAGACAAGCTTGTAACTGGAATGGTTTCTCTTGCAAACGAGAGTGAAATGAAAAATATGAAAGTTTATAAATGGGGCGCTAAAACTCAATTAACAAACGGAACTTATAAAGGATCTATATATGTTAAGGAGGGTGAGGAGTTCAAAAGTCGTATTCATCTTTTAAAAGGTAATCCAGAAGAAACAGAATTTGCAGAAAAAGGGGATAACGGAATATTGATTTGCTTCGAAGCGACAGATTCACTTCAACTACCATGCGAATCAGCAGCATTTATTTTTGTTGGGAAGTGCTCAAGCGACCAAGAATATTTTCCTGAGGAAAACAAAGGAGACGAGTTTTTCGAAGCATATGGCTATCATGTAAATGATGTTTTTAGGTGTGAAATCCCTAATTTGAATCCAATGTTTACCCCCAGAAATGAAGAGGGTTCGGTTCAACAGGGAGCTGTAATTCAGTTTTAAACTAACGTTTTGAATTGTAGATATAGTTATCTTTAAATCACATACTAATATATATATAGTAAAATGAAAAGTTGATAAAAAAACTGACTCTATAAGGACAGAGCTTAAGGTTGTTTTATAAGGACTCTATTATTTTATGACGTAATTGCAGTATCCTTTGATATATACATCAATTTTGGAAGATTATTTGAAGTAAAACTTAAAAAAATAGTTTGGCTTGAAAAAAGTGACATGACTTAATTGCTGCATTATCATATATACAATAGAAAAATAAAGGATAATGGGTATTCATGCATGACACAAAATTAGTACTGGTATTTTTGGAAAGTTCTTGTTTGAAAGTGAAAAATTTAACTTGGATAGGAATTGGGGTCAAAAATAGGTGGTGTACGTCTTCTTAAAATTTTTGTACACACACTGGCCTAAAATTGAGAGAATGATGTGGCACACATAAGAGAAGTTACCCCAAGAATAAATACATCATAACTTTACAAATTCATAAGAGCATACACCTCAAGCACGGGGAAACTTTTAAATGACTTAAACATTGATTTTTAAAGTCATCTAAAAAAAAAAAAAACATTATACTACATTTGTTAGAAACGGATAATCATGGCATCTATGATGTCTGTTAGTTTTAATAAGACGGAATATGTTTGGCGAAAAATTACCAACATGACTTTCGTTTTTAAAAGCATTAAAGTTGGGAAATTCTAATGAATGTACGAGTGCAATTTGTACTCAAATCATTTTAACTGTTCAACATAAAAAAATATATTATGTACATGGTGTGTGAAATGTTTCATTTTTATACAACCAGCCGCAAAACACCCCCCCCTTACAACAGGACAGTATTGATCGAATAAAGTGATGGAATTAAATCTCCTTGTTAACGCGGAATTATGAATAAGGTTTCTTGATACATTTGTGGTATATATTTGGATGTGATCAACTTGGTATCGAAATTTGTTTTATAAAGTAAGTTATGTTTTATTTTTATCAAATATGCTGTGCCAGACAGTATCCACGTTCCACACAACCATATACACTCTGGATTGTTTGAAATGCTAAGGATTTTCTACCCCGGGAAAAGATTATCTTAGGCTGTGTTTGCTAAAACCTTTCAGATGTTTTGGTCCTTAATGCTCTTCAACTTTGTACTTTATTTGGCCTTTTAACTGTTTCGATTCGAGCGTCACTGATGAGTCATTTGCTTTTATTACTTTTACTGTTTTTTTTTTTTGGTAATATCCATTTGACGTGTCTCGGTACTTATACATCCCGTCATTTATTTACTGTGCTATGGCAAATTTTTGTTTTCTTGTCTTTCGTTTTTGTTAATGTGCTTTGTCTATATGCCTTTTTGTTTTTCTTTGTTGACATATTTCTTTGTTTTTATAGTGATTAAGTTTATAACACAATGTTGACTGCTGTACCCCTATTTTTGACATTTTTACCTATAAATGTTTTGTTCACACATTGTTGTCAATATAATGGAATTTTATGCGACTGTCATACAAGTGAGAGGTTTAGCTAGCTATAAAACCAGGTTTAATCCACCATTTTCTTCATAAGAAAATGTCTGTACTAAGTCAGGAATATGACAGTTGTTATCCATTCGTTTGATGTGTTTGAGCTTTTGATTTTGCCTATTGATTAGGGACTTTCCGTTTTGAATTTTCCTCAGAGTTCGGTATTTTCTGTTATTTTACTTTTATTTTTTGCATACGAAAAGCGCGTCTGGCGTACAAAATAATGCCTGGTATATTTTTTATGTTTTTTTATACAGATATATAGCATTTATAGTTTGGCTCTTCTTAAAAGACTAAACTGTCGTTTGTAAACTGTAAAGCATTCGTTACATGTCAATAAACCACTACGTCCGAATTTTTCATTTTGTTTTTACTTTTGTTGCATTTCAACTATTAGAATACAAACTGATCCCACCCTTTCAAGAAAACCCTAATACTTTGAAATTCATAATCAATCACTTATTTATCCTTTTGATCACTGAGTTCTTGTTTTCATTTTAAACACAACTGTTTTCTGTTTTTCCTCATTAAACTTTCAAAGCGCCGGAAACTTTGCTAAATTGTACAAATGCAGAGAAGATAGTAGAAACGTTTATTTTTTTTTCTATTCTTTTCGTGTCCAATCTGATTTTGCATTGAACAAGCTCTGGTTGAACAGTTGCAGTCAAAATATTCTGTATATGATCCCTTTACGATCATTTTAAGATTACTTTAACTTCTTGAGCCCAGAATTAGATTTTAACACTTGCCACTGGCAATTATCCAACTAACAAGACAGTAATCAATAATATAATATTAATATGAACAGATTGAAATTCAGGTAGACCGCGGAAAACATTTTAACTTCTCATGTTGTTTTAAAGAAAATGATAAATGGCGGTATAAAAAAAACTGTGTGGTCCAAGATCCCCCTACAATAAATCCCGTACTTTTCAATGTCTGATTCTATGAATCTTTTAGATTTGTTAGCCCCAAGTTCTGTAATCCACCATACAAGACATACATTCTACTGACTTTGCTATCAGATCACTGTATTGTAATCCGTTCTGTATGAAGTCAGCACAGCTACTCTTATTGAGGCAACTGTGACAGGACTTCATTGTGTGATATGAGTAAATGTATCAACCAAACGACACACAAGACATTTATAGTTCGATAACGGTCTTAAAGGGTAGGCAGGAGCCTACGGAATATATCATTCGAAATCGATCTGATTCTAAAATAAAATGATTAACATTTGTCAAATACATCAAATTCCCAAAAAAATAATATTATGGAATTCGCCTGTTCAGAATCTAAAGGACTATGGGTGATCTCATTGTTCGTACACCAAAATGAATATAACGTTACGTCATTGGATCAATTTCCATTTTTTAAAACGTTTTAAACCAATCACAAGGTTTTGGTGTACGCTTTTGAAAATAACAACCAGAATGCATTAGATTCTGAAAGGGCGAATAGGCGAACATTTTTCTTAATTTTTTTCTATTTTTCTGCCGTTTGCAATAATCATCGATTCATGTACATTAAGACATTGACGAGAGAAAAACATGGACCGTGTATATTAATAGGAGTGTTCTATATAAAAGCCTCAAATCCATGTTGATGGACAATAAAGATTACTGCCATGGCTGTCGTTTGCCTTCAGCCGGTTCTTGATTAAAGATTGTTAATTTCCACGAGCAGCGGGAGATGTTAGAGGGTTCAAACCCTGCTCAATGGAAACCAAATATCTTAACAATTACAGCCATTCGAAATTATATTTTATATCGGTGAAGTATTGTACATCTTGGCGAGGAGTCACAATTATGTGTCCAGATGGGTGACTTGTCTTCCTGCTGAATGTTAACACTCGGCCCACCGTGTCGGTCAAGTGGAATATAGTGTAGAAAAATATAGAAAATATTTGTATGAGGCTGAGAAACAAGAGAAAATGCGAGGCTCTGCCGAGCTATTTTTCCCTTGTTTCGCGCCGAGTACAAATATTTTCTATATTTTTCTACACTATACTAATATTGTTTTTATCCCGTAATTTTGTTTTTTTTTTTTTTAGCAATTAAACAATTTTTAAATTTATAAATAGTTGTTCTCCCATTTGGGGCCATTTTGCGTAAGGATATTTCTTTCTTGTGTTTACCTATACAATAATGACGTGCCACGTTGCAAATAGTTTTCATACAGTGGTGAAATGAATAAAATTGATGCTAAACAAGTATTTTTATTCAATATGAGTCGATAAATGTAGGATTTTGTTTCAAATAAACGTACTTGTAACAATTGAAACGGTAACACATTGGTTTTGATCGAAATCGATCAGTTCATCTTACATCTATTGAGCGGGCTTTTCACTGTGTGGATGTGTGTACACATTTAAAAGTGTGCCAACATGGAGCGTTGCACCGTAAAACATTGATTGGATTTGGTTGGACATGTTTGTCTGAGAGCAGAAAGAAGTCGACAATTTATCATGATCAGACTGACAGACAGCGGGAGCGGAGATAGTTGATGTTGCCACGGGTCCAGTAACTGTTGATGTCCTAGGTAAGTTTGATTCAGACTGAGTGTGTGTTGTGTATGGCACAACCACCATGTTTTCATCTGTTGTTGTATTGCTGAGGATGTTTGAGATATTCTTTTGCTGCTTTTCAGAAATAGTGCTATAATTGTTAACAGAGGCAACATTCTTGTGTCCTGAAATTTACATTATATCTGTTCCTGGATATAATTTTCCTTAACTTTTGCACGAGATACTTTCTAGCACTATGATTTGTGAGCCGTTTGTTTTTGTCTAGATCCCCCTTTTCCTTCATAGTTTTCACCATTGATCCAAGTTTTCATTCCCCTAGCTTTTGTCTTAAAAACCAGATGTCAGACCTGTTGTCTTCAAATGGAATGGTGCGTGTGGCCAAATAAAAGGGAGATTCTGGTGTACTAAAGCCAATTGGTCTTTTTGCGGCATACAAAGTATAGAAATCAAGTGGGTAACGGTCTCCTAGGCTTTGATATATTTTAGGCGAAATCTCCCGTACATCTGATATGTTTTCTCCAGTCCTTGTTTTTGTCTGTCTTTCGTTTAACTCCAAATATTGGGAACCATCTGTGGATGTATTCAAGGTTACATCACCCCATCTGAAAAATTATAACGCTGTTTATATTTATTTGTTAAAATTTTTAAGGGTTGACTCTGCATTTGTTACTGTTTGAATTGTTTTACACTGGTAATGGTGGGCCCCATTATAGCTTGCTGTTCGGTGTGAGCCAAAGTCATTTTGAAAGTAATTTAATCGCAATTAAACAGTAAAATTATCCGTGACCTATACATTTCTTTCTCAATATTTCTATATAGCTCATACAAAATAAATAATTGATGTTTGTACAAATAACAATACTTATATTACATACAATGTATAAATATCTTCTGTTTTTGGCAATTTTAAAGTCAGATATATAGAAGTGTCACTTGTTTGCCTCGTGTTACAATGTATATGGAGAATAAAAATATTATGTTTTTCATGTTCAAATTTATTTACAAATATTCTTTGTTTTCAGATTTGGTGTGACGATCAATGGCAGTGCGAATAATATCACTTGGATTATACATTTAATAGTGTACTAAATACAAAGGAAGCAAGCCATATTATGCACAAGAAGCAGGATTAGGAATTCTAGTGTAGAAGAGAAGAATAATAATGTTTCATTATTATGAATATGTGCTAGTCATTTTCTGATTAATCTATTTCCTGAATGATGGATGGATTGTATGTTTTCATTTCATATATTCAAAGGACTTTCATATATTCAAAGTGATGGATGGATTGTATGTTTTCATTTCATATATTCAAAGGACTTTCATATATTCAAAGGACAGCGAATCAGAAAAAGATCTACATCTTTCGTGATATATGGACAATACTGAACAAATTCATACAGCAAATTTATATGCCATTTGGAATCTAACATGTATACACATGATACACGTACATGTGAATGCTAAATAAAGGAAGGATGATAATGAATAATTATGATCGGATAATAAAAAGTGAAAAAATACATACAGGAGGGAGTCAAGTATGTTAAAGGTTTTTTCAAATGACTGCAAAATAATCAGACAAGGGTTTATTTGCAGAGTGTTGTTGCTGTTAATATTTTTTTATCAAGTATTAAATCATATATTAAATATGTTGATTGTTTTTAATGCACTTCATTAAATACATTTTGAAAAATGGCTGAACATATGTCACAAACCTTAGTGTATAGTGTTCTTGTACACCACGAAGTCCAAAATGAACACAGTTGTTCATCCAGATAGTCCGTAGAAGGGAATCAGGACAGCTGTCACCCAAGACATTTCTTTCATAAAGAATGTTAATTTCATCGTCCGTAATTGGCTGTGATCGTAGGGGCTTATTACCTTTGCCTTTCTGTTTTAGTACCTTCTGCTTTGCTTTCAAGGATTCCCTTGTAAGTCTGAGAGCCTCATCTTGGTATGTGGTTGATCCAGCAATTGAATGGCCATATTTGTGTCTTTTCAGTTTCCTGTCAATACTGCTAACTATTGATCTCAAGGTGGATTGCTCATATTCCCCTCCATCTTTTTTACGAAGAGTTAATAGGTAGTTGGCCAGCAAAGGGTCCAATTCCACTGGTGGAATAGTCTGTAGTTCTCTGTTTTCATTTTTGGCTTTCAGAAATTTGTTCAGAAGGGCAATATCTCGTACTGTTTTTGTTAAAGTGTTTTTATTTTGTTGGCCATCAATAAATTGTTCAATACCATGTTCTGTCATGTCCATATATTGGGCGTCAAAATGTGGATTTACAGATGCATTTACTAAATTTTCTGAATGACTTTCCTCCTGAACTTGATTTGTGGGGTTAGGATTTTCTGTCAAATCTTGTTCATTTGGCCTATCTAACTGGGTGAGGGTGTCCTGCAGGTCTTTGTCCATCAAATCATCTTCAGTTAATTCAGCATAAGGTGACCAAATTAATCTAAACTGAGGCATTTCCATATTATTTTCTTCAGAATCAGAGGACATGTTTTTAGCAGACGAATTTAATTGCAGACGAAATATTTTTGCAGCAAGCAATTAAAGGAGACCCCCTTTTACAAAATGCATCTGTTCAACCACATTTTTTTGCTCATGGGATAAGAATAATACAATTGAAAAAAATGTTTGTTTCTTTATTTTGTTTTTTGTTTACGACATTATTATGCTGATTCCTGAGTCCGAACGTTTTGCAATATAAAAAATGTTCCCTACCAGTCAACGATAGCGGCGTTTTGTTTACATAGTTGTCAAGTGGGGTCCTAACGCATAATTTGCATACTATACAAATAAAGCAAAAATTATTTGCACACCTGTTATTTGTACAATAGAAGGCTAATTACAGGATAAAACAGTTTATCTAAGAAATGTACGGAGAACGAAGAGTGTGTGACAGGCATCGATTTTTGCAAGGCTATTCCGAGCAAAAAAAAAAAAAAAAAAAAACACCATTTGGTTAGCAAAGTGCAACTGTATTGCAAATTTAAATGATCAGAAAATTTACTCTGAGTCTTATCATTCATTATCCTGCATGGCAGTCTAAGCAATATTCACCATTCATGGACTATTATTTTTCTAAACTTTTGAATTTATAAGAATTATATAACAAATGAAATGTATATATTTACTGTTAGGGGACAATCATTTGATATTCGGGGAGGGGGAAAGGAGTATTCTTGAAATGAGTATTCTGAAGAATAAAAATAAATTCGCACAAAACTAGATGGAAATGCCAACTTCAGGAAAGAAATGTGTAAACACACTATTTATATTGACGTAAACGACGAAGAAAATTGAATAAGTGACATTCTAAAACGATATATAACGTAAAGAGATAGATTTGGAGGAATATTTTGTTTGTTTATGTTTCCATGTTTTGACGACAGTCAGTTTCTTATTCGTGCATATTCCTGTAAAATCCTTACACTCTTACGTCATCGTTCAATGACGTCATTCACACCGTCTGACGTGAGGTAAATCATTCATAAAAAGCATTAGACTTGGGAGTAGGATTGGAACAGCCCAAACAAATCGTGACGTACTGAAAGCGTTTGAAGAACGTCATATTAGAATCCTTATTTACGTAAAGTACAAAAAGGTGCCACCACAAATATATTTAAATAAGTAGGAAGAAAAACAAAATTAAGTCAAAGAAAAGTTGGGTTTATTCTAGCTGGTCATCGATATTGATTTGTTGTATAAATAATAAAATTGATATATTATAAACCCTCAGTACGCTATTTTTCTATATAAAAAGAATGAAATAATAGTGCTAGTTTAAAAGTCTATAAATCTAGTACTTGGTTTTGCGTCAAAATTTCCCGAATTTGTTGGTTCATTCTTCTTTTTATTGGATAAAAATGACGCTATTGACTATTGACGTTGCCTGGACTTTTCACATGGTAAAAAACTGAATTAAATGATTACAATAAATGTCTGTTGTCGTCATTGTCATATAAATAAATGACGTAGCAGGAGCAAATAATGAAAATAATGTGCATGCATATTGACATTTTTATAGAACTACAGGAATATGTCTTCATATAACACCTTTACCCATACCTGTAGCTCTATCAATGAACCGTCATATTTTATCATATAAATCTGAAAGTTTAACTCACAATGAACATATGTACTAAGTTTCAAGTTGATGTGACCAAAACCTCATGGTACACTATCTTAACCAAACGTTTTACTCTGATAATGTACTTATTTTTTACTATCCCTTTTCTACGTTCAGTGAATAATGCAATCGTGGTCAAAATCGTTACTTTCTATCGAATATTTAAATTTCACGTTATGATGAACAATTGTCCTAATGGAGTAGGGGCAGTAAGGCCTTAATTGGCCCAAATACTAGAGCAAATTAAATAGTTTCCATACTTATTCTTAAATTTGTCATAACTACACTAAGGTACAAGGTGTTCAGAAAATAAAAACGAATTTCCCATTTAATGAGTTACCATGGCAACAAACCATGACGAAGTTTGTATATTATGTAAATAATTTGTATTTTCCTTGTTTTACACCCACTTTTAAGTATATATTAGATTGGAAAAGTATGTCCACACCCAAGAAACAACTTTATATTTGGTAGAATTATGATAAAGCTTCTATTAAATTATTTTGTGGTTTCTACAATGGAAATAACAACTGAAAACTGCATTAATTCTGCAGTTTTCTTCATTTTCATAAAAACAGTGCATATCATGACGTAAGTCTGACGTCATAACATCAAAAATCTTAAATGTGATTCATTTATATATCTTAATTTTATGCATTTCCAAACATTATGTGCTCATTTGAAATTGTTCTCAAAAACTTTATTTTCTTGGGCCAAAACCGGCCCTTAATGCCCCTACTCCTTCAACTGAAAAAAAATTGAAAACAACACGTTTTAATAATTTCATGCGTCCGAAGCGCTTTTCTGGATTTACCTTCATCAGGAACGCTCAATGCCAAACATTTGAAATCCGAGGGATGTATAAGTACCGAAACAGTTGAAGAGCTATATGACAAAATACCTAAAAAATAGCCAAATTTATCTAAGGTCAACTTTGCCTGAGGGAGTTGAAACCTTAGTTTCTTTATAATTTAAAATTTATAAACGGACAATTTTAAAAGTTTGTTATAAATCATGTCAGTACCGAAGTACTGACTACTGAGCTGATGATACCCTCGGGGACTGATAGTCCACCAGCAGAGGTATCGACCCAGTGATGTAAAAAATTGAAAACAACACGTTTTAATAATTTCATGCGTCCGAAGCGCTTTTCTGGATTTATCTTCATCAGGAACGCTCAATGCCAAACATTTGAAACTGAGGATGGATAAGTACCGAAACAGTTGAAGAGCTATATGACAAAAATACCTAAAAAAATAGCCAAATTCATCTAAGGTCAACTTTGCCTGAGGGAGTTGAAACCTTAGTTTCTTTATAATTTAAAAATTTATAAACGGACAATTTAAAAAAAGTTTGTTATAAATCATGTCAGTACCGAAGTACTGACTACTGAGCTGATGATACCCTCGGGGACTGATAGTCCACCAGCAGAGGTATCGACCCAGTGATGTAAAAAATTGAAAACAACACGTTTTAATAATTTCATGCGTCCGAAGCGCTTTTCTGGATTTATCTTCATCAGGAACGCTCAATGCCAAACATTTGAAATCCGAGGGATGTATAAGTACCGAAACAGTTGAAGAGCTATATGACAAAAATACCTAAAAAAATAGCCAAATTCATCTAAGGTCAACTTTGCCTGAGGGAGTTGAAACCTTAGTTTCTTTATAATTTAAAAATTTATAAACGGACAATTTTAAAAAGTTTGTTATAAATCATGTCAGTACCGAAGTATTGACTACTGAGCTGATGATACCCTCGGGGACTGATAGTCCACCAGCAGAGGTATCGACCCAGTGATGTAAAAAATTGAAAACAACACGTTTTAATAATTTCATGCGTCCGAAGCGCTTTTCTGGATTTACCTTCATCAGGAACGCTCAATGCCAAACATTTGAAATCCGAGGGATGTATAAGTACCGAAACAGTTGAAGTGATCACACCTTCATGAAATACTATCCAAACGATAATCTTAATCTGTTACGGAACGGACGGACGTATAGACGTACAGAACAGAAAACAGAAGACCGTCTTTCTATCGTAAGTGGGCATAAAAATGAATGATGCAACTTTAAAATCTTCATAATTTCAGAAAGCAAATATAAACTTGTGTCTCTGCTTTGTTAAAAGTTAAAGTTATACATCTGTCCTCAATACTTGACTTTTAAGTACCATTATTGAATTCTATTTTTGTCATTCATTAGGAGATGTACTTATAACAATCGTCTATAAGTACTATCTCGTGATTTCAATTGTTTTTCTGGCATGTGGTTTTCTTTCTTGTTTGCATCAAACAAATTTTAATGTTTTAAAAGTATTTTCTACATTTGTAAAATTGTGATAGTACATTGTTTGAAGAAGATTAATTGAAAAATTATTTCCGCTCCAGTTGAGATTTCCTGTTATCAGTTTCACATAGTTCGAATCGCCTCGGTTCGATATCGAGCTTAACATATCATATAGACACCTGTCTATTATCGAAGACTGAATGTTGTACTCTAGATTTCTTCTAGATATTTGTGTCGTTTGTTCGCTCGTTGGTATATACTCCATATATTTTAAACGTTATGAATTATTAGTTTATCAGTCAAGTAATTAGTCTCACACTAACAAGTTGTCTGATTTTTTTAAACCAACAGTTTATTTTTAGCAATAGTTTATATCAAAGGGACAACACAATTGTTATTTCCCTTACAACCAGTCAATAAGTGCATATTATTATACCTCAGTCATCATTATCTATATAAAATAAGTACACAATATTTTCACTATTTTTCAAATTGCAAGCGTTTAACTATTTGACCGGTCCATAGTTTCCAACTATTTGCCCTCGATAAAACTATTTGACCGCAAGCGTCATTATATTTCGCGAAATTTCAACTGCAACTTCGGGATTGGAGAATGTTGAGAATACCGCCCGCTGGAGTTACGACATCGTGTTTTACCTATTGTATGTAAGGTTGAAGTCAGACTTAGCATTCAGAATATAAAAGCTAAACAGTATGGTTGTGTTTCTGCTTTTTATATTACAACAGATCATTTAGCCCAACATTTATTGTCTATTGCCTCTTTTTGGTATAATGAAACACTTACTGACTGGATATTCGTGGAATAGTAAGTTTATTGTCCCCTCGGATACAACCTCAGGGCAATAGTTGCACCTCGGGGGACAATAAACTTACTATTCCACTCATACCTAGTCAATAAGTATAAAATATGAGATCGTTTTATTTTTATCATATTTTATTTAAAAAGTTATTTTTTTCTTTGACAAAAAGTAAAAAATAATCAGCGTATCACATGGGCTCCTTCCTTTGTTTATACGAAATATGTTGATAACAATGCCTGTATTTTTTCTCAAACAGTTTTTCTTCACTGCAAAGTGGAATGATCACAAACGTTAGTATATGCGTAACATGTTTTGGTAAAAAAACTGCGAAAAAAAAACATACATTCAAACCATGTTATCTTAATTCAAAGCTAGTTATTCCTCATGAAATAATCCTGTTAAAATCATGCGTTTCTGAAATGCTCGAAATGTCGTTTTTTGAAAGAAAAATTGACAACGTAATCGTGATAAAAACAAATGACGTTAAATTTGAATAGCTTTTTGTATAAGAATAAACTATGTAACGACAGTCCTAACTTAAATTATTATTTAATCTACAGAATTGAGTGGAACTAGTATAAACTGCGAAATTTTCCACAACTTTCTACATTTGTCAATAAATCTAAAATGAATTCATTGTTTTGCTGCTCAGCACCAATATTTTGATTTTATATCAACAAAGTGGTTGTTAGAATACGACTGCAAATGCAGAACGATACCGATACAAACGTTACGAAAAATCATCAAAATCGGATTTTATGCGCTGTTATGTCGGGAAAATGTTGTAGACGCTTACTCAGAAGAATATTGGTTTTCTATCGAAATAATGGGTTGGTTTGAAGGAAAAGCTATTAGTGTTTAGTACCAGAAAGAAAGGATTTGCCAAAATTGTACTGAGACAGATATAACGTCGGTAACGTCAGAATCCCACAGAATCCCTGCTAATGACCAGTTATAAAATTGTTGTACATTTTAATGTACACATAGCTTGTTCATTTTGAGTTAGCTTTGGACGTATGGAATTCATGAATGAATTTTAGCAATTATGATTTCGAAACACTAAAGTTTACTTTAGTGAAATATCGCATAACATTGCAACGTATTTACGCATACGTATTTATCGGACTTATATACCATAAACAAAGATGTGTACTCCATTTTACCGATCACATTCAAGTGATAGTGGGACATTCTTTTCGTATGCGTTTAGGTGTAACCACGCCCTACGGCGAAATACAACTCATTATTAATCCAGATATAAACGATAGAATTCAATGTCTATTTAAAATAGAATTGTAACTGTAATTACATGAATCAAGAAACCAATGAATCGTTACGGTGGATGAAATATACTAAGCACTTTGTTGGTAATTTATCATATTAAATTTATAAAGGGGGATGCCATGTTTTTTTTTGTTTTATGACATTGTTACCGCAGAAAAGCAGATTATTTTTTTAACAATTGTTTACGAACTGTTCAGAAAAATTGTGTTTTCTCTTGTTTGGAAATACATTTTTTTAGACAAAAAATGTACATTGCCAATCCCTACCCATTATAGCAGGTGGCTGCTCCTCTATAGAAAATGAAAAAAATATTATTTGCTGCATTTTAAAACAGAAAATAAGCAAAAGACTACACAAATTGACCCATAAGGACATAGCTGAATGTTACTCTAATTGTACGAACTTAAAGTTCATTTTGAGAATGTTGTTTTAGTTCAATTTTATGCACGATCTGTCCTTATTTTTGTAACGTATACACTTTGTAAATAAAAATAACATTCGATAAATTGGGAGCGTTCGAAGCGCTATCTTCAATTACCATTATAGGGAACGCTCGGATCTTAAGTTTTAAAAAGCAAAGTATGTATAAACATGAAATATTTGAATACGTGAGAATTTATATAAACAAAAAGAACCAAAATGAATAGCAAAATCAGCATAAGGTCAAATATCAGGGTACACTAGGGGCTGTATTTGTAGGAGGATTTTTTTTTATCGATTTAAATCAACACTTAACATTGTGAAAACATGAGCACTTGGCAGACACGATGAACAGCTACTTTTCAATGGACACTCCTGTTGAGTCACCTAATAAATTAAAGAAACAAATAGTTTTGATAATTAGATTATTTTTGTTTCAAGTAAGAAATACTCAAAATTTGTAAAAATTCAGGGAACAATACCTGGCCTCTTGCAGACGACTTTTAGTAAAGGACCATCGCCGAAAGCCACGAGTTTTTTTTTAAATTAACGTGAGATTTTTTATAATGAGTAAACATGTAAAGTAAACAACTTTTGAAAGTTAGTTTTCCCTAGTCCTAGATTTTCTTTTGTAAGCAAAAAGAAAAGTGGAGAAAAAGTAACAAATCTATGAAATGCAGTAGGTGTAAATACATCTTTTTAGCACTTTTCAGTAATATTGTCAACGTAGTGTAGTGATAACGCGCCAGAAAAAAAAAAAAAAAAAAAAAAAAAAAAAACACATCTGTATCGGACGTTTTACTTTCGAAGCTCACAGTTATTTTTTGCCAATATATTTTTTTCTGGTAATATTTAAACATATTCAGCGCGAAAGAATGGCAGAAGTATTTTCGGGATAATAATAGCCAACAATTTAATCGGATGACTATACACACATACTTTTAAGTCTTTTCAATGGGATGTTTACCGTAGGGATTTTCTTCAGGTTCGAGTCTCATTCACATTTTTTCCTGTTTATTTTCAATGTTTAATTTTTTTTAACAAATCCAGTAGAGTAGTAGCCATTTGAAGAAATGATATTTAAGAAAGTACCTATCGATATAGATTGTATTTATACATATTCAGAAGAGCACGATTTTTTGATAGGTTTAATTTGTGTCAATGAAAAATAAAAAATGTCCTTTCTGTTCCCTGATTTTTAAAATTTGAGTTTGGGATCAATTGTGGGTGTTATTGTCTTAACTGTTCAGGAATTTGGGGCCAACAACAAGCTTTTTTCTTGTTTCAAGACAATAACTTTTGTATAAGTGTTTGGATCTCTATGAAATTGTACCACAAGTTTCCATACATTAAAAGAAATGTTGGGATTGATTGGGAGGGGGTAATGACCCAAACTGTTTACGAATTAGGGACCAAAAAGGGAAACACAAAACAAGGATTTTCTGGTTTCAGGACAATAATTTGAGTATAATCTATCAATTTGTACAACACGGTTACATACCAAAAAAAAAAAAAAAAAGGAGGGTTGAGATTGATTTTGGGGTTTAAGGCACTTACAACGTTTGGAAATTAGGGCGAAAAACAATACTTTGTAATACTTTGTATAAATTGCTGATTTCTTTGACTAATTTAAATGGGATTTAATTCAAAGTTTTGAATTCTTGTGGTTCTCTGATACGTTTAATCTAACCATGTATTTAGAATTTTGATTGTTGGGCCTGGTTTTCACATTATTCCACGTTAAGCTCCAAAGGGTCCAAAATTAAACTAAATGTGATTAAAAAAAGTGAATTCTTGTGGTTATTTGGAATGCTGAATATAAACATGTATTCAAATTTTTGATTATGGGCCTCGTTCTTAAGTTGGTCCAAATCAGAGTCTAAAATATATGTTTTTGATTTCAACCAAAATTGAATATATGGGGTTCTTTGATATGCTGAATCTAACCATGACTTTATATTTTGGATTTAGGGACCCGTTATCAAATTGCCTAGATTTTCGTCCGGTTTTTAATGCTCGTACAAATAAATTATATATTTTCCGACAATGTACATATATTGTATTTACAGTTAAGGTCTATTCACGTGACTGCATCATAGGGTATACAGATTCACAGTAAATAATTGGCCGTTAGGAGGCCACCATTTATCTTGAATGGGGATATGGCGTTTTCTCAGTTTTGCCAAAACAAACTTTTTTGTAGACCATAGCATAAATTTATTGTTATTTCTTGTGAAATTATATTTTGCATTTATCATTTCCTTTTTATGTAAAGTTTCCAAATAGAAAACATTTTTTTTTCTCGATGAGGGAACAGACTTGACAAAACAATATATCTCTTCCACAGTTAATTAATTACTATATCTTTATCCTGTTTTTAAAAGAACAAGAATATGTTTGCACATGTTTATGGTCACATGGCAGAGAATCGATTCATGAGAGTTACAGTCGAAACCCAGGTTCTATCGTGGTGCATTTTACATAATATTTTTTCATCATTTTGCTCTAATTGAACTAACTCTACATAAACCGATACAGAAATCTATATTATGAATCATTAGCATTGAGGAAAAAATCGTGAAAATCATCAGCAAATGTTGTCAAAGTTTGTAAAAGTTTGTATTTGATTGACGCGTGATGGTTTGTATCTCTAATAAACAGAACGTTGATTACTGTAGATATTACATATTTTATGTGGTATTACTATACGACTGATTCATTATGCAATAGGTTTATCCAATTTACTTACATTTTTAATATCGATGTCTGATTTTTCATAATGTACCATACTTCATATAATTATTGTTTGATCATAGAATAAAACAATAAAACATATGGTCGCTAATATTATGATATCAGGTAGAAACGTATTGCTAATGAGGTCAGTAGGTCCGTATTAAGATCACTATAATTTCGTTTTTTTGGTAGAAACGTTTTTGTTAGTCCAGTTTATTAAGGGTGAGGATGGGAAGGGGAAGGGGCTTGTTTCCTATAAATGAACACCAAATGACTTCCATTCATAATCGGATAGCGAAAAACCTACAAAAGATCAATACCGTAAATGACAAAATACCAAAAGAAAGAACAATATCAACATAATCAACGTAAATCATACACAAACTGGTCGATGCTATGCATTGCGGTAGGTAGTTTCTAAGCATACAATAAGCTAACAAGATGTAAGATAACTGATGTTCATGTAATCATATCAGAAAAAAAAAACATGTCGATAAACATTACATCTCAATATTCAATTTTGAAAATTCACAAAAAAAAAAAAAAATATCATCACTGGTTTATAATTCAATAGTCATTTGATGTTTTCTGATTTGCAGGTCACAACATAGAGCAAAACAAAACCATGACGGTGTCACTAAAAAAAAACAAATAA
This sequence comes from Mytilus coruscus, assembly GCA_017311375.1. Lineage (NCBI taxonomy): Eukaryota > Metazoa > Mollusca > Bivalvia > Mytilida > Mytilidae > Mytilus > Mytilus coruscus. The sequence continues at coordinate 49,225,503 of CM029608.1, read as the reverse complement.
TTTTTTTTGGAAGATCACAAGAACCTAAAACTTACATTCATATTATCCAAAGTTGTGCGATACAGATCATCTCCCTGCATGTTCAATGATTCAATGTTTTACATTTTTACCTATTATGTCTGTTTGTTTTGCTCACACAATGTGATGGAATGCGACTTCATACAAGTGCGAGGTTAAGCTACATGTAGTTATAAAATTAGGTTTATTCCACAATTTTCTGCATAAAGAAATGCCTGTACAAAGTCAGGAATATAACAGTTCTTTTTCCATTCTTTTGATTTGTTTGAGCTTTTGTTGTTGCCATTTGGTAAGGGACTTTCCGTTTTGAATTTCCCTTGGAGTGCGGTATTTTTGTTATCTTACTTTTTTGTACAATCGCGGTATAAGTACCTAACAATAGAAACAGGGATTTGGTTAACACATAATGGATTACAAAAACCTTGAGCAGCTACCAAAGTATGTAGTTGCTTACCATAAGGTAACTATACTCGTTTAAATAATATAAATAAATAAAACGTAACTGTTTGAGATTTCCATATATGTATTATACAATGATACATTTTTATTCATACGGAAAAGACTCATTGTTTGATAAATAAGGTTTATTACGTCATATTAATTACACGTTTCAAATCTTGTGCTTGGCAAGCAAAAAATGATAATAACAACAAAAATATTATTTTAAAAACTTATATACCCTGTATACCTAGTTCATTGAAATTGCAAAATTCAATTCAATTCCAAAAACGGCCTTTTCAATTGTACCTTTTCCTTTATCAAAGGAAGGAATTACATTTGGTGTATAATTATGTTGCAGACACTGTTTCAGTCACGGCCAAAATTTATTTTCAGACAAACATTGACACGTGGACGATCAAATGCGAATATTTTTATATCGTTTCATAAAAATGCAATTACTCATTATAACAGTAACGAATTCTGTTCAATTTTTTTTTCGAGATGAAGTACTTATAACAAATCCACTTATATTCCTGACAAGCCTCGATACAACGAATAGAAATAGAAAAGTAAATTTTAAGACACAAAGTGTAATTCACGAAAGAACATTGATTTATTATTTGAATGAAAGCAAAACAGAATCTACATCAATTATACGACTATTGGACAACTCACATGGAAAACACTACATACTTACCGAGCCACTTTGAGTCTTTGAAGTGTTGTAAATAAATGAGAACGCGTATTAAGACTGTTTTAACCTAGAAATTAAGTTTTTGGAGATATATTTGAAATTGGCACATAATATATAAAAATGCATACAATTCAGAATTATAAATGAAGTAAATTCTATTTTTACGTAATGAAGTCACAATGAGTTTATAAAATGTGCCTTTTAAATACAAATGAGGACACTTGCTGAACTGATTCAGTTTTCCATCCGTATCGGCTTTCATTATTTCCTTTAAAGAAACATCGTGTACAGCCTAAAAAACCCAATCAATTTTATAGAAGCTTTGCCATAGGATTCAAATAATCTCACCAAAATATTTTTTTTTCCTTTTTCCAATCCAACATATACAATATATAGTTAACATGTTAAACACTGATTTAAAGACTTATCAAAGATTCCAGGCTTCTAATTTGAATTTCCAATCAGAGGCACTCGAATCAAAACAGTTGGAATTTATGATGATGAAGATAATTAAAACTTAAATTTTGAATCGTAAAACAAGTTAAATCAAGAAAGTTTACAGAATATACTAATGCTATCATGTTTTGTTGGCACAGTCACTCGCCTAACGTGAAGTTTGATTAAATATTTGAAGGTTTCTTTAATTGGTTACTAGCTTTCTGTATGATTTTTAATATAGAGGCTCACAACGCAATACTTGAATCTTGACTTTTCTACAAATTTATCTGTAATGGTATCTACACTCCTATAATTTCATTTCCTATATAGATGGTACTAGAAACAATGATTATCGTGGTAAGCCGTCTAGCTGTCTCCTTCACGTATATCCCACATGCAAATGCATCAATTATAAAACCAGGTTGAATCCACCCTTTTCTAAATTAGGAAATGGCTGTACCAAATCAGGAATATGACAGTTGTTTTCCATTCGTTAGATGTGTTTGAGCTTTTGATTTTGCCATTTTATAAAGGACTTTTCGTTTTGAATTTCCCTTGCAGTTCAGTATTTTTGTTATTTCACTTTTTACCGGTAAAATCTATAGAAAGTGCTTCTTTAACTACAAGGATGATCGTTCATATAAGTTATGACCGGTAAATTCGTATTTTTACAGTGTCCTTCGTGTCCTCACTGGCGCGGGTTATTGTTTAAGAATATAATATATACACAGGGTTTTAATGATTGCAAAACAAATGCAATGATTACGTTATACCATTGGAGTCGTTATCCCTTCTTTAAATCGACCATAATTTTAAAATAATTTTATGGAGGTAAGACAAAACACATGAAAGATAATATAAAAATGTACAAAATAACTACTTTAAGTATAACAATTATGAAAATATCATACAAATGAAAGAATAATTCTTTGGAGTTATTAAAGCAATGTCTTTATAAATTAACTTGACGATCGCACGAAACATCTAGTTTTTAATAAGCTGGATTTAGATACCAGTAGTACACATTACCATTTGCAAATAAGATTCAAACAACGTTTATTGTTGGCAAATTGTTGTCAAGATTAATAATATTAATTATATCATCAAGATGAAACTAAGGATTCCTTTATTTTGTCCCAAAACACAACATTCCCTTGTTCATCATTTGGATACTCGATGTACGATTGCTTCTGAACTAACTCCAGAATGACTAACGGTAGATCTTTTGGGCGGAGTTGTTCATAAAAGATCAGAAACAATATGTTCTGATCATTTCTCGAATATATACTCTCCATTCTTGCCATATTGAATTCAAACATGCAATAGTATGAATCTAGAAATGATCGCGTTAATATGCATATAGTCCTCTTACTTTGGTGAATTCCGTTGGTGATATTTTGTGTAATTTCTTCTCCTGGAAGGAAGTCCCGCTGATGCACACATAGTTTCAGGTTGCAGTCGCATTCTAAGTTTGGAATAATTTCATTCACAACGAAATCGGTTTCTTCATTTGCATATGATATAAACGCATCGTATTTGTAAGTAGGGCTAGATTGAATACTTTTGAAAACATTGTATTTATGTCTAGTCATATAATACAGATAGCGTAGCTTCCATCGAAATCTGAACATCAACCCGGCAAAAAGAACAATTGAAGCTGTAGTAATCCCCAAAACTATACAAGTGATTAAAGTGGTATGAGAATTGCACTTCTTTTCAAGTTGTTTAACAACGTCATTAAAATTTGTCATATAAACTACATCATTGTTATCAAACCGACAGGTATATTTATGTTTGCATATGAACATATCCAAATTAGCGTTCATCCATTGTAGAAAATACAGGTTTTCACAGCTGCATTTAAGCATATTATTCGACAGGTCGATTTTTAACTTTTTAGACAATTTGTGTAATGTATCCATAGATGCTTGTGACGATATTCCACCGATGTTGTTACGAGATAAATCAAGTTTTTCTAAGCTAACTAGATGAGAAAGATCAAAAGTAACATCCGTTAATTTGTTTTGGCTAAGATTAATTTTAACTGTTTTTAAATGTCCGTGAAAAATTGAATAGGATAACTCATAAATACGATTATGAGATATATCAACTTCTCTGAGTTCAGTCTTACAAGAATTGGTATATCTTTCCGATGAAAGGTATGTACCAAGCGAGTTATTTCGTAAGTTTAATATCCACAAGTAAGGCATTCCAAAAAAGAAAATCCCGAGTTTGTTATTTGAAAAATCGAACACTTTCAATGTAGTAGGTAGCATAAAATACCTTCCGTATTCAGAAGCTTGTATAAAACTGTTATTATTTGCATAAATTTCCTCTATTTTCGTTTCAGTCAAATAAATAGATGCTGGAATATAAATAACTATAGATGGACAGCAGTTTGTCATTTTCATAACTTTTAATTCTTCATTGGATGACAAATCTTTCATTAGTCTTGATAGGCTATCATCATTCAGGAAATTATCAGAAATGTCTAAATATCTAATATTTTTAACATTTGGCAATGTCCCAACCTCATACTCTTGTATCCTACAGTTTCTCATTTCAATATGATCAAGATATTGAAGATAGAGAAACGTTACATTGATCAGAGAAGGCAACACACAAAAATCTATTTTCAACCTTGTAAGATGCGTTAAGGATTTATACCCGTTTGAAAATCTAAACAATGACAATGGGTGTCCTGCATCTACTTCTATACTCTGTAATTTATGTAGAGATGTGATGAAAGCGCTTGGAAAAGTGTGGAATACTCTATTTGTATTGAACAACAAATTGCGCGCTACATTCAAGTGTGTTAACGACACCAATGGTTTGAAAATATCATTTGGTATCTCTAAACTGTAATTCAAACAATTCCCCTTCATAGATAATTTTTTAAGACTTGATAGACCATAAAATGTTCCTTCTTCTATATAGGAAAGTCGATTCCAAGATAAATCTAACTCGGTAAGAGTTTCTAAATGATTAAACGTTGTTTGCGGAATTCTTTTTATTTGATTAAAATTCAGAAAAAGTTTATGTATTCCTCTTGAAAAATGGGGGATGTCGCTGTCAGTAATGTTTTTATTAGCACAATAAACTTCAGTTTTCGAATTATAACTATAACATTCACATCGCTGGTCAAATTTACATACATACTCTGTAAGAATTCCTGTGATTACAACCGATATGGTGTATATGACATAAGCAGAGGTAATGTATAAATTTGATATCCTCATCGTGTTAATAGAAACAGCAAAGATTCTAAAAAACCAAATGAAATATTTCTATTTAATATAAATTAAAATTGTATGGTTTATTTGTTTCAAGTACAAGCAAAATATAATAATTATACTTATAACAACAATATTTATGATGATAACTTAATCATAATCATGTTTAATAAATGAATAATAGTTAAAGGAACAAATAAAATATATGAAGCGTTTGTACCATGTACAACTGACTTTGCTTCATCACATTTGTCAGTCTATTTAGAGTCATGTGATCCTTGTCTTTAATTGAAAACATATGATATTGAGTATCCATCCATGACACAAAATCAGTACACACAGCACAAAACACATAAAGGTTATCCCGAAAGAACTAGAAAAAAACGCCTTTATTCCTTTTTTCACCACAGTACGGCCTTCAATCACGGGGCAAATCTCGGGGCACATCGAAAGGCATGTTAGATTAATGGAAGGAAATAAAAGCAATATTTGGGATAGACTTTGTAAGATGTAAGACAACCAACTCGGGCCTGGCGAAAAAAAAAAAAAAAAAAAACTGGAAAGTATAGTACATATTAAAAATGAAATGGTGCTTTCGTGTAGGTGTAGGTCTCTGTATGTTAGTCTGTTTGTTTTGTAGGAATAGAGTGGTTATTGGCTGATTTGGTCTTTTGTACTATTAAAATAATGGTATAAGCCATCTTGCGTTAACATTTGTTTAATATATTTCAGTAGGATTGTTGAATATATCTTAATTATAATGTCTAATGATATAAAACAGGGCATTTTAGCAGTATTTCTATTATTTATATTTATTGTGTAAGCGGTTTGGAGGAATAAAGCACTTGAGGCAAAATTGATATAAAAAACCTTATCATCTTTCAAGGTTTGTCTTTTTGATACTTGATGATTGTAAATGATTTGATAAAATTCATTTTGTAATTTTTATTTGCACATTTCAATGGTCCAATAGATGTTGCAAAACCAGAAAACTAACAGTAGAAATTCATATACTTGTTATCTGATTACTACATCGATTTTCCCAGCCAGCCAAAAAATTCAGAAAATACTGGTATATTTAAATATACAAACAATTAGAATCAAAACAGTATACAATATGAAATAAAACATATATTTACCTTTGATAGACTGAAATCAGACAATGCTAGAACGTCTTATCTTGCTTTTCACATACGAATGTATGTATCAATTAACAGATTTTTGTATATTCTATCTGAATGACCTTATTTAATTACAATTTCCTTGTTGAATTAACAATCGACACATTTCTCTGTCGTCAACCAAATGCGGAAAAAAAAAAAACCCACGAAAGTTATTAAAAGCAAGTTGTTAAATTGGGATCAATTGAAGGTCTTTCTATCCTTAATGCACATATTTTGATATGAATATATTAACCTCCGGTTTTAAATGACCTTGCTGGTGTCAGATGATAGGTTACTTTATGCTTATTCCAAGAATATATGGTTTCTTAACAGTTTTTGCTTAAAATAAGGGAGATAGTTTGCTACTTCCGGTCTGAAAATGTCATTTATTGTATCATATGATAAATTACACAGATTCCCAAAATATGCGGTTCTAGATACTTTTACATTACAACAGTTCAAAAATTCTTTCTACTGGTTTACTCAAGGTCACTTACTTTGACCTTTTCAAGGTTATTTGTCTATTAACACAAAGCAAAAGAACTTTATTGTGTATCAATATGAAGTTATTACAAAGGTCAAAATTCTAAACGTTAAGAGCCAGTCGGTGGTAAAACCATGCAAAATGGTCAGAATCCAAAATTATCCAATCAGACTGATATTTGTATTTTTGATACCTTATATGTAATAACTGTTTGTGCAAAATATTTTGAAAAAAATATTCAGCCATTATTTGTGAATGGAGAACATTCGATAATTGTCCATTTCTGTACTGACAAAGGCCATTCTAAGCCTATATAGGGGTATTTTGACCTGTTTTTTTTTGGTATTATTATAGAAAAGTTGCAGCTTAATGATAACTAATACCTTAACAAACAACTTAAAATGAAATAAAATTAGGATAGTTTTCAAAGTTTTGACATTTCTCAATACCTCTACTGGCAGGTTGATATTGCATGGTTTTGAAAAAGTGCCGATTCAGCGAAATTTGTCTTTTTTAAAGACCTGAATCTTGTAAGATCATGTTTTGTTTTTCATAAAATGTAATACAGCATGAAGCTTATATATTTATCTACAAAATACAAGAAAATGGTGCTCGGCAAATAATACCTTCTTACGATAAAATAACAATTTAAGATGGACATGATGGCAATTTTGCCGTATTTAAGATTTTTTTTATTGGTTACGTGAGAAACTTTACAAATGTATGTAATAGTCAAAATATAAGAAAATAATGACAGAACTAATGTTTATTGCTTATCTTGTTTTATCAAACCCAGTTTAACTTAGTTTTAATTGAAAATATACTACAGAAGTAGTCCTGGTAAGACCCCTTTTCAGCCCCAAAATTTAGAATTTTTACAATTTGTTTAAAATACATGTATTAACTTATCGCTACTTATTGAAGTTACTTTTCAAAAGTAGAATACGTCAGTTACTTTAAAATCATTTTAAAAAGGGCTGTTTTTTTTTAATATACTATGAACATTCAACAGGTACTATCATCATTAATTCATGTAAAATTTCTGAAATCTTCACAATTTAAGCATTTGTGCTAATTTTAGACGTTTGTTGTCTAAAATGGATATGGCCACTTTTGTTCAGTCTTGATATTTACATACATGTTGTATTTGATGATATATCATACACATATAAAGATTGAGACTGAGTGCTTCTTACCTAGAAAAGGGGGTCCATTTTTTTTATATTGGAATTAATCTTTATAAGCGATATGTCAAATATCAAGCAGATACTAAGAAAAGTCTTACTTAAATTTTGTAACGCTGACATGAATGACAGATAGTGATCCCTATGTAGCTTCTGGGATAACATTCGACATAACAACAATGTTAAGTTTCCTCATAGAATGTAATCTCCAACATCTTGAGGCATGTGAATAAGACATGTAAGATGTAGTTAGCCTATTACTACCACAGACAAACAAAAATATTTCAAATTGAAATAAAATTTATTTTATACCTACATGAATAAAAACAAATATACAGATAAATGGTTCAACTGTGGTGCAGACATTTTCATTAAAATGGTTATATAATTATTCAGGCTGTTTGCTTATAATTTTACTGTCATATAATATTAGCGAAGTCTGCCATAAAGAGAAACATGCGAAACGGTCTGAATACATGCAAACAGTGATAAGATCTGAAGCCAGGTTGGATGACTATTCAGGTCTAGGTATGCATCAATAAGAGCTTCAGTCAAAATATCCTTTTGTAATATTGACCGTGTTTTGTCTGTTTTCTTCTTTTCTACTAAAGATCAGAACACTTTACCGACTTGTATTTTGCAGGTACAATATAATTCAAAATCAAATCAATAATTTCTGATGATAGTTTTGTATAAAAGCCGTTGTACTTTTTGATACATCATCCCACGCCAGATTCAATTGGTTCCTAAATGGTGGATACTTTCCATTTCAAAGGAAATGCAAGCCTCTGTTAAGTTTGTCCCGGTCATAAATATTATCTGTTTCCCAATCTTAGTTAGTTGATGCTGTGAATATACTCCTATGAGAATCTAAGCATCTTTAATTTGGCTTTCACCTCCATCTAAGAAGATAAAAAAATAAATCTACAAATTTACTTAAAAAAAATTAATATCCTTTATCAAATTAAAGATAAATGAATTTTCAAATATACAATGTCCATGATATATGAGATAACTATGAAATCTATTTGGTTGGGACCCACAGAAAAAATATATGAGATAGCTCAACTGGTGGAGTACAATCATTGCTTTACCACATCTAGTATATCTGATAAGACCTCAATGTCTTAATGCAAAAACCATTCAAGCAGAAATTGTAGGCCAAAGTGACATTATCAATAGTAACCATGTTGTACTACCCAAGATATGTATCCACTAGTCAAGTATCAATGCAATACCATGTCTATAATCTTACAGAGAGACCTAAACACACAAAATTAACCAAGTTGCTCAAGTGGAAAACTTAGGTCAACATTACCTTTATAAAAGTGAATCATGTTGGACTATCCAAAATTTATCAACTGGTTAAGTATCAAAGCTATACAATTGTGTACCCGGGATATTGACCTTAATGCAAAAAACTTAACCATGTCACTCATGTGAAAAATATAGGTCAAAGTGACCTAAATTTTATTATTATTCTTATTGCCCAAAACCTATCCACTGGTTAAATATCATTGCTATACTACATGTTTCATGACTATATTTAGTGTCACTTAAGTGGCAATGTAGGTCATAATGACCTAATTATAAATGTTTATTAGTCACTAATATGAGGTCCTTGATTGAATTCGAGTCCATGATAACACTAATACAAAGCTATACTAAGTACTGTAAATTCAGAAATTATTGCGTGCATTTATAATTGCGATTATGAAATGTAATTATAGACTGAAATGCGAATTTAATTTTTGCCATATTGAGAACAATCCTGTTTAATTCATATAAAAAATTTCAAAATGCAAGTTTAAATTACTGCGATTATAACCCTGTCGCATTTTTCGCAATAATAAAAACATCGCAATAATTTCAGAATTTACAGTAATATTTTTGATAATTATTATCCTTTTTTTGGTAATGGTTAAATTTTTTTTACCACTGGTCGTCTCATGATTCCCTAACCCCCACCCCCTCCCACTAAATGTATCTCTGTAAATTTTACAATCAGTTTAAAATTTTCAAAATGCCTTTCAATTGCCCCTGTAAATAAACTATGTGGGGATGTATATAAAGAACCCTGCCACATCCGATCTCTGATTTTGTTAGAGGTATTTCTGCTTTGTATCAAACTGATGAGTTAAGCCTCAACTGACACATGACTGATTTTAAAAGTTTGTATTTATGTGGTACTGTTACAATACTGTTCCAGGTTAGATGACGGTTGGCGCCTTCAAACGAATGTAACCTCAAAGTGGTTGTTGTTTGTTGCTGTATATCATATTTGCTTTTCGTTCATTGTTTTGTACATAAATTAGGCCGTTAGTTTTCTCATTCTAAATAGTTTAACATTTGCAATTTCTGGGCCTTTGATAGCTGACTATGCCGTATGGGCTTTGTTCATTGTTGAAGGCCATACAGTGACCTATAGTTGTTAATTTCTATGTCATCTAGCCTCTTGTGGAGCATTGTCACATTTGCAATCAATTCAAATCACTTCTTTTTTTTATAAATGCAATAACATTCTCATACATGTATGTTTCCTTACCATAATCTTTTTTGTATCAGCTTTGATTCCTCCATCAGCTACTGTTTGTCTAATCTTAGTAAAACACTGCTTGCAGAGATATAACGTATGCTTTTGTAAAAAAATGGAAAAATGCAGGCAGTCAATGGTACCATACACACTAAAAACATCAATAAAGCACAATCATGTCAATGTCCAGATGAACAATGTTTCAGGTGTGAACAATCAATCAATTTATAAACCTGTTGTTGTAAGGCATAATGCCAGTGAATAAATTATAATTGACAAATCTGTTTTATCAAATTAAAGGTTAAAACTAATTTATTTACAAAAGGGCATGCCTCATTCGAATACATGGACTTGATGGAGACATTATTAAAGTCAGTAAGCAGAATGAACATCAAGACTACATGTAAAATGTCATACATGTACAAGTGAGAAACTCACACCCTATAAAAACCTAGATGTTGTGCTTTCATTTCAGACAAATAAAAGTGGAATTGAAATTTTAGTGACAAAAACAAAACAAGTTTAACCTCAATACATTTATGTGTGCCCTTTCCAATTAAGGAATATATTGTAGGTTGGTTTTACATGTAGTATCGGTATGTCCTTGCTTCAAAAGAAAAAAAAAAAATTAAATTTATAATTTATATTTTTTTGTATCTTGACATATATATATACATGTACATGTAGTGCAGGTTTTTCTTTTATATTTGTTGACTCATTTCTGGTAATTTACAGCTCGCAATTAGATGGTGGTTGTGTGTGTTGTATATATCACATATCTACATGTACATGTATTAGAAATAAATGCCTTTTTGCATATATATATATATATATACAGGGATTTTCCAACCCTCATTTTGGGTCCGAAGTCGGGTCCTAATCCCACAGAGAAATATGCTCTTTTTTCCCAATTTTCAGCTCTAAATTTCCCAATTGTATATAGACATCGTCGCCAGATTTTGTTGGTGTCGTATCGTGGTTTTTTGTTTAAAAATCTCTTGAATCTTGTTTGCAATTCATGCAGTTATTCCTTCTCAGAATGCAGAATTTTGTACCTAATTTTTCAAAATTTTCTTGGGGGCATGTCCCAAAACCCCTCTAGCAAGTTGCACACAGGTGATGCCGTGTGCCCCCGTATAAACGGACTAATATATTTTCCCCAAAGCCAACATTTCACGAACATTTATTCCCAATTGCATGGGCACTGGGCCCCTTCCCCGAAGCACTAGGAAAATCACTGATATATATATAGCTTCATTGTATCACATAAGACCTCGCCACTTTGTCATGTATGTCATGCATACATGTATGTGGCAGTTTTAAAAATGAATCTTTTCATAATACATAGGTGGATCCATCCAGGGAGGGACAGGTGGTCAAAATAATTATGACGTCTTGAAAGGCCATTTTATTTTTTGGCTATGGCGCCTACGATAAGTAAGGCTTCAAAGCAAAAAAAATAAAATAGCCTTTCAAGACGTCATATATTTGGACTAGGGCCAGTAGGGGACCAGTCGGTTAGAACCTTCCCTTTTTTTGCTGATTAATGCTTTTGAATAGGGACATATGGATGGACCTCCAAATTTATCCTGCTAAGAACCCCCCTCCCCCTTTAAAATTGGGTAGATCCACCACTGTCATAACTAACTAATTTATTTTTGTCGTTTACCTGACCCTTTTGGAATTAGTTGTCATTACAAAAGTCAGTATTCCTATGACAGGGTTGGTGTGGTTTCTCCATCCCTATCAGCTTTTCGCCTTTTGCAAGTTTTTGAGTTTTGCCTTAATGTCAGCAGGATGATCTTTGAATCTACACTTTGTTGAACAGTACCGCCAATATATCACAAAAAAGTCTCTGTGCCATCGGCATGGACATATTGACAATGTTATAGCAGCACGATCAACAGAAACCAATTTTATGTACTTTGTATAAAAATGTCCTCCTGGAACATGTGGAAAGTTTGATAAGCAGGCCGCATTGCCCTCAGTGCTGTGGATAAATTTAAGGTGGTGGTTGTGTCCTATGTACAAAGATAAACCTTGTCTAACAGATGAGTTGTATAGTGCTTTGATTGTCCACAACAACATCCAAGATTAGAAAAATCGGACCGAACAGAGACGTCTTTTTTTCTTCACTGGAAGCTGCCATTTTTGCCAGTGAAAGATTTCCACTAAGGGAGATAATTCAACCACAACAATGACATTGAGGCTACCTTTGGGTAACTTAATGTTAAATTTTGCAAATTAACAAGAAAAAAAACATATAATTAGCCAGAAATATTTTTCAACATAAAATAAATCAATTTAAGCCCAGTTACCTCCTTTAAGCAATTTTAGTTTAATAACAAGGCACAAAAACTATTAGAATTATTGCATTTTATGGTTATTTTAGGAGTATTTTTGATCAATTTTCCATTATTTGCCAAGCTAAAATTTTTACCTGTCTTAGAACTGATATACACCTTTCAAAATGTTATAAAAGTTAAGAATAAAAAGTATGATCTTGAGAGAAAACTGCTATTGAATACATGTAGTATATGCAAGTTGTTTATTACATCTGTTGCGCGAACTTTCTGGCAACCTGGCAAAAGGTCCAAAATTCTCAAAAAGCTATTTTTTTGGTTATTAACTAATGTTCTTTGCAAAATATGATAAAAATTATATTTCATTTAAGAGCTAAATCAATTATCCAGACCATTAAAAAGTGCCTAAACAAGGTGTATTTTTTAGCCATTTTTTTTTTTAAATAATTCACTAATATGCAAATTAGGCTGTTTAATGGAAAATAGCGCAAATTAACAAAACAAAAAAAAATTTATCTTAACTCCTGAATACCCAAAGATTTTAGAAATATATATAATTTTGGCAAGTTATAACTACCAATTTGGACGAAATTTGGGATTTTGCATAGTTTTATGGCAGACTGGCTCTTAAAAATAACTGTGACCTTGACTTCGAATTCAAGGTAATAACATAAGGTGCTCAAAGCACATGACTGTAGGTTTCAACTGTGTATGACAATGTTAGAACGTCTAATTGTGTTTTTGGCATACGAATGTAAGTAACGATTAATTCATATGTGTAGAACCTGAACGACCTAAAATAATGCAAATATTTCCTCTTTGAGTTTTATTAATTGCGATAATTTCCTTATTGAATTCTATTAAATACAATAATATTCTTTCCAACGCTTTCAACTATAAAAAAAAACTTCATACAAGTGGGAGGTTCATTTAGCATGTTTAACCTACCATTTTCGTCGGCAAATGTCTGTTCAAAGTCAGGCATATGACAGTTTCCATTTGTTCCGTTGGGTTATAGTCTAACGTTTGATTTTGTCAGGTTTTATGAACTTCCCCCTTTTTGAATTGAACCCCGAGTTCTGTATTTTTGTTAATCCTTTTTTCATGGTAAACAAAACAATTTACAAATGACTCTTTTCTTCTTGTTACATTAATATTATTTCTGTATAAACGCGTTTTTGTGGGTTGGTAAGTTTAATTATTTTCCTTTTAAAAAATGGATTGATGCACCTCATTAAGCTCTTTGCAAGGCGCTAGCATGATGATCATTTAAAAACATTCAGTGAAAAATTAAATCACAAAAATACTGAACTCCGAGGAAAATTCAAAACGGAAAGTCCCTTATCAAATGGCAAAATCAAAAGCACAAACACATCAAACGAATGGACAACAACTGTCATATTCCTGACTTGGTACAGATATGTTCTTATGTAGAAAATGGTGGATTGAACCTGGTTTTATATCGCTTAACCTCTCACTTGTATGACAGTCGCATCAAATTCCCTTATATTGACAACGATGCTTGAATAAAACAAACAGACATAATAGGTAAAAATGTCAGAAAAGGGGTACAGCAGTCAACACCGTGTCACAATCTTAATCACAACAAAAACAACAAATATTTAACAAAGAAGCACAAAAAAGCATATATCACATTTAACAACCTTGTTCATTGCTTACTTATTTTTGTATTTTATTTATGTATGCCAAATCAACCCATAAAGGATCGAGAGATTTTAAGCACTGGGACCGAATCGTAATTTTAACATTAACTCTGGCGTAGAATCGCGTGTTTGACGTCAGGGCCAAGTTGTTCAAAAGTGTCGTTAAGCTAATGACTAGTTAAGCCTAACGACTCGTTAAATTTTAACATTATTGTTAGCTAATTACTGGGTTAAATTATGTTGTTTAAAAATATTTAACTACTGAGTAAACTAACTACTTGTTAAAAAATTTAATAACTTTTTTTTTTAACATTTTCCCATAATTCCAAAATTTTTACCCAAGATTCCTCCACTTCCTGTTTAAAAATGGCTGAACAACAAACCCCCAAGAAACTACCTAGAATAAGAGGGACCAACTTTACCAGCATGGAAGTTAATTTAATAAGTAGAAGAGTGGTGGGGGAGTTAGGGTTGCTGGGAGTGAAATTTGGCCGGGACATAACAGCAGATGCCAAAAATAAGATGTGGGCTCAGATTACAGAGGAGGTGAATGCTCTGGGGGTGAGCTTCAGAAATGTTTCCACTGTCAAGACCAAATTTAGAAACCTGACCAGAGATGCCAAAGAGAAGTTTGTCTATGAGAAAAGGAGAGAAACAAAACAGGGGGAGGACCAGCATCAAAACCAATCAGTTTGGCAGAAGAGAACATCCTAAATGCTATGAAGGATACTTCCTCCTTCAAGGGAATAGACGGTGGAATGGAGACTTCTGTAGGTTGGTATTTTTGAAATAGTAATGTTATATTATTTTCATTCCTTTGTTTCCTCTAAAATTGGCTAAATTTGTCAGGTTTTAATTGTTTTCATTAGTAAAATTACTAAGAAAACCCCAAAACAAAGCAGTCGTCTGCTATGACAGTAGGATATCTCTTTTGAAGAAATTCCCTGCAGACGTCGCCAATGTTCTAAAAATAGATTCGTGTGTTCTGCGATTACTATGACATTCATGTTACCTTTTATTTATAGAATTCCTCTATATGATATTGTTGAAAGAACAACCATCTACAAATCAAATTATGGTTAAAGATGGATAAAATAGTATTTAATACATGCTGAAGTCTGCTAGCCATGGCTTAGTATGGCGGTCAATTTTGCAATGCCCCTTATATCAACATTTGCCACATTGAAAAAAAAAAAAGAAAAACAAATTAAGTGTGGTAAAAATTCCATACAAAATTGATTTACTTGAACATATAATAATTATAAAACTAATATTAATTTGTTAATACCATCTTCAAGGCACTTGCAATGAATAATTTGCCACGAATATTGTGACATGTTTATAGTCCTTTTCAAAATAGCATGCAGTATAAAAACATAATTGAGTTACCTTTCTTTGTGCCTAATTATTTTAGAAGTTATCATTTGAATTTTTTTCAGGGATTTTTCAGCAAGAAACATGTAATAGCAGACACTCAGAAGGTGTGTATCTATATAAAGTACATAATTCATACACATGACTATAAATTACTAAAGACATTTTATTTTATAGATATAAGTAGATGTGGTTTGAGTGCCTTTAGACTTTAATATTATGCATGAAATTCAACTTTCTTCAAAGAAGTGCAATCAATTTGTCATCTGATTTAATATATCTGGAACCTTTAAAATAATAGCTTATTAGTATTAAAGATATAAACAACAGTTTCATATGCATGGTTTTTAAAATTGCAAGGCAAACATGCCAATTTATGTCTGATCAGTTCTTAATGAAGGTTTATAGAAAACAAGGGTTGTTAATAAAATGTTTAAATGCAATTATAACATAATTTAAGGTGACCATGCATGGGTCAGTAAATGGAGAGTAACAGGAATAAATATATTTTATATTGTATGACTTTGTCAGTAAATTAATCAATAAAGGATGATATGTCAATAGAAATTAATTCTTTTATGTAAGCCAATACATTTGTATAATAACTGCTTTATAAATTATTGCATGCATTCAAAAATACTTATGATATATGCACTATTCTAAACTTCATTACATCATAAGATGTTTCATGACATGTCAGTGACAATGTTATTTTACATTTACTCCAGATGTGTCTACTCTACTGTCATATATATGTATTTATATATTGATATGAAAACTTGGGAAGAAAGAGACAATTGTATACCATCATTCGTGTGCAATATTCCATTAGAATTGGTTCTATTATGAAAAGTATAAACTATCAATTCAGTTCTTTAAATCAAACAAAACAAAATTATTAAGTCTTTTTACATTTCAGACAGCATAACATCTGACCAGATATATACTGCAGTACCGGTCTCACCAGTTCCAGCACTGAATGCTACTCCCACATGCCAGACTGTTGATGGTATTTATTACTTAGATGATTAAATTGGTTTAGTAATTTGTTTTCAATTCTGCATTTCATACAAGTTAAATCAAATGATTTTCATATATTTTCTATTATTGTTCTATTTGTCACACGTATTGATAGAATTATAACTTATATTCAGTTATTCATTTTTACAATACCCTTCCCCAATCTATGTTGTTCAATTTATTTAGTTGTCCATTCATTTTGAATCTTGTACAATAGTATTAAGAGGCCTATTCAGGATTTTGAAAAAGGAGCATCATGAAGGAAATGTTAGAAATGAGCCTGTAAAAAGTCTTCGCATAAACCAAACATGAGGCTCCATAAGGGGGACCCTAGACCACTCTATATCTGCATCTGTGTATCATAACCAACACATTCAAATGCAAATATGAATTAATTTTCAAATACATATACTAAACACATATCATGCACTGAACTGAGTAAAATCTTTATGTAAACCGATTCTCAACTTTTAGATTTACCATCTTCTGTGGAAGATATCTGGAGATAAGGAGACTTGAGCAGGTTCACTAGAGAAATGAAGCGTAAACACATCCTAGTGCTACTGTTCCTGCCAGCCTACCAGTACCTGCACAAACACAGACTTGCACTCAGCAACCATCAAAACCCAGGTATATGTTTCATAAGTAAAAATACAGCACTGTCTATGATGTATTTACACTAGTTGTTTAGCGAGTCTGATGAGAAGTTTGTTTTCAGATATGTTATTTTTTAATATATTACACCATTGACCCTGATTAGGAAAGAACAATTGAGTTCTCACAAGCACGTTAACTATTGCCACATTTCGTTAATGCCTGTCCCAATTAAGGAGTTTGTAAAACAGTAAATGACTTGGGTTGCTGTCTGTTAAATATTTGTTTTTAGCTTATTTGTCGTTAATCATGTTGTTTTTCTATTTAATGTTTCACATTGTGTCATGTCATGTCAGTTCTTTTATAAGAGACCAAACAGTATGGGGTTTCCTCTTTGTTAAAGGCTGTGTACAGTGATATGAATTTGATCAAATCTGCCTCCTTTGGGCTCTTTGGACAATTGTCTCATTGGCAATGATATAATATTAACACATCTACTAATATTAAGTGAAATTAATAAATTTACCAAATAGTAAAAATTCTATATTTCAGTGAAAGTAAGCAGAAGAAGAAAGCTAAGAGAACTGTAGACGATGTGTATGAGTTGCAGTGTCAAGTTTTAGAAAGTGACCTTAAAAGAAACCAAATGCAGATGGAACTTTTCCAAAGACAAATGCAATTTTATGATATAAAGGTCCAGAAGAAAACATTTGACAGGGAAACCATGATTTTAGATGCTCTTCTAAATACAGAAGCTTAGTCAAAATCAATATTTATTTATTTATTTTTCTGTGTTGATTATTGTCATTCTCTAATTCCATTGTTATTGATGAAAAAGTATTAAAATATTTTTCCATGAATTATTTATGATTTTCAATGATTAAAAAATGCTGTGGAAATATGATCTCTAACAGCTCTTCCATCTTGATGACCATTGAAATGTTCCCAAGATCACCATCATTGCCTACAATTACTCCGTCATCTTCAATGTCAGGTTCATTCAACAAAATGCATATATTGTGGAGAATAGCACAAGCAATTATTATTTTGCATACCTTGCCAGGTGTCATTCTTATCTGAAATTAAAAAAAAAAAAATCATGACTTAATATATTACACTAAATAATTGTCTTCATATCAGCATTTTGCTAAAGTAGTATTCTATAAAGTTTCAAAAGTTGACATTGAATATATGTATATACAATGTATAAAAATAAGAAGCTACGGTATGAGTAGCAATGAGACCATTCTCTGTTGTTAAAGTAATCAAATATAATAGTTTACAGTATGGCATTCAACATGGGAGCCTTAGCTCACACCAAATAGTAAGCTATAAAAAAACCCACTTTAGACTGTAATATATCATAATACTACATAATGATGTTGTACTTTGATATATTAGTTGAAAGTTTCAAATTTATGGTGTCAAATTGATGTGTAAGTAGCACAGACCATTCACCTGCTGATGGGGGCAAGTTTTTTTTATAAATAAATTGCTGGATTATTCAGTTTTCTGACTATATATACTAAATTACACAACTTTTTCATTTAATCAAACTTCCCTTTGTGATATGGAACCTTGTGGTACAATTTCAGAGAGATCCATACAATAATAAACAAGTTATTGTCTGGAAAACTAGAAAAAATGCTTGTTCTGGCCCCTTTTGGTCCCTTATTCCTAAACAGTTGGGACCGAAACCCCCATAACCTATCCCTACCTTCCTTTTGTGGTATTGAACCTTGAGGTCAAAAATATGAATGCAAAGTTTATGTAGTCATATAAAAAAATAGTTTGCTTCTAATGAATACACCAACATTCATTGTCCCAAATAAATTCAATTAGCCCACCCCTTATTTTGTCCCCACAAATGATTTTTTTTAGGTCATGAAAATAATTTTGTAGTGGTGAATTTTGGTGTTGAAATGTGCACCTGATAAAAGTACATGTATATCCACATTATTTTTTATCAGCTGCGTTTTTTTTTGTTTTATTACTGATCATTTGTTTAAAGAATTGAATTTTTTTTTATGCTTTACCTCTGAGTGTAATATATGGAACAGTCTCTTCAACCTCCCAAATGTTCTTTCAATCACACTTCTTGTTGGCCAGTGGCATCTATTGTACTTTTTCTGATGATCTTGTACAGGATTCTGGTACGGGGTCATCAAAAATTGAAGACAAGGATAACAACTATCCCCAAGCAGTACACCATTTGCCTATCCACCATTTTGTTCCATGTAGGTACACACCTATACATTAAGGTTTATATTTCTTTTTACATCATATATTTGGTTAAAACTACCATTTATATAATTTAAATGTATACATATTGTAGCAAGGTACCCCCCCCCCCCTTTTTGTTTTTTTTTTGTAAAGAGTATTTTATTTGTAGGTGCAATGCTGTTATATGACAAGAGTTATATACTGTGGTCTAGACAGCTGGCCAAAACATAATAATTCATTATACCAGAGATTCTTCAAGGTTTCTGAAGTTTTCATTTCTGACATTTTTTTATCAGATTTTGGATATGTTCAAAAATTTCTATTTAAAATACTTCTAAGAATTTCTGAGTGTGTTAACTGTTTATAACTTTCGTAGTTGGGATATGTTTTTTATGGATGTAGATTTTACCTGAAATGTGATTTTCAGAACGTTTATATATTTTGAGATTTTCCCTCATTGTAAAAGTTGCAGAAGCCGAAAACGACGATCATTCACACTAAATTTAAGTAATAATTGAATCATGTCAGTTAAACTTACTTACACACACATTTTCCTTAAGTCGAATTGACTTTCAGAATTCACTTTAGATCAGTGAGAAGTTGTAAATTACGGCTTAATCTGTCGAACCTCGTGTCACTGCAACTTGTGCCATCATCGCAATCCGCCATTGTTAACAACTACGGTCTGCGATCCGATTGGCTGGGAAAACTAAAATTCTTATTTTTATTCTTTAATTAAAATAACTTTGTACAATACATCTTTTTTATGTATATACAAGAATGGATATGTGAAACTTATATTAAAATATGTTTAATATTTCAAATATTCCATTCTGCTGTGTCAGAATCACTGTGCACCCTTGCGCACAGTTGAACTCTCAAAAGGTCAACGGGGCACTTGTGCGGATGATTTGATTGGCTATCGATCTGCAAATGCACAGTTGAGCTAAAAGGGGTGAAATGTGCGGCGCAGGTAGTATAAAAAGGGCCCGAAAACGCTATATCGACGTCACTTTTTCCATATTGACAAAAGGGAGGACTCTGTCAACAATTTCTGTAAAAAAAGTAAGACCAGTTATTTTCTATTGAAAATATTTAACGTTAACGTTTATCTTTTGACGGAAATGTAAATTTTTATTCCTTTTTGGAACTTTTAAATGGAAAATGCATTAATAAAAATGCTATACAAATTTAAGTGAAATTATTCTATTTGGAAATTATAAATGTTTAAATTCGCATTCACGGTAGTGCAAACTGATATTTAGAAAAGTATTAAAACTTTTAGAACATACAACCGTTCCTTGTTTAACAGAGTCCTATAAGATTTAAAGTACAAATGATTAAAGGTTCAGAGATAGAAAACTTATTATTTATTTAAGTTTATAAAAGGGTATCTGAGTTAAAAATTCTGTAAGATCTCAAGACTAGTATTATCAGAAAGTCTCTTTAGTCGAAGTCTTTATCATCAATTTAAATTAAACTGTAAGCAGTAAGATTTCATGAATTCAGGCACTCAGTACTAGTAAAGTTTCTAGTATTGTGCATTATACATTTGGCACAATAAATGGCCCACACATATTTTATAGTAAGATACATAAGCTAGTAGTCTCTAGCTGCATTTCTGATCATATAAGGTTAACTTTATTAACAAGGAGGTGTTTAATCATTAAACACATATATTTGAATTCTATCAAAAATTCATCCTATTCACAATTCTGGAAAAGAACATAACTCAAGTTTTTAATACATACAAGATAAACAGTGTAAACTGGTTAAACATTACATCATATGTGTTTAGATTCTAAACACTTAGGTTAGCATAAATTGGATATACTCAGATACACCTTTATTATTAGTATAGTTATAACCTTTAAAAATTGACCAGTACAGTTTGCCTATAGGTTACCTGTGACACGCTACTAGTAAAGTTTCTAGTACCCTTGTCAATTATTTTGGACTTTCTTTATTTGTATAGACTTCAGATATACGTTACTGGTAATGTCTCCAGTATGAATGTCATTTAAATTACCCCTTTCAGTGACCAAACACCTTAGCAAACTGTATCTTATATTTGTATGTATATAATATATATATATATATATATATATATATATAGATCTCAGTATCTGTGCATCTGGAGAAAACTATATAAATATTTTACTTAAGATAGCTCATAAGATAGCTCTGGTACAGCCAATCCAGTATCATTTTGAAGTTTGTCAAATTGCTCATATTTATTGAATGAATGAATATTCTGCCTTAGCAAAATAATAAAGTATTTAAACTTGAAACGTATCCATTTCTATGAACCTAGAGACATAGATAGATTGCAGACATAGGTATTGCTTTTCCAGTGTTTATTTGCTTCACCCGGTATTTGGTCGGTGATTCATTTAGTCAGTTCTTGGCTTTATGAGACTTTCATGGTCTATTATAATATTTAGAGATCTTGCTGGTCATTGAGATACCCTCTATCATCATAAGCTCTTGCGCGCTACAATATATTCAGTTTCACGGAGGAGTTACACTATTTACCTTCAATAATATTGAGCAAGACTATTTTTCTATATTCCTTTTTCAGTTATTGTATATCAATATTTTTTTTAACATAGCCCCCACTTAAAACTAAATGGTTGCTTCTTTATATATAGAATAATAGATTTTTTAACATATAAATCCTTTACTTATGATATGGAAATACAATTGCAATTTAATATATAATGTATTAGCCTTTCTTTCATTTATCCAAATTTTATTATGCTAAAATGATTAATTAAATATAAATGTCAAATGATAAATTCATTACTTTGAAATGAAACTCAAAAGTCCTCAGATTGGCATTTTTACACCTTTATGTGTAATGACAAAAAGGAAAAAAAAATATTAATGATGACAGGCAATAAAAATAGGGTGTTTTTGTCCAAGAAGAAGATTTTGACTTCCCGCAGTGGTAACCAACCCAAGATAAGAGATTTTGAATTTGTATTGAGAAAATAAGAAGTCTTCTTACTGTTAACATATAGTGCTTGAAAGGGAATATGACTAATAAAAGATGACCAACATGGCAATAAAATACATACTTGTGAAGTCCTGAATATGTGGGAATCATGTCTGCTACCTGGCCAGTTTGCATTTATGTTTGTGAATTTACCTGCAAAATATAGAAGATTATATATAATGCAAAGAAGAAAGAAATGTTGTAATAGCATAAACAGATTTATATGCAACAAATTATCTTTTATTAATTATTATATTTTTCTAATTTAGAGGTGTAGCAAGAGTTTCAAAGAGAGGATTATTTGGGATCATGCAACAGTGGACTAAAAAATAAAATTTATTTGAATCCATTTTCTAAAAGTCTTGTAATGGTAATCTTAAAAGGGGGTGTCCATACATTTCCAACTACAAGTGTATATTTGATTTAAATTTCAGAAAACACAATGAATAACCATGATAACTGATGTACAATGCATGTATAGACTCACAAATTATGACTCAATTATGTTGTTTCAAACTAGGAAAACATGATTTTAATATTAATTAAATCAATTGTGCTAATGCATCTTTATTTTTTATAGTTGATCCACATCAGAGCAATATTAAAATTATAAATTGTACTGTAGGTTAACCTAGGTTAATCTTTCTTTCTTTTGGATTAAAAAGGGAAATTTAAGAAAGTATCTGAAACAGCAGTGGCGGATCTGGGGTGGGGTTCCAGGAAACCACCCTTTTTAGGACTATCAGTGCATTTGAATGGGAACATATGGTTGGGACTCCCCTTTATCCTAGGTTGGGACTCCCCTTTTATGAAAATGGCTGGGCCCTGAACAGAATCTTTTTCTCATTGAAGAAAAAATGACAAATAACTTCTTTTAATATTTGACTTACCAATATTTTAATTAACCTTTAGTAGGTAAACCATATAAAATCCTACTTTTATGTCCTAGACACCGGAGTGAAAGTGAAAGTAATTACTTTGTGAGAAACAGACTATGGGGGTCCCAGTCATACAAAAAAGTTGAAACCAGTTTATTATGTAATGAAGGTCAATGTCATATTAGATAAAAAAGAAATGTTTTACCTCTGGCATCACAAACAGCCTGCACATTGACAGAATGTACCCCTTTCCTATTCACGAATGATGGTTCATCTTCTGATGGAGCCTGGATACGGACGTGTGTCCCATCTATTGCCCCTAGCACATTTGGGAAACCCTTTAGACGGTAAAAGTCTCACCTTGTTTCATCAACATTTCTCGGCCACTTGATAAACTCATCCCGTTTGTCACATAATGAATTCAAAACATCAGACACAATACGTGAGACAGTTCCCTTGTACAAACCTGTAACCAGACCAAAAAACAACAACATACAATTTTGGAGATCGATAATGTACAAAACATAAAATGTGTATTTACCGTTTGATTATATATTATTTAGAAAATCAACAAATTGAAAGTATCATTCAAACATCAGCCAAAGATAATTATAGCAGTCGATTAACACCACATTGGCAATGTTTACTTAATTGTAAATGACATATGATAACTATATAATGAAATCTTACCTATTGTGTCTCCAACTTCTTGCAAGAAACTGCCTGTGGCTCAAAATCTCAGGGTTACCATAACTTGCTGTGGCACAGTGAGGGCATGGTTTCTCTTTGTTTTTCTTGATACATCATTGCTAACTAGGTTTGAACTGAACATAATTCCTTCTCTACCAAATCTGTACCTTTCTCTTGATTCCTCATTTGACAAATTCAAAGAAAGGTCATCTTAGAGGCGAAAATGCCTTCATTTTCTGTGAGGTGGAACAGGTACTTGCATGAAGGCGGCCATATTTAACAATAACTTAGATATTTAATCGACCTCCCAGAAGTTGTTAAAGTTAACGACTCTTTAACATTACTTTTGTCATTAAATTTTTTGAACAACAGTTAACAAATTTGTTAAATTTAACGACTCTCTAACGACACTTTAACGACTGAGTTAGCTTAACGACAGTTTTGAACAACCGGGCCCAGAATGTAAACGTCACACAGGTAGAGATATAAAATAATTTTGTCGTTCAAAGTATGCAAAAATTATAATAGAACACTAACACAATGGCGGGATGTTGAAATGCAGTTTTAGTTAGTTTATAATCTTTTATTTGAGTTACTGTTTCATATATATCTCGCTCACATAGTAAATGTATTATTATTTACAAAGTGTGCTAGTGACCTAATGCGATATATATAGGGTCAGTAAATTCCATATGGGGTGGGAGCGACGCTGGTTGTAATGCATCTACTTTTATACTCTCTAATCGAACTAGAGATGATAGTAAATCGCTTGGAAACATGGGAAATTTGTCGCTTTGTTCGACCAAAAAATTGTACGCTACATTCAAATTTGTTAACGAAACCAATAATGTGAAAATATTATTTGGTATTTCGAAACTGTAGTTCAAATAATTTCCTTTTATAGATAAAGTCTAAAGTCTTTATAAACCACCAAAAGTTCCTTCTTATAGATATACAAGTCTATTCGAAGATATCTAACTCAGATAGATTGTTCATGTTATTGTATGGTGTTCGCGGAATTATTTCTATCAAATTAAACCAAAGTGGAAAATGAGGGATGTTGTTACCAGTGGTGTTTTGATGAATACATTAAACTATCAGATTAGAATTAAAACATTTACATCGCTGATCAAATATACATATATTCTCTGTGGGTATCGTTGTATTTACAATTAAGATGCAGAATATAAAATAAACTGAGACAGTATATCATCTGGATATCTACATACTTAGATATTAAAACAGCAAAGGTTCTTAAAAATATAGCGCAATATTTGCATTAAAAGTTATATTCAAAGTGGTGATGATGTATCTTTTAAAAAGAAATCAGATTACTATCGTTTTGATTCTACATCAACTGTACATACAAAATGAACAATTATAGTGCTTTAAGGATATGTAAATTTTATTTATAAATAATTCTCATCATCTTAGGCAAACAAGTCATACGTGACCTACTTTTATTGTTGTCCTGGACGTGTCATTTTATGCCTACTTGAACTATTCATCTGCATAATCTTCAAAGTTTTACTGACTACTGACACAATAATGATTTCGTTCATAGTTAGAACATATCTGTGTCACAGAAGACCACGAATATGCCTCATTTAAAAATCAACATTCATTTCCTCGATTTTAACACCACTGATAGCGACGTACAAGCGAATATGTTTAAATAGCGCAATAGCTACCATTATTAAAGTTTACCCAGAGATCACTCCTAGGTTTAGTTTTACAGTCGTTTGTGTTTTCCGTGTTGTTCTTTTCTATCGGTAACTATCTTGCTCATGTTATGTTTTCTCTCTTTCTCTGTGTTTTCATTGCATATGTTCTCCTTCGGTCATGTCTAAGAGTTTAAATAATTCCTATCTACCAATGGTACTTTTACTAGAATTGATAATGTCTTATGGTTTGACAAGATACATTCAACAATCCGCTTTTGCATTGTACATAATAGACTGATATCAATCATCAAAGCATTTTAACATGAGTGATACGGAGGGTGTCCCTATTGAAGCAGGACTACTGACTACTTACTAGGTTTATATTTTATTATATGAGAGTGTGACTGACATAATTAAACTTTAAATGGCTAAAATCACAGCTTACCTTTGTGAAATATATTGGAAATCTAATATATGTGATTCAGCAAAGTGCTATTTCAAGAATATAAAACAGAAGCATGTTACTAGGAACCGAATACATAATGATGACAATGTTCCTCCTGATTTGGCATTTATGATTCGCCGTTTCACAATCTAATGCATTCCGGGTAATATTTTCAAAAGTGTACACTAAAGCGTCATGATTGGTTTTCATTTTTGGTGTATAAAACAAGAAACAAAACAAGATTTTAATCTTTTAGCTCCAGATATTTTAATTAAAAACAAGTCACGTTTTCCTTTTGTACTTAATACTATTCAAATTGTAACTTTGAAATATGAAACCCATAATAACAGTTTATATAGTTGTTATAACATAAAACCTGTTCATTTAAGACCATTGATTAAAGTTATGGGGAAACGTGTATGTGAATTTCCGAGGTGATCTTTATTTGAAGACTTTTCTAAATTTAAAAACAAAGTACTTCTCACACTAATAGAGGATAGCAATTTTTAAAGTTGTTATTTTTCTATTATGGTCCTGTAAATGTTTCTCAATTAATGCAACACAAGACACAAGTGGAAATCGTTTCTATCAATAGCCTTACGCCTTTGGCCAACGGCTAACCGGCTTATTATATTTGACGCCGGCTAACGTAGCTGCGCTTAAACTCAATCACTAAATAATGAAAAATAAACTACCGAATTTCCAAAAGGTTCATGATAAATCTTGATGTCGTTAAATATATTCTCACATATCTATTTGGTTCGTGTCAGGGCAGAGTAAAATATTTGTTTTCTCCCATAAAAAGATTTTTTCTGTTTTGTTCTGTATTGCTTAATTTGATATTTTTGTCTAAATTTTGCTCTTAGGTTCGTCTTTCAATTATAAAATATTTTC
Source organism: Mytilus coruscus (assembly GCA_017311375.1). NCBI lineage: Eukaryota > Metazoa > Mollusca > Bivalvia > Mytilida > Mytilidae > Mytilus > Mytilus coruscus. Next base: position 49,198,568 of record CM029608.1, on the reverse strand, counting down.
AATTGATATCTTAAATACTGATGATCGTTAGATATGATGTAAATCCTGGTCCTTCATCAATAAAACTTTACCCAGTCCTCGGTGTACAAAATTTTACTCGAAAGGTACAATCCAGTATTTGGATGGTTGATATATGAGTCTGAGTACAATAACGGACTATTTTATGAACATAAGACAAGGTGTTAACAGATAAATATGAGAGTCAGATCGGAACTTAAGGTTAAGTGTTTGTGTAAGGAGCACACCCGTAGTCCTATTGATGTATACAGAGTTTCATGTTGTCATCCAATGTTATGTTTGGTATAATTTCATTCACAACGAAATCGTTTTTTTCGTTTGCATACGAGATGAAGGCATCGTATTTGTAAGTATCGCTAGATTGAATATTTCTGAAAACTGTTTCTGCTCTTGGTCGGGTTGTTGTCTCTTTGACACATTCCCCATTTCCATTCTCAATTTTATTAATTATGTCTAGTCATATAATACACACTGTAGGTATAGGGTCCGGCTAGGATCGTGGTTTTTCGAGTGATTTGATCGGGCTTTTTCGAGTGTGACCACTTTTTTTCAAGTGATTATTATCAAAATGTAA